>CM049845.1:26103435-26780888 GCA_027422415.1 Schizothorax lantsangensis | reverse complement strand
TTTTTACATGATAAAAATTGTTGCCATAATCTGATTCATATTTCATTTTAATTTTCAAAATATATTTTAAATATTTTGATGAATTAGGGCTATAATCAAGAATGCAAATAATAATAATACAAATATTTCAACATTTCATTAATAAAAACATTCAAAATTATTATTATTCTAGTACAGTCACCAGAGAGATTTGAGAGAGAGGGATAATCAGAGCGATGAGAGAGAGAGAGAGAGGAGAGAGAGAGAGAGAGATAGAGAGTGAGAGAGAGAGAGAGAGATGAGAGAGAGAGAGAGAGAGAGGAGAGAGAGAGAGTGAGGAGGAGAGAGGAGAGAGAGAGAGAGAGGGAGAGAGAGAGAGAGGAGAGAGGAGGAGAGAGAGAGAGAGAGAGAGAGAGAGAGAGGAGGAGAGAGAGGGAGGAGAGAGAGAGAGAGAGAGAGAGAGAGAGAGAGAGAGCAGGGGCGTGTTTTTCGGGATGAGAGATGGAGATTCAGTTGCCTGCATAATATTCTCGGTTCAGTTGTTCTGACATAATTTTAAAGCACTCGGACAAAAAAGGGAAATTTCGATTGAAATTATTTAGTGTTTCAAAGTCACGCTACAAATTATCCCGCGAACTCAAAACGAGATTCGACTTCTCTCAGAACTATGAGTGAGGTGAGTGTTCATTTGTTATTTTAAATCTGATAAAGCAGATTCATTTAAAAGTTAATTCGAAATTGTGTTCGAAATTGCGTTCAATGTAAATATATTCTTTGTTGAGGCAATAAAGGATTCAGTAATTTAGATCCTTTGAGCCATTAAGTTCATAATTCATGAGCTTCATAAAGATCAGATTGCTTAGCTGTCAAGCCACCTCCAAATTCTCTTCAGTAAAGATGAGAAATATAAAAGGGTTGTGTTTTTCATCTTTACTAAAAAGAAATTAGAGGTGGGTTTACAACTAAGCCATCTACTCTTTATAATTAGTTTTACAAATTTTAAATTTTACAGTACTTTTTACTCAATGAGAAAATATAAAATCTTTGATTTCCCTGCTTTAAAATGAAAGTGTGGTGCTTTACATTCTTTTGTGTGTCCCATTAATTGGCAATTAATAAGTGTCTCAGGGGAGCTTGACCTTGCTGATATGAGCTTGGCTAATTAGCAGATGGAGATTGTGCCGTGAGGCTTGTGTGTATCACTGATGTGTGAGAGTGAAAATAAAGAGCTGGCTGAGGTAATGTAGCAGAGAAAAAGTAATAGCCAACACACTGGGAGCCAGCTGGCTGGATGAGATCTTCCCCCCCCTCATCATCATGCCTTTTAAGTGTGAAAGCCAGAAGTGTGAAAAGTCTTACCTCCATAATACTCATATAACCTACTTTTGACAAATTATAAGACAGAAAATAAACAACAGAATGGCATATACAAAGAAAACAAAATCTCTTGAGACAAAAGTTGTCATGTTTTTACACTCAAAGGGATTTTATCTGACAGCAGTGTGGTGGATGTATGCTTTAAAACCTACTAGAGAGAGGAAGATGAGGCAAGTTCAGAGTTAGGGTAAGGTGAAGAGGTTCTTTCATTCCAAAAAAAAGGGATTATAGAGGGAGGACTGCAGAGATTTGCATTTGAAAGAGTCTCTTGCAGCAAGAGAGTGGATAATATGTGTATATGTGTGTGTGTTTAGCCAATGTTCTATTTCCTTCTCTCTTAATGTCATTTTCTGTGCTCTACAGATAAGTATTTGCAGTATATTAACTGCTAAAAGCAAATATTACATTAAATGATGTGATGCAAGAAATAGATGAATTAAATTGACACATTTTGGATGTCAGTGTCTATATGAATAACTCAAATCTAGGGCATCATCTCAAGGCTAATTTGTTCTCGTAATTGAAGAAGCAAGGTCACAGATATACTGAATGCATCTTGCCCTCAAGTAGTTTACTCATGCTGTGCGCATTGAAAAGGCAACATAAGGATGGTGACGGATTCTATCTTCAACAAAAATACAAATGCACACTTTTATTTAACCTATCAATCAAACTGATAAACATGATATTTGTGAACCTCATGAACCCTCAACCAAAAATGTCATCAAGGGTAAATTAGCTTTAAAAATAATATAAAATATACAAGCACATACACACACACTAAGCTTGCGTGTTATGGCGATCCTCTCCAGGGCTGAGTGCCACTGTTCCAGATTGCACACAGAATTGAAAAAGGAGGATTAAACCGATGGGGATTAAGGGGTCTTTATCACTCACTGTCCTAACACACGACTCATAAAGCCCATATCAGCTTTTAATTTAATGGCAGACCACATAAAAATTCACAAATGTTGTTTTGTTTATACTGCATGTATGAATGCTTTCACACAACGATAAACCTGAACGTTGCCGTCTCTTTCCTGCAGAACAGTTCATCTGATCCTCCCAACAGCACTCAGGGGCCCATCACAGATAAAAAAGGTGCGTTTATGGGTTTCATTACACCATGTTTGATTTTTCATAATTGACTTTTTGAAAACTCCCCCATGTTTTGTTCTCCACCAGAACTGTACAGTTATATAAGGCCAGGTTTATATTTGTACAAGTGTAGCCTACCACAAAACAGATGTCGACCAGTTCAGTCTGATTGTTATCCGTTTTTACTATTTTTATCATAAAAAAGATCAGTTCAGTTCTCTCTCTCCATCCTCTTTACAAAAAAGCGCGCATGCATACCCATGAGAACTGAGGAGACCGTTCTTTATTGCATATCTAGTGAAGGTTGGTTATTCCCATAAGGTCAGGGTATATTCAGCTGACTTACCCTTTCATCTCACCAAAGCCCTGACGTTGCAAACCGCATCGGCTAATTAAATGAGCTCGTAATAACTTAAAGGGATATTTAATCTAATAAGAAGATATTTTGAAGAATGATTCAGCTGGTTTTGATCTAGTATGAGCTGTCGGCATGATGCATTATATATGTTTCCTTCTTTTCAAGACAATTAAAGCTTTAAAAAATCGTTACGGGGTATTACTGTTATATTTTAAGTTGTAGAAAAAAAGTGAAAATATCATAAGCTTGTTTTAACCACAGGCCTATTTTAGTCATTTAACCAATAATCCATTTAAAAAACTCATTGACTTTGGATAGATGCCAGAAGTGATTGAATTCTAACTCATTTACAATTTCCGGCCCTCAAAAATACATCATTCCTGCAGCACATCTCTGCATATTAATTTAAGATACAATAAAATATTTTAACATCGAAACAAATAGACACTTCAGTTTTAACTATGAAAATATGTTCTGCTAAGAGATATTAGAATGGTTGCATATTTTACAGTTCTGTGGTATGAAGATGTATAAACAATTTATGTAACAGGATTTAATCTGAATTAGGACACACTGGCTTCAAAAATGTAAGAAATCCTTTTACTATATCATCGACATTGGCAGTGTTTCTATGTCATGTGCCCCTCAGCCCCCCAGGAGAAACCGGCGGACAAAGCGGGGAAGAACCCTACGCAAGAACCCGAAGAAGAGATTGACATTGATCTGGATGCACCAGAGACGGAAAAGGCAGCTTTGGCAATACAGAATCAGTTCAGACGTTTCCAGAAGAAAAAGAAGTAGAAAAGGGAAAAATGAGTGAAATGATCAGTGCAGAGGACAAAAACACCTTCCGCAATATTCAAAATGGAAAGAGATTTAATAAGGAAGAGACAGAGAAAAGGGAAAAGTCAAGTGTGGGTGGGAAATTAGGGGTTTGGAAAACAAATGATAGCCCTGTGGCATCAACATGCTGGGTTGATTAGAGTTTAGAACATAAGAATAGAGAAGGATTTTCACTTTAAAAGACATTGCAGATTTTGTTCTCGTTGTATTTGTCTAGATTTGTCTCCATCCTTTCTCTCCTCTCCTGTAGACATAAATGTAGGTAGGAACGTGTTATTGACATGCGCAACACACATCTATCATTTAATAGTGTATTTAGTATATCATTGATGCAAAATGTAATTGATATGAACATAAGAATTCAAAGGGCATGACCAAATGTTGCACTGCATCACAGTAAAACATGCTAGTGTGAATTAGCATAGATATGAAGTAGATTAGTTGTAAATGTATTCTTGGCTCTTAATTGTTTTTTTTTCTTTCAAAAATGACGAGTGTTTGAAAAAATAAAGCAATCTCTCTAACACCATTATTTGTTTAGCATTAGTTAACTACATTAACACGGACTAACAATGAATTACTTCTAATGCATTTATTAATCTCAGTTAATGTTAATTAAAAGCATTAACAAAGATTAATAAATATAGTAACAAAGGAACTGCTCGCTGTTATTGTTAGTTAACACATAATTGTAAACGTGTTACCGAAATTTCTTTATATCTAATAATGATTATTTGATAACAGAAAAAATATTAGTAGCTTGTTATTTTCAAATGTATCCCTGTTCATGCAAATACATGTGAAACAGGCAAAGTATAACATTTTTGCTCAATTTACTGTATTTTACCGGCTGGTTGAATTTAGCACAAGGTCGATAACCTTTTTAAGTCACATCTTTCTCACTGAAATTAGCATAATGCCTTTTATTTTTGCTTTATTGCCAGTTACAGGCATGCAGCGAGATCCTTGAATTTTTGGTGAGTCAAATGAAGATGATTATCAAGGAAAGTGTACCATTTGATCTATTTTAAGTGTCTTTCTCTTTCTCCTATAATTAAAGCGGTCTCTACAGATATCTCAGAATAGCTCATAATAATGAGAGCAGTCTATAGACACTCATGATTATCTCACAGTTAATGGGACAAATGATGTCTGCAATTGCATTGAGACAGGTGTGATAAAAATGTCATCTGTGTTTGATCGTTTTCGAATAGTCACTGGGAATGCAATAATTGAATACATATGTTATTATTTTGTATGTTTTATATAAAGTATGGCACATTTTACTGTTGGACAGTTATCTTGTCCTGTATTGCCCTGTACTTCTTTTCCTGTGCGTGTGCTTATGTGTGCTTGAGTGCTCTAACCCACACTGGTTTCTTTTTTCTCTGTGGGACTCAGTCTAAATATATATGCTTCAATAGCAAGAACTGTATGTCGTGAGCTGAATTGTATGTCCTAGGGGCAGTGAATTCATGGTTATATAAAGTAAAGAGCATTGTATAACATTTGTTTGCTTCTTACCATCAAACATATTTAATGGATACTGGAAATGCATATTGCTTGTAGGTTGTAGTAGTATTTATTTAAACTTGCGATCTAAAATAACGTGTTTAAGCAGAACATTAATGCAGACAAAGCATTAAGCACAAAGTGAAGAGTAAAAAAGTACTTGATTATTTCTACTGGTTATTTATAACCCAAAATGTTAAGATATTTATAGCTAGTTTGTTGCTGTCCCATCTAATGAAGCACATTCAAGAGTTGCTTCATTTGATCATTTAATGAATGCACATTTACTTATTTTTGGTGCTGATGTGTGTAGGACATGCAATTGTTTATCTTGTGAGAGGAGATGACGCTGTCATACTTTAATAGTTACCAAAAACAACTCTAAACACCTTAATAGCTATAAACTATAAATACCCAAAATACTAAACATTTTCTTCAACAGCAGAGGGCACTCTCTCCCTTTCTTTCAGGCTTAGGCCTATGTACACACAAGCAGAAAAACACGAGGCCTTGTCACTCATGCAACAATTGATGTGAATCGCAAAGTTTGCATGCATTAAAAGTTCACGAGACTGTATAGGGTGTCCCATTTGTCATTTGAGGTTGCAGAAGAGTCCTCAATCACACCTCTAGCTGTGACTTCTGGCTCTGCTGCAGGAGGATTTTATCAGAGGCCCTTAAAGGAGCCTTCAATGTTAGCAACAACAAAAAAAGCTCAACGCTGTTTTTGGATGCTGTGAATGGAAGTAGTTGATTTTGTTGTTGATAGCAGATAGATGCTTATCTCGATTTCGGAGTATGCTGAATAAACTTGAGAGGAAACATCTCTCGACGGGCGGCTAATCTTCAACATGTTTGCCAATAAACATTCATTTTGGATTGAAAAAATTGCTGTTTTAAAAGAGAAGGGTTAGGCTATTTATTACAAAATAAATACAAAAATGCATTTTGCATTTATTAAAAAAAAAACTTTTATGCATTGCATAAATCCAGAGAAAAATAACTACACATTTTAGGAAGCATTTTTAGAAATAAATGTTAAATCATAAACAAACTACCTATTAATGGACTAACAGAAAACAGAAAATGCTTTTTATAATAAAATATATACGTACAAAAAATAAATAATACAGAAAATAACAAAACATTACATCTTTGATGCATGAAGCCCAGCATAAAAACTTTTTTTTCTTTTTGTGGGCAGGGAGGACGAAATTGGATTATAATCCAAATTTGTGTCATCTGCACATACCCCAAAGATTCATGTGTTGGAACATATGAACTACACTAGGTCAGCTCCAACAACTGCTCATTTAAAGTTCCCGCACTCATAAAGAAAATAAATCTAGATTTACCGAATGCCTTTTTACCTACAAATGATAATTAGTAGTGCACTCTGTCAGAACTGGTTTAAGTTCCAGTTTTTCTCCACAAGAACAATTTGATTAATGTAAAGCCACAAATATGCTGCAGGAACTGAAACAAACAGATTTTTTGTGTTGTAAACCACACTAGCCAACTGTGAAAATCTTAATTATAGACTATATGTCGTGGGAAACAGGTTGAGGGTAGTTTCTGACTCAATCCTTATGCTATAAGCCCTTCACATTTTTACAGTGGTCTGCTTTTTCACACACATTCTCATTAATTTATTTATTTACATTGCTTACAAGAGTGAACTTTATTGATATACCTTAAATATCAAAGTTTAGTAGTTTGTTTTAAAATGTCTAAAAATTAATATGGATTTTTTCATCTGCATACTTAATGGTGATTACCATATTTAACAATTTAAGTTAAATTACTACAAGAATCTATGTTGATTCTCGTGTGTAGCATACAGGGAATAAAAGATGCATGCTGAGTGGCAAAATGTTTCTGATGCAGCATTTGATTTAATATAGAATTAAACCTGAAGCCTATTGCCTTAAAACTTCAACATGAATCTTAAACTGCTTTGCATCCACTGGTATTTTTTTTAAAGAAAAGCAAATCTAATTGTTTTTCTCTTACTACTTACTATATCATCTGTCACTTTGATTTTCCTGAATAACACATGAGTGTTTATAAGCTTCTTTTCTTTCTGTCTCATTAATCCAGAAATGTTCAATTCCTCTTATAATCCCTTTTCAGCTCCTTAACATCTGTGTAAAGTCTTCTATTTTCTATATTCTAAATCTTTCCCTTCAAATCAACTGCTTTATACCTCTTCATTTTTGTTTCTTCCCACTTACCATTTTTCCTTTCAAATCTTTAAATTGAGTGCTTTTGTTGTTTCCATATGTTGGCTCATTGATACGACTCTTTATCATTCATTTGTCTATTTGACTCCTCATTTTATTTCTTTTTTTGGGATCTCTTTCTCAGCATCTCCTCTCTTGCTTCGGTTCATTTGCTGCTGCATAGTTTTCTGGTCAAGTTTCTCCTCCAACTGATCAATTTCTTGTTCAAGTAGAGCCAGTTTAAGAGGATCTGACTCACAATGGTCTTCATCCTCCTCCTCTTCCTCATATTCTTCCACTTCAATTCCATCCATGGTTTTTTGAAGCTGAGTCTTCACTTTGTTTAGTTCCAGTAGGCCATGTTGAAGCTCTTTGCAGACTTCTCGGAGCTTGGAGGCAAATTTGGTCTTAGCACCTTTGCGAAGTTCATTGGAGTCTTTGGCAAGAAAGAAGACATCCAGGGCGAGGAAGAGAGTGGACATGACCCCTGTGGTGATACTGACGGCCCTGGCGGCTTTGGCAGCACCTCCAGCAACACCTAGAACTTTCACAGTGTTGATCAGCCTATCTGTGTTTATCATAAGGGCTCTACCTGCTCGTCCACCTTCCTTCATCACATGCTTTATGTTACGGCTAAGGCTCGTGTTGACCACACTCTCAGAGTACCCCTTAAAATCCCATTCCTGTAGGGTGTTCATTCCTTCCTACATACACAAAAAGAAAAATCTCATCAATCAGACAGACAGAAAAACAAACAGATGGACTGATAGGTCAACATACAGAGAGACTGATAGACTGGCATACAGGCAGATGACACACAGTTGGAATGCTAAACATACCTGCATGAACTCCAGACAATCTCTGATGTCATTGATCTCATTCTGATAACCTTGGATCATCTTCTCCACCTTCTTGCGATCCATCTTGGATTGAACCGCATCTGTGATGTTAGCTGTGGCTGAGGTGATGCTTCCAGCTGTTGCCACACTGATACCCACCGCAGTGACGATAGTGGAAGTGCCAAAGGTGAAAGGTGCCAGGATGAGGCCGGTAATGGTGGCTATGCCCCCTGCCACACTAGCTACACCCCCTCCAACAGCTGCACTCACAGTCTTCTTATGAAAGCTGTCAGCAGTGTCTGCCAGAGCAAGCAACTCTAAAATACAACGTTGCAGAGATGCTCCACGCTGGTTGAACAGACTGACAAAGAGACGGGCGGCCATGAACACACGGTCTGCAGCAGCCTCAACAGCCCTGACAAAACATTTAAAAAAAGATCAGTGGAGGCGATTAGACAAAGATTTCAAATAAAATCCACATTACTCACAGCTCCTTGTCATCCTCCTGAAAGTGTGCTGTTTCATTCCATTCACTCCAACCTGACAAAAGTCAGTAAGTCAATTAAAGTTGCTTACAGTGATCTAAACTAGATATAGTAACAGGGATGAGGGACAAAGATTGACCAATCATCCAACTGATTAATTTTAGTCGACTTAGATTAGTGAGGTCAAGTAGTAATTTGTCTATATTTTTCTTATACTGTATAAGTCTAATTATACAAGGACTTCCTTAAGACAGATTAGCAGGCTGGTCTTCTAGGAGACTAGTCATTTCTGAAAACATGTAGTTTTGCATATCCATAATAGGTAATCAAGTAATTTGACCCAACTCACCCTCAACAGTTTTCCACCAGTCCATCAGGTCATCATCCTGTGAAAAGAGAGCAAGAGAGAAATAAAAGGTTAAAATAGATATCATAATTAACATTATTGCATAATAATGAAACAATAATAATAAGATACCTCATCGGTCTCTAAAGAATTTAAATCTGTTGGGTAGGCAGCCATCTCCAATGGCAGGATTTCAAAAGTACAGTCCTGTAACATTCAGAGAATAAGAAATTAATTATTATGTGATGGCATGATGTGATATTGATACACCAGCATAGAAGGAGTATAATTATCGTGTCAAATAAGTCAAGGACTGCAGATGTGGCCAGAGCAGTAAACTCCAATGTCCATAATGTACACTCATTCACATACTCATCGCAACAATAACTCACCTCATCTGTCCCCAGTTGCTGCATGTCCATTGGCTCCTCAATCATATCTTCTTGATCTGAATCCTATATAGATTTTAGAGTATGACAGTTGTTTTGATGTAAAATATCAAGTATATTTGACAAAAGTGTTAACACTACCTGCGTACTGGATGAAAATGTGGACATTCTAGGTAGAGTTCTCTTCACTCTAAATGATACAACCTGAAAAAATGTGAACAGCACATGAGTTACTGTAGAATATGTGAACTGACACTGTAAATAATTTCAAGTGCAAACAAAAAGTCCAATTCCACTACTGTTTGTGGCAAGTAGAATTATGGACTTCAATTTGCTACACTATTCCTGCCTATGTATACCACTTTTTTTGACCTTCAGAAGAGAAAACAAGTGTGCCTCTGTATAAAAAGTGAGAGAGGATTACCTTGTTATTACTGTTAGAGAGTTTTCTGGGTACAGATTTCTATCAAATAGAGGAACAGAGGAATCAGTTCAGCATTTGTTTCATAACATCATCTACTTTGCAAGCAACTTAAAATATTTACCAATTTGGTTAAGTACCTTTTCAATGCCAGTGTCCAAGAAGTTATAATCCCAGTCTGTAAATTCACTGTGCTCACTTAGCGGATCCTACATATGGGATAAACTGTCATTTTAATTTGATTAAAAATGGTATAAAATCTAAATACAGTAATAAGTAGAGGAAGATGCTTTACTGTTTCAGCAGGAAAACGTAACACTGGTTTTGGAGAACTGCGGAAAGTGCCACTTAGCTTCCCTGAGTTATCCTGCACAAAAGGGACAGTGATTGTGACTAAGCAATTACAATAATATACATATATCCTACTGTTTATAATATAAATAAAGGGTTGTGATAAGCACCTTTAAGTTGTTGTTGGAGAGATATAATAGATTGTCATTACAGGCCAGCAGTTTAATGTGTAACGGTGGGCTGTCCTACAACAAGAAAGCTTGTAACTATTGTGCATTATCAACAGGAAGGCAGGAGTAACAATACAAAAAATATACAAATCCTACAGATAAATAAAATAGACAGTCATATGTAAATTATTTTTTTGTTGTAGCAATGTACCTCTTCAGATGTATCCTCAGTTCCTCTAGGAAATGTTTTGAGAAAATTAAACAGGGAATTTCCCTCCTAATGAAATGAATCTGAGAGTTAGAATGACATTTTGTGTGCCTTTGAATTCATTATATATGGCCAATGTGATTGATGTTACTGAACCTACTGCCATTGTGACTTACAAGACTGTCACTGCCTGAAAAATCATCATTTTTCAATGCTGGTTCTTCCTGTAAAGAGACAGAGGACCAGCACATTATACAAAAGCTACAAGAATTATATCAAAAATTAGACAGTATTGCAAAATGTAATCTTTTCAGACAAAAATGATTGCATGCAAGGTTGCAGTTTTGTCACACCATGGTGTTGTTGTTTTGTGTTTGGTTGTGATTGCCGGCTGAGATTTCTCCATGTTGTAATGATAGCTCTTCCTGTTAAGAAAGAGAGAGGAAGGTAACATCAGACATACAGTATTTGTGAGCTAAACCAAAGACAAGCTTCAAAATTGCAGGTTGCATTATTCTGTGTAATGTGCAACATCAAAGCGTGATTTTACTGATTGAACTGTAAAAAAACTTTACCACAATTATAGCAATAAATGTTATAGTTTACTGTATGTTTTTGTGGACACAGGGTGGATCATCTGAGCCGTTGCGGTGTCCTTAGAGCACTAAATACTTATTTTTAAATCCAAACCTATTGTGTCATTACAAACTATGTGATTCACACTGGATATTCAGCCTAAGATGTTATGTCATGTGATGTTAGGTGTACTGTTATCACAACAAACCTTAATGCTGTGTTGGCTAGACAGACTGTCAGTGGTGGCAGTGAAGCCATCCTGAGCCAAACAGAAAGAAATCTCTGATAAATTTGCATTATCTTTCATATCAGATCATAATCATTAGCTTAAAATGTATGTGCAACTCTACAGGCATCTCATTTGACCATGAGATTCCTCTCCTGAGGGTTTGGCTGATTTGTGGTCAATTTCACTGAGGAAGTCTCTTGCCTCCCCCTAGTGTGGTAAAAGATGGTACAGTTTCATGGCCTGACACTAACTGTATGATGTAATGTGCCGAGCACAATTGTGTTAAGTCATTTTTATCTGTAAAGCATGTATGTAAGACACAATGGATGAAAAGATGTTAGCAACATTCTGATACCTCAGTGCTGTTGACTCATGTTCAGGTCATTTCAACACTAATAATTGATTATTTATTTATTTAGTCATTTAGCAGACACTTTTATCCAAAGCGACTTACAAATGAGGACAATAGAAGCAATCAAAACCAACAAAAGAGCAACAACATGCAAGTGCTATGACAAGTCTTGGTTAGCCTAACGCAGTACACGTAGCAGGTTATTTATTTATTTATTTTTATAATTTTATAAGAAAACAAGTAGATAGAATATAGAAAAATAAATCTAGATTTTTATCTAGATTATATATGACTATATGAAATAGCTTCAGTTGTCTGTCATGAATAAAAATATTGACTTAAATTGGTTATTTTAATGTTTTACCTCTTGTGCAGGGAGATTTGTCCACTTTTTTGTTCTTTTAAACAACCGGCTGAAAACGGCAGCTTTCCCCTGATAAATGAAGGAAATTTGCATTCTATAAACATTTTCATCAATCATCATAAAAAATGAAAGCTACGAATCGGATATAAATATACACAATTTATGATAAAAGTCAAGCTTATAATTAGATGACAGACCTTTGGGTTATCGTTGCCTGATGGTTGATCATTAAGAGCAGCCAGCTCATTCTCAGTTAGCTTGTTCTGGGAAAAGATGTTAAATGATTATTCTCAGAAACATGCCACTGCTATATTTACTGTATAGCTTCTACACATTACTAAATCAGATTCTTCCTTGCAGTCTGCATATATTCCAAAATGTGTGAATCCACAATCAATGAAGATTCAGAACAGTATTCTGAGAAATCAAACCATAACTTTAACTTTGAAGTGCATTAAGACAAAACATACATTAATTTACACATTAACCTTAATTTTGCTGTTCTCCAACAGACCGTCATTATTCCCCGTGAGTTCACCATTCTCATCCTAGAGAAAAAAAAATAGTCAACTAACCACTGCAAAAGAAAGCCCAGATATTACGAGAGTCTGGTTACATCAAACTAATTACCTTAGTGTGAAAGCTTCCTGTTCCTACACCCTTAAACATGTACTGTCTCACCTCAGATGAGTGCTCAACTACGTCTGAACGCCTGGACATTGCATCTGCTTTTTCCTATAGCACAAGCAGAGGAAAAAACACACAGCAAAACACAAATTGGGAGGACATTCATATATGTGGTTGCTAAAAAGTATTTGCACATTGAAGTGTGTTACACAATGACATATGATATTGCTCACTTGAATGATCTGCTGTTTTCCTCGAAATTATTGTCACTGTCTGTCAACTTTCACACCTATGGAGGAATATTCTCCATTAAATCAATTCTACTTGCAAATCTGTTAATGCAGTTCATTTTTTAAATATCATGCCTTAAAATTAGCTTGAAGGCACATAGCTTTTTTGTATTTTCTGAAAAGCCAATCTAATTAGCTAATCTTTACAATATTCTCATACTATTTAGAATCATTCTAAAATGTTGTGCCTTTTTTCCCTAACATACAGTCAATATCTTACATTTACACATAAACCTATAAAAAGAGTTTTCTCTCGCTTTGATTTTCTTGCTCTATGTCATTCCCTAGCTGGACATTCTCTGGGGTGGACTCTTCTATTCGAAACTCAAGTCCATGGATGTTATTCTGTCAGACCAGGCCCACAGAGAGTAAAATTAATTATCACAACCAGCTTCTTCTACAGATCATAAAGAAATGGACAATCATCTCCAGACATGTTTCAGTGGTTCATTAAATAGTTCATTACTTCCTTTTAGATATCTAACTAAAGTTCAAATAATTTCCATAATCACTGCCATAATAAATGCTTAAGTTAATATACATAATAAATGCTTAATAAAATACTAAATGCTGTGCCTTTTTATGCTTATTTTTCTTTCCGTATTATTTGTTTAAATAGATTTTCAAATCAAGCTTTCTTATTCCATTTTTTTACATAATCTTCATGTTCTTCATTTATAGTAAAATGTGTTTTTCTTTTTTTCTCTCTTTATTAGACACTGTATTAAATGTATTATACAAATAAACTTACCTTGCCTTTTCATGTCATAATTAAACAGGAACTGTAAACATTTATTTCCTGAAATGCAACAGACATTCATAATCAAATCTCTTGTCAATATTATTAGACCTATCCCACAGCCGGATAAAATAAAAATAAGGGTAATAGAAGTCTATATATTCTTAGGGAAGAAACTCCTCTATTTTATGGACTATTTGTGAATAGCTGACATAAAGCAGTAATGGAGTTAGGTTGACTAAATTGTATTTTGTGATTTAGATATAATGTTTGTGCTTAAATGGTACAAATCCATCAATTATTTTTAACAGTGTCATGTATGACACCCTGGAAATGGCAAAGAGTGATATTTTATTATCACATGACTGTATCCTTGGCTCATATAACCACGTTACCTCATTTAGGGGAGGTCTGAGCTTACTGCTTCAGTTTTCCCTCTGGAATCACAATTGCACTTCTCCATTTCTAACAAAAGGAAACTGTGTTACACAATGTATCATGGTAAACAAAATAATGTAAACTATTATTATGAAGCGTTACACAGTAGAGGTAAAATAATCCTGAGGAGCGCCAGACACTGACATCTCCATTCATGATAACAAACAGTATCAGACGCGTCAACGCTTCGCGTTCCAGACGCTCCATTAAACGTTCGCTAAAGGGTCACAAAAAGGGTGTGTTGCACATCATAGAAGGCAATGTTAGCGCTTTGGTTTGCTCACTTTTTCTTCTTTTATTTTCAAACAACAATGTAGAATCCTTTTTCTTTTTCGAGCAGATAGCTCGTTCTGTCGTTATTGTGGATTTTTCTAGTCTCAGAGAAAGCGTTTGTTCTGGAATGACACGTTGCGCGGGCGAGCCAAAAACAGACTTTTACCAAAGGTTAATAGTTTATTTAATAAAACATACAGAATTGACAATCATGACGATATTTCACCGTACTGCTTTGCCTACCTTAGGTTCCCATGCGTACAGCAAGAGAAACAGACTGCCAAAACTTTGTCAAGCTCCGCCCGTTAAGTCTGTGTCGAGTAAAGTCAGCACAGCGCGGTGTCAGTGTGACGATGGGGAGTCATTTCTCTTCACTTCCACTAAACAAGTAACAAGTAGGGGCTTAATGTTTGTTAAGACACTTTTGGCCCAGGTATTGAGTTTTATTATAACAAATTTTATAACAAAACCTTTTTTGTTACATAAAGGTCACGTTAAAACCGCCTTGAAAACTTTTTAAAAACCCATAAAAATTATTGGAGAATAAATACAAAATGAAATAAGCACAATCTACTGCAATATTCACTGTGTGAAAATATATATTGGTTTTTAAAATCATTTAAAGACATTTCAACCATCAAAAATGTTGACAGACAGACGGATAGATAGGTGCATCAGTGACAGATAAATATTGGGAAATGGTAAATTTGCGAGTAATTAAATGTAATAAATAATGAACTAATGTTCTTTATCAGGTTGTTTTACACCAAAAAAAAAATTGCACAAAATAACCACCTCGCGTTCCTGTGGCTCAGTGGTAGAGCATTGCGTTATCAGCGCAAAAGGTTGTGGGTTAAATTCCCAGAACACACATACTGATAAAAGAAAAAAAAAGTAAGTCAAAACGTCTGCTAAATGTAAATGTAACCCCCTCTATTCAGGACCATAGAGACCATATATTAGTTAATATTCTTTTAGCCTTATAAAAGCAGCAAATATACCCTAACACGCAGTGGATATAAAGTCATAAAAACAAAATATCCTGAAATTCCTTTGCAGTGTAATAAGGAAAGTCAGTATAGTTCTAGAACCATATAATTTTTTAGATATATCATCTAGTGTGAAAGTAATTATAAACTCAGTGGAGTGTTTACAGAGCTTGTTAAAATGGTTTGTCTTCTTTTATAGTAGCGGTAAACCGCAACTCATCTCGGATTATGTTAAGTTCCATCAAACCCTCATGCAGCTGATCTGCCACCTCTCTAATCTTAGCAGCAAATTCTGACTTTGCACCATTTTTCAGCTCATGGGAGTCCTTGGCCACAAAATAGATGTCCATCCCAACAAAAAGCCCTGTCAGAACACCTGTGGATATACTAGCAATCTGCACAGCACGTGCCGCAGTGGTTCCAGCCACGTTGGCTATCTGCATCACACGCATAATCTCATTGGCATTGGTGAGAATAGCTTTGCCCGCCATGGCGCCATCCTCATAGATATTGTCAAAACAAGGGAAGTCTCGATTATATGCATGCTTTTTCATCTTATTCAGGTTGAACTTGCGTAGGTTTGTGATGCCTTGCTTGATAAACTTCATGCATTTGTTAAGATCAGCCATCTTCGCCTGGTAGTCTTCCACAATTCGCTCAACCTTCTTGCGATCCAAAGAGTTGTTGACGGTACTGGATATCCCAGCAGATGCAGAGGTAAGACCACCTGCCATGGCAACACCCAGACCAACCGCAGTGACGATCAGAGAGGTTCCCATTGTGAAAGGTGCTAAGATGAGGCCAGTTATGGTAGCAACACCTCCCACAGCACTAGTGGAGCCACCAGTAATCTGGGCAATCTTGGTTTTCTTGTTGAAGCGGTCAAGGCCATCAGCAATGGCATTCAGGTCGATCACGTGCTGCCACAGTCCTTCTGCCCGTTCTGAGAAAAGTTTGTTAAACACACGTATGCCCTTTTGCACCTTTTCAGCTGTTACAGCAAAAGCCCTGAGAAAAAGACAATTAGTCAAGTCAAATTCACTATGTCATGTCACATGCACACAGAATGTATTGGAAATTACTTGGCTTCCTCTTTCTCTGTCATGTTGTCACTTTTGGGCATGTCCTCCCATTCTGAATGGGAAAAAACAAAATGGGAGGAAAATAGCTAAGAACATCAAGTTCAGATCATGATGAACCATCTATCAGAATGTTATTAAGAATGAACTGCTTTTAATTAGATTAAACTAATAAGTATGGGGGGTAGGTGTTTCTGAAAGTGGACAAACAGGGTAGGAAAACTCACGTTCCACAGTGTTCCACCAATCCATGAGGCCATCAAGATCCTGTGACAGACACATTTAGGATGACTAAAAAATTGTATTTTTAGAAAACGAAGGCAAGAATCTTTATAGAACCAACCTCCTCATCTTCTCTCTGAGTTTCACTTAAACGGAACTCATCCAGCCATTCCATGAGGGACTTCTTGGGGCCTTTAGTCTTAGGGGTAGGGGGGGGGGGGGGGGGACAACAGAAAGTAGATTGGACAATAATGTGTAAAAGGGAACTTGAAGGGAAAATTCCAATGCAGAAACCAACAGAAATTGCAGAAGTTGTGAGTCAAGTAGGAAGGTATAGTGTGTTTGTGTGGTTTTGGTTTTTGTAACAGGTTGCAAAAATCACTATTTGGTGTTGCAAGCTGATTTCGTTTTCTTTTTTTGCTTAAGTACAAAAAAAACAGTAATTGTTTTTTTTTTTTTTATCAAGATGCAGACTAATAGAAGCACAGAATGTTTCATTTAGACATACAACTTTTCTAATTAATGTTTGCAGACATATATAATTCCACTATCTTGTGCAACTGTTTGTTAATGCAAGGCTCATTTGCATGGCTAACGCATGGCTCATTTATTGTTACCTGACCCATAGCGTAAAACAGCAGAAGGCCTCAGTGGTTTTTTATATTTAGGATACCACATCTTTCAGTTCTCATTCTTTGCCTGGTTGAGTCTTGTTTTCAGTGTCACAAGAGTTATTGATTAAAAGAACTGCTAGGACATTACAGCACCTCTGCAAGGTCCCTGCCACCGTCTCCATTTTGGTTTCCATTCTTCTTCTGTGTTGTTTTGTTCTGAAATAACAGCACATAATGAAATGGTTTCATTAACTAACAATTGTGAGCATATTAAAAAGTAAACATGAAAAAAAAATGTTTACCTTTGCTGCAACCTGGGGCATAAATGGATTTCTGGGTTTCTTCTTTTGTCCTTTTTGCTGTGAAAATGTCATATGGTTTAAAGCTGTGCAACTGGGATGAAGTCCAGATCACCTGTTTTGGTTCTCTGGAAACATGCAATGGTAATTCCAAATGGTAAGATGGGTGCTTACTTGTGGATTTTCCTCTTCTCCAGGTGTCTCAGCCACTTTGTCAGGCTTCTTTTCCAGGATCTCATTGCTAGTGTCCTGTAACAATGAGTAGAATGCATATAACCCTATGATTCAGAAATTACTTTAAAAGTGTTTTTCTGGCCTATAATCTGTATTGATGAACAAAAGACAAAGAAAATACAGAATGCAAATGATGACACAACACAAAATGATAAATTAACAGAAGTGCCATTAAAAAAAACTTTAGTTAACCTTTCATGTTTGCCAGACAAAACAGCACAATTTGCTGCATGTTTCAGACAAGTATTTAAATTGTAGCCTCACAATTTGCTTTGTTATTGAACTTCTTTATTCAAACTCTGCTAGATAATCTTATACAATAGTTTGAGCCATATTCCACCCAGTATTCTGATGTGCATGTAGCTACTTGCCTTTTATCAAGGCTAAGCCAATAAAAACCAAAAAGCATTGCTGAAAAAGCCCAAAGGTATGTTCAAATAACAGCTTCCATACCAAGCTAGACTTGCACAAGATTCCTAAATGAACAGCAGCAACTTCACCAATCTGTTATAACATGTTTTCAATGAAGCTCAAACTTTAGGGGTGATGTCTGTATATATAAACCTAATCAAGTGTTAAAGTCTTAAGCCTTTTTAATAAATAAACAACACAGAAATGTCACAAGAAATACTTTAACAAAAATAATAATAATACTTTTCAAATAAATATAATAATACTGTACTTTTTTAAAATAAAATATTATAAAAATAAAAAGCAAAAGCAACAGCATTTAAATTTTCTTTACATTATAAACCAGCGCAGAGATGATACTGCTTATTTACCTGCTCATATGTTGGTTGGCTCTCAACATTAACCAGCTCGTCTGTATCTAAACCAGAACTTGTATCCTTGGTATAAAAGAGAAAAGTGCATTTTTGACAATAAGCATTTGATTAAAATGACCATGTCTTTTAAAATTGACTGGATTAAAGGCAGTCCTAATAGCCAAAGATGTGTATAATAAATCTGAGCTGTAATATATGTATTTAGCTGACAAATAATTTACAAAACTGAGTTGCATCTTTAAAAAAACAATGTATACCCACCTGCATAGATTTTGACTCTTTATCCTCAGGTTTCTCACAGGACTCCAAGGACTGTTGTGTTTTTTCCATGCCCTGCTGGGGAAGCAGATGTCTTCCTATTACAACATGTTTTATCACCTATCAGAACTAGTGAAATTGCAAAAAAAGATCAAGTATGTGGAACATTAAGTAAGGTTTAACTAACACACAAAACATGGAGTATGCAATACGTGTCAGTGTCAGTAAGTGAAAGTGAGAGGGACAGAGTATAGACATATACAGTAAAAGGCAGACAAGGTAAGACTTACTTCAGTAGTGGAGTGATTGCCACAGTTTTCATCAGTTTTAGAAAGTTCTGTGTCCATTATTAGAATGTCCTAGTAAATGATCAAGAAAGGACAGAGTCAGATGAGCAAAAGCAGGAATATTAAACTCTCTCATTGATGTTGTGGTCAGACAGAACATCATCACATGCTGAAAGTTGTCTTTGAACTGAGAGTTCATCCTGAGACAGAGAAAGAAAAGGCTTTTTGTTGAAAAATGACATTCATGAATCAGCATTACATGCTGCAGGGCAGAACATACAGTGGGTACGGAAAGTATTCAGACCCCCTTAAATTTTTCACTCTTTGTTATATTGCAGCCATTTGCTAAAATCATTTAAGTTCATTTTTTTTCTCATTAATGTACACACAGCACCCCATATTGACAGAAAAACACAGAATTGTTGACATTTTTGCAGATTTATTAAAAAAGAAAAACTGAAATATCACATGGTCCTAAGTATTCAGACCCTTTGCTCAGTATTTAGTAGAAGCACCTTTTTTATTTAATACAGCCATGAGTCTTTTTGGGAAAGATGCAACAAGTTTTTCACACCTGGATTTGGGGATCCTCAGCCATTCCTCCTTGCAGATCCTCTCCAGTTCTGTCAGGTTGGATGGTAAACGTTGGTGGACAGCCATTTTTAGGTCTCTCCAGAGATGCTCAATTGGGTTTAAGTCAGGGCTCTGGCTGGGCCATTCAAGAACAGTCACGGAGTTGTTGTGAAGCCACTCCTTCATTATTTTAGCTGTGTGCTTAGGGTCATTGTCTTGTGGAAGGTAAACCTTCAGTCTGAGGTCCTGAGCACTCTGGAGAAGGTTTTCGTCCAGATATCCCTGTACTTGGCCGCATTCATCTTTCCCTCGATTGCAACCAGTCGTCCTGTCCCTGCAGCTGAAAAACACCCCCACAGCATGATGCTGCCACCACCATGCTTCACTGTTGGGACTGTATTGGGCAGGTGATGAGCAGTGCCTGGTTTTCTCCACACATACCGCTTAGAATAAGGCCAAAAAGTTCTATCTTGGTCTCATCAGACCAGAGAATCCTTCAGGTGTTTTTGCAAACTCCATGTGGGCTTTCATGTGTCTTGCACCGAGGAGAGGCTTCCGTCGGGCCACTCTGCCATAAACCCCCGACTGGTGGAGGGCTGCAGTGATGGTTGGATGCATCTCTGGAGCTCAGCCACAGTGATCTTTTGGTTCTTCTTTACCTCTCTCACCAAGGCTCTTCTCCCCGATAGCTCAGTTTGGCCGGACGGCCAGCTCTAGGAAGGGTTCTGGTCGTCCCAAACGTCTTCCATTTAAGGATTATGGAGGCCATTGTGCTCTTAGGAACCTTAAGTGCAGCAGAATTTTTTTTGTAACCTTGGCCATCTGTGCCTTGCCACAATTCTGTCTCTGAGCTCTTCAGGCAGTTCCTTTGACCTCATGATTCTCATTTGCTCTGACATGCACTGTGAGCTGTAAGGTCTTATATAGACAGGTGTGTGGCTTTCCTAATCAAGTCCAATCAGTATAATCAAACACAGCTGGACTCAAATGAATGTGTAGAACCATCTCAAGAATCAGAAGAAATGGACAGCACCTGAGTTAAATATATGAGTGTCACAGCAAAGGGTCTGAATACTTAGGACCATGTGATATTTCAGTTTTTCTTTTTTAATAAATCTGCAAAAATGTCAACAATTCTGTGTTTTTCTGTCAGTATGGGGTGCTGTGTGTACATTAATGAGGAAAAAAAATGAACTTAAATGATTTTAGCAATTGGCTGCAATATAACAAAGAGTGAAAAATTTAAGGGGGTCTGAATACTTTCCGTACCCACTGTACCCCATATGAGCAACTTCAGCCATTATAAGACTCTATCATGCTCACCAAGGCAGCATTTATTTGACAAAAATACAGTAAAAACTGAAATATTGTGAAACATTTTTATAATTAAAAAAAAAAACATTTTTTTAATGTAATTTATTACTGTCATGGCAAAGCTGAATTTTCAGCGGCCATCACTCCAGTCCTCAGTGTTACATGATTCTTCAGAAATTAAATCAAGCTTAGATTATAAATCTGAATGATATACATAGGTAAAACATTTATATTAAGGACAAACATAGGGGTGACAGCAAGGGAATTTGAGAAATTAAATGTTAGTGTAATTAGTGTAAATGTAGGCTGTTAATTATTTAGTTAGTTAGTTAGACAGTTAGTCATAATGCCTCGGGCACTTTTGTCAACAAAAAACCATACAGTCTATGCAAAAAACCAACAGTCAAGACAAATCACGGGATTTCTAACAAATATACGCATCCATGTCTCTCCCGGTCGTTTCCTGAATATGACAGTGCTTTAATTCCCACTTTACATATTAAAGTATGTACAATTTGTTCAAATAAACACCACAAAAATGCAGTCGTTAAAAGTTGGAGCAACAAGGCTTACCGCACACCGCCCACTTCGCTGAGAAAAAAATATGGAGTAGGGCGACAAGTAAACCTGTGGTCTGTCTATGAAATTAAAGAAAACTGTGTGCTGTAAACGGTTTCCATGGTATTTTCTATTGAAGTGCAGTACTTGTCTAACTATTGTCTTGCAGTGTGAAGTCAAAGTAGCGAAATGTTATTTAACTCCGCCCTTGTTTGTTGTGTCTGTATATCCATGGGCGAAAGACAGGTGGTGCTAGTCAGGCATCCTTCACTCAGAGACCTGTATGTGTGTGTGTGTGTGTGTGTGTGTGTGTGCGTGCGTGCGTGTGCGTGTGTGTGTGTGTGTGCGTGTGCGTACCTGGTATTTATCACGTTATGATTAACAAATGTCCCCACTAGGATAGTAATACCAGTAAATTTTGACCTCGAGGTGACATTTTTTAGCTCCCCATGAGGAAACAAGCTTATAAATCATACAGAATGAAGTTTTTTTGAAAATCTAAAAAAAGAAAGTTTCCTGTAAGGGGTAGGTTTATGTGTAGGGTTGGTGTAGGGCGATAGAGAATACAGTTTGTACAGTAGAAAAACCATTACGCCTATGGAATGCCCCCATAAAACATGAAAACACAATGTGTGTGTGTGTGTGTGTGTGTTTTCCTTGATCCCTCTTATTACTAAATTTTCTCAATGTAACCTAGCCATTGAACATTGTCTTAATAATGAACATCATAAATATATAAGACACCAAGAATAAACAGGTGTGCTTTGTCATTAAAAGAGTTTGGCAGACAGTCCCCATGAAACAAAAATTGGCTCTATTTACTTTGTTAGTGCACATTGCTAGACTTGAGGTGAACAATTAATCTGTGCAACTTAATCTAAAGTCCAAAGTCTCTCAGATGTTGTTAGGGTTTTGTGAAGCTACAAGAAAGTGAACACAGTCTACATTCTAATCACAGAGAGCAGCAACAATGAAGCTGAAAATTATAGTTTTATTATTGTCTGTGTTGAGCACACAGGCACAGGATTTTATGTCACCTACATTAGATATCTTTAAGGAACTTAAAAAGATTACAACAATGGAGGAAAAGTTAAATGCTCTTAATGATGAAGTGAAGGAATTAAGAAGCAAGAATGAAGGTATAATGTACAATGCGTTAATTAATTAATTTTAAAAGACCTGCAGTTTAATTTGTAATGTTTTGTCATCAATACAGCACTGACTACAAAGCTGAAAACCTTTGAAGAGAAGACTGAGGTTTCAGGTAAATAATGAATAATTCAATTTATTTTAACATTTAGGGCCAAAACACAGATTAGTTCAAGAAACAGCATTACAAATGGAATGAAAAAAAATGTTTAAAAGATATATTATCTTAACCTCTTTTTTCCAGAAAGGGAGAAAGTAGCATTTTCAGCTTCACTGTCAGCTTTGGAGGATGGCTTCCAATTTATTGGCCCTTATACACATGTATACACTCTTGTGTATAAAAATGCCTTCACTAACATTGGAAATGCTTACGACACCAATACAGGTACCATCACAAATTCTAAACATGATGCTTTAACAATTTTATTAGATGAATTATCCACTATTTTACAAACTCAAATTTGTAGGCAATTACCCCTAATCTGTATCTATATTTTATTAAATAATATAGAAAAATAATGAAACTTTATGACATTTATGTGTTACATATGCCTACAGCAAACATTTGCCATTTTAATGTAGATTGTAGTTTAAAATGTGGCAATGTTTGTTATAAAATACATGTGTAGTGAAGCATTGTCAGTTTTTTAACTCTGGAAACATTTTTCTGACTGTTTATTTTCTACTATTATCAATAGGAATCTTCACTGCACCAGTAAAAGGAGTTTATTTCTTCAACTTTGTGGTCTTCAATCCTTATGACATATCAACCGGTGTGAAACTGCTAAAGAACAGCAATTTTGTGGTTGCGGCTACAGATAACCCTCCCAAGCAAGACACTGAGGACACTACATGCAACTCAGTTAGTCTTCTTCTTGAACAAGGGGACCAGATATATCTTCAGCTCATAGAGAACCGTCGTGTCTACACAGATTCGCTGAGACGCAACACCTTCAGTGGACACCTACTTTTCGCAATGTGAAGTTTCTGGAGGGGGCGGGAGAATGTTGATATTTTTTTTGTTGACCATTCTTTAATTTTAAAACTTCAGTGTGTCAATGTGAAAAAATGTAATTGTTTGTTGTGTAGAAACTTACAGTTCTTACTTGTCATAAATCAAATTCCATGCACATTATATGAATAAAGTCATAGATTGCTAGTAAAGGCAGGTAAAAGAAACATAAGTACACTACTGAAAGAGCAAAAACATTTTTTTTTTAAATATGATTGAACAAAACAGTGTAGGATGGTTACTACAACCTACATGCTTTTTAAGTCATCCACCATTTTGTATTTATTTGGGAAAATATAATCCCAAAAAGTAAAATACTTTTTCAATGCCAAGCTAACAATGTTGGAACTAGGAGCCGTCTTGATTTAAGAAATCAATATGGGAAAATATAATCCAGCATTAGTTTTGCCAACTGTCACTTCCATGTGGCTTACAGCAATTATTGCTTCAAAATAAAGTTTTTGCAGTCCAGAGTCTGTTGGTCTGTTTAAACAGTTACACATGTCACTCAGCTGATACAACACTAACAGACAACAGTACGGTAAATAATGTTGATTTTTACAACAGTTTTAATGCTCAATGTGTGGGCTATACCAGCAGATGATTTTCAAAAACCATAAACATAAACATAAAACATTGTGGATTGTTCAAAAGTAAATCATTGTCCATGTATGCACTGATATGTTATTGGTTGTTCATTATTTTAGCACAAACAAAGAAGCTGGAGGACACAAAGATCAAAATGGATGGTTAAATTTTTGTCTTTGTCAAATCTCACACTTTTGGGCTACATTTAAAAAGAGCCTATCAAAAATGTCAAGGCTTACATCTGATCAGAAATGTTTTTGTAAATGAATTAATGCTTAAGGATTATTATTATTTTCGCATAAGCAAAGGAATTGGACAATGAACACCATCACAGCACCTATAGCCGACATCTGTTTTTCCCCATGTGAACAGCAAACACACAAGGTTTACTCACCAGCATCTTTGTATATCAAGAGCAGGGCTCAACGCTAAGGATTTTTTTCTACTGGCCCGGTCGGACCAGTGCTTCAAATTATTACTTAACCTGCCAATATGTCCACTGACCCTTCCACAAAAAAATATATATATAATAATAAGTTGCTGTTATCATTGTTTTTGATCCATGTTATGTTGTATTCTAATAAATAAGCTTATATGATGCCAATATTTAAGATTCCAATAAAATTTAACAATTCTCAATTTCACTTTTGATACCACGGCAAAACCACAAGCTACCACAAAGCCTAACAAATATAAAGTTCAGAATGAATGAATGAACAAATGAACGAAAGAACGATAGATAGATAGATAGATAGATAGATAGATAGATAGATAGATAGATAGATAGATAGATAGATAGATCTATAAATAGGCCTATATGATTTTATTTTCCACAGTAATGAACTGTACATTAAAAATCCTGGTACATTAAATTTCAGCATTATTGTAGATTTTTAGCTATGATTGACACTTATGTGTGTCAATATGCCAAATGTTACCCATAAATGCATTTTACCAAAATAGTTAGTGTAGTGTCACACTATTCCATTATAATGCTATTTTACTGTTTTCTGTGTGAGTGTGAGTCAGTTTAAATATTTGTAGTCCAAAGTCTATCAGACTGTTCAATAAATGTTTTTAGGTTTTTGTGAGGCTACAAGAAAGTGATCACAATCTATAATAACCACAGAGAGCAGCAATAATGAAGATGAAAGTTAGCATAGTTGTATTGCTGTGTGTGTGGGCCACACTGGCACAGGATTTAATGTCACCAAGATTAGACATCCTTGCCGAACTCAAAAAGATTAAGACCATGGAGGAAAAGTTAAATGCTCTAAATGATGAAGTCAGGGAACTAAGAAGCAAGAATGAAGGTACTGTATTTTTATTTCATTTTTAAACTGTCTAACCACTTTAGAGACCAATTGTTTCTTAACGCTGATATAGAACAAGTCTTTTTTCTCTTTTTTTTGCCCCAATGTTCTGACTATGAACATGACATTTAGGAAACATGCAAGGAAACTACATGAATAGCAATGATTGCATGAAAAGACACATTAACGTTTCTTCTTTTCACTTGCACATTTTCATCTCATCTCTTTTTTTGCAGAAAGGGCAAAAGTAGCCTTTTCAGCCTCACTGTCAGCTTCATGGGGCGTCAAATATTTTGGGCCATATGCAGAAGCAACCACTCTTGTGTATGAAAATGCATTTACTAACATTGGAAATGCTTATGACACCAATAAAGGTATACCATCACATTGCTCAAAGAAGTTTCATACATAATGCTTTAACAATTTTATCATCATTTTAAGAACCTATGTTTCTACTGTTATTAACAGGAATCTTCACGGCACCAGTAAAAGGAGTTTATTTCTTCAACTTTGTGGTCTTCAATCCTTATGACATATCAACCGGTGTGAAACTGCTAAAGAACGGCAATTTGGTGGTCACAGCATCAGATAACGCTCCTGGGCAAGACACTGAAGACACTACATGCAACTCAGTTAGTCTTCTTCTTGAACAAGGGGACCAGATACGTCTTCAGCTCATAGAGAACCGTCGTATCTACACAGATTCGCTGAGACGCAACACCTTCAGTGGACACCTACTTTTTACTATGTGAGGTTTCTGCCCATGTAAATTTCTAAAGGATGTTAGTCCAAATACACAGTTTTATTCAGATGAAAAAAAATCAAAAGTGACAAAAATGCAATAAAGTTTTAATACAGCCTACAAAAATCATTTAAATTTGGTACCTTTTTCATGAATATTAAAACATGTTAATGAAATTATATAGCGGTTTGATGTGTAGACACTAACAATTCTCACGTCATAAATAAAACTCCATGCATATTACATGAATAAAGCTATATATTGCTAGTAAAGGCAAGTAAAACAACTGAAAAGCTGTAATGAATCTCTCTTTAACGTGATTGAACAAAACCATGTTACTAATTACCTACATACCTTTTAAGTCAACTTATGGGAAAATGTAACCCAGCATTATTACAGTGTTTTGTCAGATGTCACTTCCATGTGGCTTTCACTAATTATTGCTTCAAAATGTAGTTTTTGCAGTCCAGAGTCTGTTTAAACAATTACACAACGTGTGGTCTTTAAGACAAAGAGTGTTGCGCAGTCGATACAATATTAGCACCAGACAGAACAGTAAATAATGTTGATTTTTATAACAGTTTTAATGCTCAATGTGTGGGCTATACCAGCAGATGATTTATTTTTACCAAACATAAACATTCTTGAAGAACTGGGGAAAATAAAGCTCATGGAAACAAGGATGGAGTCCTTGGAGAAGGAAATGGAGCGACTAAGAACAGAAAATACAGGTAATGTGACGCTATTAACAAATGTGTTTTTAAGAACAGAGAACTTTAATGGAGTATCAAAAAGTAACTGGTTTCCTAGACATAGATTAATAAATCCTACCATAGAAATATTTTCCAGTGCAATAGAATGTGGATTGTTCAAAAGTATACCATTGTCCATGTATGCACTGAAAGGTTGATGATTGTTCATTACTTTAGCACAAACAAAAAAGCTGGAGGACACAAAGATCAAAATGGATGAACTATTAAAAGAAAATGAAGGTATTTTGTCATTGACAAATCTCACATATAAAACAGCCTATCAAAAATGTCAAGGCTTATAACTGATCAAATGTTATTTTATAAATGAATTAATGCTTATCTTATTATTATTTTAGCACAAGCAAAGGAACTGGAGACCATGCGTGGTACAACAAATGATGTAAAGAACAAAATGGATGACCTAATAAAACAAAATGAAGGTAAATATGTATTACCATAAATTACAATTTAGCTATTTTCTATATACAGTATGACTAATAAATGTTTAGTCTTAATCTAAAACAGCATTACCATATAAAAACCCGCTGTAGCCACAAACATTAAATACTTAATGTTGAAAAAAATATAAATGTTTAATTTTATGATTTATATTTATCTTTATATGTTCATTTAATCTTTAAATCCCTAAGGTACTGCTGTTGTTTATAAAGAATTTCAGTTATTTACTTTCAATATTGAAGGTAATCCTTAAAAAGGGGTTAAATTAAACAATTTCTAATGATGTAATCTAATTTGCATATTTTATGTCTTAGTTTCAAAAGTGGCTTTCTCAGTATCTCTGTCTTCCTCTAATGGACCACACAGCAGTTCACACACTCTGATGTACAAACACATCTTCCTCAATACTGGAGATGCCTATGATGCAAACACAGGTACAATTAATCGCTTCATATAGCCTGTGAATATTTTAAATCTTGAATGAGTTAAGTTTTTTTTTTTCTTTCGTCTGATACAGGAATTTTTACAGCACCCATGAAGGGAGTGTATGCATTCAGGGTTTTCTCAAAGGCTTACGGAAGTCGAGATAAAGCAGTTGTCGCAGGCCTGTTTAGAAACGACCAGCATGAAATTTCAACATATGCACGGCAAGACAGTGGTTTTATCGGCTCTTCAAATGGAGTTTCTTTGTTGCTGGAAAAGGGAGATAAAATATATGTAAATCTCTATCCTGGATATTGGATTTTTGACAATGAACACCATCACAGCACCTTTAGTGGACATCTGCTTTTCCCCATGTGAACAAAAAATACACAAGGTTTACTCATTAGCATCTTTGTATATCAAGAGCGTAATCATACAAAATATTAAATTCACATTATTGTTTTTCTGTCTGGAAGACTATGTGTAAATTAATTTGATAAGTAATACATATTAAGTCAATTTGATATATAGCATAACTGATACCTCAGCTGTATCACCTTTGTTTATGGCACTATATGAGGCAAGTATACATGTAGCTAAGTTATACAAGATCTTTCTCTAAAACCTTTGAAAATGTAAATAGGCCTATATGGTATTGGTATATGATTTTATTTTTCACAGTAAATAACTTATACTGTACACTAAAAACCTTGGTATATTAAATTTCAGCATTGTGGTATACATTTTTTGCAATGTTACATATTTGACACGTGTGTCAATGTGCCAAATGTAACCCATAGAATGCATTGTCACATTATTCCATCATATTGATCTTTTACTGTTTTCTGTGCGAGTCACTGATCATTACTGTCTTCATGCATTATCAATAAAGAGACATTGATCCAACAGAATTTAAAGCAGAACAACATGAAAAAGAATTGGGCAAAATAATATTTAAACCAATTTTTTTAAAAGTACAATATTGTTTAATATAAACACAGTTTGCATTTTCCATTTTATAGTTACTGCCTAAAACAAATATTGCTTAAAAATGTAGGTGTTTGTTTGTTTTATTTGACTAAATTTAAAACATAATACAAAAAAGACCACAAAGACTAATTCATACACATTTCAAAACTGTTGAGGATAATAAACATGTTTTGTGCACAAAAAAGTCATAGGCTTGTTTACATTGTGGTCCTTGCTATTTTAAAAATAGATGAAAATGGACTTTGCAGTCCAAAGTCTATTGGACAATTTAAACAATTTCACAAGTTGTGGCCTTTAGGACTAAGAGAATGGTAATTCATCTGATACGTCACTAACAGACAAAACAGTTAATAATGTTGATTATTATAACGGTTTAATGCTCAATATGTGGGCTATACCAGCAGATGATTTATTTTCAACCAAACATAAATATCCTTGAAAAACTGGAAAATATGAAGATAATGGAAACAAGGATGGAATCTATGGAGAAGGAAATGGAGCGACTAAGAACAGAGAATACAGGTAATGTGACGCTATTAACAAATGTATTTTAAGAACATATCTATATAGAACTTTATGTATACAAATAGCTTTAAAAAGTAAGCTAAACATCAAAAGGTAAACTAGAATGGTTTCTTCTTTGTAGATTATGCCTATAACCCAAGTCCTACCATAAAAAGATTTCCAATGCAATAAATGATATTATTTTTAGAATCTAACAGCACTAAAGAACTCGTCCGAATCATTGTGAATGGTTTAAAAGTGAGTTGGTAGTTCTTTTTAGTGTATGCACTGAAAAGTTAATGATTGTTCATTATTTTAGCACAAGCTGAGAAACTGAAGGACATGAACGTTACAATGAATGAGAGAAACTAATTAAACAAAATAAAGGTAAATTTACAAATTACAATTCTGTCAGTGAAAAGTCAGTGAATATACATAGGTTACTTTTAATAACAAATGATCAAGACCTGCAACTGATCGTACAATTGATCAGAAAAGTTCTTGTGTAAATCAGTGGATTATTATTTTAGCACAAGCAAAGGAGCTGGAGATCCTGCGTGGTACAACAAATGATGTAAAGACAAAAATGGATGAACTAATAAAACAAAATTAAGGTAATGTAACTGTACTGTAAATTACAATTTTGTTCATTAAAAATCATAAATATTTAATCTTAATCTTAACCACAAAATTTTAAATAAATTACTGATCAGTTTATCAATATTTTCAAAATATCTTTAGTTTCAAAAGTGGCTTTCTCAGTATCTCTGTCATCCACTATAGTAGTTCACTGTAGTCCACTGTAGTCCACACAGTAGTTCACACACCCTGATTTACAAACACATCTGTAAATGTAACATTTTTATAATCCTTTGAAGTTAAAGGGAGAGTTTAGTCGATTTAAGTCATTTGTGTCTGAAACAGGAATTTTTACAGCACCCATGAAGGGAGTGTATGCATTCTGGGTTTTCTCAAAGGCCTATGGAAGTCAAGGTAAAGGGATTTCTGCAGGCCTTTTCAAGAACGGACAGCATGAAATTTCAACATATGCACTGCAAGACAGTGGTTTTATCGGCTCTTCAAATGGAGTTTCTCTGCTGCTGGAAAAGGGGGATGAAGTATGTGTGAATCTCTATCCCGATTTTTGGCTTTTTGACAACGATTACCATCACAGCACCTTTAGTGGACATCTGCTTTTCCCCATGTGATCAAAACTTGCACAAAGTTCTGTAATCATACAAATGTTCTATAATCATAACAATAATCTGTAATCATACAATTGTTCAATGCACATCATTTCCCTCCAGTTTGTAGGGTTTCCACAGTGCACATACAGGAATCAGAAATCCTTGCCTTTTCATTTGTGTTATTAATAGCACCTTTTTCTGATACAGGAATGTTTACATCACCTATATATATATATATACAGTCCATGTGAAAAAGTTAGGACACCTTAATGAATTCCATGGTTTCATGTATCAGGACATAATAAAAAATTATCTGGTCCTTGGCAGGTCTTAACATTTTGAAAATAAAACCTCACTGTGTCATTTTTTATTTAACAAAATAAAGCAAAGATGGAAAAGCCATGTGTGACAAAGTTAGGACACCCTATGATTCAATTGCCTGTATCCACTTTTAACAGCAATAACTTGAAGTAATCATTTTCTGTATGATTTTATCAGTCTCTCACATCATTCTGGAGGAATTTCGTCCCACGTTGCTCCAGTTTATTGAGGTTTGTGGGCATTTGTTTATGCACAGCTCTCACCACAGCATTTCAGTCAGGATGTGGTCTGGACTGTGACTGGACTATTGCAACACCTTGATTCTTTTCTTTTCAGCCATTCTGTTGTAGTATTGCTGGTGTGCTTGAGATCATTGTCTTGCTGGATGACCCAATCTTGGCCAAGCATTAGCTGTCAGATGGGTGACCTCACATTTGACTCTAGAATACTTTGGTATACAGAGGAGTTCATGGTCAATTCAATGACCGTGAGGTGCCCCTGTGGCTACAAAACAAGCCCAAAATCATCAGCCCTCCACCAGCATGCTTGTCTTTTGGTATGAGGTGTTTGTGCTGATATGCTCTTTAGGTTATCACCAAACATGGCGCTGTGCATTATGGCCAAACATCTCCACTTTTGTCTAGTCTGTTCAAAGGACATTGTTCTAGAAGTCTTATGGTTTGTTCAGATGCAAATTTGCAAACCTAAACCGTGCTGCCATGTTTTTTAGAGAGAAGAAGCTTTCTTCTGGCAAGCCTTCCAAACATGCCATAATTGTCCCATATTTTTCTAACTGTAAGGTCACGAATGTTATCATTTAACATGTTAACTGAGGCCTGTAGAGTCTGCGGTGAAGTTCTTGGGTTGTCTGCCATTTCTCTGAGCGTTACATGGTCTGATCTTGGGGTGAATTTGCTGGGACGATTGGTGTCTGTTTTGAATGACTTCCACTTGTGAATAAACTTCCTCACTGTAGAATGATGGACTTCAAATTGTTTGTAATTAGTTGTGTTACTCTTCTCAGATTGATGGCAGCAACAATTGCTTCTCTAAGATCATTGCTAATGTGTCTCCTTGGCATTGTGTTAACCTTCAAATGGTCCTCTTTTCCTGTTTACATATGACCCCAAAAGTGATAAGAGTAATTGTAAAAAATATATACATTTTTTAATCATACAAATAATATAGTTTTTTTTTATTTTTGACATCTATACATTAAAGTTGTGTTTTGGGATATACGAAGTACTTTTGTATCTATTTACAACAAAATTCCTCAACTACACCACTAGCTTGCATGTGAAATATTACATTTTTTATGAAAAAATCACTTAAATGATGATCTAAATTTGATTTAAGTTGTTTCTGGATATTAATCTTGATGTTAGGTGTAAAATTCTGCCATCTGCTGGTTGGAGAAAAAACTTGTAGAATTGACAGTTTAAAAAAAAAAAAAAAAGAAAGTGTAATGACCACATATACAACTGCAATAAGCAGATATGAATGGTGTGTGTGCAGGGCCGTGCAGAGACCTTTGGAGGGGCAGGTGCTCAAAGTATAAAAGGGGCACATGGAACACAGCTTTTAATAGGGCTGTGCTCCTTGCTGATATGTGTATCGAAGTGGATGCTTCTGTATTGATACAGCAGCAAATGCCATGACGCAGGTTTGATAAAGAAACACAGAACAGAAAACACCATTTTAAGTTTAAATGTTAAAGACATTTTTTGCACCTCTTAATTACTCTGGAATGATATTATTATTATTATTGTTGTTGTTGTTGTTGTTGTTGTTGTTATTGTGTTTACAGGGTATGGTGGTTTTGCTGTTGTAAACACTACTGTTGTTGTTGTAGAAAAAAAATATTCCTGTCTTATTTAAAATAGAATTCTATTCTAATCCTGTTCTGAATTTATTAATTTTTTGAATGATAATGATTATAAAAACAGGATTGATAAGTATAATTCGGAGGAAAATCAGTATAAGCCCAGTGTTTTGATAATTATTTTTAAGGCACTCTACGTTTTTTAAATAAATACTGTAATAATAGTTCAAAGTATGAATAGTTTTTAGTCAGATAACATAAAAAAGACAAGACACCTCGACGCGCTTTACACTTTTCCCAATTAAACAGCAAGAACGAGAACAAGCACCTTTGTTTTTATTGCTGTGTGTAGAACTACCTTAGCTGCATTTTTTATTTAATATTAATTTTAATAAAATGTCCATTCGTCCCCCGCACTTTATTCAAGCTCGAGCAGGTGTTTTCACATAGAGGCTTCTAGATTTAAATCTAGATTTAAATTAAAAGATACATGACCTGACGTTTTATTCGTATCCAAAACGAGGAGATATGAATATCAGGAGAGCTGAACACTCTCGTGCAGTGCATGTTTCATACTCGAAGCCAGAGGGCGCTCTCGCGCAGAAACTTTTGACGTGAATATGGACAAACTCACACAGCTATGCTGTAGCTGAGCTGAATAAAAAGCAGAAACGTTTTTACTAATGAAACGTGAAGACAATAAAAGATTGCGAAAATATATGGTCTGTGTGTTTTTCAAGTTATCTTCAGGTAATAAATAAATAAACTAAGTTATATGAAAAATGCAGTACTGATTAACATATCATTTAGTATAGAAACTATAAAATATATTTCCTGAATTATTCTGTGATAAAAATGGGAAAAGGGTGTTCGTAGTAGCCTTTATAAACCAATCATAAAATTGTCATTAGGAAAACATTGGACAAAAATATTGTAGCCCCTTGCTGCAGCTAAAGTGCTTCCACAGGCTACACACAGCAATATAAACAACAGCTGCGCATGATCTCTTCATGCCGTTCTCGTCAAATAATAATAATAATTCAATAATATAATATAATATAAGTTTACAAGCACACCACTCTGCTGAGAACTCCACTTACTGGCACCCCTGGACGTTATTGAAGGCATCCTAAAGGCGTGTCTGAACGTGAGGGATCTTCCCTGATGAGATCGTCAGGTGAAAGGTCATCATGAGGATAATTTAATTTACGGCTAAACTATTATTAATTAATTTTACTAATAGTTAGATTGGGCAGGCCTTCACAAAAGGGCGTTTAATTACAAAAAAAAAAAAGGGCACTTTGGGCATCAAGGGGAAAAGGGGCAGGTGCTCAAGCACCCACCATCCCCCCCCCCCCCCCCCTCCCCCCTCTCCTCTGCACGTGCCTGTGTGTGTGTATGCCATGTGTTGTCCTGTTGTTCACCTGAAGTTTTTTGTTTTTTTTCTCAAATTTGAAGACCTGCCAAGGACCATATATGTATATATATATATATCCTGATACAGAAAACCATGGAATTCAATAGGGTGTTCTAACCTTTTCACATGACTGTATATACACAAGATATTTAACTAAAGCGTTTAGAAATCAAAACAGGCCTATTTAGTAAAATAATGGATTCATTTAGACTATACATATCAATAAGAACTTCTTTTACACTGTAAAAATTGATATTTTAGGTTTGTATCAAGTTTTTAACAATGTTACAAGGCCATAGATTGTGCTCTGGTGTCATTGATCTGAATACAACTCGAATAAAAAGACTTTGATTAGAAATAGAGTGAAAGTTTATTCAACAGAAACTAACGAAGAAGAGACTAATTAGATAAAATTATGGGAAAAAGGCACAATACTATGAAATCCGTCTTTTCACACACTAAAAAAAGCATTGGTTCTGTAGTCCAAAGTCTACTGGACAGTTTAAATAATTACGCAAGATGTTGTTCTGTCTTTAAGACTATAAAAAAACAAGACTTCAGTTGATTCAGTACAGTACTACAGCGCAATAATGTTGATTCTTGTAACACTTGTAATGCTCAATGTGTGGGCTATACCAGCAGATGATGTACTTTCACCAAACATTAATATCCTTGAAGAACTAGGAAAAATAACGACCATGGAAAATAGGATGAAATCTATGGAGACTGAAATGGAACGACTAAAAACAGAGAACGAAGGTAACATGACAAGCTCCTATACATACAGTACACAACAGTGCCAGTTTGAAATGAACTGCAATAATTTGTATATTTCTAAACATATTTATAACACCATATTGTTCTACTGAAACATTATAAAATAAAGTTAAATTGAATACTGTGATACTACTTGAAAAAAAGGTTAAGGAGGTGAATCTATATATTTCTTCAGCTTACATTTACTGTCCATATGCACTAAACATTTGTTTAATTATTATTTTAGAGCAAGCAAAAGAACTGAAGATTTTGCATGAAACAACAGCTGACACAAAGATCAAAATGGATGAACTAATGAAGCTGAATCAAGGTAACATTAAAATTTGTAAAGTCACTTTAAAAATTAAGGCTGTTAAAACTCAAGTTAAAGGATTCATTTATTAATGATGCTGAATTTATGATTTTCTAAACTTTATAGCTCTACAGTAGCCTACTGCTGTTTGTACAGAGCTTAAGTTACACTTTTGGTACAGTAATGAATACTTTTATTCAGCATGGATGCATTAAACTTATCAAATGTGACAGTAAAGACATTATAATGTTACAAATAAGTCTAATCACCAAAAATCCTGAAAAAATTCTAAAAATCAAAATATTCCTTGAGCACTAAATCACTATTAGACTGATTTCTGAAGGATCATGTGACAGAAGACAGAATGAAGACTGGAGTAATGGCTGTTGAAAAATTAGCTTTGCCATTACAAGAATACATTTCAGTTATTTGCTTTTTCAGTCAATGCAGCCTAAAGAAACTTCTTTTGAAAACATAAACAAATCTTACCAACCCCAAACTTTTGAACGATAATGTAAACATGAGATCATTTGTAATCTAATTTTTGTGTTTATGTTTTAGCTCCTAAAGTGGCTTTCTCTGCCTCTCTGTTGACCTCTTTCGGACCACAAAGCGTTGGACCCTTTGATAATGGTTTACACACTCTGATTTACAAATACGTCTTCCTTAATACTGGAAACGCCTATGATCCAAACACAGGTGAATCAATTCATAAAGTGTGAATGTATCTCTGGGATTTTCTATAACGCTCTCAGTTGAATGTATCTAATTAACCACTGTCCGATACAGGAATCTTTACAGCACCTGTGAGGGGAGCGTATGCTTTTAGGGTCTTCTCCAAGGCTTTAGGAAGTCTGGAGAGAGCCGTTACAGCAGGCCTGTTTAAAAATGACCAGCATATCATTTCTACACATGGACACCAAACAAGCGGTTTTATCAGCTCTTCAAATGGAGTCTCTCTGCTGCTAGAAGAAGGAGATAAAGTGAAGGTAAATCTCTATCCTGGACAATGGATTTTCGACAATGGAGAACACCATCACAGCACATTCAGTGGACATCTGCTGTTCCCCATGTGAACCTGCAGACTGTTTATTCACCCAGAAAAACTTTTTATTCTTAAAGGATGTACAATCCTGAAAAAAATCTATTTACTTAATGTAATCAAGTTGTCGTAAAATTTATATAATAAAATCAACAAATATTATTCATATCATGGCTTAGTTTAAGACAATATTATCATTAGTGCAAAATGCTTCATGTATGTAAAATAAAATGAAAATGTGTAGAATTCAACATTACAACTAATAGAAAAAAAGATTAAAGATTATGAATGTACGAATAATGAAATGCAACTGATGCTGATGTTCAGGAAATCAACCTTTCCAAGACAGGAAGTACAGCTGACCCTGCGTATCACCGCAAACAAATTCCTTGGGGTCACCTGGGTTCACCTCCAGCACCTTGACAGGGCCTCCACACACAAACATGCCCACCTGTGAAATACAGAAAATGTGAGAAACAGAAAGAAAATTAAATAAACACTGGTACACACACTGTGCATAAAAGCAAGAATAAAAATACCTGTTTCTTAGTTCGTCTGTCCCACAGTTTGACGGTTCTGTCATGAGACGCTGAGATGATGAGGCTCTCTGTAAGCCGCAGTACACTCACTTTGTCTGTGTGTGCCTACAGACCAGTCACACAAACCATTTATCAGAAACCCATGACTGCATGATTGACATATGATCATTATATCTATGAGAGAATATAAGGATACTTGCCGGTCTTCTTTGAGTCCAGGTGGACAGATTAGGAGGCTGGTTAAACCACATGTTCCCTTTACAATCACCACACACAAAAAAGTCTGCAGAAAAAAAACAACGACATGTCTTAAAAACAGTAAAATCTCAGAGTGTTCCAATCATATTTCACTACATGACTACTAGAGAGTAATGGGTCATTGGTTAGTGTTAAAGCTACCATGCAATCAAATATACACAATTTTTATTTATTTATTATAAATTACACAGCCCTGCATCTAGGAAAATATCTGCTGATTTCCAAAAAGAGGCCTAATCCTACCCAATTTGATGATGCAGAGTTTCTTTAAAAAAAAAAGCAATAATGCTAAAAGCAAAAGTGCTACAAAATGCATATCATATTTTGTAAGAAAGTGTGACATCCTAGAGCAAAACGGGCACTATTTTTGGAATCAGCATACCAAAATTTGTAAAAAACAAGTACTGGAGTTCAATCAGCAAACATGATTCAGGGGCGGTATTATTTATCTATGCACATCAAGGTTCAAGGTTTCAAGGTTCTTGTTTATTTGTCACATACACAATCATACAGGGTATAATCAGTAGTGAAATGTAGGTCAGGACAGGTCCGCTCAATGGACAGTGCAAAAAAATAAAATAAAAGATGAAACATAACACAAGAGAATATATATAAATATAGGTAGGAATAAGATAAAAAAAATAAAATAAAATGAGTAAAATGTGCAATGAACTAAAATGTGCAATACAGTCTACTGTGGATTTAATAAATATTAATATAAACAGGGATGTGCAAGAGGAATGTGCAAACAGGTTGTACCGGGTATGTACACATAGCAGCAATGCGGATGATGGAGAATGATGGGTGTTTTTTACAGTTTATTAAATTGAGTCCTGTAGATGTTATGAGACTGAGTTTTGGAGCCTGATGGCCTGAGGGAAGAAGCTCCTCCTCAGTCTCTCAGTTTTTGCCATCATGCTCCTGAGGCGCTTGCCAGATGGCAGTGTGATGAAAAGATGGTTACCGGGGTGATTTGAGTCCTTGATTATTTTTGCAGCTCTGCTTTTGCAGCGTTTGAGGTATATGTCCTGCAGAGAGGGGAGGGCAGACCCTGAGATGCGCTCAGCTAAGCGCACGACTCTCTGCAGAGCTTTGCAGTCCTGATTTGTGGCGTTACTGTACCACACTGAGATGCACTGAGTAAATACACTTTCTATGGCCCCTGAATAGAAAGTTTTCAGGATTGCTGGTGAGACCCTGAATTTCCTCAGCTGTCGCAGATGGTACAGTCTTTGCCTGGCTTTCTTGACCTGTGTTTGAATGTGTGCAGTCCAAGTCAGGTCCTCGGAGATGTTTACACCGAGGTACTTGAAGCTGCTCACCCTCTCCACAGGGGTCCCACTGATCATAAGAGGAGTGTAGGGCCGCTGCTGTCTCTTCCTGAAGTCTACAATCAGCTCTTTAGTTTTGCTCACGTTCAGAGAGAGACAGTTGTCCTGGCACCATGATGTTAGTCTCTCTACCTCACCCAAGTATGCGGTCTCATCATTGTTGGAAATCACAGTTTTTACCGTTAAAATCACAGTAATTTTTTTACAGTGCAGGATTCGATATAAGGACTGCCCGAAGGCACAAGGCGAGCATAAAAGACACTCAGGATTGTTGGCGGAACAGTCGAGCGCTGTGTGAGAAGTTTTCTGCGCACACATCTGAAGCGCACGCACACAGACAGCCACGTCTACACCGCACGGATACTAAATTGAGCTCTCTTCCTTTTGTGCATGGATGAATAAATACAGACAAAATTACATCAAAACGCGCATTTTGGCGAATATCCTAGTAAACACAGTCAGTTAGGCATATGTCTTAACGTAAACAGTTGAGAAAGAAAAGGCATGTGTATCAGTAGCCTATATTAAATTTGTGCTTTAATTTTTTAAGTGAAAGCAAACTAATAATAAAGCTAATGCTGCCAAAGAAAAATACAAGTGCTCACTGCTCCTGACTAAATAACCTTTGTTACATCAAAAATGATTAATCTATATTTAATTTATACAGTGAAGACTATGCAGTTACTTTACATTTGATTATTACATTTCTGTAGCGTACCTGAAAATTTATTTTAGACTGAGCTGAAAAACCTGAAAAGCACTGTTTATTGAACTTGTGTCTTTGTTCTATTGTAATTATTTTCTGCTATTGCTTGTAATTTGGTTATCTGTAGAAAATATTTTTAGCACTGAGCCCAAAATAGCAGCCAGAATTTTTTTTCCAATTGTTTATTTTCTTTATTATTATTTAAACAAAAAGTGTAGGCCTATTTTGTTGTTGTGAATGTCCCAATTGAGGTACAGGATGTGTATATATTTTGTTATATATGTTATATATTTTGGTTGCATTTGTGAGTTGATAAAAATGTAGATGGTTGTTTAAAATAGGTATATAATATCATAATATCGATATATCGATCGCTATACTCCTGTATAGAATCGAATCCTAATCGTATCGTAATTTTTTGAGGTATCTGCAAATATCGTATCGCTGGGTATGAGAATCGATATCGTATTGTATCGTTACAAACCATCCGATTTACACCCTATAATTCAGGTTGAATTCAGTGTATTATGACTAAATATTTTGAATGCAACTTACAGGTTTAATTACATTAATAGAAAAAAAATAACAAGTGTACTTAACAGATAGCTGATGTCAATGTCAACTAGTGATGTATAATGCTATGTATTATAATAAATGATAAGACACTTATTCTTTGCTTTTTTATTTTAAATAAGAAGGTGTAACATTAAACTATATTACAGTGCTCATAAACGCACACAAAACTCAAGTACATACGGAGGGAGGGGTTCTAGCAGACCAATCACAGCGCTTGCGGTCCGCGTAGAATTGACATGCTGTTAGATTTTTGGAGAGGTGCACGTCAGGTACGGCGCAGGTTACGTCGCAGGCCTGTGCGTCTCTGCGTAGGCTACGGCGTAGGTTTGACGCAGAAGTATAAATTGGGCTTAATGCTTGTCCGACGAGCCGCTTCTTCTTCGGCATTTGCCGTGGTACTGCAGGTAACACCAGCAACATGCCCGTGGACACTGCATACTAGCGGTCCGCATGTGTACTGCACGTCGACGCGGAAGACGACAAGTACTCCAGAGTGCACCCTGGACGATGGGGCGGGGCGACACATTTGGGCGGGCCACCCCCAATTCTATTGGTTTATAACATGGCAAATCTTATTGGTGTAGACCCGAGCATGCATTCCTTTGTGTACTATTTTGTAATTGATTTGGCCATATTACAGAAATATTATGTGCTAACTCTAGAATCATAGGCCTATCTTAATTATTATCTGTTTAGTAACCATGGTAATTTTAGTCAGATGAAGTCATCGTTTACAAATAAACTCTTGATGACTTCACCTCTGGGTTCTTCAGGCTGAATAGCTCTTCATTCATATTTCCTTGAGGATCGGCAGGCTGCGGATCAGCACTAAATTGGGATTTTATACGCAAATTATGATAATTTAGAATAATTTAGATGCATTTTAGAGATGGACAAACACGAACATAAGCGGCTGATTTTACGTTTTAAAGCACAACCGTTTTTGTTGTTGTTTAAAGAGATGAGTTACGTTGCTCAATGCGTCACAAACTTGTAGGTTATAAAGTGCTAATAAAATGTTTTCATGGCAAGCAGCAGTGTTTCCTTGTTTATATCTTAATAAAATATTTGAGCCTATATTGATTCTCTTACCATTTTAAAGGTTCCTATAGTAAATAAGTGCCCATGACATCAGATATTAAAAATCAAATTTCTGTATCCACACCCTCATTGCGTTTTCTAATCTGTGTACGAGATGAATTTAGATTCAGTTATTAACACTCGATCATTGTTCAAGTTCAAGTTCAAGTTCAAGGTTTATTTGTCACATACACGATTATACAGAGAGTACTATTAACCAGCAGTGAAATGTGAGTCAGGTCCGCTCCATGGACAGTGCAATATTATAGAAAAAAACAACAAAAGGAGTAGCCTATACATAAAATTAAATGAATAAAAAAAAGTTTTAAAGAACAAAATATAAAATAATATGCATGATAGTATACTGTAGACTTAAATATTAAGATAGGCATGACCTGCATGCCATATAGACATATTGTAGCCATATAGACCTGCATAACTATCGAATATTAAATCACTCAGCGCTGTAAATCTGTGGAATAGGTACATGAGCACTTTTAATGAGTAAAAGAGCCCTTCTCTGTGATAATTTTTTTATTTTTTATTAAAGACTATAATAACTAGGTCTACTAAAAATCTAAAATCAATATAGTACAGTGATTCCTGGTTCTTTTTAAAGGACTGAGCTACAAAACCAGTAATTTAATTTGTGCAGTCTATATATGTTAGAGTTTTCGTGTGTGTCTTGTGTTCCCGCCTCTTGTTTCCGTATATGGTTCGTTTCATGTAATTATTAGTTAATTCAGTTCCAGGTGTGTGTAATTTGTGAATGTGTATTTAAGTCCTGTCTGTTTAGTTCCATGTCGTCTGGTCTACTCGTTATTCCCGGTGTGTCTACCTTGCCCTGTCTACCCTTGATGTCGTCATTAAAGACTATTATTTTGAAGTGTATCCTCGTCTGCGTGTTCCTCGTTTCTCCCTGCTGTGTGCACCGTAACAATATAGCCTATAAAAGTAAATAAAAATGTTGCAGAGAAAATTAATATTTATTGCTTAAATACGCACTAAAGCACATTAATAATAATAATTGCTGTAGGTCAGATTTAATAACAGCTTTAATAAACAAAAACATTTAAAATAGGCCTATATGCAAAAAAATAAATAATAATAATAAAAAAAAAATCCCATTATCCACTCATAAAACCTCAGTTCATGCTGATGGATTTGGTATTATTGTCTTATTTGTCACCGCAGTTGTTCTTTAAAATAAAACCATTTGCGGGTTTGTCCTATATCTTACTGAACTACAGTGTATTATCATCGTAAGTTTTTGCTTATCCACCGATCCTATAATAAAGAATATGGCTACATATAAATAGGCTATACATTATACAAAACAGCTAAATCTCAAATAGTGGATCATTTTTATCAACATCGCCCAGCTAAAACTGCTCAATGTTTAAGTATGTCTGCTTCTGTGAAAAGTGCAATAATATCTGACTTCATTTAACGTGCAACTCACCTGTTGAGATTGAGGACCACTATTTACGTTCATCACACAGAAACATAATTAATATTTCTCATAGGTGAGGCTATTTATAGCATATAGGACTATATCATGGCCACGAATTAAGAATTTGTTCCCCAGACTTAATTCGTGAGCCGCTCATATTACACAGCTCTGTTCTGCCCGAAGTACTGAAGTACTCGGAGATGCCGTCACCAAGCGATTGATAGGAACTTAATCTAACTAATTCATCATAAGTTTAAAAAAAAAAACACTTTTGCTAATTGATTCTAACTAAAATCGCTGTTGTTAGCACTTAATATTTCTGTAGTACAGCCAAACAGCGTAGATCATTCATAAAAACGTATATAAAAGAATGCTCTTGCAAACGTCTACACCAATAAGCTCTGCTCTATCATAAACCAATGAAATTGGGGGTGGGCGGAGCGACACGTGTCGCCCCACCTTAATGTGTCGCCCCGCCCCATCGTCCAGGGTGCACTCTGGGGCTAATGAAAACTGATGCACAGCTTACGGCGTAGAGGCTACGGCGTAGGTCCGACGCAGAAGTATAAATTGGGCTTAAGTCAGTTTAAGTTGAAACGACTTTCACAATCAATTTGATTCAAATTAATTCATGTTTTACTGTTGCTTATTAGGCTTAGGCTTCTTTTTTTCCATAAATTTTAATGAATATACAAATTAATAACATGAGTTTTATTTATTTTCTGTTACAAAATTTTCATTTATTTATTTTTTAACACCGCACCCCCAGCACCCCCATTTTTTCTTGGGCTACACGCCAGGGGGTGGTGCAGCACCCTCAGCACCCCTACTTCCCGCGGTAATGTGTACACAGCCTGCAGCCCCGCATCGGTCCGGAAAAATCCCGGGGACCTGCTGACTGATTTGGCCGCTGCTCCATTACTTTCATTCAGTTTATTTACTTATTAGCCTATTACTTTATATTTTTGCCTGCCTGATGGATACATGTTATTTCTGAGTTTGGCTTTCAATTGTAACCAATGGATTTGAAATATAAACGTGATAGTTTTATAAAAATTAAATCGATAGGTTAATAAATCATGGATTTGCTAGTTTTGTCTGCAACGTTAGCTACCTCATCTCCGGTGAAGGGCTTCTGCACACACAAAAAAGAAAATCCTTGCATTGACACGCAGTGTAATGAAGTGAGTGGATTTCCTGATGGATCTCATATCTATAAGATGGATTTCTGAGGTTACAAACGTATGTTCCTTTTTTACTGTGTTTCTCAAAAATGAACTTAACATGAATGCACCAGTAGGCTACGCATCCGGGAAAGTTGAAAAGAATTTGTGTCTAATCGGGTCCATTTGGGAAAAGCACATTTATTTTAATTACCCGTGACCCGAGGCTGCTAATACCGAACCCGACCCGTGTCCGAGGCACTCGTAGAACTTTGGGACCCAAACCCGCTCGGGTCTCGGGTTTTCGGATCCAAGTGGACCCGTGAAGACCTCTAGTTCAAGCCCCAAAGGGGAACAGAGTCGCGTGACAGACACATTGATAATGCTTGTATGTATTTGCACACAAGCCGCGATTAAGAAAGCTCACTCCACTGTGATGTGACCCTGTCTCTCTCTCACACACACGCACACAAACACACACACACACGACACGACGCAAAACTCAGCATTTGAACAGTCAATAGCAAATACTTAAACTATTAACAAAACATACTTACAGTCGCTGATTCAGAAGCGCCAGATTGTCAGAGCAAAGTCGGAATTGACCCTTTTTTTTTTTTTTTTTATATCCTTTGTGCACTGCCAGCCTTGTACTCTCCTAGGTTCACAAAACGGTCGTCCATAAAATTTGTGTAGTGCTGTTGTGTTGTAAATAATCTTAATGATTCCTAAATGCATCTACTTTCGGAAGGCCAAATAAAGTGATTTTGCTTTCGCCTAGAAACACACAGCGTCTCCCTGACACGGCTGCATCAACACTACTGCGTTACTGAAACCACGCCTTCTTTCTTTGCTGAACATTTGGGCGGCATTATGCAAATATTTCCACATCGTGACGTAGACATGTGGGGGCGTGTTTGAATGAGCAGTTTTAGCCCGGTCTGGATCAGGCTTCTCTTTTAGATAGAATAAATCCTTTTGTGGGAGACTTTGAGCTTTGTAACTCTGCAGATCTTATACATTCACAAACAGCTACATAACACACTAAAGAAAAGGAAAAATAGAAATCGCATCATATGACCCCTTTAAACATTTGTTATGTTATCTATGTTCTATTGTGAATAAAATATTGGCTCATGTGATTTGAAAGTCTTTTAGTTTTCATTTTATTCAAATTTAAAAAAACGTCCCAACATTTCCGGAATTTGGGTTGTATCCTACACTGTTTTGATCAATCACGTAAAAAAAACAAAAAAACAATTACTCTGTTCCCCATTGACACAAGTTTTGAATTTAATGAATGGTCAACAACAAAAATCAACAAACAATAATACAAAGCAGAGTGTGAAAACATTTGTAGGATTTTTGTAGGCTATATTAAAACTTTATTGTATTTTTGTCACTTTTGATTGATTTTTATTTTTTTATTTTAATTGTTTTGTCTTGCCAAGCATTGATTTTTTTATTTATTCCCCCCTCCCCTCACAGCATCAGGAAAGTTTTATTTTACTACTTTATGTTTTGTATCTGATTAAAACACTGCATTTGGGCATACCATCAGAAATTTACATGGGCAGAAACTTCACATAGTAAAAAGAAGGTGTCCACTGAAGGTGTTGCGTCTCAGCGAATCTGTGTAGACACGACGGTTCTCTATGAGCTGAAGATATATCTGGTCCCCTTGTTCAAGAAGAAGACTAACTGAGTTGCATGTAGTGTCTTCAGTGTCTTGCCCAGGAGGGTTATCTGTTGCTGCGACCACAAAATTGCCGTTCTTTAGCAGTCTCACACCGGTTGATATGTCATGAGGATTGAAGACCACAAAGTTGAAGAAATAAACTCCTTTTACTGGTGCAGTGAAGATTCCTATTGATAATAGTAGAGGATAAAGAGTCAGGAAAAATGTCCAGAGTTACATTATAAAAACAAAAAACTGACAATTACTAATTTATTTTAAAATAAATAATGGAACATTTTAAACTACAATCTACATTACAATGGCAAATGTTTGCTATAGGCACAGGCAACACTTAAAAGTTTTAGGAAATTTCTATAGATATAGATTAGGGGTTATTGCCTACAAACTTGAGTTCTTAGAAATAGCTGATAATTCATCTAATAAAATTAATAAAATAAAATCTAATAAATTTAAGCATCATGTTTAAAATTTGTGATGATACCTGTATTGGTGTCATAAACATTTCCATTGTTAGTAAAGGCATTTTCATACACAAGAGTGGCTGCTCTTGTATAAGGGCCAATAAATCGGTGGCCATTCTCCAAAGCTGACAGTGAAGCTGAAAATGCTACTTTTACCCTTTCTGGAAAAAAAGAAGTTAGAATAATATATCTTTTAAATATCTTTTCATGTAATTTGTAATGCTATTTCTTGAACTTACCCTAAATGTTTTGGCCCTAAATGTCAAAATAAATTGAACTATTCATTATTTACCTGAAAACTCTGTCTTCTCTTCAAAGGTTTTCAGCTTTGTAGCCAGTGCTGTCAGGGTTGGGCAAAGATACATCAAAATGTATTTAAAAAAATACCAAATACCTTAAATAAACTAAAATAAACTACAAAATACAGCAGCAATACTAAAAAATACTTTTACAAGGGGGCATGAAATTTCTTCACAAACCTTCCATCAATTGGCCTATTTGATCTACCCCTTCACCGTTACTGACTCAGTTTCTTAAGTAAACAATGTTTGATGAGTCATGCAATAAATCTGATATGCAACCAGTTAACAGATCAAATATTAACATATCCCTGTGATCTCCCAGATGAAGGTTAGTTTTAAAGTAACCAACAGTTTAATGTTTAACAGTTTGCAATGACTCATAATTGTATTCTAATTTAGTTGCTTGGTGTTTGGTGACCAAGGGCCTACTTTGCATAAGCAACACTGACTCAATGACAAACAAGTCATTCATTAGAAGACAACTGATGGCACCTGTATTCATAGCAACTAGTTTCTAACTAATTAATCATAAATACAATAATATATGATGTGTGAGGCAGTCATTCATGCAATGGTATGCAAAATCATGATCCTACTAAACACCTACTTCAATTAGGGTATAATATTCAGCAATCAAATATTTATTTATCAATCATTGGACACCTATTGAAAACAAACATTTTAGCATTTAAACAATTATTAAATGATCAATATGTTTTAATTTTAAACACCCACACACCCACCCGGAGCAGTGGGCTGCGACGCCCAGGGAGCAGTTGGGGGTTCAGTGCCTTGCTCAAGGGTCTCACCTCAGTCGTGGTATTGAGGGTGGAGAGAGCGCTGGACATTCACTCCCCCCACCTACAATCCCTGCCGGACCTGAGACTCGAACCTGCAACCTTGGGGTTACAAATCTGACTCTCTAACCATTAGGCCACGACCGCCCCACAAACCGTAATTAGAAAGGGAGTATTAACCCAACTCCAAACACTGAATCTATTGAGAGCCATAGAAGTATAGAGGACACATACACATTAATAGTGTAGTAACAAGTATGGGCAAACTACTGAGTAGGCACCAATCAGAGGCTGCATTTTTATGATGTCATCATGTAGACTTAGAAAGTATGAATACTACAAAAATACAAAACTAAAGTATTTTGATACAAAATATGAAGCCAATTTCATCAACCCTATCAAATACAAATTACAAAATACTATTTTGGAAATATTACCTTCATTCTTGCTTCTTAATTCCTTGAGTTCATCATTAAGAGCATTAAACTTTTCCTCCATAGTTGTAATCTTTTTAAGTTCACTAATGATATCTAATGTAGGTGACATAAAATCCTGTGCCTGTGTGCTCAACACAGACAACAATAAAACTATGTAAACTACCAGCCACATCATTGCTGCTCTCTGATTATTATAGATCGTGATCACTTTCCTGTAGCCTCACAAAAACCCAGTTTCCCCTCGCTGCAGAACACAAGATCCAGGCGGTGAGGTTATATCCACATCTAGGGGGTGGAGATTGGTAGGTTTAGGGCTGGAAATGGGTGGGTTTAGGGATCAGGGGGTGGAGACGAATAGGTTTAGGGATATGTAAGGTGGGAGGAGTTGGATCTGGATCCAACATTGCCCCCTGGATCTTGTGTTCTGCAGTGAGGACCATCTCTAAAAACTTAACAACATTTTTTTTTTTTGTGATCAATTTTTGTTTTAAATTTCTTTTAACACACAACCTAACATCCACTCAAAATAAACAAAACAAAACAACAGACACATACTCAACACCTTAAAAGTCCAGTCAAAAGGAAGAGAGAGAGGGAGGGAAAAAGAAAAAACAAAACAAGTCATTCCTTTATATACAGTAATCATGTATGCAGTGTTACAAACAGATAGCCGACCAGAAGATGGCGCAATCCAGTCCCGCATATTAAGTATGTCTCTTGTATCAGGGCACAGAAAATAGATCCACGGTGCAAATATTCCAACACACGGGCTCGTTCAACGGCAGAATCCAAACCATTCACATTCAGTGACAAAATATTTAGAGCATGCATTGAATATTCATAAACCCAAAATTGTATTCAGTAAATGAAGAAAAGCAAAAGCACTCCCATTCTGTAAATGAGATGTAATCGCTGGTGTGCATTCTAGATATCAAACCACCTAGATGAAAAATCCTCCCAAAAATAAGGTAAAGTAAATAAAAGTATGAATGTCTGTTGTAAAAAATAAAAATAACACAGAGACTGAAACAAAGACAACTATAAACAATAAACAGCTCAGGCCGCACATTACTGAGAACATAGGTCTGATTGAGCAACAAACATTTGTGATGATCCGTGACCGATCCACTTCAGTGCAAAACGAGCCTCCCAAAAGGCTCACATAACCAAAAAAATATTGTAATGAAACCTACTCTCCATTAGTCCCCTCCAGAAAAAAAAAAGAAAAAAAAAAGGGGGGGTTAGTCTTACCAGCAAAGAGACAATTGTATCGAATAAATATGAGCAATATCCCAGGAGGAGAGAGGAAAGAAGAAAGAAAAAAGAGATCTAGCAAGCATCCATATCCCTCCCACCACCATCTTCTTCTGGGCAGCCGGTATCTCCTCTATCCCGGCCATCAAGCCCCTCCCGCCGGGCCGAAGAGAAGGCGGCCGCCGCCTTCCCGCTGCCTTGTGGAGCCGCAGCAAATGCCCTCTTCTGTGACAGGGAGCTGACAAAATCCTCCGCCTTCCGAAGAGAGTCGAAACTTCTCTGCTCACCCCCGTGCCGTAGCTTAATTACCGCCGGATAAGCGAGGAAGGGCTGGAGACCAAGCGCCGTCATCGACCTCAAAACCGGAACCAAGCTTTTTCTCCTGGCGGCTGTGACTGGACTAAAGTCAAGAAAAAACAGTAGCGTGACATTGTCCTGCGTGCATTTCACCGGATAAGCCTGCCGAGCACCTTTCAGGATCTCCGATCTGTCATGCCATCTTAGTACACGGCAGATGAGAGACGCGGCCGATCTGAGTTTTTTCCTTCCGTCATACACGCGATGTGCCCGGTCAATCTCAATGTTACGACCTTTCAGGGAAGGGATCCACTTGGAAAGATTAACTCTGAGGAAACCAGCCACATCGGAGCCCTCCGCCCCCTCTGGCAGCCCCACCAGCCTCACGTTATTCCTCCTGCTCCTATCCTCAATATCCGTCATCTTCTCGGTGAGTCGCTCCAGCTGATTTCTTAAGTCCGTGACTGCCCTCCTATCCTCACGTGCAGCTGCTTGAACGGAATCAACCCGGTCACGTGTCTGCTTCGTCGTGCTAGCTAGCGCCTCCAGCTCCACTCTCAGCTCTTTAACAGAATTGTTGGTTGCCTGTATGTCCGCTTGTATGTCCGCACGCAGTTCACGCAATGCTGGAGTCAGCACGGAATTCACCGCATCTCTTACTGTCAAGGCCATAGCCGAATCAGAAGTGCTTTGCTGCTCTTTAAATGCTAGCTTGATACCGTTAGCGACAGCATCGTCGATATCCTCTCTGGAGATGGTGGAATCTTTGAATTTTTTCTTTATTGGCGATTGCCCAATCTCTCTTTTCCGATCGCCTTTGACTGTTGAAGTACTCATGATGGATCCGATGCAAAGTGGTTCGAAATTTACTGACAGGATTATAAAATATTTGACTAAGTCAGCAGAGCGAAAGACTACGCGTGCATCGAAGTCGAAGGGTCACGTGATCTTTAAAAACCTAACAACATTTATTGAATAGACTGAGAGACTTTGGACTACAAATATTTAAGCTTCCCTTCCTTAACTGTCACTGGTCCAATGGTGGGCCCATTTGTTATTGCATGATTTAAACAGTAATATCTTAGTCTAAACAAAGTAATCTTGACAAACTGTATATTGTTTGAAAGCCTAAATTCTCATTTTCATATTTGGTGACTGATTTTTGAAATATTTTACAGAGCAACTGTAATTTATTCATTTGCAAGAAGAGTACTCATCAGAGTCAGAGAGTGAGTTCTGACCTTTATTTTGAAACAGTGATGCACATATCAAATCATGAAAAATCAGTAAAAAACCTCCATTCATTCTCATGTCAAGTGTTCAAAAGATAACATCCAATCTATTTTTGAGGAAAAAAAAGTCTAAAAGTGTTTTGAATATAAAGAAAAATAATAGATTCTCCATTTTTGATGCAGTATGAACTATAACACACATCCAGAGTTCTCGCCTATGTCTTTATGAGCTTGTTAGAGGTTGAATTCAAATTAAATACTGCCATACTGCCCATAAATATTGAGAAAAGTATGGAACAATTTGTTTCAGAAACGGATCACTAAAACTATATGGAAATATGGGTGCCTTTATATGTGCACGTGACGTGTTTTGCGGAAGGGTATTTTTCCAGAAATATCAGGTTGTCTGTCTTCATGTAATATCAATAAAGAGACTTTGATCCAATAGAATTTATAGCAGAACAATATAAGAGGAATTGGGCAAAATAATGTTTAAACAAATTATCTTGTATTACCATTGGTAACTGGTATTACAAATGGTAACTATTTGTTTAAGGAAAGGAAGTTTAAATATTTGTAGTCCAAAGTCTGTCAGACTGTTCAATAAATATTTTTAGGTTTTTGTGAGGCTACAAGAAAGTGATCAAAAGAGCAGCAATGATGAAGATGGAAGTTGGCATTTTATTGCTGTGTGTGTGGGTGATGATCCAACGGTAGCTGCACGCATCTCAGGCTGCCTGGCGGACATCTCGGTATGGATGAAAGAACAGCACCTACAGCTCAACCTGGCAAAGACTGAGCTTCTTGTCTTCCCTGCCACTCCAACTCTACAGCATGATTTCACCATCCAGCTAGGCTCTTCTACAATTACCCCATCAACTTCGGTCAGAAATCTTGGTGTAATCTTTAATGACCAGCTGACCTTCAAAGACCACATTGCAAAGACTGCTCGATCTTGCAGGTTTGCATTACACATCATCAGAAAGATCAGGCCCTTTCTGACAGAGCATGCTGCACAACTTCTTGTCCAGGCCCTTGTCATTTCTAGGCTGGACTACTGCAATGCTCTTCTGGCTGGACTTCCATCAAACACAATCAAACCTCTACAAATGATTCAGAATGAATCATTACTATTAATAATAATAATAATAATAAATTGTTATTATTATTATACGGGCCATTCCACCGAATGGGTGCCATTTGCTTCAAAAACTCTTTAATTTTTTTTTTCATTTTTCTATCTTTTATAAATACTGAATCTAGTAATACACGTTTAACTATTCAAAATCTGTATTGGCCTATCTCAGGTAACTTTATTAAATTTTTTACACATTTTTTAAGTGGAAGATGGATGCATTTTTCTCAGTCCTGTTACCAAAACTCTAATGTCTTTTAAAAAAGCATGTTTAAAAATATGTCAACAAATTCCTTAATTTCCCCCTCAGGCAGGTGTTTATTTTAAAGTAATTGTTGGTTTCATGGTAAAAAAAAACTTTTTAATCATACACAAGGTGTATTTTTCTAAAGTACACAAACTCAAGCGTATCAATTTTCTATGATGCTATTTATTAAACAATGGGATAAATTATAGTTTATTTACTTAATTAAAAAATTAAATTCTTTAAAAAAAAAATTAAAGAAAGAAACTATTTAGTAACAGGAATGAAATGGGTAACAGGAAGGAGTATCCATTATATTAGTATACAAGTTTGACTACACATGTGAGGTGTTAATGTCCGCACCGATATAGTGAAAGTGTTGAACATTGACTTGTGAGCTGACCTCACTGCTAAAAAAAGGCCAAATCATGTTTCGATTTATCTAGTGGTCTGCAGAGGTTTTTGTTAGGGTTATGAGATAAGATATAAATAATGAAAAAATAATAAATATTAAGTAAAAAATTATATTGAAAATAATAAACTTAACAAATAATATATTTTCAGTTTTTCTGTGGATATTGTTTTCTTATAAGCTCATAATATATGAGTTTAATACATAATTAAAATCATAAATTTTCTTTCATACTTGCAGGAATGTAATATAAAACAACAATGCAGGAACAACCATAAGTTTTCTCTTATGGTTATCTCAGTGTGGATAGAAGGCCAAAACGTTTTGAAAAATGGTTTGTCTATATGGATGTAGCCTAATATTTATATGAATAAATCTGATGACACCACTCACTTCTGTTACTTTTACTCAGTTACTATATATATAAGTATAGGATATATGAGTATATGAGTAACAGGACTGAAAGTAACAGGATTGAGATTTTAGGATAAAATTAGCAAATACATATAATCTAGCCAAATGTAGTACATGCTAATATTATGAGAATATTCAGTAAATTATAGTGATTCACCAAAGATTTGTATTTTTAAAATAAACAAGTAAACAGGTAAAATAATCTAAGAAATAATTTAGGTAACAGGACAGTATATTTATAATGACGCTCCCAGCCACCATTATCATCAAATATACAGAAAAGAAAATAAGACTGCATGCTTCCAATCATTTCATTGCCTTCAGAAGATCCAGATGTTGCAATATTATGTTGAAAATGTGTCTTGTGGATTTTTCCCAGTTTTTTAGAGGGGGAATGTGTTAGGGTAACAGGACTGAGTGAAAACCTGGGGACACGACTAAAATGTGTATTTTATCCAAAATATTATAAATTTATTTTGAAATAAATGTATAAAGTACAGATGGGATATGGAGGTACACAAAAATGCAAAATAAAAATTATTTCTGAAGGATTTTAAACATTATATTTCATGTTAAAATGTATCGTTAGACACTGGGGACATGTACAAATGCTATATTTTCAGTGTTTTAGGTTGTTTTTAATAATTTTTAAAATTATAGATTTTAAATTTGCAGTTAGATTAATGTGCATGACACTTTGCGTAATAATAAAATGTATTTTATAGTTAATTTTTATGCATTTTTGTACCTATAATTTCCTGGGGACAGAAATGGCACCCATTCGGTGGAATGGCACATACATTTAGGTTAGGCTACTTATGCATTTAGAAGAAGCTTTTATCCAAAACGACTTACAAAAGAGGAACAAATTACTCCAAAGTCAGTCACAATGCCAGGTTTATTATACAATAATAATCAAGTGCTAAGATTATCACAAATTAAACAAGATTTTGACAAACATCTTTCTTATTAAATCGTTGTATTCCACCTCGTACCCGTTACAGAGAATCACTTAAGACAATTTGCTGTGTAGTAGGCCTACTATTCCACATAATAATATGCAATAAAACAATAATAGGCTACAATCAATTAACACATAGGCTACCTAGGAGCTTGCTGTTCTTCTAAAATTAATCCGTGAGTACAGTTTACAAACCCGCGGGAATGGATTGCGAAAGCGTGCGCACGGATTATGAATTCGTGGGTACGGATTCAAAAACCGAGGGTACGGTTTACAAAATCTGAGCGCACGGATTGGAAATTCGTGGGTACGGTTTATTAATCCGTGGGCACGATTTGTTAAACCGAGGGAACAGTTTAAGAATTCGTGAGCACGGTTTATAAACTGAGGGGACGGATTGCAAAACCGTCGCCACGGATTGTTTTTTTTTTTCTCCTACAGGTGACGTGCGGGGCTCCGTAGGCTACTATGTAGATATCAGAGAACAATTTAAAATATTGTATCAATGCATTCTATGGCACCTTTAAAGAGTATTGTTATTTTAGCACAAGCAAAGGAACTGGTGACCATGCGTTGCACAACAAATGATGTAAAGACAAAAATGGATGAACTAATAAAACAAAATGAAGGTAATGTAACTGTACTGTAAATTAAAATTTTGTTCATTAAAAATCATAAATATTTAGTCTTAATCTTAACCACAAAATCTTAAATAAACGATTTATCAGTTTATCAATATTTTCAAAATATCTTTAGTTACAAATGTGCTTTCTCAGTATCTCTGTCATCCACTACCGGACCACACAGTAGTTCACACACCCTGATTTACAAACAAACCAAATGTAACATTTTTATAATCCTTTGAAGTTAAAGGGAGAGTTTAGTCGATTTAAGTCATTTGTGTCTGAAACAGGAATTTTTACAGCACCCATGAAGGGAGCGTATGCATTCAGGGTTTTCTGAAAGGCCTATGGAAGTCAAGGTAAAGGGATTTCTGCAGGCCTTTTCAAGAACGGACAGCATGAAATTTCAACATATACACTGCAAGACAGTGGTTTTATCGGCTCTTCAAATGGAGTTTCTCTGCTGCTGGAAAAGGGGGATGAAGTATATGTGAATCTCTATCCCGATTTTTGGCTTTTTGACAACGATTACCATCACAGCACCTTTAGTGGACATCTGCTTTTCCCCATGTGATCAAAACTTGCACAAAGTTCTGTAATCATACAAATGTTCTATAATCATAACAATAATCTGTAATCATACAATTGTTCAATGCACATCATTTCCCTCCAGTTTGTAGGGTTTCCACAGTGCACATACAGGAATCAGAAATCCTTGCCTTTTCATTTGTGTTATTAATAGCACCTTTTTCTGATACAGGAATGTTTACATCACCTATATATATATATATACAGTCCATGTGAAAAAGTTAGGCCACCTTAATGAATTCCATGGTTTCATGTATCAGGACATAATAAAAAATTATCTGGTCCTTGGCAGGTCTTAACATTTTGAAAATAAAACCTCACTGTGTCATTTTTTATTTAACAAAATAAAGCAAAGATGGAAAAGCCATGTGTGACAAAGTTAGGACACCCTATGATTCAATTGCCTGTATCCACTTTTAACAGCAATAACTTGAAGTAATCATTTTCTGTATGATTTTATCAGTCTCTCACATCATTCTGGAGGAATTTCGTCCCACGTTGCTCCAGTTTATTGAGGTTTGTGGGCATTTGTTTATGCACAGCTCTCACCACAGCATTTCAGTCAGGATGTGGTCTGGACTGTGACTGGACTATTGCAACACCTTGATTCTTTTCTTTTCAGCCATTCTGTTGTAGTATTGCTGGTGTGCTTGAGATCATTGTCTTGCTGGATGACCCAATCTTGGCCAAGCATTAGCTGTCAGATGGGTGACCTCACATTTGACTCTAGAATACTTTGGTATACAGAGGAGTTCATGGTCAATTCAATGACCGTGAGGTGCCCCTGTGGCTACAAAACAAGCCCAAAATCATCAGCCCTCCACCAGCATGCTTGTCTTTTGGTATGAGGTGTTTGTGCTGATATGCTCTTTAGGTTATCACCAAACATGGCGCTGTGCATTATGGCCAAACATCTCCACTTTTGTCTAGTCTGTTCAAAGGACATTGTTCTAGAAGTCTTATGGTTTGTTCAGATGCAAATTTGCAAACCTAAACCGTGCTGCCATGTTTTTTAGAGAGAAGAAGCTTTCTTCTGGCAAGCCTTCCAAACATGCCATAATTGTCCCATATTTTTCTAACTGTAAGGTCACGAGCGTTATCATTTAACATGTTAACTGAGGCCTGTAGAGTCTGCGGTGAAGTTCTTGGGTTGTCTGCCATTTCTCTGAGCGTTACATGGTCTGATCTTGGGGTGAATTTGCTGGGACGATTGGTGTCTGTTTTGAATGTCTTCCACTTGTGAATAAACTTCCTCACTGTAGAATGATGGACTTCAAATTGTTTGTAATTAGTTGTGTTACTCTTCTCAGATTGATGGCAGCAACAATTGCTTCTCTAAGATCATTGCTAATGTGTCTCCTTGGCATTGTGTTAACCTTCAAATATGACCCCAAAAGTGATAAGAGTAATTGTAAAAAATATATACATTTTTTAATCATACAAATAATATAGTTTTTTTTTATTTTTGACATCTATACATTAAAGTTGTGTTTTGGGATATACGAAGTACTTTTGTATCTATTTACAACAAAATTCCTCAACTACACCACTAGCTTGCATGTGAAATATTACATTTTTTATGAAAAAATCACTTAAATGATGATCTAAATTTGATTTAAGTTGTTTCTGGATATTAATCTTGATGTTAGGTGTAAAATTCTGCCATCTGCTGGTTGGAGAAAAAACTTGTAGAATTGACAGTTTAAAAAAAAAAAAAAAAGAAAGTGTAATGACCACATATACAACTGCAATAAGCAGATATGAATGGTGTGTGTGCAGGGCCGTGCAGAGACCTTTGGAGGGGCAGGTGCTCAAAGTATAAAAGGGGCACATGGAACACAGCTTTTAATTGGGCTGTGCTCCTTGCTGATATGTGTATCGAAGTGGATGCTTCTGTATTGATACAGCAGCAAATGCCATGACGCAGGTTTGAAAAAGAAACACAGAACAGAAAATACCCTTTTAAGTTTAAATGTTAAAGACATTTTTTGCACCTCTTAATTACTCTGGAATGATATTATTATTATTATTATTATTATTATTGTTGTTGTTGTTGTTGTTATTGAGTTTACAGGGTATGGTGGTTTTGCTGTTGTAAACACTACTGTTGTTGTTGTAGAAAAAAAATATTCCTGTCTTATTTAAAATAGAATTCTATTCTAATCCTGTTCTGAATTTATTCATTTTTTGAATGATAATGATTATAAAAACAGGATTGATAAGTATAATTCGGAGGAAAATCAGTATAAGCCCAGTGTTTTGATAATTATTTTTAAGGCACTCTACGTTTTTTAAATAAATACTGTAATAATAATAGTTCAAAGTATGTATAGTTTTTAGTCAGATAACATAAAAAAGACAAGACACCTCGACGCGCTTTACACTTTTCCCAATTAAACAGCAAGAACGAGAACAAGCACCTTTGTTTTTATTGCTGTGTGTAGAACTACGTTAGCTGCATTTTTTATTTAATATTAATTTTAATAAAATGTCCATTCGTCCCCCGCACTTTATTCAAGCTCGAGCAGGTGTTTTCACATAGAGGTTTCTAGATTTAAATCTAGATTTAAATTAAAAGAGACATGACCTGACGTTTTATTCGTATCCAAAATGAGGAGAAATGAATATCAGGAGAGCTGAACACTCTCGTGCAGTGCATGTTTAATTCATACTCGAAGCCAGAGGGCGCTCTCGCGCAGAAACGTTTGACGTGCATATGGACACTCACACGACACGGCTATCGTATGGAGCGAATTTTGTGCCAATATTCATCAAACAAATCCAGTGTTTTGCAAATAAAAACAATCTGCTTTGCAAAGAAAAACTCGACTTTCAAACAAACGCAAAGTGATTTGCAAATACAAAACTGTATTTGAGAGAAAATGCAGAGGTATGGACAAATATATGTATTGTGTGTTACAACTGTGAGACTCATTTGCCTTTTTATGAGGAAACTTGGCTTGATTTTCTCACAAATGCATGTTGGCAGATTTTCTCACAAATGCGTGTTGGCTGATTTTCTCACAAATGCGTGCTGGCAGATTTTCTCACAAATGTGTGTTGGCTGATTTTCTCACAAATGCGTGTAGGCTGATTTTCTCACACGTGCAATTGAGCAACTTTCTTTTCCAAAAACAGCAGATGGCGCTGTCAATTTACGCTAGTCTCCCGAGACCCGAAACACCTCTTTACCTTTTCAGACCAATATGAGTGGGGAACAGGTGAGTTTCTGTCTTACTATCTCTATAATTAACCATTTAGATGTTTTCACAAAACGACCCTACTACAGTGTCAGTGAAATTCACAACAAGTGCTGTAAAGTTGTTAACATGATTGATTAGTTCAAAAATCAGGAGGGACATGGCTAAACATTTAACTAGGCAGTCTTTCCCTATAAAAACTGATCTATTCTCCGTACTTCTTATCCTCTGTTGGATCACGGGATATAGAATATACATATATATTGATACAATTGTTCAACATTCAAAACAATGCAGGGGTATAACAATATATCGTGTCACAATATATTGTAATACTAAAATGCAAATGTATAGTGGATAGCGGCAATGTTGTTTACCAAAAATGAAAGCGTTTTGAATTTTATTTTTACATTAGGTCAAGTAAGATTAATTGTCATTCTGCTATATATGTTGAAACATAGCCTACAGTGGAGAGAAATGTTGTAGGCTACCTCTGCAGTAAAAGTTTAAACAAGTATAAAACTACACATAGACAACCTACTGAAAGGAGTAGGCTAAAGTAATTACAAATATGCTACTATAATCAAACTAGTTTAAGTTCAGGTGAGCTTTATTGTGATTCAGCTATAGCTTATAAATGTACCAAAATATAATCTAAACATTAATATCCCTTACAAAAATTAGCCATGGTTTTACTAAATAAATACCATGGTATTTGTAGTAAAGCTGCCTATATTGAAATGGTAACCTGCAAAAAACATGCCACACTTTTACTATAGTAAAACCAACTTTAATTTTCATAAGGGATATCATAGTTTATTATCATATTTATGTTTATATATAGTATAGTAATATACATGCCTTGTACAACATTTAAAACTAAAAGTGGCCTGTAAGGAGATATTTCATATTTCAACCAATATACCAGCAGATTTTAGTCTGACAATAGCCTGTTTGGAAAAATCCAACTAACCCGTGTAGCACGCTGTTTATTAAACCACTGTTTATTAAAATGCTGAATTTAGTATTACATCAGCGTGAACTTGATCCTTCTCCCCAATTCACAGGACAAGAGTGACACCAGAAGAGAAATATTAACAATTTTGCTTAGCTAAAAAATACGTAATTATTTTAGACACATGATTGCACAGTGTTACATCATTTAAAAAAAAGTTTTAGATATTGTACTAAATAATGTGATTTGTTTTATTTTTTTATGACTAATTAATGACCTCTTGGGTGATATTATTATATCTGATACTAAATTAAATTGTCTAAGCTTTCATTTTTGGTACACAATATTGTCGCTATCCACTATACATTTGCATTTTAGTATTACAATATATTGTGACACGATATATTGTTATACCCCTGCATTGTTTTGAATGTTGAACAATTGTATCAATATATATGTATATTCTATATCCCGTGATCCAACAGAGGATAAGAAGTACGGAGAATAGATCAGTTTTTATAGGGAAAGACTGCCTAGTTAAATGTTTAGCCATGTCACTCCTGATTTTTGAACTAATCAATCATGTTAACAACTTTACAGCACTTGTTGTGAATTTCACTGACACTGTAGTAGGGTCGTTTTGTGAAAACATCTAAATGGTTAATTATAGAGATAGTAAGACAGAAACTCACCTGTTCCCCACTCATATTGGTCTGAAAAGGTAAAGAGGTGTTTCGGGTCTCGGAAGACTAGCGTAAATTAACAGACAGCGCCATCTGCTGTTTTTGGAAAAGAAAGTTGCTAAATTGCACGTGTGAGAAAATCAGCCTGCACACATTTGTGAGAAAATCTGCCAACACGCATTTGTGAGAAAAATCAGCCTGCACGCATTTGTGAGAAAATCAGCCTGCACGCATTTGTGAGAAAATCTGCCAACACGCATTTGTGAGAAAAATCAGCCTGCACGCATTTGTGAGAAAATCAGCCTGCACGCATTTGTGAGAAAATCTGCCAACACGCATTTGTGAGAAAATCAAGCCAAGTTTCCTCATAAAAAGGCAAATGAGTCTCACAGTTGTAACACACACTACATATATTTGTCCATACCTCTGCATTTTCTCTCAAATACAGTTTTGTATTTGCAAATCACTTTGCGTTTGTTTGGAAGTCGAGTTTTTCTTTGCAAAGCAGATTGTGTTTATTTGCAAAACACTGGATTTGTTTGATGAATATTGGCACAAAATTCGCTCCATACTATCGCTGTAGCTGAGCTGAATAAAAAGCAGAAACGTTTTTACTGATGAAACGTGAAGACAATAAAAGATTGCGAAAATATATGGTCTATGTGTGTTTTTCAAGTTATCTTCAGGTAATAAATAAATAAACTATATGAAAAATGCAGTACTGATTAACATATCATTTAGTATAGAAACTATAAAATATATTTCCTAAATTATTCTGTGATAAAAATGGGAAAAGGGTGTTCGTAGTAGCCTTTATAAACCAATCATAAAATTGTCATTAAGAAAACATTGAACAAAAATATTGTATCCCCTTGCTGCAGTGCTTCCACAGGCTACATACAGCTGTGCATGATCTCTTCACGCCGTTCTCGTCAAATAATAATAATTCAATAATATAATATAAGTTTACAAGCACACCGCTCCGCTGAGAACTCCTTACTGGACGTTATTGAAGGCATCCTAAAGGCGTGTCCCGGATGAGATTAATAAATTAATTTAAAAAAAATGCCTTGACAAAAGGGCACTTTGGGCATCAAGGGGAAAAGGGGCAGGTGCTCAAGCAGCCATGGTCTTCAGACCATGCTGGCAAAAACTGTTTTCATTAACAAATTTGTATGATGTCAAACTTTGAGGCTGCATCTCTACAAAGCTTTGACATCCTGAGAACAAACTTAATGTGTGTCAGTTGTCAGCATATCATTTCTACACATGGACACCAAGCAAGCAGTTTTATTAGATCTTCAAATAAAGTATTTCTGCTGCTAGAAAATGAATAAAGTGAAGGTAAATCTCTATCCTGGACAATCTATTTTCGACAATTGAGAACACCATCATTCAGTGGACATCTGCTGTTCCCCATGTGAACCTGCACACCGTTTATTCACCCAGAAAAGCATACATCAAGGATGTACAATCCTTCAACAAAAATCCATTTATATAATGTAACTGAATATAATCAAGTGGCTGTAAAATTTATTTAATGAAATCAACACAAATATTCTTCATATAATGGCTTAGTTTAAGGCAATAGTATCATTAGTGCAAAATGCTTCATGCATGTCAAAATAAAATGAAAATTTGCAGAATGCATCATTACAGCTAATGGAAAAAAAGATTAAAGATTACAAATGTACGAATAATGACATGCAACATGTGACTGTGTCCTTTGACTGATGTTCAGGAAATCAACCTTTCCAAGACAGGAAGTATAGCTGACCCTGCGTATCACCGCAAACAAATTCCTTGGGGTCACATGGGTTCACCTCCAGCACCTTGACAGGGCCTCCACACACAAACATGCCCACCTGTGAAATACAGAAAATGAGTGAGAAACAGAAAGCAGATGAAATAAACACTGGTACACACACTGTGCATAAAAGCAAGAATAAAAATACCTGTTTCTTAGTTCGTCTGTCCCACAGTTTGACGGTTCTGTCATGAGACGCTGAGATGATGAGGCTCTCTGTAAGCCGCAGTACACTCACTTTGTCTGTGTGTGCCTACAGACCAGTCACACAAACCATTTATCAGAAACCCATGACTGCATGATTGACATATAATCATATCTATGAGAGAATATAAAGATACTTGCCGGTCTTCTTTGAGTCCAGGTGGACAGATTAGGAGGCCGATTGAACCACAGGTTCCCTTTACAATCACCACACACAAAAAAGTCTGTAGAAAAAAAACAACCTCACTTAAAAACAGTCAAATCAGTGTGTGTCAGTCATAAATATTTCACTACATTACTAGAGAGTAATGGGTCATCGTTTAGATTTTCTGTCAAATGTCAAAAGTTTTCATGACAAAAAGTATTTAAAACATCGTTTTACAATCTCCAAAGAAGTGGAAAAATATGCATTACATTTTATAAACAAATTAGCTTTTTTCCCCACAAAATCTGTAATTTTATGTTGTTGTTTGTATGCTGTAAAGCACCCACACAAATCCTGATCAGTACATTAAAACAGGTGTACCGTTCTGCACTGCTGCAGCTGTGATCCAGGTGTTGATCTGTGCCGCCCTCTGTAGTGCAGTTCGCCTCTCCCTCTGCTGTTCCTCACTCAGCTTCTTTGGCTCCTCCTCCTCCTCCTGCTGCTGCCGCTGCTGCTCCTCCTCCTCATCCTGCTGCTTCTCTTCCTCCATATTCTCCTGCATTTTCTCCTCTGCCTCTAAGTCCTCCAGCCTCTTGCCCACTGCATCTTCACAAAAAGTTATGTGGTGAGAGCCACTCGGATTCAGAGACATCTGAAAGACAGATAATTTCAGATTAATATAACCGTCTTCAATGCCAATACCACATGATAATTAAAGATGATGAACTTACAATGAGGCCAAGGTACAGTATGCTCTTTTTCTGTCCCAAAAGCCAAAAACTCTTGCTATCATTCGCCATCACACCGAGAGGACGTACCTCGTTTGTCCAGCTACAATAAAACACATACTGTACATTTACTTCTTATTACCCAGTGAAGGAATGTTTTTATTCACTATGCGCTTACCACTTTGCTTGGAAAAATACTTAACAGAGGAGTGCTTTAGGGACAGCTTTATAAAAATTGTGTTTATTTACGCATAAGCTTCTTTGATCCAGTCTTTAGTAGAGACCACATCAATGATTTTTCCATCCATACATACTCCAAACAGACTGCCACAGTAGTGCAAAAAGCTCACAGGAGGCTCCACTTTGTATGAAGACACCTTATCGAGTCTGGAACAAAATAAAATAATAACCGATAATTGGCAGATAATAAAAATCTACACTATTTTTTTAAATAAATTTAAAATAAAACAATTTAAATTTTAGTAAAATGTAAAGTGAATTTAGAACATTATGACAGTATTAAAAACAGCAATTTTGAGATTAAAGTTAACAATATAAATAAATGATAAATTGTAATATTACATTATTAGAGATTTCTGAGATTAACTTGAAATGATCCATTAAAAAAAAAAAACACATAATAAATATTATGAAATAATAAATAATATTATGCCTGTGATTACACTACTGAATTCAAGAGCAAAATGCATTTTCAAAGACCGAGATATCTATGCACACACATGTTCTTGGTTCAAAATGGCACATTTTGGCAACAAGTTTGCAGAACTGAAGTATGGAAGTGAAGAGGGTTAAAGGTCATTACCCCACAATGCACTTCTTGGAGTCCCGCTCCAGCTTCCAGATACAGACAGAGCAGTCGCTGCAACCCACCGCCAGCTCATCGTCCGGCATCCCAGTGACTGCACATAAGCTGCCATCACTGACCTTCAACACACACAGATCTGTTCACTCTGACATTTCCAACTGAAAGAGGGTAAAGAGCACTCAAACTGTATTTTTACAAACAGATCAACAAATAATAATGTTAGTTCCCAACCCATGATTACCTTCTTCCAGTAAACCACTGAATTCTGATGCCATATCTCTAATCTGCCTGTGTCATAACCACACACCATGAGTTCATCAGTACCCAGGAAGCACACAGCTCTGACACTGCCCTTCTGGCAGCGAGGGGCTTCTGTGGATGAATGTATATCAAAAAGTTAAGTTATTAATACCAATCAAATGCTATATTTAGATGCACAACTGTAGTTTCATGAAAAATAATCACAATGTTGCCACAGATTTTTGCATCAATTTAGATTCTGCTTTTTTGACCATTTGCTGTACCCATTGCTGTGGTGACGCTCCATGACCTGAGGGAGCGATCCACTGAGACAGTGAGGAAGTCCGGCAGTCCAGCCTCCTTGCACACTAAAGACTGGATTTCTGCACTGTGACCGTGCAGAGTGTTGTGATGCTGTACCTAAGAAAACATAATTTTTGAGAATAAATTAGGAATGCACTGGTATTAAAATTCTGGCCCAAACAGATAAGATGAGAATTATTTCAATTTTATGGCCAATAACAACAAATAGAAGATATAAAACATTATATTCTATATTGTCCAAATAAACTAAAAATAAAACACTTTCAAATTTCAAAGTAAATGTAGGCATCACAACATTATAATATACAGTATGAAAATGGATATCCCTGTTGAAATTTGCTAACGATTACATTTAGCAGTGTTAAATGTAAATTGTCAAATTCTTAGTGTTTTTCAAAGAATAATTTTAAGTGCAAATTTAATGACTGCAAAGATCATGATGGTATCGATATTTTATGTGTCCCTAGAATTAATCTTCGGGGATTATTTAAAATATCTGATTTTCAATCATTTTTCTAAACAAACTAATAATGAAAACATTCATTTGGATACCTGCAGTGGATGCCAGAGTTTAACAGTTCCATCTTCTGATGCTGAAGCTACCAGTAAGTCTTCTGGTTTGAAATTGTTTTCCAGATCTGTGTGCAAAAAATTGTTTTACTCTAATTTTTTTTTCTGTGCGAGCAAGATACATATCTATATTTAGATATCAGGCAGCTGTTTGTGTGTACATGTGTGTATTAGTCACTGTACCTGGCTGAGAGACAACAGTGCAGTGATGGAGACGTGACTTGTGGGCCTGGATCCTGGTGATTTCTACCCCTGATTCCCACTTCCAAACCATCAGCAGTCCGTCTGTAGAGCCTGCCATTACATGATCCTCCTAAAGACATTAAAAAGCACATAAATATTAACAGGTTCCACTTCTATATGTCTTTGCAACATGGCACAACTGTCTTACCCAACAGCACAATGTGCTCAGAGAAGAACTAGAGAGGATCTCTCTCTGCAAACGTCCTGTCTGGATATCCCACATCCGCAGCTTACAGTCACTGGAGCAGCTGAGCTGAGGTGTGAGAGAGGTTTTGTATTCGGTTACAGACACATAGTCAGATGTTGATTAAATGAACTAAAGAGCACTTTGTAAATGGCTCTCTCACCACAGCAGATGATGTCCAAGCACATCCTGTAATCCAGTCTCCATGGCAATTAGAAATAGACTGGGAAAGAACTGGAGGAGAAGCGTTTACCTTCCATATCATCAAAGCCTATTAGAAAAGATTATGACGTAACTGAGTGTGACAGAAATTGTGTATTCTCTTCCATTTCTTCCAATAATAGATGGTGAGTGGAGCAAGTACCTGATCTTTCCCTCCTGACAGCAACTCTTTCCCATCAGGACTGAAGGCAAGGCATGTGACCCCTCCATTGTGACCTCTCAGAATACACATCACCTTAGGGTCAATCCAGGGCTTAGAAATCAAATTATTCTTCAACCACAAAGCAATAGTGAAGTCATCTAAAACAAAAGGAGGTTTTCAATTTAAAAAACAAAAATGTATGCATTTAGCCTTTTTTTTTTTTTTTTTTAAATACTTATGCATTTAGCAGATATAAAAAAATATATAAAATAAATGCAATTAAAAGATGATTGCAAAGGTAATCTAAATGGAAAAAATCTGAAGTGAGTTTGCAAAAACTAAATATCTATTGTGGACTGTTAAAAATCCAAAATATTTTGTGTACACTGACCAGACGCAGAAGCCACGCAGGTGGAGTTGTGAGCCAGGGCGAGAATAGGTCCCTTCTGCACACCAAAAGATCCTCCCAACACAAGGTTTTCTGGATTTTCTCCTTGTCTTTCCCAGACCCTGAGACAGTGATCCATGCCCCCTGACAGCAGCAGCTCTGTTCCTTTGGCCTCCATCCACATGAGGCAGAGCATGGACACCGGGAGGTCCTCACTGGACCAAACCTTCTCTCCTACAGCACAAATCATTTGGCATAAGTTCTGCTCCTGCTCTATAATTACTGATTGATAAGCAGTTTGAGAATGTGAGTACTCAGGTAAACATGAGCACGTTGGATGTAAATGTTTATATACCTGATTTCAGATTGAACATTTTGATACCATTTCCATGGTAACCCACAGCAGCGCATCCACTGGATACAGCCACACACAGAGCATTAGCTTCATCTTCATTTCCACGTCTGGTGCGCTTTTGCTGTTGCAGTGTTGGTATCTGCAAATGATGATTAAATAACATCATCTGTAAAGGTACTCAACTAAAATTATTTAGATGTCCTGAAAGAAACCTCCTGTGCTTACAAGGCGGTAAAAGAATAACGTTGATGTTTCAAGAAAGCTTAAGCTTTGGTTCTGCAAAAATGATATAAATCAGAGCTGTCTTTGCAGCATAAAGATTGCTATATGTGAAGAGAAGACCAATGACATTGATGGGAGATTTTCACATTTTAAATATATATATAAAAAAACTTTTAAAAAAGTGCAAGTAAAAATATTGATTAATCAGCATGTCAAGTGATTAGACTACAATTTCTACTTGATTGACAGACCCAATTACATATAGTATTATTGGGGCTGTCAATCAAGTAGAAACATGCTGATTAATCAATATTTTTACTTGTACTTTTATCAATAATATGTTTTGTGTGGTTAAGTATTTGAATTATATAAATTTAAACTCCTAAATTTAAGTTAATTAAAACAGGCATACATATCACACAGACGTGTTCAGGTATACAAGTTTACAAAGACCAACAGAGGCAGAAATAAATTAATAATGTAAAAAAGTCTGTTTGGAGTTTGTAAGTCAAGCAGTTCAGGCTGAATTCATTGCAGAATTTAATATTCATAAATAGTAAAAATACTACAGTAAGTAGCAATTCTATTTAAGAACCTGAAAGTACCTTTTCTTCTCCCAGTACAGCGACAGTTTTTCCAAGACCACCAGACCATACATGAACCTAGACGACAAAAAAGTACTGAATCAGTACTGAGTGTTTTAGGATGCATGACAGAGTGAATCACTGTAACAAAATCTAACAACTGAAGATTATCAGATCATATTCTTCACCACACTGTCATGTCCGGCGCTCAGCAAGAGGTTTCCTCCCTGCAGGAAGTTTAGTGACTGCGTGGAGCCGCAGTGAGCATGATAACTGCCCACACAAGCAGCTCCTGTCACTGACCAGAGCCGCACTTCTCCTGACAGACAGCCTGAGCACAACATGGAGGAGCAGGGAGAGAAAGACAGACTCCGCACCGAACTCTGATGACCTAACAGAGTCTGAATAGAAGAGAAATTATAAGTTTTAGTACATAAGGCATAATAATGTATCTTCTGAGTCATTCCTCACCGTAACGTTTTTCTGTTCAAGCCAGTTCCACAAACGAACAGCTCCATCCCAGCATCCCACTGCCACGAGCTGACCCTCAAGGTCAAAGTTCACACAGTTCAGGGGGGAGGGATTCATGAGAGAGGCCACTTCTGTGCTCTTCTGCGCTGACCACACCTGAGTACAGCCACATAAATGATGAATACTTCAAAACAGTGTAATTCAGAATTAAATAGATTTTTTTCTTGGTTTTACCTTCAAGTTTAAGTCTAGTGAGACAGTAGCAAATAGTTTTCTGTCTGGACTGACATCACATCCTGTGATCTTGTTGGAGTGTGCATTCATGTGGCCAGTTCTTAAAGTTACAAAGTATTTTTCACAGATTAGTCATCTTTCATTCATTTTTTCAGTAAGTAAATTGTGCATTTTGAGTCAGAAAAAAATAAATAACCTGCAACCACTCGCAACATCCCACACCTCCACCTGCCCATCAAACGAGGTTGTTGCCAGAAGCTCCTCCCCAAGGAAGATGCAACCGGAGATGCCATCACCACTGCTCATCAATGACTTTACTTCCTGTATGCAAAAAAAATTAATGAAAAAAAGCCAATTGTGATGTCCACTGAATTATCTTAATTAATGTTTATTTTGGTTTAGAACTGCCACCTGTCCAGTCTCTGTATGCAGGAAGTGAATTGTTCCCTCTCCAGTTCCCACTGCTACAAGTTTTCCATCAGGACTCACCACCACACAACTCGGCTCAGAGTGGAAGGTGGAAACCAGCTCACTGAACAGAAAAAACAATATTAAAACACAAAAAAATTCTAGATAAACAGCTTTTGTTCATAGTGGTGTCCAGGTCTGAAACTAAAATCATTAAATTAAATCTAAATTGAAATCTAAATTAAACATTTTATAGATGAGCCCCTAAACCACAAACTATTAATGTGGACTTATAACTGACTGTTTAAACTCGGAATATGATCATAATATTCCATTATTAAAAACCAATAATAATACCTGACTTCTTTTTGTGCTGCATCTGTGCAGTTTAGCCATTTTATAGCATGCACTCCTCCATTTCTCATCATGCTTTCCGCCCACAAATGGGCAGAGCTGTCACAAGGTTCATTAAGAGCTGTTTGTACAAAGAGAGCAGGCCACTGGGAGAAGAGAAGGCTGTGGCGCTTCAGAAAACTCAGACAGTCTTCAAAATCCTTCATGTTATCTGAAAAACACACATACATTTGGTATAGGTTTAACACAGAAATTATCATTTGTAATTTCAGTACATATTCCCACTCATTAAGGACACATCATGAACATGAAACTATTTTAAGTCCAAGTAGTTTGATTTTTATAAAAATACAACTATAGAAATGTAAAATACCTGCTGATCTTTTGGATTGCACCTGATGGGTCTCATATTTTTGGCCTTAATGGATAAAAGGAAAAACAATCAATATAATAACCTGTGATATATGAAGAAATGTACTACTGCTAAAAAACAGAAGTTTTAAAGCTCTTACCAAACAAAATGTAGGTCTCCAGAAGTTGATGAAGAAGTCCATGCCGTACATTAGCATAGAGGAAGTAGTAACTGGACAGCAGAAAACACAAAGGCTCCCACTGATTACTGCCCATCTGAGCAAAGAGAGAGAAGAATCATCTCTTATGAGTTTTGTAACCTCACATTGCTCACTGAAGCTGAAAGATCAAAGAAGAGATCAGGAGGACACTGACCAGGTGTGCAGGGAGTTGAGACAGAATATCAGCATCAGAGTGAAGAAATGTGTCCTTCCCCTGAGGATTTGACTGCACCCAAAGGTGAGCTGGGAAAAAAAAAAAATGTTTGGGGTTGGTAAGACTTTTTGGAAGAATTATCTTATGCTCACCAAGGCAGCATTTATTGGATCAAAAATACAGTAACACAGTATTGTGAAATATTAATGTAATTTAAAATAACTGTTTTCTATTTTATATATTTTAAAATGTAATTTATTCCTGTGATGCAGAGCTGCCAAAAGCAGCCATTACTCCAGTCTTCAGTGCCACCTGATCCTTCAAAAATTATTCTAATATGATTTGGTGCTTAAGAAACAGAAGTCTCTGATAAATAGAAAGTACAGCAGTTATTTGAAATAAAAATCTTTTGTAACAATATAAAAGTTTCAATTTAATACATCCTTGCTGCAGAAAAATATTAATTTCCTTCACCAATTTTTTTTTTTTTTTACTGTACCCCAAATAAAACAAAATGCATCATGATTTACATGTATCTTGTCTCACCTGCAATTATCAGATGACTTCTGGTTCTACTCTCCTCAGTAGACAGATACAGATGTTCAAAGGCTGATTTCACCTCTGGATGGGTCAAAATCAGGAGGTCATCTGAGCCCTGACCATGGGACGGTCCAATTAGGCTGCATTAGAAGAATGACCAAACAAATTATTCCGGGTCAAAAACAATAGTTACTCCTTATGTCTATATATTTCACCGGGCTGTACCTGTGCAAAGTTCGTGCCAGCTGAGAGAATATTGCCATGGGAACACGGCTCTCTGGATGCTTCGCTATATGGAGAATTTCCTGCCATATCACCAGACCACCTCTGGAGTTTAAATCATTGCACATGTTCAGTATAGTATATAGAGAACTCTCCTGCAGTCCTGTGAAAGAAACAGATTAGTGATTAGAGAAATCTTTATTTTCAATACATCCAATTAAAAATAAATAAAAAATGTTATGCAAAAATATTTTTTTATATATAAGATACAAAATAAAAACAAGTAAATAAAAACAGTAAAAAAAAAATATAAATAAATATATATATATATATATATATATATGTATGAGTGTGTGTGTGTGTGTGTGTGTGTGTGTGTGTGTGTGTGATTTAAAAAGTTTTTGAATTCTGGGTGCAGATTCCTTAATATATTCAATGCATTAAATAAATTAATTTGTTTATTTAAAAAAATATGCAAAAAAATGGATCCCTGTAGAGCCAAATTTAAAGAATCAACAAAACACTGTAATACAGCATGAAATTAAATAAGTTCTTGCAGAGCGATAAACACTGTCTTTTACCGGTGGAGCTGATGGAAAGAGTAGCTAATGCCCATCCCAGTCCTGCTCTGAAATATTGATTCTGCAGCCTCAGCAGACTGTGCTGCACCAGCTCACCAAGAGACTGAGGAAGAGACTGGAGGCTGTCCTTCATCTAAATGACAAATTCCATCATCAATATTATGTTCAACTTCACACTTCTTTTGCAAAATAACATTATGTGGATCACTAAGAAACACATTTAAAAAAAAATATTCTTTAACAATTATTTACCTTCTCAAAGGAGGCATAATTCTTAAGCTCCTCACAGGCCAAATGGAGGTAGAGTGGACTCACAGAGCCTTTCTTCATCAGCAGTGTCTGAAGCTACAGGGGAGCACAATGATAAATTTACTTGATATGCCAAAAGGTGTCAATTTTTTCTTATACAGCAAATGGGAGGTTCACCTGGTTATTGAAAGCAGAATCACTCAGTTTCTTTCCAAACTCAACAAGCTGCTTCTGCACAATCTCCTTCTTGTCAGGTAAAGATAATTGCCCCAGTGGAAATGACACAGCACCTTTCCTTTTGCTAATAGTGTTTTGTAGGGATGATTCTGAAGTAACACTCAGGACCAAACAGACACACTGAGAGGACAACGAACACAGTGACAGGTTGATGAGAAAATGTAATCATTTTAACTCTAACACTTATTTATAGTAAGTGTGCATGTGTGTTTGTGTGTGCATGTTCCTCTCTCTTACTTTAGGGATGTGCTGTGGGATCCATTCTGACACCATTTGACCTCGACTGTCATGGATACGGTCCGCCCCGTCAACAAGCAATGCCAGTGGCTCTTTGTTCCGGTCATTCAAGTGCATGTGGAACTCAGACAACAGGTCTCTGTCATACAATAAGAGAATAATTATGAAATTAGTTTTCTGAAATGACGATGCATGTTACATCAGATCCTTCCTTACTTATAAGATGTGTTTGGAGGCAACTCCACATCGTCTTTTCTTTTCCTCAGCCATTGAACAATACAGCGAAGAAGCTGCACAATACTGCAAGCTGACTGGCTAGCATCTGTAGAGTAGGATATGACATCACACAGAGGGGCTTTTCTGTTTTTGACAGAGGTTTTGAGTGCCTGGGCTAAGGCAGCCTTAATAAAACAGAAGACACAGAGATATTCAGATTAACAGATAATACACTGGCATTCATACATGAAGAACAATGGTAATTTATACAATGTACAGATACCATGAACACAGTTTTGCCCTCTCCAGGATTTCCCTCAACCATCAGAATTCCTCCTTTTTGCTGACATTCTTGCACTTTTTCTGTTGCCATAGAAATAAGCTTTGCCCTGCCGTGAAACTGCCGCTGTTGGGCATCCTGATGCACTTCCTGTTCCTTAATCTCTGAGTCCACATCTTCATCCGTCTCCTACAAAACAGGGGGGTTATAGGGGTCCATATGTCAAGATGTCAATAGAACAAACTATTTTAAACCCAAAAATAATGTATTAAAAACACAGTTTGTCAATGAAATTTGATCATACCTTTTGTATTATGCCCTATGTATGATTTTCCAACTACACCGCAAGGCAGGACCTAATCTGCTGTCTGTCAGATATTTCAGATACTGACAGACTCATATTTATTTATCCACATCATCCTTATTCATTGTTTAAATTATTTATCTTTTAATTGATGTATTGATGTTTCAAACAATTACTGAGTGGCCCAAAAAACAAAACGAAAACAGTTCTTTTCATGTGTTTTGATCATAGTCTGACCTCCACAAAGAGCTGCTGTATGGTTTCCCAGATATCCTCCAGCGCCGCCCTCCCGAAGTCCTCCAGGCCTTTCAGATAGGGCTTTCCATCCACCACCCCACCCCATTCACAGGGATAACTAAGAGAATATGAAGCAATGTAAAAGTAATAACATAAACACTCACTGTGCTGACAAAACAAATGTACTGAACTCACTTTTCTGTCACGTTGAAGTCATTGTTCCGGATCCATGTTTTCAAGCTGTTCATTTTAGCTTCAGCTTCTTTGGATTCTGCCACAAAGTCTGTCCTCCATGCCACTGGAACCAAACTAAACATACAAACACATGAAATGTAGATGATGTGATATACTGTACTGTATATACTGTAAATCACAGAGCCTCAGAAACATCAGCTTGCAGTTGATATTGTGTTTTGCATGATTTAATTCCTAGGCTGCCGTCTGTCAACTACAAAATGAATCCTGTCAGCAGATAAATAATAAATGAATGTATACCTGGCGAGACGAGGTGATCTGAAGTAGAAGAACATGCGGCTCTGTGCAGAGTCTGGATACAGAGCTTGAAACTGTCGAATCTCCATTTCAGTGATGGATAACCCATCAGCTTCAGAGTTCAACTGCCAGAAAGAAGCATGAAAACAATTCATGAAACTTCAGGACAAGGAGCCCAAACCAGTGTCATACAATGTCATATTATTTTGGTTTAGCTATATATATTAGTAATTTTGGGGGATGCACCAATATATAAATTCTGACTGATTCTAATAACGTTAAAGGTGATAATGATAAAGAGAAATGGTTAACCAATATTAAAATTGTAAATTTATTCTAAATAAATTAAACTCTATACTTTTTTTGTGAACACTAAAAATTGAAACTAATAATTTTTTAAAGCTACACATTAATTTAGGCATCACAGCCTTACAATGTACAGGAAGAAAAATTAATAACAATTTTGACATTTGCTAAACATTACATTTAACAGTGTTATCAAATTATTAGTGTTTTTAAAAGATTAGCTTTAAGTGAGCTTTAAATGTCAGCAAAGGTAAAAAATAGGTGAACTGACAAATATTAAATATCCTGTATCAAGAAACACTTCTTATTATTCATAATGTTGGTATTGCCAAAAATGTTGAAAGTTATGCTGCTTAATATTTTTGTGGAAACCATGCTCTTTTTTTTCAATAATCTTTGTTGTGTAGAAAGTACAAAAGAAAGCGTTTTAAATATCTTTACTGTTACTTTTGATCAATTAACTTATTCTGGCTTAATCAAAGTATTATGTCTTTCAAAAAAAATTCCTGGCCCCAAACATCTGAACAGTAGTGTACTTTTGATTTTTAGTTTGCTTCTCTTATTTAACTTCTAAATTTCTGGTAAACATTTACTCTGGTTAACATTAAAATTGATATGCAGCAAGACTGTAAATTATTAATAATAATCACCTGTATCACACTTTTAATAAAGCATCTATCAGACAAATAAATGTAATTACCCAGCTGTATCGAGGAAGCTCAGGTAGGGTGGGGCGGGGCGGCACAAGGCCGTATCTCTCTCCCAGAATCCCGAGCAGCAGCTGGCTGCGACAGACCTCCGACAGACAGAGCTCCACAGCACGGTTAGACTCCTCCTCGGTGACGCCCCAGCGCAGCTCCACTTCCTGCAGGTAGAGGTAGTGTGGAGCGGCTCGTCTCCTGAGCTCGGGAAACACGCTTCTCACAAGAACATCCCTCTCCGCATGCATGTCCCTGAACGTAGAAGAGATGAACACTCGCACACCCTTCCATCTATGAAAAGAAAAGAAAGAGAATTGATGAAGACAGGTTTTATTTAGTATTTCATTTTCAATATACTAATGATTTGTCTGGTCTCCACTGGAATATATGCTGGACCACAACCACACAACATAAAGTGATTGATGAACATTTTGTTTAATACAAGTAATTTATGGATTTTTTAATGGTCATACCTTAACTTTGGTGTTGCCGGCAGTGAGATGACATCAGCAGCTCTCTCAGGTTCAGTTTTGCGCCCCTGTGGTGGCGGGATGTTATAGACTCTGTCCATGTGCTCCACATGCTGCAACATCCTCGAGGAGCCTCTCTCCGAGACAAACCTACAACCACAGAACAAATCTTAATGAACAACTGAAAATACATTTTAAAATGTTAATTTAAATTGTGTTAATATTTCACAACATTTGTTTTTGAGCAAATAAATGCTGCCTTTGTGAGCATAAAAGAATTCTTTCAAAAACATTTTAAAACTTTGACCCCAGCTTTTTGAATGTCAGTGAACCTTGATCCTGTGATGACTATGTTTTTTCACAAGAAAATCAGCATAAAGTATTTCACAAGAAAGAACATATATCGAGTACAACAGCTAATGTTTCAGCTAAAGATCTTACTTCAGGATCTGCTCGCTAAACCCCCAAAGCTCTACAGTGTTGGAGTTCAGTTTGTATTTCAAAGTATCCATTGGAGATCTGTTCAAAACAAACAGTAAATGATTTATTTGTAACAACAGCGATTCTGATCACATTTCTGCTCCAAGCAGCTGAAATTTTAATGAAAAGATGTAAAATTTCAATTTTGGCAAATGAAGAAACACGTTTTACAAAACATACATGTTTCCGAGCAGCACATCTATCACGACAGCATCACGGTTGGTATCTTGCCGATAGTTATTGATCTCCGCCATTAAATTACTGCAGGTGTAGCAATTTTCAAACACAACTATACGATCCAGCTGGGGGGGGGGACGTTTTAACAGAAATTAAATGTCAAATGCAAAATAATTTGAATGTATCCTGGGAAAACTATAAATACAAAAGGGCCTCACACCTTAGTCTTCTCTTCAGTTAGCTTGGTGAAGAATATAGTGGAAGATATGCATGCAGACTGTACACTGTAGTCATTCAAATCCTAAGAGAAAGATGGACAGAGACAGAGAGGATAAAACACAAAAAGCTATGCCACCATCCAAAAGTAATCTCATTATGAAGAACATCAAACAGCATTATAGTACAAGATTGGATATGTAACCGTGCATGCTTATTTCCACCCTTTTTGCTTTTAGATTAAAACACTAATAATTTAATAACACTGTTAAAAGCAATCTTTAGTGAATCTCAAAATGAATATCCATTTTCACACTTTATATTACAATGTTGTGGTGTCTATCTTCACTTGTAGCATTTTAAATGACTGATTTTATTTCATAGTAGTTTATCAGACATTTTTATTGTTTCATTTTATTTGTTATATTATTGTTTTATTTTTACTTAAGGATTTTAATTGAATGTAAATGATTTATAAGTGTAAATTCACAATAAAAGGAAAATTCTTACCTTCACTTGCTTCATTGCTTGTCTCACATTATCCAAAAGGACATCAGACTTCATCTTGACCTCCTGGAGGCCTTCGTGGCAAAACAGCATGGCTTGGGAATCTTCACTACAGTAGTTAATCATCATGCACATAAGCATTGCAGCTTCTTGTACCTGCAGAATATATAGTTCACGATGCGTTTAATTTATACTTGAAGCCTAATTTCATAACAAATTAAATGTAATCACTTATACAACATGTAACAAAATATAAATCCACAGTCACTCTGAAAAACACATAAAAGTACAACTGTACTGTGCTAATAACTGAAACAATAAGATGCACATATCTAACCGATGCTGAGAGTTTATTCTTGTCAATGTCTTCGGTGCTTTCAGGGGGCAAGCAGATATCATCAGCACCACTCCAGTCCCGATCCTCTGAAAAAGTAGCATTACAGATCACAAGAGTGCGTCCAGGGAGAGGCGGGATGTTGTACTTGCAGGAGATCTGCACAGCTTTCTCCAAAGCACAGCTGTACTTGTTCAGAAGCTCCTGAGTGTACAGCCTCTGACTAACAAATTACATCACAAAAAAACATGTCAATGCAGGGGTAAAATAAACTAAACTTATTTATTAATATATTTTTATATAAAAAGATAATACTATGTAAAGGTTTTCTTTAATATTAAACTAAACATTCAGCAATACACACTTTGCTTTTTTCAGGAGATTGCGTTTGATATTGAATAAGCGGTAGACGAAGGGAACTCTCATTGTAATCCTCAGTCTCTTGCGCGCTGTTGTTTCCCAGCTGTATTGTTGGTATCGTTTGCTCTTTGGCAATTTCTTCAGAACCCCTTGCAGGATTTCCCTGGAGCTTGGCACCTTGACCGCAGGCCCACCAGCTGAAAGGGGAGAACATGTCACTCAAACTTCCTCAGGCGCAGGTCTATCAAAGACACTGTGGGAATGTGCTCTCTCATTTAGATTAATATGGATTCATTGACATCCAGTGAGATCCAATGTTTTGTAGATTAAAACACAAAAATTCCCAAAAAGTCTTTCATGAGGACTTCAATAATTGTACACCGATGTTCAAAGGTTTGGGGTCTGTAAGAAGTTGCAAAGCTGCATTTATTTTTTTGAAAATACTGTAAAATAAATTATTTTGTGGAATTTTACAATTGTGGAAACAGTGATTTTTTTCAGGATTCTTTGATGAATATTGTGTTAAAAAACAGCATTTATTTGAAATAGAAATCTTTTGTAACATTATAAATGTCTTTGCAGTCAATTCTTTCCAATTCAATACAGCCTTGCTGAAACAAAGTATGAATTTCTTATAAAAACAAAAATACTGACCCCAAACCTTTGAATGGCAGTGTATGCTTTACATTTCATCACATATAGCCAAACTGTCAATATGATTTTGCCAAGGAGGACAAGTTTCTGAATCATCATCTTTTTCCTGCTAAAAAAAACTAATTCCTAACCCTAACCTTTACTGATCTCTAAAATCAAGGGAAAATTATAACTTGAAACTGTTGTTGAAGCCCCAACATCAACCTGAAAACCTAACCCTACAATCTGACTGGTTGACAAACATATTGATCCAGGTACATCCTTCATACATAAACTTACCAAATTTACTGAGCTCCAAAATGACTTTATATGCAGACAGGAAACGGAAAGGAAACTGCCTGCTCTGGATTACAGCATTCTGTAAAATTAGACACCACAAACCCGTAAATTACTTCATCATGTAACATAAGTTTCAGTGTTCAAAAGACTGAACTAAGAGACGCTCACCTTCGAGGTCAGTCTGTTGAGGATCTTAGTATGGTGTTTCTCACTGATGCCCACAGAGATCATGTTCCTCAGGTTCCTCAGCATTGCCATAAAAGGAAGAGACTTTCCATCTGCAATCACAAAAAAACGCTTACTTAAGTTTGAGTAGATGTTAAAAAAATAAGTCAATTTTGAACCCAGTCCATGTCCCGCATTCACACCAATGAGTTTCTCCCAGGTGGCAGCTTTGTTTCCCTCCTGACTAAGTTTGCATTCCCACGTGTCGGGCTGCTTAAGTTTCATCCGCTTTCCAGCTCTCTCTCTCTCCCAAACCCCACTAAGACCACTGCGAGAGAAGGCCTTCAGATCGCTCGGGTATCTGCATACAAAGACAGACAACAAACATACTCACTCATGGCTGGAAGTTACACTGGACTGAGCAATCAGTTAATATAAAAAAAAATGTTTGACAAAGATGTATATGCCAACTTGTAGAACTAACTTCTTTCCCAGAATGGCCATAACATGTTCTGCAGATTCTTTAATGTGAAGGCGCTTTATCATCTTCTTGAGGCTGAATTCACTCTGTTTTTTATCCTTTGCAGTACGATTCTGGTTCTCCAACTGTATCATAAGATGTTCAGAACTGTATCATAAGATGTTCAGAAGACATGATGTACAATAGTAATTTGTAATGTTATGTAATATTAAACTAAACACAACAAAGCTCACATATTTTTTGAGAATGGAGTCGTCGACTCTGACAAGGTCACCCCACTTTTTCCACTGTGCAGCAGAGATTTTCTGAAAGAAGAGGGGTAGAAAACAAAAGCATTTTAAAAGTGATGTGGAAAGACAAAAAAAAATTTGAAACAGACAATGTGTTCATTATTGTATGTTGGTAGGATGTGTGCAACACTGAAATTATGGGATTCAAAATGTCTTGAAATAATTAGAAATTAAGAATTGTATTCTTATATTAATATTAAAATAAAACATTTTTTAAAGAAGAATGTTCAGTGGTCTCAGACTTATGCAGCCCTCTGTATATATTTTGATCTATAATATTATTTATTAAGTGTTTTTGACATATTACCTCTCCTTTCTTTCGTTTCTTGTTGTGTTTGCAGCGATGCTTCCGTGTATTGTATTTGGCCAGCTGATATTCAGTGAACTGCTTAAATTTATCCGCTAGAGCTTTTTTCAGGCAGGAGGGTAAAGATTTACTGAAACACTGCACAAAAACATTTAAAAAGCATGAAAAACAAGAATAATACAGTAGGAGCAAAATAAAATCCTTATTTAAACATCTACCATGCTAAAAGTAATCGGTATATGAATATGGTACAAGAACAAATATGGTGATCATTTGATATTGATCAAATGATATTTAATATTAACACTTACCATGCTATAGATTCTTGTCACCTCCAGCCAATCAGATGGCAGCTGTACAGCAGCACAAAAGTACCTTCTCAAGTGTGGCTTAGAACCAGGCAGATGGGCCGCCAGTGCCAGCAGGAAGTTGGCTGTGATACGAATGTTTAGTTCTTGCCTAGTATAGACCGCAACCTAAAACCAATGCAAATATGCAAACCATACATGTTAACACCTGACAACAACAACCCACACACACACACACACTCACACAACCAAAAACACCAACCTTTAGGAGAAACTCAGGGTCTTCTGTGGTAATCTCTGTGGCCAGAACCTTAATAATGGCCCACACACTTGTCTTCTTATCCCAGTCCTTCTGGCCCGGGGTACAGCTATTATTGACAAGAGAGCAGCACACCATATTCAGCAGGTTGTTCTGAAGGACAAACAAAAGAACTGTCACATAAGAAATGTTGACTGATTTCAAATATTATATTATAAAATATTATATATATAAAGATCATTCATTAATCAGTTCATGTTAATTAAGGCTACCCAAATGTTACTGTGAAAATTCCAAACAATCTGAATTATCCACACCTTTATGATATGGGGCATAAAGGAAAAATAAAAGACTGGATTTAACATGTGTGCCGACTGTCTAAATATAATCACCAAATAATGCATAAAAACAAATAAGTAGGGCTAGCGCATTATTAACCATTATTTAGGTTCACACAAACCCCAGAACTGTGCTCACTTGACTCACCTTTTTGTCCCTCAATTCCACAAGATGCTCATCCTCACTTGCTTCAAGCACCCCAAACTCCTCATGAGGAGCTACAGTCTGCTCGCCCTCTCCATCTAAATCCATATTCAGAACAGGCATCTCAGAAGACAGCTTCTGGTCATCCTCCTCAATGCTTTCATGTCTGGCATCCTGTTAAGATGTACAGAGAGAATATAATTAACTACATTTGCATTTCCCAAAGAAAATACCAGTCCTTGCAATGTATTTGTAAGTAAATGTAAGTAATGCAAGTAAAAGATTTGTGGAGGCGGAATTAATAAATAAATATTAAAAAAAGACGCTACATTAATTCACATACAGTTTTACAAAGCAATAGAGGAAATCACTCGATACCTGTCTAGGCTCCTCACTAGATCCCAGCAGCCCTTCAGGTGAGAAAAGCATGTCTTCCACTTCTCTCTTTTCATTTGAGCCCACTTTATTCTTCATTGAAGGTGACAGATAGGAGCAGACAGGTGGGGCGGCACTGAGAGTTGACATTTTGGAGTAAGAGAGTAAAGGATTATGGGAACAGGAGGAGGTTAGAGAGGATGAGACTGGAGGATGAAGTAAAGGCTCCATTAGGAGGGTATTCTTAGTGCTCAGCAGAGAGGAGGAAGAGGATAGTGAGCTCATCGTTGTGGATGACAGAAGAGAGGAGGTGGCCATGGTGGAGGACAGGCTGGTTGGCTGGAGTGCTGGACATGATGAAGAGGTGGAGGTCTGCGTGGCCCAGGATGGAGATGTGTACTGATGCTGAGACAATATTGAGGGCGCTTGAGCCAGAAAGCGGTTTTCCAGCATTGGACTGCTATAGTTTCTCTGTAGTCTGGCATCTGTGTTCACCTTCAGATCAGTCTGAAGAGGAGCCGGAGTCTTCATGTCTGCCTGGCTGAAGAAAAGAGAAACACAGAACAGGAAACTGTGTTTTTCTCCAGAGACACTGCAAATGATAAAAGCACCAAACTGATTCTTGAGACAGGGCACAAAAAACGTCCCACAATATTTCCTGCAAATTAAGATTTAAATAAGAAACCTCCTTAAAACCAGCTGTCAGAAAGTAAAAAAGGCAAAATACAAACACTGTTTCAAGATAAAATGCTACTATATCCTGGTCACACACACTTTTTTAAACGCCTCTTTCCATGTTTTACCTTTTTGAGTTCAACAAGATCATACAAGCTCTGATGAGTTTTATGTTTTTGCATATAATCTTAAATAATTGTGCTAACTGACAAATTGTAAAGAAACAGTTTGGGATTTTAGATAATTTTCCTCTTTTTAATTAGGCCCTATTAGTAGCTAGCAACAAAATATCTACAGCATGTAATACATGTGTGATAATGATGATGATACTACTACTACTACTACTAATAATAATAATATATTTCAACACTCGACACCATAAACTGTCAATCCTGTAAGATTTTCTGTTTAAAGGTGACAACAATTCAGTACAGTACTCAAAAATAACTAGGACTGACAAGTATGGGAGTGTCTTATGCAAACAACAAATGTATTATAGACACACCTGGAAAATCCATCAAGCTGCCTCCACTCCTTTTCACCGCGTTTATTTAATTCCAGCTTCTTTACGTACTGGCTTTACTAGTATATTTCCCCCTCTCAACTGCCTGCTAAGTGATGTACCTTCTCCCTATGCCGTTTGCCTTCCCTTCGAATTAAACACGTACGCTCGTTAGATTTCTGAATGAGTTGTAAAGTTCACTTTAAATGACACTCACGGTCGATAGGAGCGCACCAAGTGACAGTGAGTGAGTGTGGGACAGTCCTCTGTCTTAGCTGATAATCAATGAAGAACAGGCTTTGTCTTCACACAATGTCTGTTCTATATTGCCACATACATACAAGACAGATTCATCAGCACTCCCTCATTTCTCCATTTTTAGAATCACTTATTTATGGTCATAAATGTGCACACACACAACAGACACACAAGTAGACAGTCTTGTCTGTCTGACACTGATCATTGTGATTATTGACATGAAAATCTCCGAGCAACGCTGCTGTAAATAAACGCATGCACTATATTTGGATTATTACGTGCTACACGGTTCATTCAGTGGTGACTAAACAAAATAAAGAAAATAGCTCACCTTTAATGCTTTGTGACCAAGTAGTAAACCGGTGAGCTGCTGACTGCATGTATATCACGGGTGAAACTAGACAACTTCCTCACCTGTCATGTGTATGTCACTACCGTAATGAAGCGAATATAGACGCATATAAGGATTGGTGGAGAGGGAGTCTCATATTTAGAGAAAGAAAATGCTTTCTTCACTCACATGAGCAGTTTTAGTTTTGAAGATTATCGACTTTCACCAGGTCTCCTCTATTAAACTGCTTTTAATTTTTTTTTAACATTATTTGACATTTAACATTATTTGAAAAAGACTGTAAATGCAATGTATTTTGAAGGAAAACTGGAACAACAAATGAATTCAGTAGCCCTTTTTTTCTTTTTTATGAAAAAAGTGACCCAATTATGGATGGAGAGATGTTACATATTTACAAACTTGCGTGATTCTTACATTTTTACATTTTACATAACATTTTAATGTGGGATGGACAAGGCATTTAGATGAATTTACCATAGCCTACTTGAACCAAAATATAATTAAATATTCCAGTAACCTATTAAGGTCCCTTTAACAAAATGTGACGGTGAACCACAAACCCAGTCATAAGGGAAATAGCTGAATAATTAAGCTTTCCATTGATGTAGGATAGGACAATATTTGGCTGAGATACAATAGGCTATTTGAAAATCTGGAATCAGAGGGTTCAAAACAAAATCAAAATATTGAGAAAATCGCCTTTAAAGTTGTCCAAATGAAGTTCTTATAGCAATGCATATTACTAATCAAAAATTAAGTTTAGATTTTTTTTTCAGTAGGAAATTTAAAAAATATCTTCATGGAATATAATCTTTATCCTAATGATTTTTGACATAAAAGAAAAACCCATAATTTGACCCATACAATATATTGTTGGCTATTGCTACAAATATACCCATGCAACTTATGACTGGTTTTGTGGTCCAGGGTCACATATTATAATTGTAAACCATTTACCAAGGAGGCATCTTCAGGCATGCTTTCTGAACCTGAAAAGCCCACTGCACATGCGTACATTGTGTGGGAAGTATATCTGAGAGAAAGAGCTTTTTTCAGAAAAGGAAATTCACAACAACAAGCCCCTAAGATTTAAAGCAAGAAGACCCTCCTTTCTTCAGTCGGTTGTGTGATTTTAGTCTTGTGGACTTGTTGGGCAACAGACATTGCATCACTTGGACTCCTCCATTGAACTGGTAAGAATTTGAATGTTATTTAAAAAGAGCTGAGAATAGTTGCTAAATCGATAGTAAATCTACAAACGAATGGAACAGTGAACCACAAAAGTGGCTTGAACTTTTGTAAAGAGTAAAGAGACATATGAAATGGATGGGAATAACACAATGCTATTTAATGTGTATCCAGATGGACCACATGACAAAATGTAATAATCATATCAATACTCAAAGTTATTGCATTGCATAATTATACAAGTTAATTACACACTCTTAAAAATAAAGGTTCCAAAAGGGTGTTTTTGCAGTGATGCCATAGAAGAACCATTTTTGGTTCCCAAAAGAACCTTTCCATGAACATTTCCTAAAAGAACCATTTTGAAGAACATTTTAAAAATCTAAATAACCTTTTTTTGACTAGAGAACCTTTTTGAAAGGTTCCATGGATGTTCAAGGTTCTTTTTAAGAGTGCAATCAAGAATTACTTTTGCTATAATTACTTTTAAATAATTACTAATTGTTTTGCTAATGAAAAGACTTTGTCTGGACCTTGTGTCTGTCTGCCTAAGTAAGTATTTCCTGTTTATTCCGTTTGCAGTTGCACCATTCTGGAGCATTACAAATACTTTCCATTATATTCTCATGAGACTAATGAAGTTGGGTTTAAAAGATGTGGTGGAGGTTTGTTTATAACATTCACCTGATTTATTCCTAAACCATGGTGATTTTTTCCTAAAACACGATGACTGCTGACAGTATTTTCTGATTTATGGAGTGATAAAACAGATATTTATAATCTGGCTTTATCCAATGTTCACATTTCTGTTCTGGAAATGTATGCAAATCAGTGCCTTTTTAATTCAATAATGCACCATTTGCATATTTAAACATAAAATATCAGTGTCTTCTGTGGCGTACTGTGATTAATTAATTAGGATATTGAGATATCTATTAGTTACAGTAACTAGCTAAAAAATGTCATTTACAGATTGTGGAAAAGACGTTTTCCTTTTTTACACCACAGATGGCGCTGTTAAAACTGTTCCTCAAGGCTCTTCTGCTCCTTCAGTTTGCACTGCAGCTGTTGGATGGAGCTGAACCTCAGAACCTGAACTGTCCTGCATATGGTGGAGTTCCTGGCACTCCTGGACACAACGGTCTGCCAGGGAGAGATGGGAGAGATGGTAAAGATGGAGCAATCGGACCCAAAGGAGAGAAGGGAGAGACAGGTCTGTGTGTGAGAGAGAGAAATAACTGAAGTGAGGGAGTCTGAGGTAGTGGATTACTTCACTCCTATCTTATTTTCAACTATTCTGCTCCTACCTTATAGGAGTGAGTGTACAGGGACCACCAGGTAAAGCGGGACCATCTGGGCCAGCTGGAGAAAAGGGGGAAAGGGGACCTTCAGGTCCACAAGGTATTAAACATTTTAAACCATAAATTATGGTATGTTGTGTTTCAGAGACTAAAACTGTACATGAACAAGTCTGAATGTGTATTATACAAGCTAAACAAAGTAATTGTTCCATATTTAGGGTCTCCAGGAAGTGAAAGTGTTCTTGAATCCCTGAAATCTGAGATCCAGCAACTTAAAGCCAAGATTGCCACGATTGAGAAAATTCAAAGTTTCAGCCACTTCAGGCAAGTTGGACAGAAATACTACTTCACTGATGGTGTTGAGGGGACTTTTAGTCAAGGATTAAAATACTGTGAAGGTTTTGGTGGAACAATGGTTTTGCCCAGATCTTCTATAGAAAACGAAGCGTTGTTGAAATTAGTAGTATCCAGTGGTTTAGGTAGTAAGAAGCCATATATTGGAGTCACAGACCGAGAAACAGAGGGACGGTTTATGGACACTGAGGGGAAGCAATTGACTTTTACCAAATGGGGTCTTGGTCAGCCTGATGACTATAAGGGACTACAAGACTGTGGTGTTATAGAGGACTCTGGCTTTTGGGATGATGGCAGTTGTGGTGATATACGTCCTATTATGTGTGAAATATAGACAACAAATAGAATGTATAACATTATACAGATCTTCAATATTAATATGCTATAAACAGTGTACAGTTTAAATCCCATTGTGAAGCATATCCTTCAAAAACAGTGCATATAAAATATACAAATAATAATTGCTATCAATTTTGTTACAAATGAATAAATAAACAGTTTCTTATGACAATTTGTCATGAATCAGAGTGTCTCTTTTATTTCATTCCAAATCTGACATTAATTGTGTAACTGACAGAAGATCAAATAATTAAAACGAATGAAATTTTATAGGCTAGTAATTTTATTTTTATGTTTGTTTGTTTATAATGTTTGTTCTATGCCCTGCACAAATATGGCCAAGGTTATTTCCCAGTGAACTGTTTTGTTAGTGAGATTTGTAAGTGAACATATAGCTGATCATATCACTTTAGACACACATTTGTAAAGTATAAAAAAAAGAACAAACTGTAAACCATTTTTTCCACTACATCAGACACAAATGCTTTATTAATTGGTAAATGCTATAGTTCTGATGGTTAATAATCATTAGCCTTTGGCTTTTGAATGAAATAAGCAAATCAGTGACTTCACTCCTGATTCTCCTGAGTTGGTGCACACTATTTTTTGAAGAAATAGTACAACACAACCATTTAACCAGGGTGTCAATATATGGGAGGCTGGGACGGCCTACATGTGCGTGTTGTGTGGGCTGTGCATCCTGAGAGGAAGATCAGTTTTTCAGAATATGAGATTCACAACAACAAGCCCATCAGATTTAAAGGAAGAAAACCCTCCTTTCTTGTGGACTTGTTGAGCAACAGGCATTGGCTGTCACCTGGACTCCTGCATTAAACCTGTAAGTTTCTAAATGTTTTTGAAAACAGCTGAGTAATTGCAGTAAATATATGAAAGAAAGAAAAAAACAGGAACAGTGAACCACTAAAGTGGCTTGAACTTAAACAGTAAAGAGACATAAAAATGGATGGCAATCATGCACAATGTGTTAGTGCAATAATATTCAGATATATCACATGAAGAAACTTTTAGAAATAAGTTATTGAAGTTATATAGAAGTTATTGTCCATGGAATAATTATAAAAGTGAATTAAATGAATTTCAGTCAAGAAATACAAACTGATCAGGGTCATTTTTTTCTCAAAATCCCTTTTGGGCAAGCTTTAAAGATTTGCACATAAAAGACTTGGTCTGTCCTGAGGCAAATATTTTCTGCTTAGTCCTATTGCAGTCACACCTTTCCTCTAAATTCTCATGAGACTAATGAAGTTGAGTTAAAAGGATGTATTTCATGCTGACTTAAGGGGAAAATTGTTGGATTGATTCACACCTAAATGCTCGGATATGTTGAGCATAACTGCGTAGATAGAGACTGTTGTGATTCATCAATGTTCATTCACAACATTTTCTAATTTTTTTATCCTGCCACACAATTTAACATAGAATAATTTCCTCACATTTCAGAAAAATTTATAAAAAGTAGATAGTAGCTAAAAGTCTTCAGTATAACATACAATTCAGTTATCTGTACGTATGAAGGGCTTCACACAAAAACAAATAAGGACTTTAAAAAAAAAGAAACCTGGATTGCAAACCCAAAACCCACATAAAATCCTAATACACAAAACTCAAGATAAATAAATATATTTGACTATAATTGATACATTGTCTGTTCTAGTGAATATGTCATTACAAGAAAAACTGCAAACAAAAATGTTGTTTGTTTGTTTGAGTGATTATTTATGATTTCTATAAATTCTGTAAATAAAAAAGACTGCACAACCATTGTGTTTTTTTTTTCATGCACTTGTCAATTTTGAGATCTTGGGCTATTTTAGGTCCATAACATGTCTTCTTTCAGACTAGCAGAAAGGACACAATTATTATTTTAGTACACAATTATCCACTTGCGTATAGATTTCCAAATACAATACATATTTTAAAGGCTGTTTTTTCAAAATTAGTTGTTTTTTTTCTGAACTGACCCAAAAATCTCCACTTCAGAAGAAGTAACATACAAGCTTTACAGTTTTATTCCTATATTCTTAAGGTTTAAAGAAGGGGTTGTTTATATAACATTCACCTGATTTATTTAGCATTTTATTCTTAAAAACATGATTTTTGACTGTTGACAGTATTTTCTGGTTCATAGAGTGATAAAATGAAATACCCCCCCAAAAAAAACTATTTTTAAAAATCCTTAACTCTAATATGTCAACAAAATGAAACAATTTTGAACCTGGCTTTATGCAGTGTTCAGATTTATGTTCTGCAAATGCAAACTGATGCATTTTTAATTAAATAATGCCTCCTTTGCATATTTAAACATATTACAGTGTCTTAACATACTGTGATTAATTAACCGGAGAAGTATGGTAATATCTATTAGTTAAAAAATTTACCCAATTCACCTGTGGTGTCTTGCCTTAAGTTGACTGATTGGATCTTAAAAAAAAAAAATCTCTAACGTTTTCCCATTGTGCACCACAGATGGCGCTGTTAAAACTGTTCCTCGAGGCTCTTCTGCTCCTTCAGTTTGCACTGCAGCTGTTGGATGGAGCTGAACCTCAGAACCTGAACTGTCCTGCATATGGTGGAGTTCCTGGCACTCCTGGACACAACGGTCTGCCAGGGAGAGATGGGAGAGATGGTAAAGATGGAGCAATCGGACCCAAAGGAGAGAAGGGAGAGACAGGTCTGTGTGTGAGAGAGAGAAATAACTGAAGTGAGGGAGTCTGAGGTAGTGGATTACTTCACTCCTATCTTATTTTCAACTATTCTGCTCCTACCTTATAGGAGTGAGTGTACAGGGACCACCAGGTAAAGCGGGACCACCTGGGCCAGCTGGAGAAAAGGGGGAAAGGGGACCTTCAGGTCCACAAGGTATTAAACATTTTAAGTTATTATAATAATAAGTTATTATAAGTAATTTAGCTATTTCAAAATCCCTCATGTGGAAATTAGAGATTCGGAGAATGTGAAAACATTGATTTTCTACTTGTCATGTAAATTGTCATTGTCATTTATATTCAATAATTTATGTTCATTCATGTAGACATGTACCTAATTTCAAAGTGCAACTATTCTATTTTCAGGCTCTCCTGGACATGAAAGAATATCTGACTCCCTAAAATCTGAGATGCAGCAACTTAATGCCAAGATTGCCATGATTGAGAAGGTTGTGAGTTTTAATACATTCAGAAAAGTGGGACAGAAATACTACATCACTGATGGTGTTGAGGCAACTTTTGACACAGGAATGCAGTACTGTAAGGACGTTGGTGGAACAATAGTTTTGCCAAGAACTGCTTCTGAAAATCAGGCATTATTGAAAGTATCAGTATCCAGTGGTTTAAGTAGTAAGAAGCCATATATTAGAACTACAGACAGAGAAACAGAGGGACGGTTTATGGACACTGAGGGGAAGCAATTGACTTTTACCAACTGGCATCCCGGTCAGCCTGACGACTATAAGGGACTACAAGACTGTGGAACTATAACAGACTCTGGCCTTTGGGATGATGTTGGTTGTAATGGTCTACATCCCATCATATGTGAAATAGAAATCAGATAGTGTGCATACAATATTAAGATGTATACATATCTGCAATAATAATATGCTATTAACAGTACACACAGAATACACAGTATAAATCACAAATATATCCTTTAAAAAAATTATATTACAGTGCATAAAATATACACAAATAATTGCCATAAATGTTTTTTTAACAAATTAATAAATGCATTCTTATGATTATTTGACATGAATCAAAGAGTGTCTCTTTTATTTCATTGCAAGTCTTACATAGCAGAACTTTAGATGAAATGAAAAACTGAAACTAATGAAATTATAGGACAGTGATTTTATCATATTTATTTGTTCATAATGTTTATTCTATGCCCTGCACAAATATGTCTAAGGTTACAGTATTTCCCAGTGAACTCTGAAGTTGTTTTGTTAGTGAGATTTGTACTTTGGATTTGTACCTTTTCCCGATGGATAAATGTTGATATTCTTTGACTTCTGAATGGAATAAACAAACCCATAACTTCACTCACAACTCTCCTTACAAAATTAATCATGAACATTTTGACAAACACTGGACGTTGTTTTTGTTTTGTATAAACTACTGTAGTTACAGTAATAATATTACTTTTGCAGTAGTAGTTTAACTAATTACTAATAAGATTTCAGTAATAATATTACTATTATCATCCATAAAGCAGCTTGTTACTTTTACTTTTGATTTGACTTTTGATGCCTCAACCCCTACTGATCTGAAGTCCAACAATCCAATAATTCCGAGATTTATTTTCAGAATTTTCAGTACTTGCACAGACACATGAAGTTACCAGTGCAGCAGGCAAGCTTGTAATATGGAAAAGCTTACATTCAGCAGATGGAAATATTGCCATTACATTGATTTTGCCAGGAGAAAAGATGAACTGAACACTGATGTGTAAGTTGTGGCATTGCTTTACTCTGCATTATATGGCTTGCCCACCCACATCCCTATTATCCCGATATAAATCTTTTTAAAAAAAAAATTTTTTGGTGATAAAATACATCATGGAATATAATCGTATATGGGTAACAGAGAAATTATTGCTAGCTTCAAGCTACACATGACCGATTAATACAACAGTTTTACTCAAACTATCAATCACCACTGAGTGTTTGTAATAACTTCTGATTGATCCAATGTGGATTATGGTCAAATGATGAGGCAGAAATATATTGTTAGTAACATTTTAGAAGAATTTTATGGGGATGATATGCAATTACAACTTATGTAGGGAGTGAAAAAAGGAATGTAACTAGTAGTGTAACTAATTACTGTTCCCAGAAAGTAATAGGCTAAGTAAAGTAATAATATGTGACCCTGGACCACATAACCAGTCACAACGGTACATTTTTTGAAATTGAGATTTAAACTTCATCTGAAAGCTGAATAAATAAGCTTTCCATCAATATCTATGGTTTGGATAGGACAATATTTGGCTGAGATACAATTATTTGAAAATCTGGAATCTGAGGGTGCAAAAAAAAAAAATAATAATATTGAGAAAATCGCCTTTAAAGTTGTCCGAATTAAGTTCTTAGCAATGCATATTACTAATCAAAAATTACATTTTTATATATTTATGGTAGGAAATTTTTAAAATATCTTCATGGAACATGATCTTTTAATATCCTACTGATTTTTGGCATAAAAGAAGAATCGATATATTGCTTCAATATATTGCTACAAATATTTCCGTGTTACTTATGACTGGTTTTGTGGTCCAAGGTCACATATTACTTTTGAAAGGAATAACTAGTATCGAGTACGTAATTACATTTTTTTATTTAATTACACTGAAAGACTAATAAGATACAAAATCACAACATACACAACCACTAATTAAAGTAACAAATATGCATATGGTTTACTGCAAAGTGCACCAGCTGAAAGTGTCTAGGCTGATTATACACTGAATGAACATCTACAGATGGTATTAGGTTAGTGGGTAAATGTTTCTCTCAGGAGCTCAAGGTTTGAGGTCCTGACGTTTTTTAACTGTTCAAACACAGTGAATTTGCATTAGACAAACACGGGGCACCTATCAGGAACCAAAAACGGTTAATCATCACAAATCGCATAGGCCTATAATAAAGAGAACACAAATAAAGACCCATAAACAGATCTTTAGCATTGCAGCAACAGAATTCTTGTAGTTTCCACAGTGAACAGTAGATGGCGCTGTTAAAGCATCGAATCTGTGCTGCGCTGCTGCTGATGGAGTTCATGCTGCTAGCTGCAGCTCAAAGTAGTTGTCCAGCTTATGCTGGGGTGCCGGGCACACCTGGACACAACGGCAGCCCTGGCAGAGATGGAAGAGACGGGTTTCCTGGACCAAAAGGAGAAAAAGGAGATCCAGGTTTGTGCTTTTTTTTTTTTTTTTTTTTTTTGTGTAATACAAAAATGAGATCTTTCTCTGCAGGAGTTGGTGCACAGGGACCCCCAGGTAAAATAGGACCAGCAGGGCTAGCAGGTACTGTTGGCCATAAAGGACAGAAAGGAAGTCCAGGTCCACAAGGTAAAATAAATACATTTTAACATAAAATATTAACCTGGCAGGGGAGACACTATGACCAAGAAGGTGGTTCACCCAGGGCGAGGCTCAGCCGTTGCACTCCGGCCGTGCTGACCCCTTCCCCAAATGTGGGAATCTCGACTGCATGATTTATGCTAGTGGAGGACTGTATGGGACACCACACTTGGCCACACGTCACGTACTTTCCTTTCCTTTCCTAAAAAATACCATATTGTTGTTATTGAAATTTGAAATGCATCGTACTACAATAATAATACTACAGTATATATATATATATTTATTATATAGTTTATTTGCAAAAACAGGTAACTCCATTTTTACAAATTTTAAAAAATCTTTTTTTTTATTATGTTTTTATTGTGTTTTATTGTGTTAGTTAGCTGTTTTTTAAAGTTATTTTTTAACCTAGTCAAAATAACCCAACTGCAGTTTGATTGAGATTAATTGGAATGCACAATGAAAAAACATGATTTTTTGAGAATTGTTAAAAACGGAGTTATCTGTTTTTGCAAATGAACTCTTCATGTGCATATATACACACACACACACACTCACACACACACACACACACACACACATATATATATATATATATATAAAATAAGAAATATATATATAAAATATATAAATATAATATAATATATAATATAAAAATATATACAATTTATATATATGAAATGTGTGTATATATATATATATATATATATATATAATAAAATATATAAATATAATATAATATAAAAATATATAAATATAATATAATATATAATATAAAAATATATAAAATTTATATATATGAAATGTGTGTGTATATATATATATATATACATACATACACATTTCATATATATATAATATATATAAATTATATATATTTTTATATTATATTTATATATTTTATATATATATATATATATATATATATACTGTATGTGTGTGTGTGTGTGTGTGTGTGTACACAAATGCATAAACTCCTTAATTTTCATAAGAACATAATTTCATTGTGTTGTGATTGTTTTCACAGGCACTGCTGCTGACAATAATTTAATTACTAAACTTCAATTAGATATCAAACATCTAACAGATAGACTCAGTGGAATAGAGAAAGGTATGCTACTTCTAAACAAATAGTAACTGCCTCAGAGTTTATTGTTGTGGAAAAATATTTAAGTTTAGTACATTGCTGTTAACATATTCATTAAACAATATTAAACCTTTATGTGAAGCTTCCAGGTTTCGCATATTTAGGAATATTGGAGGAAAATACTATGTGTCTGATGCGCTGGCAGCAAATTACAATGATGGATTGAAGTTCTGCACAAATGCAGGGGGAAGAATTGCCCTGCCAACAAATGAAGAGGAAAATAACTTGTTAATGTCATTGCATGCTGTCCTTGGATCTTCTTATATAATGATTGGAACAACAGACAAACAGATAGAGGGGACATTTGTAGATATGCACAATCAACCTCTAACTTTTACCAAATGGATGAAAAATGAACCTAATGATTATCGTGGAAATGAGGACTGTGTTGCCATCTTCACAGATGGTGAATGGAACGACGTTAAGTGTGACACAGTGTGGCACGTGGTGTGTGAACTACAAATTGAATAAATCTCTGAGAACATTTAAAGTAATTATTTAGTTTCATACTTAAATTGTGAGTAAAAATTTTATGGTTTGGCTACAATCATAACTTTAGCCTTTGCCTTCTGCATAAGCAAAGCCACAACTTCACTCCTGGTTATCCTAAGAAAATCAATCATTAACATTTAGCTATATAAACAATGGATCTTGTTGTTTTGTATAAAACGCATCAAATTTGTGTTTGGACATCTAGATATGTATTTGGATTCATCAAATTACTTCTAAACTATAAGAAAAAAAATAGACAAATGGAAAAACTATTGATAATTTTCTACCTTTCTGTTAAGTTTACAGATGTTTCCTTTAACCCTACAACACAACACAATACAAAGTGTAATTGACAATACAAGGAAAACACCATCAAAAAATCAGTACAGACCATATTTTTACGGAGTGTATATTTAAATATGGTTCATATACCCTATATTTTGCACAAATCAAGATAATAAGTGATAATATTGATATTTAATATTGTGATTTCTCAGTTACTTAATTGTATTATTAATTTAATGTTAAAGTTAATGGAAACTACAAACTGTTATTTTTTCACAGAGGTGTCACTTTAGTATCAAAACCAATTCGAAATACTGATAAGATACATAATAATGAACCATGACCAGAAATATAAGCAGTCAGGCAGAGGAATTGAGCCCTTCACAACTTAAACAGAACTTACAGTGTGTCCAAAAGTGTTTTTCTAGAACAGCTAAACGGGTTAGTAAGAAAAGTTTCTCTCAGGAGCTCAAACATTTGATGTCCTGGCGTTCTTTCAGTTGTTCAAACAGTGCATTTGCATTAGACAAACACAGAGCACCTATCAGAAAAAGTTACCTTTCATCTGTAATAAGTTGATTGACCTCGATTATTATTAGGTCACGAAAGTGTGCGTTTTTCAGTGTAAAAACAATCACTGTAAGTTGCATATAAATTACAGGACAACATATGTGACTGACATATACAAAAACTAGTAAAATGATACAGTATTTGTTTCTCTTTGTTTTGTCATTGAACTCTGGGTAAGTACGTCACTGAAGTTTGGTGAAGGGTTTTGTGGAGTGTTCTCTTTCAGTGCTGAGCACCAGGCCGGATCTGTTGGTTGTTCATATGCTTCTGGTAAGGATTTTTTAAAAGCAGGAAACAAAAGAGTGAAGTAGCCCTACATGCCAGTAGTTTGTTTTGTTGTCCAGTTTCAGTATTTTAGAATTTCATAATATTTTATTTTGATTTGAGACCACTGTTTGGCAGAATGCCTTTTAATATTCAATGTATAACTGAAAATGTGAGAAAAAACGTTACACTTGTTGCTTACCTTCCTTTTACTTTCCGTTGTGAACTTGTTTGAACTCAATATATTAATATCAAACCTCGTTTGTATTAAATATCGTCATAATCAGAGAGAAATTACATTTTTATGAAGTGAAAATTATTTAAAAAAAGAAAATAATTTTATAAACGATAAAAAATATTTTCTTTTGGACTCAAGGGGGCGTATTCTCTGACGTCTGAATGCAACAGAATTCGTGTAGTTTTCACAGTGAACAGAAGATGGCGCTGTTAAAGCATCAAATCTGTGCTGCGCTGCTGCTGATGGAGTTCATGCTGCTAGCTGCAGCTCAAAGTAGTTGTCCAGCTTATGCTGGGGTGCCGGGCACACCTGGACACAACGGCAGCCCTGGCAGAGATGGAAGAGACGGGTTTCCTGGACCAAAAGGAGAAAAAGGAGATCCAGGTTTGTGCTTTTAGTTGTTGGTGTGTTAAGTCATAAACTTTGATGTAGCTGTAGAACATAATGCTGACCGCAGATCAGAGAAATGAGATTTAATCATCACTCTGCAGGAGTTGGTGCACAGGGACCCCCAGGGAAAATAGGACCACCTGGTCTTGCTGGCCCTCAAGGACACAAAGGGAATCCAGATCCACCAGGTAAAATGAATGCACAGTGAATTATTATTTATTAAAATGAGTTAATTATTAAACAGAAAAACGAGATTAATTTTAAACTTTTATATTTAAAAATGTATTTATTCAAGCAAGGGCTCTAGAATTAAAAAAATTCAAACTATAAATAAATAGTGAATGAAGATGTAGACCGAGGGATCCAGGGAGAGACAACGTCGCTGTCCTGTAGAGTTTAGCTCCAACCCTAACCAAACACACCTGAACAAGCTAATCAAGGTCTTCAGAATTACTAGAGCTACAGGCAGGTGAGGTTCTTTTCAGGGTGGAAGCTAAACTCTGCAGGACATCGGCACTCCAGGACCGACGTTGCCTACCTCTGATCTAGACTGTGATCAATTATTGTCTTTTAACCATATCTTAATTGAGTTTATACAGCAGTTACATAAAGTTCAAGAAAAATATACTACTTGGTGTTTGCTTGTGATTTTCACTCTGCTATGCTTTTACAGGCACTGGTGTTCAAAGTGCATTAGTAACACAGCTTCAATCAGATGTCAAATACCTAACAGACAGACTCACTGTAGTTGAGAAAGGTAGAATTCTCCTACATAAACAATGACTGTGTAAGAATATTTATATATATTTAAGATAATGCTGTTTAAAAATTACAAAAATTGTTTAGTCCTAGGATTTCGCACGTTCAAGAAAGTGGGCCAGAAATATTACGTGTCTGATGGGCTGGTGGGAAATTTTGAAAAGGCACAGAAGTTCTGCTCTGACGCTGGGGCTAAAATTGTCCTGCCAAGAAGTGAAGATGAGAATAAAGTGCTAACTTCAATGCAAGCTGCCCTTGAGTCTATTTACGTATATGTTGGTGCAACAGACAGAAAGAAAGAAGGACATTTTGTGGATATGAGTGACCAACCATTAACTTTCACCAACTGGAAGGAAAAAGAGCCGAATGATCATAATGGAGTAGAAGACTGTACAGTTATTTACAAAAGTGGTGTGTGGAATGACATTAACTGTAATTCAGAGTGGCATGTGGTGTGTGAACTGTGAAACAGATTATGAATTGTTACTGCTCTAATGTTTGAATGAAGAAGGAATAAAGGAAATCTTTAAAAAAAGAGTGGATTTGCCTCATAAAAACATATTCTACTAGTTTGCTATCATACAAATTCAGTTACAGTTCAGCAACAGTTTAAAGTTAAAAAACATTTATTCATTGATGTGGATTATTGTGATGTTTTTATCAGCTGTTTGGACTCTCATTCTGACGGCACCCATTCACTTCAGAGGATCCATTGGTGAGCAAGTAATGTAATGCTAAATTTCTTCAAATCTGTTCTAATGATAAAACAAACTCATCTACTGTACATCTTGGATGGCATTTCATTTTTAGGCAAATTATTCCTTTACTGAAGTGCAAGCAATACAAAAGTAATGACACACTGACTGGTCATTACATGTACAGTTTTTGTGGTTGTTAAAAATGTATTGCATACTGAAAAAAGTACTGTATACTAATACATTCATTTGAAATCCATCTATCATGATAAAAATTCAAGAAGAGTAGAGGATCATACAATGCTCTCTTCCTTTGAGGCAAATTTCACACAAATATTATTATTACAACACAAGTGGCATAAAAATCTTTTTGTCACGTCCAATTCTGGATTCTGTGGACACTCACGAGGTGAAAAGCAGAAAACCGCAGAAACTGGTATAGCTGCTTTCATCGTCGTAAACCCAGCTGTTCTCCCACAGCTGTGTGTACACTTCATCACCCTTCTGCAGTGAGAGAACAACACCATTGCTGCCATTAGCATTGGTCTCAGGCTTCAGAGAAAATACAGAGCATTGGATCTGATCATTTTTATGGAGACTGACTGCCATTTGGTTATAAGGGTGAGCATGAGCATAAAATCTGAAGAAATAGACTCCATTCACTGGTGCTGTGAATTTACCTGTGAGATACATAAACATACTAATTTAGTAACTGTAAAGAAATGCCTTTTATTACTTGAATATCCATAGTCACAATGGACAATTAACATATAGAAATATGAATGGCACAGGTTACCAGTGTTGGGGTCATATGCATTTCCAGTGTTAGTGAAGATTTTTTGATACACCAAAGTTTTCCGTGTATCAAAGAGTCCAAAATTTTGTGTTCCAGATGCCAAAAATCCAGCTGAAAAGGCAACCTTTTTGGCTGTGAAAAGGTAATTGGACTTGTTTTGTTTTTGTCATCTTTGCAGTTGGTTTTAAACATAACACTATATAATTGTTATTTTAATTTACCTTTATTTTCTGCCTGGATAGATTCAAGTTTATCACTTGATGCTTTTGTAAAAATCCTTAGAGCTATTCACAATGAACATAGCAGAATTGTGTCATAGTGTATTGGGATGGAAATGTTTTAACAGATCAATGTAATCAATCAATCTTGTAAAGGTGAAAATAGATAAACAAAAAATACATAAGATGCATGTAGCTGAGAACTCATACAACTATTATTGTGAGATATTTACCTTCATTCTCTCTCTTCAGTTCTTTCAGTGTTTCCTCAGTGACTCTCAGTCTTTCCTCAATGTTCTTTAACTGTTCTGGTGTATGTGCCAGTGAGACCCCAACACAAAGCAGTAAGAGCGTATTTTGAGCTGCCAACATCTTCATAGCTATCTATGGCTGATGATTTTATGGGGCATGTGAATTTTGCACAGTTTGGGGCAAGATGGAGCCTAATGATGCAGTAAAGCAAACATGACCCTTGTATTGTTTGGACTTGCATCGCTGACTCAGAAAAGCTTCAGATTAATCTGCAAATAAGAAAAATCACAAACAATAACTTTCTGAGCTATATTAACTGTTTTTTTTGTCATATTCTGAAAAATCACTAAAATGAAGTTCTTTGTTCACAATAACTGTAATTTCTGTATAGCTATATACAGTGGGGGAAAAAACAATCCCTTGCTGTTTTTGCCCACTGACAAAGAAATTGTCTATAATTTTAATGGTATATTGAGAGACCGAATAACAATGCATTTCAAAAAAATTATAAATGCGGTGATATGTAACTAATAAGCATAAATTTGATAAATGTATTCGAAGTGTTCACTGTTGTCTCCCAATTTGAAGATTAATAATAATAAAAGCTGTTTAGTCTTTCGTCATGAATAAAGAAATGTTTGTATAGTGACGTTTTCATTGCCAATGCATCACAAAAAAACATAAATGAATAAAGAACAAATACAACATTTTACATTTAATCTAGTACATATATATATATGTATACTAGATTAAATTTAAATGTTTTAATTATTGAGCCAATGATACCCAACATAAAATTAATCTTTACGAAACAAAATCACATACTTTTCAAACATTCATGTGTTTGCTCTATGATTGGATAAAAAGTTAATCTAGGGCGTGACGTCACACGGTCGGTTGCGCAAAGAAGGAAAGAGGCCAACTTCCGGTATGGTGCCTTGAGCAGGGACCACAGGACATAACTGCCAGGAAAATGCGGTAGGCTGTTGTCATAACTGAAAGAGAAATTGAAACACAACACATGTCAGTGCTATCTTTACGACTTTGAAATAAATGTGGCATATGTTCATATGGCCTAAGGGCTTTGTGACGGAAACAATCGGGTTCGCTGATCAGTCATCGATCGATCGTTATTAGGGAGCGCGGTTGAACATGGGAACGAGATCGAGCCGTTTACACGAGGAGGCTGCCGCGACAGCTTTCGATAAAGATGGCATCAAGAGAGAGTCCTGTCGAAGAATCCGAAGCACCAGGCCCACTAGCCTCCTGGTGGAGTTCTCTGGCAGCTTCCACCATGACTCAGAGACGAACTGCAGCCGGTCGGAAGAGGGCAGCGACTCGGACGCCGGGCAGCAGGCGAGCAGCGACGGCAGCCCCGCCGACAGCCACATGTCCCCGTCTCTGGGCAGCCAGGCCTCGCCGACGGACGAGAACGGGGCCGAGGAGAAACGCGAGGAGGATGGCAGTCCGGGAGGCCCTGTGAGCCCGGAGGAAATAGGCCGAGCACCGCAGCGCACTTTCTCGGAGCGTTTGCCCGGTGGTCGCCATTCTTCCGCCGGCGGCGTCACAGCCAGGTCCGCCCGGGTGAGGGGCACTCACGCCCGGCCAGTGTCTGAGGCGTGGATCGGTCTCTACAGGGTCAACAACCGCCACGGTGGTAAGTGGAAAGACTCATCGTTCCTGTCCCTCAGTAGTCATTTCAGACGTTACACCCTGTTCAGCTCCAGTTCTGTCATTTAAACCTGCACTGTTCACAGTGAGTAATAGCCAAAAATGTATAATATATTAAGTATAAACATATACAATGTATTAAGTATAAACCAAATAATCCTATATGGTCTTTTTCATGGTATTCAAAGAGATGGTTCACCCAAAAATCAAAATTCTGTCATCGTTTACTCTCCTTATGTTGTTTCAGATCTATATTAGTTTCACAAAAGACATTAGGCAGAATGACAGCTCTATTCCATAAACTGTACTCTAAAAAATATGTGCTAAGAAAGTGAAGTCTCTAATATTCATCTCATTGTGTTTTCAAAAGTCAACTAGTTTGGTAACACTTCCATTTAATAGCATTCATTAACGGGGAATAGCAATTATATTCTAAAGCATTTATTAAAGTTAGTGTTAACTTCAGCAAATTATTAATATGTTATTAGAATCAAATGCTGCTTATTTTAATTAGTGGTTCTGGGCTAACATGAACCAACAATTAATAGATTTAAGGTTTTCAAAGAGTAATAAATACTGTAACAAATGTATTGTTCGCTGTTATTGTTAGTTAATGCTTTAACTAATGGGACCTTATTGTAAGGTGTTAATGAAAGTTTAGATACATAATAAAACGGCAAAACACAGTCTGACTGGTATGTGAGTGAATTTTCAGTATTTTGTTTTAACCCAAATAAAACATGGGAAGGTGATTAAAAAAGATTAATGATTCTGCACGAGACTAATGAGCTTGCGGTGTAATTAGGCTTTGGGGTTTATAGACATTTCAAACATTCCTGACAGGATGAACCATGATGGATTGAAACCGAAAGACCAAAGGTAAACCCAGTTTACTTGATGATCTGTGTATTTTTTTTTTTACAATATATTGGTCAGTTGGTCGTAGTCCAGCCAGAGGGTTCAGAAAAGTGGGCCACATGGGTGCATACTCACCCGTCTATTACTGTGACTGGCCTGCATATCACAAATCCCTTTCTGCATCTCCATTTTACAATGCTAGACTACTTGCTTAATAGTTTTCCCCTCCTTTCCAGCTATTCGTTGTCCCTTCTGCACCAAGCCATTCCCTGGAGGGCGAATCGAGGACCATCTTTTAAGTTGTCTGACTTCTCCACCTCTCCCTTATAACAGTAAGCTTCCCATTTGTTTTTATTATTGTTTTTTGTTTTTTTTCATTTGCTAATATGTTAGATATTAATTCTATCATATCTTGTCCAATAGCTGATGTGCTAGCTAAGGACAGTGGAGAGTGTTCAATCTGTCTCGAAGACCTGCTAAAGGGGGAAACCATCGCTCGACTGGCCTGCCTGTGTGTCTACCATAAGAGGTAACCATAACTATCAAAAAAAAAAAACACTTCAGAATTTGCTATACAAATGCTTTCCAGTATGTAATGGCTGATATTTCTCTAAATAGCTGCATTGACACATGGAGCAAAGTGAAGCCGTGCTGCCCTGAGCATCCTTTTGATTGATTCATGTGTTCACGTGCAATGACACTTTGACTCAGGTGAGTTTGGTCATTCAAGTAGTAAAAATATATTAAATGTATTAATGTCATGTCATTCACCTTTATATTGTTCCAAACCTGTATGACTTTTTATTCTGCAGAAAAGAAGATATTTTGAACAATGTTTCAACTGTTTATAACCTTAGACCCCATTGACTTTGATTGTACAGGGATTAAAATATAATTTCAAAGTAACATCTTTTGTGTTCCACAGAGGAAAGAAAGGCATGCAAGTTTTTGAACCTTTTTTTAGCTAACAATTACTTTAAAGGAATAGTTCACCTAAAAATGAAAATTTGCTGAAAATGTACTCATCTTCAGGCCATCCAAGATGTAGATGAGTCTGCTTCTTCTTCTGAACAGATTTGGAGAAATTTAGCATTACTTCACTTGCTCACCAATGCATCCTCTGCAGTGAATGGGTGCCGTCAGAATGAGAGTTGAAACAGCTGATTAAAAACATTACATTAATCCACAAGTATTTCATATGACTCCAGACAATCAGTCTTGTGAAGAAAAACGCAGGTTTGGAAGACTGTAAACGGTACTTGATATGTGTCTTTTTCTCTCCTGATTCAGACAAGATAACTTTTTTTCACTGGAGAAAGTGATATTATAGATATAGTACTCATATTTTATTATAAACATGCAGCTTTGAGCTTCACTGGAGTAGTGAGGGTTATTGTGATGTTTTATCAAATATTTAAACTCTCATTCTGACGGCACCCATTCACTGCAGAGGATCCATTTGCAATACATCCAGATTGAATGAAAAAATTTTAGATTCCTCTTCACTTAACATTTTTAAGTGCATATCTTTTTCTGTTTCATCATTTTAGGAGACAATACCCCCTGGCAGGAGCATATTTTCTGATGAGAGGATTGAGAGAAAGACACAAAGGAACAAAAACAAAAAACAAGCATCACTTGTGGTCAGCTTAATCGGTCTGGCCCTGAGTGAGCCTGGCTTTAACTAACTGATGTGACTCTTGAGACTTGGCTTTTCTCTGCTCTACAGCACCTGCGTGAATGGCGGGTTTGCTCTGCTTGCCTTTCCTCTCTTAACTCTTTACTTTAAAGCTCAGAGTGAAACTGGTAAACTGAATAGAACTTTGTAAAACAAACATGTAAATGGAGGGAAGTTATACATGGATCGTCTCTCCACGTGGACATCTTGATCTCCCAGAGGGATGGTGTTCTTCTTACCATGGAAACGTGGCGATCTGTAATTTATGCCGGGCTTAGCGTTTGGTTTTGTGCAGCCTGCTGGGGTTGCGTTGGCTTGAATGAAATACTTGATTTTGTAGAGTTTGTTGAGCACATCCCGGATGAATGCAGAGGAGTTGTACATGCGTAAATATTGCACAGGAATTACATATGAGGCATGATGTTTTATATTTTTGGGGGATAATCTTTTTGTTTACCCTTTTCCCTTTTTGTTACTATAGGAACATTTCAAAGGCAGAGTGAAATTTCCAATAGATTTGTTCGATTTAAACTACCATGAATAGTGATTTTATCCATCATTAAGGCAAAACTCCCTCTCATTACCACATCAGGCTATTTTAACCTCTTGATCTGATTGCTTTTACTCAATTGTAAAACTGTATATTGTTAACAGATCAGAGCGATACTTCCACTAGCTAGCTTAATGGATGTTATTGGTTGCAGTGAAGTGTGTGTACTCAAATGCAGAAGATTTTGACGCTGATGACCTGACAGCATGTACTACTCTTGAAAGGGAGGGTTTGTGAAATTGCCTCTCTGCGTCTCAGACGTAGTAGCCTAGAGAAATCCAGTCACTTTACACTCTGTACACCAGGCCTCCTCTACATTGAATGAGGCCATCTGTGGTGCGGAGATGTATGTCAGGCGCAGTAACGCCATATGGCGCACGCTTTGCCTGAGGATGGCGATTGAGAACAGCTGATGGTTAAATACTTTTTCATGTTTTGAGGTTTATGGGATTTCCTGATTGTGGATGTTATCATGTTCATTATTCTATTGTGTCTTCTAGAGGTCATTTGGTCTGTTACTTTTTTGCCTATTCATATTTTGAGTGGCAAGACCTCTGAATGGAGACTTTGCTTTTCTCAGCTGAGAGGTTAACTTTGAAAGTATTGCAATGCATTTCCTTTACAGGACAGTCTGACGGTTCTTTCCAATTGAAAACATGAGAAATGCCAGGTGTGTCTATGTGAGTCAAAGTTAAAAGTCATTTTTACAGTTACATTTATGTTTTGTGTCGGTGTAGTGCATTGTGGAGTGGAGGGAGGTATTGTCAGAGTATTTTGACAATCTCTTAAGCTCTCTAAGTTAGCTTTTGCCCTTTAACTTATGTGGTGCCATACCTCAATATCAATATTTACTATACTAACCTGGGGCTTAGCTAACTCCAAAGGTGGTGTTTGTTTGTTTTCTCTCTCAAATTATTATTATTATATATATATATATATACACAGTATAAATTCCATAGCAAGTTCTGTAATTATTCAGTGCTAAGGGTCTTGACCCGCTTGATCCTGTGTTTTGACAGTTGCCGGTCAAATATGAATGAGTTGGGAATGTTCTTAAGGTCAATATGATTTGCAAATATTCACATCCCCAAACACAGACAATCTGCCTTCATTCTGCTAAAGAACAACTGAGTATTTATTTATTAAAGTGTAAATATGTATCACATTTCAAAATGGCTTTGTCTTTTGTTTGTCCATGATGCTGTTTCTATGCCTAAATCTTTTGTATGTCTGAAAAATTGTTTTTATATGTATTTTTTACAATAAATATGCTTAAGTGTGATGGCTTTTGTGCTCTGGATCATCTCTGCTAATGGAAATATATTACATTTTACATGTGTATGCATATATATTACATTGAAATATGTCAGTATAACATTAGTTGTGAATAACTAAATTGACTGCTATATGGTTCAATTGTAATTTGACCGTGGATTTATGATTGTGGAAGTTCTGTTTCCTTCACTTCCTTTGTTTTAAAGTTTGTAGACTCTACGTTGATTTTCTAATGCACTGTCACATTAATTCCATATTCGTTTTATGGTAAACATTTTGAATTCTGTTAAAAAGGAAGCACTTGTGCCTGAGTTAAGTGGGTTTTGCCATGAAGTGTCAAAATCCTGTATAACCTATATTTCGACAGCTCTTGTTGCACTTGCATTTTGTGGTTGAATTTGTGAAACTTGTTAACCCTGCTCAAACCCCTACACACACACAACAGACAAACAGTCAAAGTGAACAAACTTTTACAATAATTCTAAGACAATGTGCTAGATAGTCTAGCATGTTGCTTTAGACAAGCTTGTGTACATTTGCAGATATAGTCAAGATTTTAGGATTTGCCGATTTTTGTGTCAAACAGAGTACAACCGCTTAAAGATTGCATATTAGAATTATAGTCATTGAGTGGTGGAGTCAAAAATGTACCAGTTCAAAAAGTGGGCACTGAGAAAGGAAGCCAGTGGTGTGAACTTTTACATGAGCAACTTGTGTGCAATTGTGTGAACAACTTCACAACAGATTTTCCACAGAGGGTTTTTTTGTAAATGGTGTAATAGGAGGATGTAGAACCTACTTCAGTCTGTGTGAAACGAAGGTGTGAGACATTAAACGTCTGAGATCTCTGAGAGCTCAGACTTCACACCAGACCACACTGAGGGTAAGAAGAATCAAGGTAAGTTTTTTTTAGTTATGTATAATATAATACTATAAAATAACATTATTTTTGTGCATGCAGAAATCAATCTAAATAGAAAATAAAATAAATTACTAATCTGTAAAATAAATTTGATCTGATTATAATCAATCAGTAAACCCTTTAGAAATAAAGTGATAACATCAACTGAAATACGAGTGAGAACAAAAGCTTTTAACGCTGAATGTTGCACTCTGTCTCTTTGATCAACTTTTAGTCAACCAATTGAGGATTTGACCCATTTGTAATCCACTCAGCATTTCTAATTCAAATGAACTGCAATGCTATAGATTTATGTGAACAGTAAAACACAAATATGTTGAAGTGGTGCAGCTTAGCATATGCAGCATTAAAGCTTGCACTATGCAACACTTTAAAAAAACAAGTCTTTTTCCAAACTGAAAATAAGGATACATTTTCTTTTAATTAAAGTATAAAAAAAATAAAATTCCTGTGCTAACAGATTGTGTAAACTTCTTGTAACTGAGCTGTGAAGGAAATTGTAAAAATGTTATCCTAGTATTCCCTTCTTAATCTTAAAAATCTGGAAACTTTTACATTTTGTTTTCTGAGTATACCTTGTCCTTATATCAGGTTAATTTCCAATGTATTTCTATCTTAACCTATAAGTTAACTATAATGGAACTATAACAAACCACTCAATAGCAAACAAACATCATTTCCTGTGCACCGTGATACTTTTTCAATGTTTTTTTGTTTTTCTTTGACTCATAAAAGTCCACCCCAAAGTGGAAAAATCTTTTCCTGTTGACATTCTAACAATACAATCTCAACTAACCACATCTTGTTTAGGATGACAGATATAGAGAGCCAAAAACCTGCACCTCAGTATGACCCTAACCATGCAGCAACAGCACCAATGTATGCCCCACCTCCATACATGCCTCCTCCTTATCCTACGGGGCCTGTCATGTACCCTCAACCCATTCCTGTGCCAGTCAGCTTCATCCCACCCAACCTGCCGCCAGAAGAGACCGGCATCAGCAAAACGGAAGAACCGAATCCAGACCCAGCAGGTGTTTTAATTCACTCAATTATCCATCTGATCTAACATTAACTTAAAATTACGACAAAACCAAAATAACCATCTAATGACATGAATGTCATCACAGTAATAATATTTTTCTTCTTTAATAGCTGTATTTCCACCTGAGGAATGTCAGATGTTTGTGTCATCATTTGAGGAGGATACTGTTCGGAAAGCGTTTATCAGAAAGGTGAGCATTTCTGAGATTTGCATGCCATCGTAAATATTGTGATTGCTCTGAATGCTGGTCCTCATTGTCATTTCCAATCTCTCTCTACCCACGCAGGTGTTCAGTGTGGTAACAATTCAGTTACTAGTCACGTTCACTGTCGTCTGTGTGTTCACCTTCTCAAACACAGTCAAGACAGCGGTTCAGCGTAACATCTGGGTGTACCTCAGTTCTTACATTATCTTTGCAGTGGTGGGCACATGTCTTGCTGTGTTTTCCAAATTCAGTCGCACACATCCCTGGAACCTGCTGGGACTGGTGAGTGTCTGTGTATTGATATGTGTCTTCATGCTGTGCATTACATAGACACATACTGTAGTCACCTACAGTTAGGAGATGATGAACTTTTCTATCAAATAGAGTGCAACAGTCGGGTCCCAGAAGTAAAAATCACGTTCATTTTCTCTATAGGCCCTGTAGTATAGCGTAACTGATTTTCAATGTTGTTATTCAATGGTATATGCTTTTGTTGACGACAACAGCCCACATTATTTTGACTTATTTTTTAAATAACCATCCAACACAGGAATTCCTAGAGAAAAATTGCTTTACTCATGATTCTGCAAAGATATCTCCACCAGTCAGAGAACTGAAACAAGCAAATTGTAGCAAAAACGTTACATTTACATTTAGTTATTTAGCAGACTCTTTTATCTAAAGCGACTTACAAATGAGGACAATGGAAGCAATCAAAACCAACAAAAGAGCAATAATATGCAAGTGCTATAACAAGTCTCAGTTAGCTTAACGCAGTACACAAGTTTTTTTAATTATATAATAAATAAAAAGAAAACAGATAGAATAGAAAAAGAATAGAGCAAGCTAGTGTTAGAGGCCTTTTTGTTTTTGTTTATTTTATAATAAATAAAAAGAAACAGATAGAATACAAAAAGATTAGAAAAGCTAGTGTTATTTTTATTATTATTATTATTTTAAGAGAACAAGCAGTGAATGAATAGAGTGCAAGTCTTAAAGGGACAAGATATGTGCCAAAAAGCACTGCAAATGATAGTCAGTTTCCCTACGCTCTCAAACTACTTAAATATTTGTATATGAATATTTTGCAATTAACATAAAATATATTGTTTCTATTATATATGTATATATAAATCAACATCTTTAAATCAATTGTTTAATATTTCTTCATTGTCATTTGCAATGCGTCATGGGATTGTAGTTCTAGTACACAGCTTTATTGTCCAATTTTCAAAAACGTTTTTTCCTTCAAATCAAAGTTTATAATGTTATGATCCATCTTGTAGCTATGGTAGGTTTGGTTCATGACTTACAACTGTTTAATTCATTTTTTTAATCTCTATATGAAAAATGAATAGGTTAAATATTTCTTAAATCAAGACCGCTGATAAAAGTAGGCACCCTATGCTTTTCATGATTCTTCTTCATATTCTGTATGAAGGATTAGCTTGAAAACTGGCTGAAACTCTCTAACCTTGAAAGGCAGCATTTCAGTTAACCAAGTTGGTTCCTTCTCTTTGTTCCTTCTGAATTTACTACTTGACGACATCTATAATATCTAGGTTGACCCAGGGAAAATCTCCCTCTTTTAAGTCAGCCATTGCATTTTGTATCTTGGTTACTTCCTCTCCATGACCACGACAGACTGGTGCAGCCTGTATTTGCTCTGTAAGTGCATGGCATATATAAAAGTTTATGTGAGCATTATGTACAGCAGGTGTCATCAGAAAAATAAACAGGGTGAAGAGGTTTATTTTTGTTTTAATGCTGACTCTACATTATCTTGCTTATTATTTGCCAAATGAATGGACATGAAATATTGATTTGTGAGAAGAAAGATGATATGAAACTACAAGCATAGCTAGAGAAAAGTTGTTGCCTGGGATAAAAGTCAATTAAAGTGGCTTAACATTTATTATAAAAAAAATGACCACAAAATTCAGTGATTACTAATCATAATAGCATTTTCCAAAGAGCTGTGATGTCCCGAATAGCTTTTAGAAAAGTAGCCCCCATTCACTAATAAATTCATACCTATTGTACCTAGTTATGTGCACAGAAAAATTCTCACAAAATTTCCACCATATTCACAGCTGAATTTGCTTTTATCTTTGTTGTAATGTTAATGAATCCAGAACACGTGCCACAGCTATATTATTTGCATAAAATTTGTCTAAACATGTCCATATAGGGCTTTTTTATGCTCGCTTGCTAGACTGGGCGCATGTGTATAACAGGACACTTGCGTGAATGAAAAATGTGCTATTCTCAAAACCAGAACACATATAGACCTATACTACACGCCTATACTACCTCTTATTTGAGCATTTGTCTATACAGGTTGCATTTTATGTCATTTATTAAATTGTAACTCAGAAATAAATACATTTGTGAAGTCAAATTATTTCTAATAATGCATTTTATTTATTAAACATGGCTTGACAAATTACTTTTTCATAAGGGTTTGTTTGTGTATTTGTGTAGTTTAAGTTGATACTTCTAAAGTCTTGATCAGAAATCAAAATGTAATGTTATTACACTCAACAACACTTTAATTATATGCCTTGGTAGAACTGTTTCATAGGCCTAACATGCCCTTGTGTTACCTGCAGTCTGTGGTCACGCTGAGTCTGTCCTACATGGTGGGAACTGTAGCCTCATATCACAACACAAGTGCTGTGATCATCGCTTTAGGATCAACTCTGGTCATCTCATTCACCATCATCATTTTCTCTGCCCAGGTATGTTCAGTTTCTCTATAAATTACACTAAACTTACAGCTAATTTTAAGTTAAAGTTAGCTATATGTAATTTAAAGCACTGAATTACCTCAGTGCATTAGATAAAAAGAAAACCCTGAAAGACTAATTCAGAAAAGCATAACTGGGACTTTATATAGTTGCTCTGCAACCTCTAAACTCATTTCCATTGCTGTGATCCTTTCAGACTCGCTTGGACTTCACAGTTTGTAATGGTATTCTGCTCATACTGTCCGTCGACTTACTCATGTTTGGATTCTTCAGCATCTTTTTCTACTCCAGTGTTCTGCAAATTCTCTATGGATGTCTGGGAGCTCTTCTTTATGCCCTGGTAAAGCATGATCAACATTTAATAATGCTAAGTAACCAATTAAGCAAGTATGATTTCATTTGTGTCTCACTGTTACCAATGTTTCTCTTTCTCTCATGTAGTTTCTGGCAGTGGACTGTCAGCTGGTGATGGGCAGACAGACATACAGCCTTAATCCTGAAGAGTATGTCTATGCTGCTTTAATTATCTACCTGGATATCATTATGATATTCCTCTACATACTTATGATTTTGGGTGGAGGCTCCAAAAATTAAATTCACACATGCATAACCTGTGGCACTCCCAATCTGCACATGCCGGCTGATATTCAACCTTCTGAACTCAAATATTCATACATCACTGCTATGCTCTCTCTACTGGTTCACTGATCACGGTACTTGTATCTTGTTGTTTGTATTTGTTTAAGATGCACTTTTGATATGCACGCTTTTCGTTTTTTTTAGCAGATAAACATATTGTAAATTGCAATCTTACAAATTGTTGATCACAAGAACCTTTTGTAAGTCTTAAATATTATGCCTAATGTAAATGCCTTAAATGTTATAAATGTGATAAACATCCCACTGGTGTGAATCATGAAATACTAACACGTATGACCCTGTAATGTGACTGCTTAAATCAATAAATTCTGTTTATTTCAACAAAATCTTATTGTAATTGCCTATGCAAGTAAAAATAAATACTAAAATGTATATTGCATATAAATATAGCACATTATTTTGATTATTAAAAATAATAATATAATATTCCATTTACACTGACAGACAGTCAAAAGACAAATTCTCAGACAAAAAAAAATCTCATAAATGTATCAGTTATGTATATGTATTGGTTAGGTAATTGACTACAGACTGTATCTTTGTTATTTACTTTAAATAGTGGGCTAAATGATTGAGACTCCCTGCCTTACCACAGAGTGAAAAAGATATGGAACTAAGAAGAAGTGGCTGGGCAGGGTAATAATAATCTTCTTTGTAGTAGAGGGTGTAGCCTTCCTCATGTCATTCAAAATCTCTGCGTTTATTTCTTCCAGTGAACACAAAAGAAATATTCTAAAGAATCTTACCACAATAACGTTCAATTCAATGACACTTACAGTTCATTGTGATCATGTATGTCAAGCTCTAAATAGGACAACAAAGAGGACAGGAGAAAATAAGATTTTCAGCATATACCAACATAAAATTGTTACAGTGTGTTTGTCCTTTTGGACTTTGACAGGTATGGTCACAGTACACTGTTGTTATAGACAAGACCTGCATTAAAGCAACAGTGTGTAGTTTTGTGATTTTTGCTACTTTGGAGCCCCCTACATTTAAGTGAGTGCAATTCGCTGTGGTAGTTATAGACTTGAATTTTTACCCGCTCAAAAAACAACATTGGAACGAGGGAAAGAAAGAGAAGCCATTTGACTCATTAGAAGTCAGTGTACCATCAGAATTATTTTGAAACTGATATTTCAAGGTATGTGGCTCAATTAAAGAATGTCCAAGTAACATATAAACTGTCTCTATTTAGGTGCCTTTCACACTTTAAATAGCCCTTCACTGCATATTAACTTTACTTTTGAATGGAGATCTTGAGAAAGAGATGGTGTAGTTCGATCGCATACTGTAGGCCTCGTGAACGCTTCGCTTCAAAAGTCTTTTTTTTTTGTGTGTGTTCACCTTTAAAAAAAAAGAACAGCATACAAGTTTGAAATGACATTCCTTTAGGGAGAATTATACCTAACCTTCAAGTAAACTACATGGTCTTTAAAGCTGTACTCCAACCAGTTTTTCTAGACCAACCTGGATTGTTTTTTCAGGGTTTTGGATTCATATCATTCAAACAGTCCTGCAGGAATACATTAGACATGTGAACCTTTTTGAACACTGGCAAGTGTTTACAATAATGTAGATATGGTTACATGTCTACACCTTACCATGTAGTCAGAGAATAAAACCAACCTCAGCTTGTGTGAAACAAAAACATTCATTCATGAAGACATTTAGATCTGTTTACTTGTTAATCTAACATCTATTAAGTGAAGTCTACAAACACAGTAATAACATCTGATGCAATATTAATTAGATCAAGACCCAGTTTTTTCACATTAAATGGTGCATTCTGCTTAAACGTACAGGCAACAAATTGCTGACATTTGCTTCACTGTAATCCACTTATTTTCTAAATCAAATGCTTTGGTTCAAACTACTCCAACGCGTAGCTTTTAATCATTTCTAGCTTTTATAATAATTATCACTTTTTAAACTAGCAGTTTTTACTCATATATCCCCCAAATAAATGCTGTTCATTTATGTGGATATTATTTTGATATTTCTTGACATCATTATGATTTGGGGTGGATGTTTATGCATAGACATATATAATATAGTCATGCAGCAGAACATCATTTTGTGTAAAGTGCTCATGCAACCATTCATATGCAAATTAAACAAAGTAATATTTACATAGTAAATGATTTACACAGAAATAGTCTCAATACTCATGAGGCCCATTAATATACTCTCACACAAAACATGACTTTTTATAAAGGTGTATTTCTAGTCATCATGTAAATATTGAATTTATCATATTTTTCATCTTACACTCATTCCCCTTTATATTAATTTTGGTGTACTGCTATTCATTTATGCTTCAGTGTAATAAAGTCATATACATTCTACCAAACTAATAGATTCTGTTGTTTGTATTTCACAGATTTGGAGAAAAACTTAAACAAAATCATATATAACACAGTGTAACAGTAGAAAATGTTATATTTTATTTTATTTTGATTACTAAGTGCAATATTCCATTTATGTCAACAGAAATGACTCAACTTCAGATAGCTATTGAAGTTACAACAGACATTTACAGAACAATATGTTTAAGTCTATTTCAATTCATGGACACATGAGCTACATACTGCATAACTATAGTGTAGGTCCTTCACCTGTAAAACCTGTTCTAACAGTAAAGAATCCTGACTGCCTCACCACAGTGAAGAAAAGTTAAACTGAACTCGGAGGAGATACTTCATCTGTATCTGAGCAAGGTTATAAACAGTGTACTCGTTATAAAGGAGGGTGTAACCTCCCTTCTGCCCCACCCCGGTCTTCACAGAGGGCCCCATGGGTACGGTCACACCATCCCTGAGAAAGAATGAGAAAAAAACATTCAGTACAGCACTTATGACTTAATCATGTAAAACATAAAAAGAAAATCGAAACGCAATCTCACAATGCAACATAGTTGTTTGGATCAGGCGCAATTTGCCCCAGGCCTTTTGTGCTATGTTTCCCAGAAGGCAGTTGGTCAGCATTGTAATCTGCATCCAAAAGTTCATTATTATTCCCAAGGGCAACCTGTGAACACAATATTGAAATGACTTTTTCCTGTAACCAGTAGATTGTAATCAGTTTAGCTTTTATATCTTTAAAAATAAGTGTTACATCACTGTAGCAGTTTTTACTGAAATATATTCCCTAAAACAATTCTGTCCTTTTCTATGTATCCAACTTTCTGTTCATCAAAGTATCCTGAAAAAAAAAAGTATAAGTTTCCACAAAAATATTCTGGAAGTGGGAGCAGACCTTTTGATGTTTAGATACAAAAAACCAACCTCGCTCAGCAACAAGAGTCCTTGGTTGTTCTTCTGACTGGCAAAGCAGTAATTGGCACTTTTAGATGACATGTCTGCAAAGTAGATCCCCTTACCAAACTTGAGGGGGAGGAAAAGTAAAAAAAAAATTATATTGGTTTGAATTGTTGTAGTCCATTGCTTTTACAAAGAATGTCGTAATGGTGGCAGCCAATATTATATTTATATTATTTGTATGATTCAGTATATCTCTGAGTCTCACCATGTATCCGGTCACTGGAGCCTCTGGAGGGGCCACTCGCAGCCCCTGACTCAGGATCCCCACCCAGTTCGACAGACGGGAACCATGCCACAGGAGCATTCTAGCATCCACAACAACAAAAACAACTTGTACTATCTGAAATATGATTGCTGTAATTCAGTGAAATCAGATGAGGCACACACTAGACCAGAATTTAAGGGAGTTCCTGTTTACATAGAGCATAACATAAGTGATAAAGTATAACTGAGGAAGGTGGTTTGCTACTTGTTTTCCATCTCAGTGCAGAAGTTGTCCTTCTCGCCTTCTCTCTCCACAGCAAAGATGTCCAGAATGTTCATTGTGTAGTCAGTATGGGTGGGTGCATGAGTGGACTGAAGATATTTCTCTATAACCTTCACAAAGACAGAGAGTTTGTGTCTAAAACTGCATATTTAAACAGACTAGTGAGGTTTTTAACATCCACCACAATTTTACTATTAATATTATATTGTACTTCAGCCATAAAAGAGCTAAGTCCCATACTGTACCTTGTATTCATTGCTGTTAGAATCCAATGGCTGCAGTCGACATTGTAGAGAACGATACTGTCCGTCCAAAGGATGCTCATCGTTCTGAACACTAGACTGAACCATTTTCACTGCTATCTGGATGTCTTTTAAAGTCTAAAAGACAAAACACATGACTATAAACATAGAACTCTATGAGAATGCAGTGAAATATAAACTGTCAATCAATTCTAGCTAGGGGTGTGCACGAATAGTCTAACATTCGAATATTCGGTCTGTAATTATTATTCGAACAATAAAACCACTATTCGAATTTTACTGTGTGTTAATTTGCTGGCCGTAAATGCAGGGAATCCATGATAAATCCTAAGCAGTTATAACTACATGCACTGGGTGGCGCTGTGGAGCGTGTTAAGTTGATAGTATTTGATCACAGAACGTCATTGTCCATCACTGCATTCACGACTGCAGGTGAGCGCAGCTGTATTCCGATTGAGCCGAGAAGAGAGTTTATCTGATAGAGAAATTATCTTCAGACATGTATAACGTGTTCTCGAGGGAGAGTGGTTTAACACAAAGCGCTAAGAAACTGTTAGCACACGTTATCTTTGTCAGCGCGTTCTTATTGTTATCAAACTGAGGAAAAAACTTTCACCCTAGCATGTGGATATTATTGTTTCTCTCATAATTAATACGTGAAACAATGTAAACACAATAAATATAGGCTGACTCGAGTAGCACGTTCTGTACTGTAATTGGCACAGTCTGCTTGATTTTTCCGTTTGCTCTGCTTGATCTTGAATGCTTTTTTTTTACACGTTTTCAATAAAACCTTGCGATATAACGTAACGTTGTTGTAGAACATTGAGTATGAGCTAATCATAAGCTTGTTCAGAAATCATGACAAAAACTTGATAATTAAAAATAATGTCTTTCTCATTAAACCTCATTTAAATAAACGAATATTCGAATATTCGTTTTTTATGAGCCCGAATATTCGAATGCAAATTTTTTGGAAAATGCCCATCCCTAATTCTAGCCATTCAACATAAGCAATATTAAGCAGCAATTACAATGTAGCACCTCAAGCAAGGCAATTTTCTCCTTTAGCTCATCCTCTGTGCGTATTATGGGGGGTGTCCGCAACCTGAATGAACATCAAACATAAACACATATACACATAGTGAATATAAAATCTGAGTCATTAAGCCATATTAGCCACATTATTGTTAAAGGAAGATTTGTGTGTGTGTGTGTTTGAAAAAGGTCTCTCATGATTGCTAAGTTTGCATTTATTTGATCAAAAAACTGTAATATTATGAAATGTTATTACAATTTAAAATAAATGTTTTATATTTTTATATACTTTAAAATGTCATTTATTCCTGTGATGAAAAAGCTGAAGTTTTTGCAGCCATTTCTCCAGTCTTCAAAAGAACAGGATTTATTTATTAACATTATAAAGTCTCTACTGTCACTTTTGATCAATTGATGTATCCTTGCTAAATAAAAATATTAATTAATTATTTAATTTAACTGACCCAAAGCTTTTGAATGGTAGTGTAACTTACCCAAAGTCATGGGGGATACGAGTGTAAAACTGGTTGCATGCATCCAAGAGTTCCTTATTACTCTTCTTTTTCTTTAAACACTCCTCAATCCTCTTCAAAGAGGCATAGCCGGCTCGAATTTGCTCTGTTGTTAGTTTTCCTTTAGCAAAATTTTTTATAAATTAATGGTTTTCTTTGCAGTTTTATCATATAAAAATGTTTGTGTTGTTTAGCTTGAACACATTCATCATCACTAAGAATATACAAGATGCATTCCATCAGTTTGGTACGCAAATGCACACACACTCACTCACCGAGTGGGGCTTTTTTGGTGTCAAACTTCATTTCTAGCACACACTCTTCCATGGCTTTGAGGTCACATATAAGCTCTAGGAGAGACTGGACCTTGCTGTTCAGTTGGCAGGGCTTTATTTCAGGAGGAGAGGATACCACAGCCTTGTCCTTCTCCTGATGAGAGGAAAAATTAGGTATATATATATATATATAAAACTATAATGAGGAATGAAACAAATGTAATGCAGAGCAATGGATCATGTGGTATTGAAGTCGTTTTACCTTGTCTTCAATGCTGTAGTCTACAAATACCATGTCATATTTTCCTGCAACTTTCTCAAAATTTGCTCGATGCTCCCACTCATTCTTGGTCTTGTCAAAGAATCTGTATATAAGCAGATTATAAGCAAAATCTTTCTTATATCTTATGAGTAAATAACATTGATTTAATAAAAAATAAAAAAAGTACTTCTTTTTGAAGGTGTCTTTGGCCTGAGCAAGATTCCCCCCACAGTTGACCAAGCTGTTCTGTCCTACTTTACCCACTGAAGAGAAAAAAACAAGAACATGGATGATAAAGAGTCATGATAATAAAGGCCAGCCTGGTGAAGAGCATCTGAAGTGTTTCAGTACATACCTCGTCCCCACCTCATCCAAACGCTGTAGGCTTTTCCATTGTCGTCCTGAAGAAGCTGAATCAGGTAATATTTATTGTTGTTGAACTGAAGATTAGTCTGTAACAGTTAAAAGCAGAAGAAAAGGATATCACACAATGTCATATGCTGCACATTGATTTCATATACACAAACATTCACAAATTTAGGATCAATGTGTTTTTTGTTTTTTGAAAGAAAGACATTTATTCAGCAAGGATGCATTACATTGATCAGAATTTACAGTTTAAGCCATTTATAATTTTACAAAAGATTTATATTTCAAATAAATGCTGTTCTTTTGAACTTTCTATTTTCAATACAAAAATATTAACACAACTGTTTTCAAAATTGTTACTAATAAGACATGTTTCTTGAGCACTAAATCAGCATATTAGAATGATTTCTGAAGGATCATGTGACACTGAAGACTGGAGTTATGGCTGTTGCTTTTTTAGTTTTGCTATCACAAGATAATTACTTTTAAATTATATTTCACAATATTACTGTTTTTATTTTTGACCAAATAAATGCAACCTTGGTAAGCATAAGAGATTACACAAAGAAAATCTTATCGACCACAAACTTTTGAACAGTAATGCTATATCTTCAGTATTCACCTGATTCAGCATTACATCATATACATCAGCCCCCTCGCTGTAGATGTGGGCCTGTGAATAACCAAAGAATAGAAATCTAATGAGAAGAACGCATTGAAGTAAACCAAGTATATATTTAGAAAAATAGGGATGTTTTAAAAAGTTTTTAAAAGTGATTACACAATAGACAAATACTGTACAGTAATTTCACTTCACATGAATCTATAATGCATTTAAGCTAATTACCTTTCCAATTTTAGCCTTGCATTCCGGATCAACCGGGGCTTTTCCTTTCATAATGACCGTCTTCACAACCTCTTCTTCAGAACACGAGGGGGAAAAAAACAACAGTTAAAGTCTATCTAAAACTTATGTAATATAATGTGATGCATTTGAAAGTGAAAGATATTCAACCAATATATATATATATATATATATATATATATATATATATATATATATATATATTTAAAAAAAAAGTTGAACAGGACACATTTTGTCCAATGGGAATTGAACGGATTGTGGAAAGTGGTCTCAATCTGACAGGTGATTGAAGGAGAGGGGTTGAAAACTAAGAGGGATTGGTAATATCAGACAAAAAGAAAAGTCAAAGGAAGTTCATCTACCAAAGAAGCATCACCTTCACTCTCCTCTTTTACAACGGGCTTGGCTTTGTTCCCTCTCTGACTCCTCCCTTCATTGCGTCTCTTCTTGGAAACCGGTTGCTCCTCTTCCTCCGCTTTCTCTTCTTTAACCTGAACAACATCTGCAGCTACAGTTTTGGCATTCAAAGCATTCCCTTCATTTGCATCTTCTGCAATGCAATAAATAAGCAGATTAGATTTTGTGACAGATACTGATGCAACATCAGACACAGGTACACACAGACATACCTGACTTCACTTTCTCAAGGCGTATTTTTCGTTTATACTTGGTGACAGTATTAGTCTGAGTCATTTTCACAAGGTCCACTACATAACCAGGTCCGATCGCCAGTGACACTGACTTTTCACCGGCCTGCTTTGCTGTATCCAGCTGGACATACACCTCTGGAGGATACGGTTCCCACTCACCATCGTCCCCCTTCCACTGCCAAACTGAAAAGAATAAAATATTCAGTGGTCATTATGTGAAATATGAATATCTAAATCTAAAACAGTGTCACACTTATACAATCAAAGTGATTTAGAGATTAAATACGATCAAATTGGTGTGGCTGTGGATTTACACATATTTACTTGAAAAAGCAATTGTGTGGTCAGTTTTCAGTGCTTGACTAACATACTTTAAATGCTGGTTATGAAACTTTGAGCTGTTTTTGCATGTTCACTGAAAGTGAATTCATACTTGTCTTCGCCTCTGAAGCTTCACTCCCTGAATGTGCCACAGACTTGCCCCGGCAACTCCTTGTTCGTCGCATGCTTTCCATAAAACAGCTGAAACGAGAGGAAACGTTTCCCGTTCCGATGGTTTACGTATTACGTAACGTTGAGTATTACATAAACTGAGTTATACAGAAACACGGTGATGGAATATATGGTGACACATATCATTTGAGTTTCTATCTACTTCCTCCTCATCATCCCATAACCATGGATATTGCCTCAAAACAACTTCAGAGAAATGTTACAACATAATATACATTAAAATTTAAATAATCACATGATTTAAATGGTTTTCAGCACCTACCTAAGATTTAAGATCTCTACTTCGGTGCACTGAATGGCGCAAAAAGTAGCGCGGACCTTTTATCTGGGAACGAACTGAGCATTGAGCTTGTTTCTAGACGGATATATTTTGAAGTCGTATTGCCGACGACCACATGAGCATGCGACCATACAGTGACTGATACATACATACATAGTGACTGTAACCAGTGTTCATTTAATCAAGTATCTAATTTGTTGTTGGTTTTGATAATCGTGAATAAACATGTATTTACTAAGAAGCCGAATGTATGTTAAATGTACAAGATGCCATGTGGCTTTATGTTTAAAAGACGCACAACGGGTGAGTATATCTGTCACTGTCATATATCTGGTATCATATTTACAAAATTCTAAAGATATTAACGCAAAAGAGCGGAGGGAGAGTAGTCTGAATTGGGTTCTAGTATCTTGTACTAGCTCACACATTGAACTCATTCGCCAGCCGCGAGCGTTTCCAAGTCGGCGGGGATCGCATCAGTTGATCTGCTGTAACTGCGCAGGAATCAACGTCTTGTGCGAGAACACCGCGCTCTGACCCATGTTTCCTGTGCGCTCGCTCATCTGTTCAGATGATGTCCTGCGAGGACAGCGATTGGCTCTTGTCTCAGACCTTCCCCGAGGTGATTGATTGAGTGATTAGCACTCCGTCTGTGACCTCTACAGTGAGCTTCCTGCCGCTACGAGTTCAATAGTTAAGTGTCATACATTATATACCGCTCAAACCAAGCTATTCGTTTAGACGACGGTGAGGGATATAATAATTTGTTACATTTGTTAATAATTGTTTAAAAATTCCTTCTTTGTCCTACTAAAAGAAGTACGTTTTTGACGAAATGTGTTGTAAAAACTAGTTAAACAGTCAAATAATCAAAGAACAAGAACATGTTAATTGCTGCGCAGTGATTGGCTAAACTTGTGTTTTTTTAAATACTATTTATTCAGTATTTAAATAGTTTATTATTTATTAATAGTGATTATCTTAAATTTGTCAGTATCACAGTTGGATAGTCTCTAAAACTTATATTTAAATATCTCTACATGAAATCAATATTGACCTTATAGAGAGCTGCAGGACTCTATTTACATTCATAAAAAATAAGGGCATTCCCTAATCTGTGGGCATTTTACAACTGCTTTATCCAATTTGCTCTCACCCACTGGCTAGGTTTTTGGGATGGGGTTAGGGGTGGACTTTCATGATATTTTTATCCATTTGGATAAGGCCATTAATAAATGCCCATTGACTGGGAAGCACCCCTTTAGTTGGACAGACTCATAGGTCAACCTTATTTTATTTCAGCTAGTTGCCAAGGAAATTTAGTTTTCAATGAAATTTTCCACTCTAACTCAATGTGCTAAATAACTAAAGCTGAAATTAAAGTGAAAATGGAAAATAATGGAAAATTTTAATAACTTATCAGTGATACTAAAATAAAACTGCCCTCCAATCACCTGCAATAAAAATACCATTCAATCAATTGGCAATAAAAAATGCTATTTGTTTCCATTTCAGTCATAAATATGTCACATTACGGAAGTAAAATTGGTCGCAAATGTTGTTTGTATGTTGACTTGAGTAATTGTAGAATTTACATTCTGTCTTACTGTTTTTAAAGTGTCAGAGTTCTGCTGCACATCTGGAACAGGACGACTTTTTGAAAGGTGCTCCTCATAGAAAGCACCCAGGTGTGATAAACCTCAAAACAGTGCGCCTGCCGGAGCAACTGCAGGTAGCAGCACAATCCGTCTTAAAAAGTGAGGAAACATTGATCCACCAGTCTAAATCTTTAGTGTTTCAAGTATTCAAATCAGTCTGTGTTCTGAAATGCCTTTATTTGATATGTAGGGGCAGATGTAAAAAGTCTGAGTGAAAAGGCACATAAGCTGTCCAACTTCCTTTGGAGCAGGAAACAGGCGATAGAAACCTCTCAACTCAGGGAGAAAGCCGTCCTTCTTGAGAAGAAGTTTTTGGAGCAAGAGAGGGATATCCATACAGGTGGGTTAAAGATGCAGGAGAGATGTTATAAAGAGATCAACCACAGTGACTGTGCACTGAAGACTGAAAATAAACAGCAATTAAATATTTCCTTTAGATGACATTGACCACAAACTAGAGGCTCGAATAAGAAAGAGAGTATTATCTGAACTGAGAAGAACAACATACCACAGGACTCCCCTAAGGTACAAATGCATAATCGGTTTGAAACATTTTTCATAGATTGGGTTTTGTGTGTATTACTGGATAACTCAACTTTGATTTCTCTGCTGTGCTGGCATGTATCAAGGTACGATGAAGATCTTGGGTTGTTGTATATGGCTGCTAGGCTCGCAGGTGGTTATGCTGCTGTCCTCAGAGCATTAAATGAGGTATTTTACACACTTTAACTATCATTTCTCTCTCTCTCTCTCTTACTATCTCTACCCTGTTGAAAAAAACAGCATATGCTGGTTAGGTATGTTTTGAATACCTGAGCTGGTTTAAGCTTGTCCTTAGTCAAGTCATGAGCTGGTTTAAGGACCAGTTTAAACCAGCTCAGACCAACTAAGGACCAGCTCAAACCAGCTACCATGCTTTAAAACTTACATAACCAGCATATGCTGTTGTTTTCAACAGGTATATGTTGTCATAAACAGTCTTTCTAATATATATTATAGATTAAGAAAAGAGATCCTGTGTTTGTGCCATATTCTCTCCTGGACTTTGGATCAGGACTTGGAACAGGTACTTGGTGAGTATAAAATACGGAAATATTTTTAGTATTATAAAATGAAAAGAACCCAAATTTGCTTATAAATATGAGGATGCTGACTGATATTTTTAATGTAATTAATTAAACTTGCATGTTTCAAGATTACTATATTTGATTGTCAGGGCATCACACACACTCTGGGGAGACTCTCTGAAAGAGTATGTTTGTGTAGACAGCTCTGGAGACATGAACACCTTGGCAGAACAGCTGCTTAGTGGTAAGAACATTCAGTGGAACTTACGAGCACAGTGTTATACAAATAGATCTACAGACAAAAAATTTAATTTGTACCAAACAGGGGGCAATGAGGTGGATAATCCAATGATCAAACAAGTATATTTCCGCCAGTTCCTCCCTGTTTCTCCTAAGGTATCTTCAGCTGCCTTACTTAATTTTTATTTGCCCAAATTATACACTGCTTTTACAAAACTGAATACAACAAAAGTTTTTGTTTTTTTCTGCAGGTGCAGTTTGACCTTGTGATAGCCGCTTTCTCTTTGTCAGAACTGGCCACTTTGGACGAGCGGGTGAACGTTATTTTCACACTTTGGAGAAAAACCAACTCCTACCTTGTGAGTAATGATGCTTGATTTATTAATGATTAAACTAATATTTTAAATTATAGGATTGTGATCTTAAAAGTAAATTTTCATACATAACATCTTGCTGTGTTGTTATTGTTAAAGGGATAGTTCACCTCCAAAAATGTAATTTTGTAATTGTTTACTGTTTTTAAAAATAAAGCTGAAGTCTTATAAAATATAAGTATTAGATGAAAATAACATAAGTATTAGATGAAATACTTAAACATAAACCAAAATGAGAAGTGTTGCCTTGATAACTAACTTAATTAAAAGTTGAAGTTGAAGTACTAAAATTACAAAAACTAAAACTGAAATAAAAATAAAAAGCTAAATAAAATAAAAATGACAAATGCACATAAAATTACTAAAACTAAAATGATAACTGAAAATATATAAATAAAAGCTCATTTAAATATTAAAAATACTATAATAATTTATAGATAATACTAAAATTACACTATTCTCTTGTAGAGTTACTGTTTCCTAATGCGGTTCTTGGTACTTTGTAAAGGTATTGGTGGAGAATGGAACCAAGGATGGCCATCAAATCCTTATGGAGGCCAGAGACACTATACTAAAGGTTTGATCTGAGATTTTTTGCTCAAATGTTGCGAACATGACTGTTTGAAGTGGTAGTGGTAGAACACCTTTCAGAAATTTCTCACAAACGTTTGCTCTATCACTATAGAGAGAAGAGGAGGTTAAACATGACTTGAGGAGACCATCTGTATTTGCCCCAGTGCGTTAAAAAAATCATCACTAAAACCATTTTTATTTATTCCATTTATTTGATACTCATGATCTGTTTCTGATGTCTTATACTGACATTATCTTTGCTTGGTTTCATTTTGGACAGTGCACTCATGAGCTGCCTTGTCCCAAGTTGATCAAGCAACATGTAGTACCTTGTAACTTCTCCCAGTTCTACTATTCTCTGCCCTTATCTAGGGTAAGTTCACAACAAGGGTTCATACAGTTGACTTATGAATTGTGACATTTACCTTGCATGTTTTCTGTTCTGTTCATGACATTCCATCATATTTTATATTTCTCTCCCCATGATCCAATCATTACAGAGCCAAGAAAGGCAGCAGGAGAAGTTCAGTTACCTGATTATATCCAGGTCCGATGAGGAAAAGCCTCAGAAGACTGAGCACTGGGACATGGCCAGACTGATCTCACAAGTCCGTCGTCGACCCAGACATGTTCAGTGTCAGCTGTGTTGCACCGATGGAGAACTCAAACAGCTTGCTGTAACAGCCCGTTGTCATGGAAAGTATGTAATGCTTTCATTTATTGGATCTTAGCTTGCATGAATGCATGAATGACCTCTTTTAACAATAATTTCCATTGTCTGTTTTAACAGGGACATGTACAGATGTGCTCGTAGTAGTGACTGGGGTGACCTGCTGCCAATGTTTCATGCAGAAGATGACGACACTAAAAATGATAAGATGCAATGAAACCTACTGTGATAATCTATTAATGCAGTGTTTGTGGAAAACAGTTGGATTTTTGTAATGTTTATTTCCAAATACAATAGTTCACTTATGCAACCTGATTGTGTTTTGTTATTTCACTGAGCCCAATGCTTTTTATTCACCAATATCAAAGCCCAAAATCAAAATCTAGTAAAGGTTAATATAGTTCTAAATAGGACAAACTTTATATGTTGACCCTGGACCACAAAACCAGTCATAAGTTGCACAGGTATATTTGTAGCAATAGCCAATAACACATTATATGGGTCAAAATTATCAGCAAAAGAGCGGAGGGAGAGTAGTCTGAATTGGGTTCTAGTATCTTGTACTAGCTCACACATTGAACTCATTCGCCAGCCGCGAGCGTTTCCAAGTCGGCGGGGATCGCATCAGTTGATCTGCTGTAACTGCGCAGGAATCAACGTCTTGTGCGAGAACACCGCGCTCTGACCCATGTTTCCTGTGCGCTCGCTCATCTGTTCAGATGATGTCCTGCGAGGACAGCGATTGGCTCTTGTCTCAGACCTTCCCCGAGGTGATAGGTGGAGTGACGAGCACTCAGCACGTGACCTCTACAGTGAGCTTCCTTCCGCTCCAGAGTGTGACGTAGGCTGTGCCTCTTTATTTAGCCTCGCGACTGTGCGACTTTTTACAAAGACGGTGAGTCATATATAGCGGCGAAAGGTAAAACATTTATAAAACGTATTTTTGTAAAACATTTCAGGTCAGCTTCGTTTCCCAGAAAATTGTTTGGTTTTTAGCTAAAATATTGCACGCTATTCTCGGCCGAATGTTAAGGGTGGAGTTTATGTAAATGATTTCGCAGTGATTGGGTAGTTGATGCATGACGTATCATTGAACCTTTTTTTCTAAACATACATCATGTATATAAATTAATTGAGAAAGCTGTATGTTTTCAGAATTATATTTTGGAATATAAAAACATTACATCATGTAATTATCAATTTTATTAAGAAAATACTATTGAAACAAGCAGAAACTGACTCTTTGCAAACCAAATTTCTTGCATTTTTAAAAATGATTTAAAATAATACATACACCTTTTGGAATAAACTAAAAATAAAAGAAGCTGTACATTTAAAATATCACCATTTTTTTAAACACCTTTGCTAGTTTTATTTTAAATCCCATGTCCATGCATAATAATTACAAAAGTTTTAAAAGTTTTCAATACTTTTACATGGAATATATTATACTACACCACCAGAAAAGTAAACGTCCCAGTAGTATTTTGAGTATTTTCATAGGATTTTGTATAGTAAAACTTTCCACTACCAGTTCCAAGTTTTACTTTTGTGCTATACGGTATATAAATATGATTCATTTTGAGGTTAGCAAGTTTTTATTATTTTGGTCATATTTCTATAGTTTTACAGCAGTCAGTAATGTGATACATCACTTTATTGAGTATATCTAACATTAAACAGTTGGTGTAAGTGAATTGTGTCCATATATAGATTTTATCATGTGTTGATGTGCATTTGTTCTTAAAGTAGTGTTTGAAGAAAAATATGTAAATGTTCCATGTAGAGGATGACCCCATGGATCAGACTGATGAGCCAAATATAGCCACTCAAAAAAATCATGAGAGACATAACATCTGCTGTGATTATATAATGATGGAATATACCACAGATACCACAGCTGGACTCAATCATTTTCATATAAACATTTATTTACAAATGAAGTGCTCATTTTGTACACATAGGCAGATATGACTAATTCTTAAGGGGACAGACAAAGCAGCTGAGAACAAGGTGTATTTCGTATCTACATTAAATCAAGCAAGTACAAGCAAGCTTTATTTTAATTTAAAATGATATAAGAAATATATTGCACTTGTCTCCTCAGGTCTCTTCTCTGTTTTGACTGATTACTAATATCCAACAATTTCTTTTACAGCAGAGGTAAGATCTGGGTATTGAAACTCAAAGCCAGACTCAAGAGTTTTCTTGGGCACCACTTTCTGGCCTTGTGTGAGGATGACAGCTCTCTCAGAACCGAGGAAGGCATCCAAGAAAAAGCCAGGCACAGGGAAGATAGTAGGTCTTTTTAGAGTCCTGCCCAATTCCTTAGTGAATTCAAAATTGGTATTCAGTGCAGGCGCAACACCATTAAATACATCTGGCTCTGTGGATGGCTCTTCTTTGGGCTCCAAGGCATGGGCGATGATGCCAGCAAGGTCTGACACATGGATCCAAGGGAAGGGCTGTCGTCCTGAGCCAAGCGTCCCACCCAGGCCAAGCCAGAAGGGAATCAACATCTGTTTCATGGCGCCACCGTCACGCCCTAACACTGCACCTGAGGGTGAGTAGAAGAAAGTACATAATTACACTACTGTACAAAGGTTTGTAAGATTTATTTCGGTTTTTGAGTCTCTTATGCTCACAAAGGCTGCATTTATCTGATCAAAAATACAGTAAAAACAGTAACATTGTGAAATATTATTACAATTTAAAAATAAAAATATATATATTTTAACAAATTTTAAAATGTAATTTAATACATTTTGGCCCGGTTTCATAGACAGGGGTTAGCCTAAACCAGGATTAGGCCATAGTTCAATTAGGACATTTAAGTATTTTTTATAAACATGCCTTAGAAAAAAACATTACTGGTGTGCATCTTAAGACAAAACAAAGGCACTGACATATTTTAAGATCAGTCAGTGCAAGTTTCTTTCAGTTAAAACAGCTCAGATTTACATCTTAGTCTAGGACTAGGCTTAAGCCTTGTCTGTGAAACCGGGGGTTTAAGGTTCTAGGTTCTCTTCAAGGTTCTTTATTATTTGTCACATACACAATCATACAGGGTATAATCAGTAGTGAAATGTAGGTACATTTATTTTGTATTACATTGTATTACATTACATTTACATTGTTTATTTTGTTACATTGCAGGGGAGATCTAGCACTCTGGTGAGACATTTTTTTAGAAGATTCACCTGGTCTGATGATCACTTGTCTTGTTTTCTTAGTGCTGTTTTCAGGTAGTTGCCCTGCCGCCTCCCACTCTTTCACCAAACGAGACAGGAAGTCAAATGGTGTCCATTCGCTCTCCTCAGTGTACTGGCTTTGAAGACTAGGTTTATAACACGCTGAAGACAAAATCACAGAAAAGCTGCATGTAAAGTCTGCCTTAAGAATTACATTATAAAAAATAACTGTAGACAGAAAACATTATTCTGTATAATTAACTTTTTTCCTTTAACTGATCAAATCAGTATAGAGGAGACAAGAACATAGATGGAGACAGATGTGTTTATTATTCATTATTTAAAACAAAATATATATAATATTATGTCTAGCTTGCTATAAAACACCTGTTATTTACCTACTCCTGTAACAAGCACCCATGAATGTGGTGGAGTAGGTGAAGCAGCAATAGCTTGGGCAAGAACTCTGGTCGTGTTTACTCGGCTGGAGACCAGATCCTGTTTGTAACTTTCATTCCACCTAGAAAACATTAAAATGATATTAACATAACCATATTAAAAGAAGAACTCATTATTTTGATGCAGTTACTTATTTACATTGTCACTATGAACAAAATCCTTACCATCTTAAAGGATTCATAATATTCTCCCCTGCTAGATTCACAGCGCCCTCACATGGCGGGAGGCCTCCTGACTCTACATCAGCCTGTTAGGACAGGTAAACTTATCAAACTGCAACATTTAGATTTAACTTTACCTTTAAGAGGTATTTTAACATTATACATGAATGACTCCAGAGCTGGGCATTACAGAACAATTCATTATTATTGTTATAATACTGAATAACATTGTAATCAGGTTAATATCAAGGTATTACTTCGGCTTGAACTTAAAAGTAAATATAGATTAACTAAGTAAAAGTCGACTTTAGTGCATATCTTAAATGGAAGTTAAACCATACCCATGTTATTTTTCCTGGGCCAGGCTGTCTGGATATAAGTGTGATTTCATGACCTTTGCTTTTCAACAAACGTGTCAGCTCACGACCCACAAACCCTGATCCTCCACCTAATGAGAGTGAAAAAATAAATAAATAAAGCTTTATTAATGTTACAATCAATAGAGCCAGTGTGGTAAAACATAAAAGGGGTAGGTTGGGGGGGGGGGGGAATTATCCTACTGTATTTACAGTATAGCAACTAGAATATGGAGTGTAGATGTCTTCTTCCATACTGTACAGCAATTTGGATCAAATCATGACATTTTTAACGTAATGATATTTTTACATAATTATTGTGTTTGCAACCATCCCGCGCACGTGTAGACGCGCATGCGCTGTTAAAGCACTTACGAAACAGATCACCTCAAGCAAAATTAAATTCTCATTTATACTGTAACTGATAAATAAAACCAGTCATGCTATAAGAACAAGATCTCATGCGTTTAAATAAGGTGACAGGATATTTTAATACATTTACTACATATTTTAATATAACAGAGCTATGTTTATATCGCAAGAGGCTCTAAGTGTTACACACTAACACTCAAAATTAGCTATTTTCTTACGCTATCATGCAGTGACAACGCGGAAATTAATATAAGAGATATACCTATAACAACTCTCATTGTGCTTCAAAAGTACAGCCCGTTTATCCCGACGACAACTTGCAGAAATCCACTTCTTTTACATCTCTCTGCCTTCGAAGGTTAAACCAATGAGAGTGTCGTATGTTTACCACGTGATCGACACAAACTGGAACGCAACCGCCGCCATGTTGATAAGGGCGGCAGGTTACTTTCCTTCAACTACTAGCCTTTTCCTTCAGCATTATTGTTCTTGACTGTTTCAATGTATCAATGCTATTACGTAGCAATTAGTAATATGATACTACACATATAACATACTTTATTAACATACACTTTTTGTAATAATACTCTTTTAAGACAACTATTTTAATTTATTGGGCATTCATTATGCCTGATAAAAACAATCCATGCTAGATCTGCTGACAGTTAATACAATATAAGAATTAATCAAAGCTTTTCCACACATAAGTCACGTCACGTCTGACTGAATTTAATGAGTTCACTTTGATCCAGTTAATAATAATTTGTGGGGGTGCCCAACCGGAAGCGGTTCTTTCCCTGTAGAAACACGTGGTTGATTAGGAGATAAATACGACCTCTTGCCACAGTAACATCCTTTCTGCTGGCGACGTTCAATGAAGTAATAACATTTGTGTGTAGTCATCGAAATATTGGTTTTGAATGCCCTTTTTATTTTGGTAATACTTAAACACTAATTTAATTGCCTATTTATATCGTTTTAGCCTCCATATATTGTAAACTTAAGCATCTAGCCTGCTGCTGTTATTTTTTTTTGACCGTTTGTAAAATATAAACGGAATCAAAAGGATGTGTTTTCCCAATCATATCGATGTGATGGACCCATTGGATTGTACTCTGTAAGTTCATCCTTTTATTCACATCTCACAGGAATGAAAGCTAATGTGTGATTTAATTGAGAAGTTTTGTTGCTTGCCGAATTGGCAGGTGCATCTGCTTTGCTAACTACATCCAGATGCCTCGTGCTATAAGCCCGACTGTATCATTACTGTAGCGGTTTAGCCTGCATCTGCTCAGCCCAGACATGATGATTTTGCAGTCCGTGTTTCACCTGAATCTGATGATTACAAACCTACTGCACTGACTGGTTAAAGTTGCGGAATGCAGCGATGAGATGTTTTGGTTTCACTCGGAATTCTTTCTAATATGCAGCATTTCTGTTTGTTTACAGGAACCCGCGTTTATGGACATGAGGTGAGTTCAAATCTCGCGTGCCTCGTGTGAGCAAATGTTTCCCGACCGAGATGATGAATTGCATGATAGTCCGTGTTTCTGATAGCCAGTGATTATTAGCATGCTCTGATTAAAAAAAAAAGTGCTCAGTTGAAAAATGACCCCAGTTTAATCTAAACGTTCTAACATGTTCACTAATGTTTTGCAGGAACCTCAACTTTTGAAAGCATTGAAGTGCTTAAGGTAGGCTTTGTGCGTTTCAAAGAAATAAAGCTATGTTTTTACTGGTTTCCATCGGTATTTTTTGTAATATGCGATATTTGCTTGCTCTTTACAGGGACCTGCATTTATGGATATGAGGTGAGTGCAAATCTTATGTGTCTCATGCAAGCGAATATCTTTTACTGAAGTGATGAGTTGCATGTATGTCCGTGTTTCTGATAGCTAGTGATTATTAACATGCTCTGATTAAAAGAAAAATGCTCAGAGGTGAAATCGAACCCCAGTTTAGTATGCTTGTTCTAACATCTTTAATATTCTGCAGGTACTTTAGCGACTGAAACCAGGAAAGTGTTGAATAAGGTAGGCTTTGTGTTTCTTTCTAATACGAAGTAAACTCACTTTGAAATCACTATTCCTTTATTGAATGTCTGTGTATTGTATTAATCCCATTTTCCTTTATTTAGGCATTTACTTGGTGACCATACTGACGTCTATGGATTTTAAACTCAACTGACCTTTTGTTTTACTGGAGATAAAACCTAATTTGACAGAAAAATAGAGTAAATAATTGTAATTTGTAGTATGTGTATGTGCGTGTTTGCTGTCTATCTTGGTACTCTGACAGATGCCAGCAATATACTGTCAGTGATGTAATGATTTGAAACTGCTGCAATAAATTCTCATTTTAAAATACATGGCTGATTCATGGTGTGGATTGTGTACTAGCAATGACTTTTAAAATCCGCTATAAAAAGGAGATTGGTGTTGAATCAATTTGTGTATGATGAAAGTACTTTATTAGCTTTATGCACAAATTTAATTTTTAAACCTTTCCAACAAGAGCGCTCATAAAGGTTTGATTCCTGCATGAGTTAGCACTTCCAAAAGTGAGTGCACAATGACTCAAATACCTGTGATCATTTGCTAATGACTTAATTCCAGTCCTGTAAATGTATACACTGGTGTGTTTAATGTTAACTATATGCACCAAGGATCTGAGTAACGCAATTTCAATTCTCTGTATGTACTGTACATGTGGAAGAATTGACAAAGCAGACTTGACTTGACTTTTAAAGGGTTACTCCACCCCAAAATGAGTTATTTTTTTTTATGAAGCAACGGGTGTACACAGTTTGCGTCCAGCGGATATTCTCCAAAATGGCGCTACGGTGACACAGATGAGACTAATTGTTAGTCAGTATCTCGTCACTTCATAAAGTTCAGACTGAACCACTGATGGCAGATGGACTATTTTGGCGATGTCTTTCCTGTCTGGGCCTTGACAGTGTTATTTACTTGGCAGTCAATGGGACAGTCACAAACCTCCCGGTTTTCATCCAAAATATCTTAGTGTTCCGAAGACGAACGAAGCTTTTACTGGTTTGGAAGGACATGAGGGTAAATTATTTATGACAATTTTTATTTTGGGGTGGAGAAATTTACAAGAGGTAATGCAAAGATTATATATATACACAGAACACAAGTCCAGATTTGGCACTGTTATTCCAATGAATGTATAACAGCAATGCGATCTTTAAATGGGGGTAATTCTGTGTCAGCAGATTATAAACTTGAAGGCTGATTTAAAATGAAAGCAAGCTGCATATAGCTCCTTTATAAAGGAGTTAAATCTAATTTAAAAACTAGGTCTTTAGGCTGCTTTCCCTTTAGATTAAATTGACCTGTTGTTTATTTCCTACAGTATCAGTCACAATATACAATTTGATGCAAAAGTATCCAATTTATTGTCCAAGATTCATTTTTATGTGTCTGCATTCAATGAGGTTTGGAGCGTGATGACATCTGTTCTGATGGCTTCTCCGTGCACCATAGTCCAGGACTGTGCCCTCAAAGAGTCTGGCCATGAATGCCAGGCCATCAGCTTTGATGTAGGAGCGTCCAACAAAGGCGTAGAGGATAGGATTGGCACAACTACTGATAAAAGCCAGAGCTGACGTAACAACACGGCTGGCCTTCCAGATGTTATTCAGTCTGGGGATAGACAGAGAAGGTGGTCACTATGGTTCTGTTGACATTTGGTGAAATATCTGTGGACCATACTTTCAAATATTCAACTCACTTGTCTTTGAGTAATCCATCTGATGTAAGAGCTGCTGCCACCTGATCAGAAGACAAATGATAATTCATACATTTTGCTTAGGAAGATTTGGAAAAAGATTACCAAAAGAGAGATTGAAATAAAAGCGACTTACTTGCACTATATTAATACAGTGGTAAGGAAGCCAAAAAAGGCAGAATGTCACAATAATGGCTTGAATAAGGTTCTCACTCCGTATCCTTCTCTTGAACATGGTCTGTCTGAGGCGGCGAAGAATACACACATAACTGCTGACTATGATCACATATGGCACCAGGAAGCCCACCACTGTTTCAAGTGTGTATTGAAATACTCCCTGTTCATAAAAGACAATTATGTATGAATTATGGAATTGTGTAAGAGATAAGCACAGTCAGCCATTCATTATCAGAAAATAAACAGTTTGATCTCCTAAAGGGGTTTGTATTGTTATAGTAACAGCCTACTATTGAATATTATAGTACAGCAGGGATGTCCAATCCTGCTCCTAGATGGACACTGTCTTGCAGAGTTTAGGACAGAGTTTCAACTCTGCAGGACAGTGGCCCTCTAGGACTGAGTTTGGACACCCCTGCAGTACAGTAATATTAATAATGAAGTCCTCTGAGGCCGTTTTCAATATAATTGATAACTGAACACAAGTTGGTGCTAATTGTGTTTATATTAGTGGATCTCGGCCTTTTTGGCTTAAAGGCCCCCAATTGTCCAACACAACATTCAAATTCCTATTATATAAGCTATAATTATTACTTAAGTATTTAATTATGATATTTTTAATAACAGAAAATGGGGCTGTCAATATATTAATAAGCGTAAGCGATAAAACTGTGTATTATTTAATAAAACAATATGCTATTAATAAAAATAATTACATTTAGGAAATTGGATAATAATAATCATGGTGTTTGATATAGTGTTACTCTCAAGTATTAGTGGAGCAAAGACACTCACATGCTGTGGATTCTCATGATGAGTTTCACACTCAGTGCGTTCCTTCCCCTTGTCCATTGCTTGTCTGAACATTACAGCAGGAAGTGCCAAAAGAAATACGGCAATCCACAGGCCCCCGAGCACAAGTAATACTGTCCGTCTACGTGTGCAGGCAGTCAAGTATTTGGGCCACATCACTGCCACTAGTCTGTGTAGACTCATCAGCGTAATGATCATAATAGAAGCATACATGTTTGTATTGCACAAGTAAAAAAGCAGCTTGCACATGACAGTTCCAAATATCCAGTTCTGCTTGGCTAGATATATTATAAAGAAAATCGTCAGACACATCAGACAACCGTCTGCACAAGCTAGGTTGAGGATGAGCAGGGTAGTGACAGAGCGTTTGCGGGCACGTGCCAGGATGCTCCAGATAATGAAGAGGTTGCCAGGAACACCCAGGAGGAAGACGATGCTGAGGATGAGGGCCCCAAAGGTAACAGAGATATTGTTACTCACAATGCTGTTACTGTTCGTCAAGTTCTCAGAGGAGCTGGTCCCATTATCTGATCCCATCAGGAAGGCGTCAGAGAAACTGGTGGAATCAGAAAGCAACGTTATTTGAAGCTGATGTAAAATACTTTTATATCCCTAACCCTAATGGATGGATGAATGGATAAATAAACGAATAAACAAAATTAATTAATTTTTTCAGTAGGAAAGTCATGTTACCTGTTTTTGTGACTGAATCAAAAACTGCTAGGATTAACTTTGCACTGAAAGTAAATAGGGAAAATAGGAGAAACTGATAGTGAATTTCACAAATAATTACAAAGAAACAGTGAGTAACACATTAAGTTAAACATGAAATGTTGTCAAAGTACTGAAATGAAGACTGAAATATTATTTTCTTGTAAAACATACTCCAATAATATGACAACTTTGAAAAATCATTTTTTACAGTGAACTTTCCTTTTATAATATTTCCTTCAGAGGCAAATAAAGTGTGAGCCAGTATCAAGGATGGGCTCTCAGCAACCATGTAAATATTTCACCAGTAATCTGCCATCAGTGAAAAAAAAGAAAAAGAAAAACAACGTGCTACAACTTGCTGAGTGATCTTGAGCTCAACTACTAGGAATGCCACTGCTGCTGTAATATCACTGATCACATCCTCACACTCACCATCATCTGGAAAGAAACTCATTTTACTTCAAATTTTATTAAGATTATTGGTCACACTTTATTTTAAAGTCCATTTCTCGCCATTAACAAACCATTAAATTGTGCCTCAATAAACTCCTAAACTGCTGCTTATTAATAGTTAGTAAGGTAGTTGTTAAGTTTAGGTATTGGGTAGGATTAGGGATCTAGAATATGGTCATGCAGAATTTGTGCTTTATAAGTGCTAATAAACAGCCAATATGTTGATAAGAGGCATGCTAATAAGCAACTAATTAATAGTGAGAATTGATCCCTATCAGTTTATTTTATCACAGCAATTGTCAAGAAAACGACCGTATTAAAGATTAAACATTAAAGTCAAGTTAAAAGAACACAAATAAAGCAAGGAATTTAAAGAAACAGATAAAGTATGGTAGTTGCAAACTGAACCATAGTGAACAGGTTGTAGTGAATCAGTATTGTAATCAGTATAGTGCAAGAAGATAAGATTGTCCAGTCTGCAAAGCTGTCACAAAAGTCATCCCTGATTACACACAACGCCGACCTCAGAGCCTCAAAGATGTTTGAAATTGAGAAACTGGACACAGTTGCATCAACAGAGAGTGGTCACAAAGAGTGGGCGATGGAAAGATGGGCTGATTATGAGAAATAAGTGGAAAGACTGTCATGTATTTCTGTAAGGATGTGTTTATTAAAATTAGACAACTGGGAAATGATGAAAGAGGCAAAAAAAGAACAAAATCAAAGAGCGTTTCTTGTAACTCACCAATACACTTGATTAGATCCGAATGGCTGAACTGTGTTCCCCCTGAAGTGACCAGATGGAGCTGGTTAGGTTGTGTGGTCTCCGAGTTGGTCTCTCTTTTTCTTTCCACTGTCTCAGATAAACTTGAAAATAGTTTCTTCAAAATTTCGTAAGTTCTTGTTTTTTCCTGTGATCTCACAGAAAATCTCAATTGTATATACTATAGCAGTCAAGCACACTTATAAATGTCCAACTACTTCTTTCTGTCACTAAACTACTAGATTTATGTTCATGTTCATATTTACTCCACCCCCCCATCCTTCCTCCTCCCTAATATTTCAACACACTAATTTTTCCATGTTTTTTTCCTTTAACGAAAGTACAAGGTTGTTTTTTCTAACCTGCAGGCTATAGCATGCAATGAGATTATGGGAATGTGTTGGTGAGGTGTATGATAGTTCCACAGCTCTGCACCCACCCACGTTTCTTCTACCTGCTCTTACCAGCTTATCTGATAGATCTTTATCATAGATTACTATACAACTTTCTCTGCTTATGTAAGGAATAGCTGAATACTCCAGCATCGTTTATTCATCATGTTCCACAATGACTTTCTTTCCTCTGTGGAACACAGCAGGAGAAACTTTGAAGAATGTTTTTTTTTTGTTTTTTCTTCTGTATAATGAATGGGGATGGGTACTGGTAGGCTCCTAAATTAAAGGATAAAAGTATCATAAAACTGGTTCATACAACTCATCTTCATTATTCCACGTCTTTTGAAGCCATACTTATTTGTAAGGTACATTATTCTCTTGGTTCTCAGAAGAGTTTTAAATAGAAGGGCAGACACAAGAGTCAGTTCATCCAAGAAATTGTGTGCTATATGCCACTTTCAGCACTAAGCTTTACATGCTTAAAATATATATATTTTATTGCCATTATGGTTCCATCCATGTTCCATCGCTTTAAAAAAGTTATTTAAATTATTAACCCTGTAAAGATTGAAATATGAAATAATAGTCAGAAAAATTGTTTAAAATTTTTAACTTTTGCATATTTTTGTTACATGTCATATTTGATACATCATGCTTTTATTGCTCATATAGATGAATATGAAGCTTACAGTGCCTTGTGAAAGTATTCATACCCCATAATTTTTTTCATGTTTTGTTATGTTGCTGCCTTATGTTAAACCGCTTTAAATATGTTTTTTTCCACATCAATCTACACTCCATACACCATATTGACAAAGCAAAAACAGAATTGTCACAACTTCGTAAATTTATTAAAAATAAAAAACTGAAATAAGTACATTGCATAAGTATTCATACCCTTAACTAAATATTTAGCTGAAGCACCTTTACAGTCTCAAGTCTTTTTTTTTTTTTTTTTTTGATGCGACAAGCTTTTCTCATCAGCATTTGGCAATCTGCCATTCTTCTCCTTACCTCTTCATCTCTCAAGTTCTGTCAGGTTGGATGGGGGCAGATACACATTTTCAGATTTCTCCAGAAATATTTGATTGGGTTCAATCCCAGGCTGTGGCTGGGCCACTCAAGGACATTCACAGAGTTGTCTGTAAACCACTCTTGCTGTGTGTTTAGGTTCATTGTCCTATTGGAAGATGAACCTTCTGCCCAGTCTGAGGTTCTGAATGCTCTGGATTGAGTTTTCATTAAGGCTATCTCAATATTTTGGTGCATTGAGCTTTTCTTCTACTCTGATGAGTCCCTCAGTCCCTGCCGCTGAAAACAGCCCCACAGCATGAGGCTGCTACCAGCACACTTTACTTTTGGGTTGGTACTCTGCAGGTGATGAGCAGAGCTGGTTTCCTTCAAACATCGAGAATCTTGTTTCTCACAGTCTGAGGGTCCTTTAGCTGCTTTTCTGCAAATTCCAAGTGTGTTTTCATGTGTCTTCACTGAGGAGAGGATTGAGTTTGGCCACACCGCCATAAAGCCCAGATCGGTGGAGTGTTGCAGTGATGTTTGTCCTTCTGTAGGTTTCTCCGATCTGCATATATGATCATGGAGCTCAACTAGAGTGACCATCAGGTTCTTGGCCACCACACTAACCAAAGCCCTTCTCCATCAGTTGCTCAGTTTGGCCAGGAGGCCAGCTCTAAGAAGAATCCTGGTTGTTTCAAACTTCTTCTATTAAGGGTAACAGAGACTACATGCATTTGTGACCCTTCAATGAAGCAGAATGTTTTTCTGAACTCTTCCCCAGATGTGTGGCTTGACACACACCTGTTTCTGAGCTCTACAGGCAGTTATTTTGACCTCAGGGCTTGTTTTTTGCTCTGATATGCATTATCAGCTATTACACCTTTTATTAAGATGTGTGCCTTTCCAAATCATACGCATTCAATTGAATTTGCCACAGGTTAAATTCACTCAAAGTGTAGTAACATCTACAAGCAATATGAATGCTCCTGAGCTAAATTTCAATTGTCCCAGATAAGGGTATGAATACTCATGCAATGGAATTATTTAAGTATTTTATTTTTAATAAATTTGCAAAGATGTTAAAAACCATTTTTTTTTGCTTTTCTATTATGGTGTATGGAGTGTAGATTGATGTGGGGAAAAAATGTATTTTAAAGCAGTTTAACATAAGGCAGCAACATAACAAAACGTGAAACAAATTAAGGGGTATGAATACTTTCGCAGGGCACTGTAAGTGAAAAAAGTCACTTTTTATTCAGAGGCCTCTATATGTCCCAATAATATGTCCTAGTAAGATTATTTTTTAAATGCTTAGTTTTGTGATCAAAGCTCTGTATTATTTGTGGGGGCTAAAATTTCCAAACATGCAATACAATTATTACTGAGAGATACAAATAAATGTTCCTCAAAATATGCTCGATGTATCATTTGATTCTCACATTTTAACATGAAAAATTAGATAAATATATATAATGAAATTTTACTAACAATATAAAAGTTCTTCTTACTGTTACTTCACAAAAATCAGTAAAGATTTCACAGCAAAAAGACAGATTTCACAGCAAAAAGACAGGACGTTTTTAGAATTTTACTAAAAGGCCTTTTATTTTCTAAAAATGTATGAACTATCAATCACGACAGAAGGCATGTTGAAGATTGTGTACAACAAGCTTTAATCATGATGCTAACTTAGAGGCTTTAGAAATGTACACACCAAATATGACGAGTAGGCTTTATAAGATTAAAATGTTATTCAAACTTTAAAAACTGTTCACTGAAAGCTTCTTTGGGAAATGCAGAATAATTACATGGCATTGCTGTGAAAACTCTCTTTTAGAACCTTTGTTTTTTAGTAAAAGGATGTCAGTGAATATGGAATTGTATTTTCACACACAAACTCATTGCATGAGTCTATCGGTGTCCATTATTAAAAATATTACACATTTTAACCATGCTCCAAATGGGAAACTATTGTTATATATGGGAGAGAGAAGGAGAGAGAGAGAAGGAGAGGAAAACTTAGCGAGAAAATCCACTTCCTTATTTCTGACCTCTGGGTCATTATTCAGTGACCTGTTTCCCATGAGTAACATTAGCTTCTCCAAACTCTCATGACTGGGTTCACTGGAGCACCAAAGTGAGCAGCTTAATCATTGCTTTGCATGAAGTTTATAGTAACTCAGATTTGCATATATGTCATTGTGACGTGATTGGAGGCTGTGTGGGAACTAAACATACTAGCTATCTTTGTTGTCCACATGATGGCAACATTCTCCCATAAATGTGCTTTTGGTTTAGTGTATATAAAGACAGCACAGATTGCTGCTGATGAGAAGCTCATGCATAACTCTGATATTTTTATAACTTGATGAAATGTGCCACCTCATAATCAAGCCCTATGCTTAAGACCATAAGATCCAATCTCAAAAAGGCTCATATTCTTTATGTGTTCTATTCTTTTCCAGAATTATGTATATTCACATCACTAAATTAAATGGGAATGTAATTCCAGCCCAGATGAATGCCAGACGGATGCCTTTGTGAATCAATTTTATCAAGTAACAGATGCCATGGAAAGCTCACTTCCAAGCATCAAACACGAGACAAGCTTTAAAATAAGACTAAATATAATTATTGTGAGAATTGTCAGAGAGCAGGAGAAAGAGGGAGAGAGAGAGCATGTTTATTTAAGTTTTTCATCTCCCGTCTCAGACAGAGTGCAGACTACAGAAGATAATGAGAAACAGATCTTACAGGGGGAGGGAAAGGAGGGAGAACTGGGATAAAGAGTTGGGGAGAAGGAAGGGGAGGGACAAAGTAGGGTAAAAGTATGATGGGAAGAGAGAGAGAGGGAATGACTGTCGTTATGGCGTCACGGATGGATCAGCCTTCAGCATCAGTGTCTTGTCTGAAACAAAAATAGCCACTGTGTTAAGCATGTGGAAAACGAATGAAATATGTTTTTCTCAGAACCTGTTTGCCAGACAAGGCTTTCACTGGTGCCTGTCCAGGGAATTCTCTATTGGACAGAAGAGAAAGTGTTTCTGCTTTAAAAAATGTGTGTTGGAATAGATTCTTGTGGGTATCATAAAGTTATACTTCACTCTAAAATATGTAGTTGTGCTCACTGGCCAATCAACACACTTTGCAGCAAAAGCGGGAATGTAAAGCTAAGAAAGAGGGGTCTGTTGATTGACAGGTCAGATAGCCAATAGGGAGAGAGTAACGGTACTGAAGAACCCGCCCAAAGGCAATTAAGGGTAAAGAACGAAAAAGAACTTGATATAACTTTTTTGTTCTATGGCGGTGGAGGAGTTAGGGTATGAATGTAAATTCAACGGATATTTCTTTTTGAACATGAACGTATGTGGGACTTGAGGCTGTGAACATGTCTGGCCGGTTCTGAACGATGGAAGTTCGTGAGATGAAGTTATAATAACCGACTGTCACGGAAATCGCGAGCGAATCTACTGGGAAGAAAAAAAGTTCAAGAAAGAGATGAGCAGCTGATAAACTGCAAGAGCGATGCGGAGATAAGAAAATGATCCATGCAAATGTGATACTTCAGCTTGAGGATAACTTTTAATTCTTAAGTGTAATAAAAGGAAGGCGCACGAAGGAGAAAGCGGATCGTGCAAAGTGACATTCTGGAAAAGCTGTATGACTCCCATGAGTTTTAAACGGAGCCGAGGCTGAGAAGTGAGAGAGGGTCAGTGATATATCTGTAGCCGGTCTCGGTCGTACTTTCCTCGGAGTGAGAGATGGGGGCCGCGCCGGGCTCGGGATGGGAGGAGGGAGAGTTCGAGTTCAAGCTCGTGTTCGAGGAGGATCCGCCGCGCCAGAGCCGCTGCGGCCCAGAAGACACCGACAGCGGCCACACGCACCGTGAGCCTGCCGGTATGAGCGGTCCGAGGAAAGATGGAAAGGGTGGCTATACATACTGGGATGGTGCTCGTAGGTCTGGGCTGGTAACCGATGTTCTAGGTCTAAAAACCGCGAAGCGTAACATATAAATGATCACTGTTGTCCCCTTGAGCAGTCAGTCAGTTTGCTTTAGGACGCTGTATTTATAACAAGTAGCTTTGGATAAATAATTAGCGTTTCATTATTTATATCAGAATCCTACAGAATATGCGCATTATAAATAAATATAAACATATTTTAAAAGTATCTAAGAAATGTAAATGGGTCAACGACGTGACGATAATGTGTTTTTTTTCTTCTCCAAAATAATTACAAAGAAATGCGGTTCAGACAAAAAGCAACTTCAGTTTCTGGTTTAAAAGTAGGCTAATTTCTATAATTTTTCAGATTTTAAATTGGCATATTTTGGCTTATTATTAATACTTCTTTAAAGTGTGCAATTAAGCAATTTTGCTTTAAAATATTATTAACAAAAAAAACTTATCTCGCAAATCAGCAATTGAAGCCATTTTGTTGTCACGTGACTAAAAAAACATAAACAGAAAGGACATTAATGGTGTATCCAGGTCATTAAGTTTATTTAAAAATCACACATTTTAATTTAATAATAAACTTTAATAATAAGGGACGATTTCTGAGCAATTTTAAGGACATCTTTATATTAATGGGTCTTTTTTTTTTACATTGACAAATATGTTTAAATTATTATAAAAATAGTAAGTTGTGGACACTAGTTTATTCAAGGTGGAAAGAAAATATTTGAGTATTTTTTGCCTGATTATAGTTACACCATTTTGCATTTTTGTAGTTATTAGATTTTTGTATAAATGTTTTTAAAAATATATGAAACTGATATGAATTCAAAGAAGTTCATCTTGTGTTTTGAGATTGCTTTTAAAATATTTCACTTTTACCTCATCTTGGACATCCTTATATTTGTATTTTGGCACATAGGCAGTACACTGCGTATTTTAGGAGACTTTGAATGTCTGTACGTTGAATGTCTAAATAGGCACAATTTTTAATGTCTCTAAAGAATGCTTACATGTTCATGTAGTCTGACTCACTGCCCATGTAACTAAGTTTTATCTGCTGAAGTGTGCGTGTGTTTATGGGTAAGTGTGGAGCACAGTGCAATGTGTTTTTAATCAGCTGTGCGTGTGAGCAGAGTTAACAGCTGCCATCTGGACCCGAACCCTCAATCTCTGTTTACTGAGCATGCATTTGGATACCTCCCTCCAATATTCCCTCCTTTTCTCTGCCCTGTTTTCCCCTCCTGGCACACATTCTGTTGTACACCCACCCTCCGCCTTCATTCTGGTGTGAAGTTGTAGAAACATACACTTCAGGTTTCTGTCCACACTGCATCACTTTGCTGCCTTTTACCACAAGTTCTTTCTTCAGATGTTTACTATGTTCTCAAGTGTTGCCATACTTAATTATTTACTTACTTGTGCTCTTTATCATATCAACAAACTTAATGTGTAGGTCCTGAACTACTTTAAAATTGCCCTTCAAACATATACCATGTTACTACCATAGTTTACCACAACAATAGAGCGGAGACTGCAAACATGGGCCTTTTCCAGTGAAACGTTGATTTTAAAGTAGCTTTTATAATATCTAATATTCTATCAGCCAAATTTCTTTTTTAAGAAATGTATTAACTCGTAAGAAATGTATTAACTCACTGTATTAATTAAATTAATAATTAACAAAATTAATTATGTTTTATGAATATATGTTGGGTTAAAATATTATTGTATATAATATTCATAATTATGTTTTTTATTAAAATGTGTATATTTTGTATTAAAGCAAGAAGGAATGTGAAGCAAATGAGTGAGCTCAAAAATCCTCATGAAAAAAGTTAATGAAATAAGAATAAAACTTAAATAAAGTTACTGTAATTTTGTTAATGTATTTAGAGTTAACCCAGGTTTTTGTAGAAACATTAACTAAAGAACCTAGCATTTTTGTGGAAACTGTCATTGCTACACTGTAAAAAATTGAAAGCGGTTTCAACTAATTATTATTTAGTAACTAGTTCCAAAGAAATTTTACGTTCAGTCAATTTCTGACTTTAAAGTGTTGCCTGAATTGTTATTTTTTTAGTTGGCTCAACCTTTACTGAAAATTTACAGTGCACGTGCATGTGTTTTTATTAGTTGAGTTAACATTAGCATAGCTAATTGTTGACTGGATTTGAAAATAACCATTCATTCAATGTTTTTCAAATATATTTGTGTAGACTTAATATAATATGTCCTCTCAACTAAGGCTAAGCAATAAAATTAGCTCAACTTAAAAAATGTTGCCCTTCCAACATTTTGTTAATTAGATTTTTTACAGTGTATGCTAATGTTTTGGTGTGGCAGATTGTAGATTTGAGAATTGAGATTTCAGAAATCACCCCATTTGGAAAACCGTGTGGATGTTTTCTGAGGTAAACAAGTCTGCGTGTACTTGTGGAAATAATAAATGACGTCTCCACAAAGGCTTCCCTGTGTTTGTTATGATTTTCCAATGAGAGGCCTTGTGTCTCATGTTTCAGCAATTGTTTATCCCATATGCATATGCTTGCAGATTGGAAAGCTTGTGATTTGCCATGTACAATAATCTTTTTTTTTTTTTTTTTTTCTTTCACAGATACCCACTTGACTTCCGCACAGGCTGGCCAACCCGTGGGTATCCCACCGTCAGCCGGTCGCAGGGCTGGGATGCATTCCCCACCCCCCAGACGGGCATTAGTCAGGGAGTTCATTGGGACTTATGAGAGTCTGCCAGCAAGATCAATACAGGTGGGAGGCACATTTGCCTAAATTGTAGATTTCTAGAACATCCTGATACAAAGATCATGTTACACATTGTAATTAATTATAGTGAAATAAATCCAGAGGTCTGGTTTTAATTTCAGGAGTTCGTTTTTGTTGCCCAGTAATGTTTATTGTGAACAGAATCGGTTGCCATGAGCTGTTGTGCATATTTTGTTTTGGCACAAAAGGGGTGCAAATAAATGTTAGAGTTCAATTAAATTTAAGTATCCTTTAGCATTCAGAGTCAACCAAAATCAAACCAAAAGCGACCATATTTATTTAATACGTGTTTTTGGCCATATAGTAAATCATTCATCTGTAAATTATTCCAAAGAAAAACATGATTCTTGTGAAGGATAAGATAGAGTGCTTTTACTTTACTTTATAGTTTTTACTTTACATGACTTTTTTTTAAAGTTATTACTTTTTATTTATTAAAATAATGAGTACATTTAAAACAGTTCTTGCAAAAGATGTGTGACTTGTTTTATTGATGTTCACGTTTTAGAGACAGCATAAATGCAATCCCATAATCATGCATATTTATTAATAAAATAAAAAATGTCATAATGGCATGTGAGCGATTTAATATTCTCAATTCTATATAAACTTGCACTTTTGAGAAGAAAAGTCAGATTTTTAACTAATATTACACTACACATTGTCAAATGAACACTATTGTTAACTAAAACTAAAACTTTTAAGAGCAGTTCATATTCATTTAAATAAAGCTGAAATTAAAAAATATAAACATTAGAGGAAGAACCTAAACTTAAAAAAATAATAAAATAAAAAAGCTAAATAATTTTATAGAAAAATTGAATGAAAATAGAATAGAAAAACTAATGAAAATGACAAAAGCATTTATCAGAATGATTAAAACTTAAACTAAAAATAGAATTAAAAATAAAAGCTAATTCAAAATATTAATAAATTCTATAATAGTAGATAAATAAATAAGTGTATATGAATCACCAGTCAGTAACTATACTGATTTAAAATTTACAGCTAGTTGTAAGATTTATATGTTTGATTTACTAAAAATAACCGATTCATAAGAGTCACATCGTCAGCATTCAGATTACACTGGTTGTGCTGCTTTTTTTGATTCACTAAAAAGAACTGTCTGATAAGAATCTTTCATTCTTAAAAACACTGCTGCATGTTACAGTCATGCTGTAGATTCATTAGTTGTGTTGCAGTGCTGCTGTAATAGTTCAATCATATCACAATTATTTTCTTTTTTAGCCCACAGTAGCCACGTTTACATGTACACTTTTTTGTCATTCCGATTAAAATCATTCCGATTGAAAGATTCGGTGGACTGTTTACACGAGACGTCATCTAATCCGAAGGACAACAAGTAGCCTACAAATCATCAGAGGAAAAAACGCCTGCGGTTTTTGCGCTAATATTTTTAATAGCTGCTTGCGCTTGCTTAGAATAAACTGACTAATATTTGCATCCCTTGTGTTCATTCGAGCGCTCAGTCATGTGGCCAGAACACATAAACATTCATAGAAATTATATGACCATCTTCTACCGTACCACACACAGAACCAAATTGATTTCTCAATTGCAGTTTCTAATAACTAAGTTGCACATATACTGTATATCTATCAGATAAAATAATAAACACAATATAGCTTGATCTCAGCCAGTTGATCAACACTCATCATATCGCCATAATTTCTTAATGTTAAAGCATTGAGGGATAAAATAACAGTACAACCCTCTATAATGCAGCTCTGAAATGAATTGTATTGTGATTCTAAAAAGTTTCACTGTACTTAAATAGAACAAATAAATGATTTCTTACCAAGAGTTGCTAAACTTAAAGGAGCGTTGATTTATGAAAACGGAGAGTGATTGCAACGAGCTGTATCATAAATAACATTTCCAAGCGTGTAATCGTACATTATTCATGGCGTGAGCACTTATAAATTCAAGCAGATTGGAAATTATGAATCTGTAATAAATAAATAAATTACAGGCAAATTTTGGTCAAGTTGTTTATTTTCATTGAGCTATACTGTCACCATTGTGTTGTTTCTAAGCTGAAAAGCTGAAAATTGCGCTTCATTTCAGATCCGTTTTCAACTCATGAGAGCAGATAAACAGCAAGCGTTCTCCATTCTAATGTGTTTTTAACTGTATAATTAAAATTTTCACTTCTACCTCCACTATTTCCCAGTCTCTACTGTAGTGTCGGTGTCCCAAATTCCAGAATGCCGCAAAGTAATCGGTTTAACGTGTTTACATGGCAGAATTTTAATTTTGTTCGGTTTATAGAAAGGTGTATCCCACCCCTCTCAAACTGATTACAATTTCATTTGGTTTGGGCATTTTTATTCCGATTGAGGTGTTTACATGGAGCATTTTCATTCGTATTAGACTTTTAAACCGATAACAATGCTCCATGTAAACGCACCTAGTGATATCACAACGTCTTCTTTTTCTGTTCCAGGTATCAGAGTCTAGAGTGCTTGAGTGCCCCAGCATCCAGATCACCACTATCTCCCCTGAAGATGACTCAGGTCCAGCGGGGGGAAGTTATTGGGACGGCGGGGGTGGCTGGGACAGGGAGCGCCTATACCTGCCCCTGCTGGACTCTTACCGTGACGTCATGACAGGGGCAGGTTCCCTCAGTCCCAGCCCCAGCCCTGCTTCCAGTTCCTCATCTCGTGGATGGCTGAGTCCAGCTTCCAGCTGTGATTCTCTCCTGGTGGAGGAGGACGAGCTCAACGAAGCTGCTGCCCACTTCTGCCTATCGCCCTCCTCACGCCCCACGTCTCCTGGGGGCAAAAAGCGCAGGAACTCCCCACTGGCCTCCCCCAGCACCTCCCGCAGAAGTAGCTACTCCGAGGATCTGTCCTCCCTCCCGGACATGGGAGAAACCTCGGCTCAGTCTCAGGCTCCAGCGAGCTGTGAGCTCAACATCCCACAGAAGACCAGGAAGACCTCTCTGGAACAGGTGATCCTTTTGAAATATGGCTGTTAAACTCACTGATGGTCCATTCTTGGTAATCACATGAAGAATTCATTCATATTCTGTCCTATGACCATCTTGGTGTGTTTATGGGTGTTCACATCTCCAGATGTCATCAAGAGATATCGAACCAGAGCTGACCCCCCTTCAGACCTCTCCCTGCCTCCTCCCAGAGGTTGCTCAGCTGAGAAGGGAGCCCCCCACAATAGGGATGGACTACCTGTCTGTACCTCCTGCTCTGGGCTGGGGCAGAACCAGGGCCAGCGCTCACAGTCCTCTCTTTAGGTTTGCACACAACTTCTTATTTCATAATGTGAATTATGCACTGAATACCGCCTAACAATTAAAACAGCTTGAAATTAGAACACGCAAAAGAATGTAATAGATACTGATTATTTGATAAGACTTTCAAAAGTTATGAAATTTTTACAGAAAATAACCATTTTTATTTCCAAGATGATATTTTCTGAATTAAACATGCAGTATTCTGAGGTCATGTGATAAAAATGTAGCATACAATTTGAAACACTAATCATGGAATGAAGCATGCTGTTTTGCTCACTAAACTATTTTAGTTTTAGATTCTGATTTCAATCAGAATAATTTTGATCTTTGACTTCTAACCTCACATTGTCTCTGCTTCCTTAATCCTGCTCCAGATCTAATGCACTGCCGCCACTTGACTGGCCGCTGCCTTCACAGTTTGACCAGTATGAACTGCGCATAGAGGTACAGCCCAGACCACATCATCGCGCTCATTATGAAACTGAAGGGAGTCGAGGAGCAGTAAAGGCATCACCTGGAGGCCATCCAGTAGTGAAGGTGACGCTCATAAGTTATAATGTACAGTCCTGTACAGTAGGTGCTATTACTTCAGAATTGACCCTTCAAAAAGACCCGCCCCCTTTAGTTACTGTTGCTATGTCCGACAAGCCATGGCGCTCTCATGTTCTCACACAGTGGAAAATACATTGCGGAGCAAAGAGGAAACTGACAATGTGCCGACGGACAAGATAGAGCAGGTTACTTTTGTTATGAAACAAAGTCTCAGCTTTCAAATTGTCATTTTGTAAGAAATCCAAACAATAAATACCGTTTTGTGGCCCGTTAATGTGTCATGACAGATCGCTGTAGTGCCTCAGTTCAAGCACCACGTGAACTGATCATCTCTTCATCTTTACTAGTTATAGCACAAAATAAACATGAATGAACATCAGAAGGTATCTTATTTCAACCGACGTCGATTGTTTTGTTTGTTTTTCAGACAGAATGTCAGATCATCAGTCAAACTCCCTGCGAAGGGTCAATTGTGTGACTTGGTGTATTACTTACTTGTATTACTGAATTTGAATTTTAGATTGTTTGTTGTTCTGTAGTAAAATAAACACTAAATGAAAAAATATGTCAAATAAATAAATCAGTAGAAAAGGCATGATCTCTGTGGACTTTCACATATTTGGAAACAGCCACTGTTAAAAAAGAGAAATGAGAAAACACTGAAATTACTTAAAGTAACATAATTTCTTTAACTAATTGAATTGATGTTCATTTTTTGCTCTTTTCTCTCTGTTGTCCAGCTGGTGGGTTACACTGAAAGGCAGCCGCTCTCCTTACAGGTGTTTGTAGGAACTGCCGATGACAGATCAATACGTCCTCATCCTTTTTATCAAATACACAGGTAAAACTCTCGCATGACTTTTCAAGGTATTAAACAAAAGTGTTTTTGGCACATCCGTGGCTTCACACGAGAAACACTTCTCTCCACACAGAGTAACAGGGAAGATGGTAGGCACAGCTAGTCAGGAGAGCATCCAGGCTGGCACTAAACTCCTGGACATCCCACTCAACCCAGAGAACAACATGACTGCCCTGTAAGACTCCGGAGCCCTGATTGTATGTCGTAGACACCTCAGTAAGTGATCATACATGAATTCCTGTCTCCCTCTCAGCATTGACTGTGCAGGTATTCTAAAGCTGAGGAACTCTGACATTGAACTCCGGAAAGGAGAGACAGATGTAGGGAGAAAGAACACTCGAGTGCGTTTAGTGTTCCGCACACACCTTCCTCTGTCTCCACCCATCGTCCCTCCAGGTCGAGTCTTAGCCCTGCAGGTGGCCTCTTTACCCATTGAATGCTGTGAGTGTTGGCAAATCACAATTATGCCTGTTTAACTGCAGCTCCCATGTGTAATTTGTCTCTTTTTCACATTTTAGTTTCATCCTAAACACTCATAATCTTCACTTAAATTTAAGCTTACATTTCTGCCTGCAGCACAGCGCTCTGCACAGGAGCTTCCTGTAGTGGAGTCTATCAGTCTTACTTCCTGTTCAACAGAGGGAGGCGAGGAACTACTTCTAGGTGGGACCAACTTTCTAACCACCTCCAGAGTTTTCTTTATGGAGAGAGGATCAGGTATTGTAGTAGGCCTACATTAATGCACAATACCAGAAAAGTTGTTCTTTCTTTTGAACTTTTGAACGATTTTCACAAAAATGATTAAGTAGTGCATCTGTTTCAACACTGATAATATTAAGAAATGTTTCTTGAGTACAAAATCAGCATATTAGAATCATTTCTGAAGGATCATGTGACACTGAAAACTGGAGTAAATTCACCTTTACCACCACAGGAATAAATTACTGTACATTTTAAAATATATTAAAATAGAAAAGAGTTATTTCAAGAAATTTTATAATATTTCATATTATTAAAGTTTTTTGTGTGTATTTACTGTATTTTTATCAAATAAATGCAGCCTTGGTGAGCATAAGAGACTTATTTATTTTAAAATTTAGTGCAAAGGAAGGAACTGACATTATATCACAGAATCAGTGTTGTATGTTGTATTTATTACTTATTTTTTCTAGATGGCAAAGTCCAGTGGGAGGAAGAGGCACATGTGGACAGGGACAAAAGCAATGAGGTAAATTAACCATAAACCTTATCTATGATCATTTACACTGTGTGTAACTTGAAAATAAATGAACTAAATATGTCTGTATTTTCTTATGGTGCAGAATTTGCTGTATGTACGAGTGCCAGCCTATAACGATCTTTCACTGAACCACCCAGTATCTGTCTGCTTGTATGTGTCCAATGGGAAAAGGAAGAGGAGCAGCACGCACTGCTTTAAATATCTGCCCAGTGAGTGTTACACAGACGGCGATTAGCTATGCTTTATGTGGGAGAATCCCTCTGCACATGGTATTTATCTGTGCTGTTCACAAGAAATGCAAAATATGTCTTTTGCATGTTGTGTGTAATAAAGAACAGATTCTCTTTCATAATCTAAAGGCACTTTTAGCCCAAGCAGCATATGCTGCTTTGATCTCCAATAAAATTTTCCAAATAGCATCACAGAAGAGCAGTTTTACAAAAACAATTTCTCTTATGTCTTTTAATAAGTTATTGTATTCTTTAAGGATATATTAAATTGATCAAAAGTGAAAGTAAAGATGTATAATATTACACAAGATTTCTATTTCAAATACACAAAATGTCTATTTCACTTTCTTCATCAAAGAATCAAGAAAAAATGCATGTTTCTACAAAAATATTAAACTGCACAACTGTTCTCAATGTTGATAATAATAAGAAATGTTTCTTAAGCAATGAAGCATCATAATAAAACAATTTCTGAAGGATCACACTGAAGACATTATTAACATGTCTATTAAAATAAAAACAGTTCTTTTAAATTGTAATAATATTTTTCAATATTATATTAGTTTTTACTATATTTATTTTAATAAAATAAATGCAGCCCTGATGAGCATAAGAGATTATTTTAAATATTTTTAAAAATCTTACCGATCTCAGACTTTTGAATAGTAGTGAAATAATTATAAAATAATGATTTAATATTACATTTAATTAAATATAAAACAAATAATTTGATATTTTATGTTAGGTAATATATCTTGTCACATTTCATATTTAATGTATACAATATGATTATTTTCATGTCATGGTACATCTGTGATGTTAAGTCATGCATCTTAAATTTTCTAGTCATGTTTAAAGAAGAAGATCCACTGCTGTCCCGTCCCTCCATCTTGCCCCTGGAAGGGGTGACGCTTTGCCCCATGGGGAGCGGCAGCACTGTCGACATGAGGTCAGACCTATCCTCAGATGACAGAAGCATGTCTTTCCACCTGCCTCCATATCCCAATGAGTACTCTTACTCCTCGCATGGCTACCAGGAGGACTACTGCCGCAAACCGGAGCTTTCCGAGGACAGTGGAGGTCGAGGTGCTCTGATGGAAAGGCATCCCAGCTTTGAGAGCCTGGAGCTGGGCTTCACAGAGCTTCTTCCTCCCATGTACCCAAGAGCCTCACAACCTCTTTCCCCCTCCCCGTCTCCCTCTCCGTGGCTCGACTCTCCCTATCTTTCCTCATCACCTTCTCCCTCACCCTCTTGCTCTCTAAGCCCATTCCCTGCAAGCAGTCCGATCTCCACCTCGCCCCTTCCTCCGCTCTCTCACTCCCCATATCAACACTGTCCTTGCCCCCAAGAGATGTGCTCCTCGCCTCCGTCAAACACTAGCCACTATCAGGACCTGTGCCCACCTCCGTATGGCCAATATGAGAGCTGGGAGCACCAGATGTGTCCCTCTGAAAGAGACACAGGCCCTGGTCTGAAGCTGGAGGGACCCCCGGACTTCTCGGGCCCCACACCCATGCAGCATATCACACTAGAGGAAGGTGGGTATGATTGACTGTATATGTCATACTAGAGATGCACCAACATTAATAAATAATTATTTTCATGTTATGGCCAATATCCAATAAATTACTCATATTAAAATTCTGTATTAGTTTGTCTAACAAAAGAAAAAAGAAAACACAAAAAAAATAAAATCTGTTCTAAATGTTTTAAAATATTTTGTATTTATTTTTATAAAAAAAATAATGTTACAATTTTTTTTTCAAATCTATTAATCAGAGAATAAGCTATTTTAAATTATAATAATAATTTACTATATTACAGTTTTTACTGCATTTTTGATCAAATAAATGCAAACTTGGTGAGCATGAGAGACTTTTTCAAAAACATTAAAAATCTTACTGACTCCAAAACTTTTGACTGGTAGTATAATACAGTAATATCAAATAATTATTTATATTATATATAATTATTTTGTCTAAAAAAAATAATAATAATAATTTTAAGGCATCTCATTCTCAACATTACAATGTGTGGTAAGAAAATGGATTTTCATTGTGAGATTTGCTAAAGAATTTCGTTTTTTTTGTGTGAACTATTCCTTAAGCTATAATCTTACTGATCTGTATCAATCAATTAAATTATTTCTACCACAATTTCTCATCCCCACAGTGACTGAATTCATTGGAGAGGATATAAGATCCTTTCAGATGGGGTCACACATGGATAGTCGACCTGGATGACAACATCCTCTCAGTAATAGTCCAGTGATAATCAGTGTATAGTTAATATCATATCAACATTTTATGTATAATTTTGATTTGAATTATGGTATATTGCTAAAATATGGCAATAATAATAAAGACTGTGCTACTTAAGTGGTGAATCTGTGGTAAAACAGAAGGCAGGCATACAGTTGTAAGTATGTAACTGTTACTGCTTCCTGACTGCATATTTGAATGGAACTAATGTTTTTAATCTGTATGCAAAATAAATTATCATTATATTATTTCTATGTTTTGATCCACTAATATGTGCATTTATTGGGGTAATTGGTCATTTAATGAACAGGTAATCTAAAACCGCATGCTCTTCCTCATTCCCTGTTTTATCTGAGAAACTGACTTCATTTTTGGCTTGATATCTGTTTGTGGGATCACTCAACATGTCCTTTGTACACAGTATCTAAGTCGTTTAAATGTGACTTCACTCCTGCTCCCACGCAGGAAATATTACAGCCCTTTCAGACATCTAAACATTTGTAAAGGCAGAATATAAGAAAGTTTTATAATAATTAAATGCAGGTTATTATCTTTATCAGGTTATTGCTGTCAGGAAGCAATGTGGACGTATTGTGATTAGTGACTAGCTGTTAAATTGTTGGTTGACAAGTGTAAATGAACTGGTATACTTGCCTATTTGGACGACATGAGGATCTCTGCCCCCTACTGCTATAAATACATTATATTTCCATGTACAATGGTATTTTTGTGTGTTCTAACAAAAGAACTGTGTGTTTTCACTTAACGTTTTTATTCAAAACGTGGGGGGGCCAGACTCGTGTTTTTAATACATACTGCAAGGTAATCTATAACAACCTAAATTAAAACAACAATACAAATAATTTTGTATTGTTGTTGCATTATTTTTATTCCATGCTTGTTTGACACACAGCAGCCACAACCATAAAAAGCAGGCTACAGAAAATTTTTATGGTTTCTACAAATACCATTACAAACATTACAAACCATCAACATTTAACCATTTGCTGTAGTGTGTTTTGGCACCATTAGGATTTATTGGTTTTAACAAGCCACCGATACAGTGACTGAATGAAGTAAAACCATTACTAATTTTGTATGGTGTCTAGTTTTTTTACGTTTTATTTATTTTATTTTATTTTTTTAGATACTAAAATGTTTTCTTTGTAGATTGATTGGCGATAGGCAAAGTTAATAGATACTGTAATCATGAAACATTATCTATGGGTGTCTAGCCATAAAATACTTTTAATACGTAGTTTAAGTTTAATAAAACATTTTAAAGCTATAACTTTCATGAACAAAAAGAGACAAATAACGTTTACAATATCAAAGAACATTTTCCATCCAGGGAGTCCTAATAATCTCTACTGTTTAACTGTGAAATTAATATCTTACTTACATTCATAAGTACATTAATATCTTACATTATTTTTGAGCGAATTAGAGAATTGTCAGCCAGCGTCGGGGTGATGAAAAGCTTCAGCGAACTCATCTGACGCCTCTGATTGGTCCTGCATTCATAAGCTAAACAACGAATGTGATTGGTTATAATGAGCTTTAAAAATGTGCGTGTCTGGCTCTGCCAGCCAGCGAACGCATAAAGCTGGTGATGTTTTTCTTTTTATATACTTGTACAGGACAAACTGCGCATACAAAATTGTTTGCTTTAGATTCCAAATTTAGGGGGGCCAAAAGGGGGGCCAAGCTTGTTGACAGGGGGGCATGACATCTTATTACGCCGTTTAGATGCTTAACAGTGGCCAAGTTTACTTTGAATGTTTCAGTGAGAGGGCAATGGGTGAGAGGGTAAGTCAGGAACATTTCATTACAGTAGTTGTGAAGCGTTCAGACATGGGGCTGTTCAAATGAGAGCTGGACTAAAATTAGCTTGATTTTAGATAAACAAAATATTTAGCAAAAATATAAGGCGGCTTTCAATGGAACCTGACCTTTAAAAAATCTGGATATAATAACCCCAAGTTGTAGCTGACAATCAAATAGTTTCATCTCAGTTGTAAATCAGTATAATTAATCTGAATCACCTCTGTAACTATGTGAAAATATGTCTTGTGGGAATGTTGTGTTGTTTCCAAAATAAGCAGGACTGCATCTTGGTGCACTGCCAAATAGCAGCATATTTTAAGCCTGAAACTGGTGCTGGTAGTGTAACATGGTTTGAAACCACATTGGTGATGTTATAACCTATGTATGTATGGACCCGGATCTGTTCCAAAAAAAAAGTTGGAAAAGTCTCTCATGTGTTATCCCAGACATCATTCATTCATGAGCTTAGATAAACTAGTACGTTACATTTACATGTTCATAGCATATTATTTATACTAAGTCCTTCATCCAGACTCCTATCAGTGCCTTTCTCTGTTTTGGACTCTACCGCAAAAATGATTAATTAAATGATTTGTTAATGTATTACAGTCATTTTAAAACAGTTTATCTCATAGTTCACGTTTTTATTTCTGATCATCTGATACTGCACTGCACCTTCAGAGGAAAAGCAACAACAAAACTACTAGAGAAATAGTTCTGACAGTAGGCTTACATATTTCTTTAGTAGTTTTATTGTTGCTTTTCCTCTGAAGGCCTGGTTTGAACTCTTTTAGCCACCAGAGGTCGCTCTTTCTTTTATTTTGTCCTCACCATTTATTTGTACTGTTAAACTAGTCTAGATGTCATCAAATACTAAAGGAAAGACTCAAGGACGTGAAGAATGAGGTTGTCTCTTAAAGGCAAATATAATGTTACAATGTATTTTATTTGGATTGTTACAGTTTTTTTTCTTTTTTCAGAGCTGACAGAGAATGAAAGTGTAAAGGTCATTCACACAATATTAACCTCAAGGGACATCCCACAGACAGAAATAACAGCAATTGACTGAGTGTGTAGTTTAAATGGAAAGAAATTATCAAAGATATAAATATGTCAGGATTGTTTGACTGACTGAAAAAAACACTATATTATTAGAGATTTTCAATTTATGTGTGGCTATATATATATACATTTCGTATTTTAAATTACTTTAACTTGATGTACTAAAACTTAAACTGAAATAAAAAAAATGAAAAACTATGTAGACATAAAAACTAATAAAAATGACAAAAACACAACAAAGTTACTAAAACTTTAACTAAAATTAACATGAAAAGCAGATAATCTAAAATAAAATCTAATTCAAAATATTTACAAAAACTTAACAGTGGGAGAAGCAAACCCACTATAATTTTACAAATATCACTGTATTTCTTTACTAATGTATTGTATATTTTATATCTTTAATCTTTTACCCATTCTTTAATTACCAATGCCAAATGGGCCTACCCTTTTCCCCTTACTCCAACTGACACAACTTGATTGAGGCATCATAGCATGAAAACTCAAAGCCAGGGTAGAGCGGCTGTGTGAATGTGGTGTGAACTCTGTGGAGGAGGGTCATTGAGTCATCAATGCTGTAAAACGCTAGTGTCCCGGCCCTATGATCCAGATAAATGCCTATCTTTGACGAGCCAGGCTTCTGAGATCTTACTGACAATCCCGTTGTGCCAGAAAGCATAGCCTTTCCTGGAGCAGAACAAACTCCAGGATATGTCATTGTGACCAAAGTGAGCTTCACTGCTTTCCCCTTTCCTGGCAATGTTTTTGTATGCGACTGCAATGTTTACTCCCATCCCACTCCATTCCACCTCCCAGTAGCTGCAGCCTGTCAGGCCCTCTGTGCCCAGCACCTGGGCACAGAGGGATGGTTGTTCATGAGTCCCTTGTTTGTCCTGAACAGTTAAACTGCCCGCTGTTCTTCAGAAAAATCCTTCAGGTCCCACAAATTCTTTGGTTTTTCAGCCATTTTTGTGTATTTGAACCCTTTCCAACAATGACTGTATGATTTTGAGATCCATCTTTTCACACTGAGCACAACTGACGGACTCACACAATTATTACAGAAGGTTCAAACATTCACTGATGCTCCAGAAGGAAAAACGATCCATTAAGAGAATTTATAAAACTTGAAAACTAAAAAGGTGAAAACTTTTGAACAGAATGAAGATGTGTAAATTTTTCTTATTTTGCCTAAATATCTTTTTTTTTTTTTTTAGTACTGCCCTTCAGAAGCTACAGAAGATACTTACATGTTTCGCAGAAGACAAAATAAGTTAAATGTACCCTGATCTTCAAATTCCCCCCGGCTCTTAATGCATGTTTTTTCCTTCTCGAGCATCAGTGAGTGTTTGAACCTTCTGTAATAGTTGCATATGAGTCCCTCAGTTGTCCTCAGTGTGAAAAGATGGATCTCAAAATTATACAGTCATTGTTGGAAAGGATTCAAATACACAAAAATGCTGAAAAACCAAATAATTTGTGGGAGCTGAAGGACAGCAGGCAGTTTAACTGATCAGGACAAACAAGAGACTCATGAACAACTATCACTAAACAAAAAAACACAGCTGGGGATCATTCAGGTAACAACACAGTATTAAGAATCAAGCGTATGTAAACTTTTGAATGCGTAATTTTTATAAATTAAACAATTATTTTCTCTTGTGGACTTAATGTAAACATCTTTCATGTGGAATATCTTATTCTGGTCAGTACTAAACAAATAATATTTAAATAGCATTTTGTATGATAATCCCTCTTATTTTGTTAAAATAATTAACATTTTGCAGATTCTCCTAGGTGTATGTAAACTTTTGAATTAAACTATTTATTTATGTATTTTTCATCTATGCTACAGAATTTTCATTCACTATTTTCCTCATGCTGTCTGTTCATTTTTATTGGTGCTGTGGATAACAGGTTTTGTCTTTGTGTGTGTTTTAAATCAAGTTCCCTCTTAGGACATTGATTCCCAACCCAGCCCTCAAGATGCATGTATATTCTTGCACACTTAAAATGCTTTCATGGCTGTAAATTGTTGATGCACCATACTAAAATGTTTTGAAATGTTTTAATAAAAATACTTTGTAAATATGTTTGGATTGTCTTTTGATTTGTTATGTTATTCTGAATAATAGTAGTATCACAAATTTACTAACTATATGTACTATTCCAACTACACAATACACAATAATAATAGCAAATTATAGAAGAAACAAAATTACAAAGTGCTGTAAAAATACAGTACAACACTGTTTGTAGTTATACAGTACATTGTTCTACATACTGTAAAGTTGTATTACAGTACATTGCTGTAAAACAAAATACAGTAACTTGCTGGAAACCGTGCTGCCAGTAACTTACTGTAAAAATACTGGAACATTTTTAACAGTGCAGACATCATTCATTCAGTCTATCGGTGCCCTCATGAGCTTAGATAAACTAGTACGTTACATTTACAAGTTCATAGCATATTATTTATTTTAAAAACTGTTCATTCACAAAGTCCTTCATCCAGACTCCTATCAGTGCCTTTCTCTGTTTTGGACTCTACCGCAAAAATGATTAATTAAATGATTAGTTAATGTATTACAGTCATTTTAAAACAGTTTAGCTCATAGTTCACGTTTTTATTTCTGATCATCTGATACTGCACTGCACCTTCAGAGGAAAAGCAACAACAAAACTACTAGAGAAATAGTTCTGACAGTAGACTTACATATTTCTTTAGTAGTTTTATTGTTGCTTTTCCTCTGAAGGCCTGGTTTGAACTCTTTTAGCCACCAGAGGTCGCTCTTTCTTTTATTTTGTCCTCACCATTTATTTGCGTACTTGTACTGTTAAAGGGATAGTTCACTTTGAAATTAAAATTTGGTATCTATCAGCTTACCCCAAGGGCATCCAAGATGTAGGTGTCTTTTTTTCTTCAGTAGATCCAATTTTGATGTTTTTAGGTCAAACCGTTCTAGTCTGTCAGTCATATAATGGCAGGTATAGGTCACTGTCTCTATAAGAGGGAAAAAGAACATGCACAGAGAAATCCAAATTAAACAATTCCCCATCGTAACTACACATTGATGGCCTAAGACACGAAACGAGCGGTTTGTGTGAGAAAACGAACAGTATTTATATTGTTTTTTACCTCTTGTACACAACCATGTCCAAGTGATCTGAGTGCGCACACACATCCGGTGTGTGACGTGTGTGTGTGCGCGCTCTGGCTCACGCTGCATTCACACGGGGCGTCGGCGTCAACGCTTGGCGGAGGGCGTGTCTGAAGCGTGGTGCTGACGCGCCGTCATAGTTACAACAACCAATCACATACTTCTCTGGTGTTGCATGAACGGGATTGGGTATTTGCATGAGGCGATCTGATTGGCTGACGCCTCCGTTGGCGCTTGAAAAGTTGCGTCAGCACCACGCTTCAGACACGCCCTCCGTCAAGCGTTGATGCCGACGCCCCGTGTGAATGCAGCGTGAGCCAGAGCGCGCGCACACACACGTCACACACCGGATGCGTGTGCGCACTCAGATCACTTGGACATGGTTGTGTACAAGAGGTAAAAAACGATATAAATACTGTTCGTTTTCTCACACAAACCGCTCGTTTCGTGTCTTAGGCCATCAATGTGTAGTTACGATGGGGAATTGTTTAATTTGGATTTCTCTGTGCATGTTCTTTTTCCCTCTTATAGAGACAGTGACCTATACCTGCCATTATATGACTGACAGACTAGAACAGTTTGACCTAAAAACATCAAAATTGGATCTACTGAAGAAAATAAGACACCTACATCTTGGATGCCCTTGGGGTAAGCTGATAGACACCAAATTTTAATTTCAAAGTGAACTATCCCTTTAAACTAGTCTAGATGTCATCAAATACTAAAGGAAAGACTCAAGGACGTGAAGAATGAGGTTGTCTCTTAAAGGCAAATATAATGTTACAATGTATTTTATTTGGATTGTTACAGTTTTTTTTCTTTTTTCAGAGCTGACAGAGAATGAAAGTGTAAAGGTCATTCACACAATATTAACCTCAAGGGACATCCCACAGACAGAAATAACAGCAATTGACTGTGTGTGTAGTTTAAATGGAAAGAAATTATCAAAGATATAAATATGTCAGGATTGTTTGGCTGACTGAAAAAAACACTATATTATTAGAGATTTTCAATTTATGTGTGGCTATATATATATATATATATACATTTCGTATTTTAAATTACTTTAACTTGATGTACTAAAACTTAAACTGAAATAAAAAAAATGAAAAACTATGTAGACATAAAAACTAATAAAAATGACAAAACCACAACAAAGTTACTAAAACTTTAACTAAAATTAACATGAAAAGCAGATAATATAAAATAAAATCTAATTCAAAATATTTACAAAAACTTAACAGTGGGAGAAGCAAACCCACTATAATTTTACAAATATCACTGTATTTCTTTACTACTGTATTGTATATTTTATATCTTTAATCTTTTACCCATTCTTTAATTACCAATGCCAAATGGGCCTACCCTTTTCCCCTTACTCCAACTGACACAACTTGATTGAGGCATCATAGCATGAAAACTCAAAGCCAGGGTAGAGCGGCTGTGTGAATGTGGTGTGAACTCTGTGGAGGAGGGTCATTGAGTCATCAATGCTGTAAAACGCTAGTGTCCCGGCCCTATGATCCAGATAAATGCCTATCTTTGATGAGCCAGGCTCTGAGATCTTACTGACAATCCCGTTGTGCCAGAAAGCATAACTTTTCCTGGAGCAGAACAAACTCCAGGATTTGTCATTGTGACCAAAGTGAGCTTCACTGCTTTCCCCTTTCCTGGCAATGTTTTTGTATGCGACTGCAATGTTTACTCCCATCCCACTCCATTCCACCTCCCAGTAGCTGCAGCCTGTCAGGCCCTCTGTGCCCAGCACCTGGCACCAGTAATTAAAGCGCTCCGGGTGGCCGGGACAGGATTGCACTCGGCTCCGAACGGCCACTTCTCTGTTCCCCTCTGACAAACTAAGGTCCTTGTGGGCTGTTAAAGGATTTAGTTGCAGCGGGCAGGAATCTGAGTAATGGATAGAGGATAAGAGATCAAGGATGTTTATTCATGGTGTATCATATTCATATCATATTCATCTTGAGCCATGATTAAATAAATACATATCAGCTGAGAACTTGAAGAACACTAACATCTACATTAACATTCAAAACTCTGGGGTCAGTAAGATTAATTTTTTGGATATAAGTTTATACTGTCATTCAGCAGGGATGCATTTTGATCAAAATTGACAGTAAAGACAGTCTAGATTGTTACATAAAAAAATTAAGCAACGTAACTGTTTTCATCACTAGTAATAATAATAAAAAAAATTATTGAGCATCAAATCAGAATATTAGAATAATTTCTGAATGATCATGTGACACTGAAGATAATGGCTGCTGAAAATGTAGTTTTGTCATCCCAGGAATAAACTATACATTCTAAAAGGTATTAAAATTTTGAATAATATTTCATAATATTTCCGTTTTACAGTATTTTTTATCAAACAAATGCAGTCCTGCATGGTGAGAATAAGAGACTCCTTTTAAAAACTTTTGAACAGTAATATATATAACAGTTAGTTTGTGAATTTTTCTGCAGGTTACATTATTAGACCAGTGTTGACAAGTGACCGTCTTTATCGATTTGTTCAAAACCTAACAGATTGATTTAGAAATTAATCAAGTGACTGTCATCATGAGTGAATCATTTAATCATTCTGTCACGAATCCTGGCCATGAACTTCCAGTCACTCACCTCTAGAGGTCACTCACCCACCACATGGACTTTCACACCACACAATCAGTCACAGATCACTCAAGGACTACATTTCCCATCATCCACTGCACCAACACAGCTGTTTGCACTGATCACGCACACACCTGTTTTCCATCTCACGATCACCAGCACCCAATCACACACACACACACACACACACACTATATAAACCATGGACTTCCTCTCACACACTGCCGAGTATTGTTTAGCCTAGCTACCCTACAAAGCGTTTCCCTGCATCCCTAGTTAGTATTCCTGTGATTTGATTCCTGCCCGTGTTCTTGGATTGTTCTCTCTGCCTAGCCAAATTTACTCTGGATATTGTACGCCGATCGCCGACCAATACACGCTTGCCCTTGGATTATTCTTGTGTCTTGCCCATGCCATACCTGTTTGCTACTGACCGACCCTGCCTGTATTGACCATGTTTTGTAAAACAAAATAAAGAGCTTGCACTTGGATCCGCATGTCTCACGTCTCGTCAGCTCCGTCACAGAATACTCGGCCCACATTTTTAGGATCCAGCAGCTTCTCAGACGGTCATTCAGAAGGTATGGACACGACAAGAATTCTGTTTGCCCTTAAACAGGGTCCTCGATCACTGGAGCAACATATCAGAGTTTTTAGCCATCGCAAACTATTCAGATTTGCCGGACATTTTGCTAATTGAGATTTTTTGCGATGGCATTAATCAACCATTGAAATCTGAGTTTAGACACGAGGGTACGCGTGCTTCACTCGCTCAGTTTTTGGACTATGCTTTACTGACTGTTGGCTCTTCGTTCACTGTGGGGGTCGCGGAGGAACGAGACACCGCACCCAATTGTGTGGACACAGCCACGCTAGATCACGCTCACAAAATGGCGGCAACAACAACACCCCGTAGCTAGAGAAATCAGTTGCTGCCAATCACAGTAGCTTACATATTTCTTTAGTCAGTTTTATTGTCACCGCTGCTGTTAAAGAGTCAAGTCTGAAGTCACCGCTGGTTTGAACTGCTTTTAGCCAAGAGTCAAGTCAAGTCACCGCTGCTTGCTTTTAAAGATTTTGTCAAGTCAAGTCACCATTTATTTGCGTACTGTACTGTTAAAGGAGTCAAGTCAAGTCACCGCTGCTGAAATTAAAATTTGAGTCAAGTCAAGTCACCGCTGCTGTTACCCCAAGGAGTCAAGTCAAGTCACCGCTGCTGTTAAAGAGTCTTTTTTTCTTCAAGTCAAGTCACCATTTTGATGTTTTTAAAGAGTCAACCGTCTAGTCTGTCACCGCTGATGTCATAAAATGGCCAAGTCATAGGTCACAGTCCTATGTTAAAAGGGTCAAGTCAAGCTACAGTTGATCGTCACAAGTCAAATCCAAATTAAGCACAGTTGATCCCCATCACAAGTCAAACCAAGCCACCAGTGATGGCCGTGAGTCAAGCCAAGCTACAGCGGTTTGATCGTCACAAGTCAACGCCAAGCCACAGTATTTGATCATCACAAGTCAAGCCAAGCCACCTGTGATCTCCGTGAGTGCAAGCACAAGCCACATCCGGTGTGTGATCGTCAAGAGTCACAACACGTCTGCGCAGCTCTGGCTCACGCTGCAGAGTCTCACCAACGGGGCCACTGTGGATCGTCATGAACTCACCCAGCTCAGGGCAGCTGACCAGCGTGGTGCAGAGCCACATCACGCCTCAGCTACAACAAGCCAGATCCACAACACGCCTCAGATCATCAGCCAGAGTCAGTCCACGTCGCAGCTGAACCAGCCAGATTGGGTATTTGCATGTCCAGGCGATCTGCATTGGCTGACCAGCCAGAGTCCAGTCCACGTCGCAGCTTGACCAGCCAGAGTTCAGTCCACGTCGCAGCTGACCAGCTTCAGAGTCACGCCCTCCACGTCGCAGCGTTGACCAGCCAGAGTCAGTCCACGTGTGAATGCAGCGTGACCAGCCAGAGTCAGTCCACGTCGCAGCTGACCAGCCAGAGTCAGTCCACGTCGCAGCTGACCAGCCAGAGTCAGTCCACGTGCGCAGCTGACCAGCCAGAGTCACTTGGTCCACATGGTTCGCAGCTGTACCAGCCAGAGTCAGTAAAAAACGTCGCCGCTGATCAGCCAGAACCTCTTCACGTTTTCTCAGCTCCTCAGCCAGAACCGCCTATTCCACCCAGAGACTCAAGGTCTTAGTCCTTCAATGTTCTCCGGTTGATATCCAACGTGAGGGATGCACAGTTTAATTTGGATTTGTCTGTACGCACTGTTCTGGTATCTCCAAATCCACTCACTAGAGACAGTGACCTATACCTGTGCATTATATGAACTGATTACCCTGTCTAGAAGCGCTTCCCAGGGTGGGGATTGACCTAAAAACTATGTTGCAAAATTTGGGATCCACTGAAGAAAATAAGACACCACCACGTTGGACTGCCCCAGGGGAAGCTGCATCTGCCGCAGAACCAAATTTTCCCCAAGCGGTCAAAGTGAACTATCGCCTTTAAACAGTCCCTTGCAAGGTGGTGGCGCCCAGCAACATACTAAAGGAAAGACTCACCCGGTGATGGTACCACCGTGAAGAACCTCCAGAGGTGGTCTCTTAAAGGCAAATATAATGTTAGCAATGTATTTTATTTGGATTGTTACAGTTTTTTTTCTTTTTTCAGAGCTGACAGAGAATGAAAGTCGGTAAAGGTATCCTCACACAATATTGAGCTCTCAAGGGACATCCTGTCCTGTCAGACGAAATAACAGCTATGGAGGCCGTCTGTGAACTCTCGCCCTGTCCTGTCACGTTTAAAGGAAGGCCGTCTGTGAATTCTCAAAGATATAAATACCCTGTCCTGTCACGGCTATGGTTTGCCGTCTGACTGAAAAAAACTCTCACCCTGTCCTGTCACGGCTATGGAGGCCGATTTTCAATTTATGTGTGAGCTATATATATATATATATCATCCTGTCGTATTTTAAATTACTGTCACTTGATGTACTAAAACTAAACTGAAATAAAAAAAATGAAAAAGGCCGTCTGTAGAGCTAAAAACTAATAAAAATGACAAAACCACAACAAAGTTACTAAAACTGTCACGGCTAAAATTAACAGAAAAGCCGATAATCTAAAATAAAACTCTCGCCCTTCAAAATATTTACAAAAACTAACAGTCCCGGCCATGGAGAAGCAAACCCATCTATGATTTTACAAATCTCGCCCTGTATTTCTTTACTGTCCCGGCCACGTATTGTATATTTTATAGGCCGTCTATGAACTCTTTTACGCCATTCTTAATTCCAATACCCCGGCCAAATGGAGGCCGTACCCTATGAACTTTCGCCCTGTACTGTCCAACGGCCACTTGATTGAGGCCGTCTAGCATGAAAACTCACGCCCTGTCCTACCCCGGCCATGGAGGCGGCGTCTGAATGTGGTGTGAACTTTCGCCCTGTCCTGACACGGCTAGGAGGGTCATTGAGTCATCAATGCTGTAAAACGCTAGTGATTCCCTGTCCGGCCCTATGTCAGATAAATGGCTACTTTGATGAGGCCAGGTCTGGGATTTCCTGACAATCCGTTGCCCTGGCACGGCCCCTGAGATCGGGAAGGCATAACTTTCCCTGGAGCAGAACAAACTCCAGGATTTGTCATTGTCTCTGTTCTCTCAAAGTGTTGTCTGTCTCTGCTCTCCCCTTTCCTGGCAATGTTGTTTGTATGCGACTGCAATGTTTACTCCCATCTGCACTGCAGGTTCTGTCAGGGCTACCTGCCCAGTAGCTGCTTCAGCTGCGGTGGTCTCTGGTCCCGTCTGTGCCCAGCACCTGGTGGGTTCCGGGTCCAGTAATAAAGCTGCTCCGCTCTGGTGGGTCCTGGTCCCGTCAGGATTCCGCTCTGGTGGGCTCCGGGTCTGTCCGCTCCGCCATGGCTTCCAGCCCTGCTGCATTCCACAGCCTCGCCACTCGCACATGGACCTAAGGCCCTCCTTGTCCCTTCCCCTGTTCCGCCTCCGCTCCACCACCCTCCTGGATTCGATAATGTGTGGAGCGGGCAGGAATCTGGAAGCCGCTCCTGGATAGAGGATAAGAGATCAAGGATGTTTATTCATGGTGTATCATATGTCATATCATATTCATCCTGAGCCATGATTAAACTAAATCCAGTCACTCAGCTGAGAACTTGAAGAGGTCACTCACCCACCACATGGACTACATTCACACCACATTCAAAACTCTGGGGTCAGTCACAGATCACTCAATTTTTTGGACTATAAGTTTCCCACTGTCATTCCAGCAGGGATGCATTTTGATCAAAATTGACAGTAAAGACAGTCTAGTTTGTTACACTAAAAAAATTCACGCACACGTAACTGTTTTCCATCTCACTAGTAATCACCAGCACCCAATAACACACACACACACAATTATTGACACACACACACACATATTAGAATAATTTCTGAATGACCATGTGACTTACTGAAGATCACACATGGCTGCTGAAAATGTATTGTTTTAGTCATCCCTAGGAATAAACTACCCTACATTCTAAAAGCGTTTCCCTGCATCCCTAGTTAGTATTCCTGTGATTTGATTCCTGCCCGTGTTCTTACAGTATTTGTTCTCTCAAACAAATGCCTAGTCCTGCATGGTGAGATATTGTACGCCGATCGCCGACTCCTTTTAAAAACGCTTGCCCTTGAACAGTAATATATATAACAGTTAGTTTGTGAATTTTTGCCCATGCAGGTTACATTATTAGACCTGTGTTGCTACAAGTGACCGACCCTGCCTTGTATCGACCATGTTTTGTTCAAAACCTAACAGAGCTTGCATTTAGAATCCGCATGTAATCAACGTGACTCGTCAGCTCCGTCATGAGTGAATCATTTAATCATTCACTCAACCGATTCATTCAGGGAGCAAAACATTACTGTTGTTTTAAGTGAATCATTTAATCATTCACTCAACCAAATCATTAAAAAAAGTTTCATTTGGAACACAGAAGTAACTGGGTCTAAAATAAAAGTTTCTTAACTTCTTATTTCCTAAACTGTTAAAGTAATAAAACTTTAACAGTAAAAACAACAGCCATCACATTCATAATGCCAGTGTTGATCTGAATATCAGCATGGGTGTGATCGCTTCTTTTCGGAAATTGGAACAACATTGTTTGTTTTGTTTAATAAGAAATCCATGTTTAAATAGAATCCAACATTGTAAAGGCAATAGCACTTTGCATTAGTGCAGTAGACTGACTTACGGTGCAGGAACTCTGATCTAATTTTGGGCACTGTGCAATGAAGGATCTTCATTGATCTTGCTGGAGAGAAAATGGAAAGCATGTGTACATCACAAGGAAATGATTTAACAAAAAGGCAGAATTGCACAACAATCTGCAAATCACCTAAAGAGAAACTGCTAATGTGGAAAGATCAGCTTAGGGTGTTTCTCCTCACCTGCTTGATAGATCCTGAGCCATTCCCCTTTAAAGACATCTTCAAGCTTCTTCTTTAGAGCAGATACTGCATCGTTCACCTTGCCAAAATCTGAGAGTGTAGCTATTGTGAAGGGTGGGTCAGGAAGGCCAGAAGAGAAAGAATGACAGTTCTGTAAAGAGAGAGAGACAACAATTTGTCAAATGACACATTCTGAGCATTTTTGGGCTGTATTTTTCACAGTCAGCATTGGGATCAGGCTTACCTGAAGAACATGAACATGATCCTCAGACTTCAGAAGCATCTCAAGCTCATGATCTCTTTGTTTGAGCTCCGTGATTTCTTGCTCCAGTGTCTGCAACATGCTCTCCGCAGCTCTCTCTTGATCTCTGATCAGATCTCTGAATTTACACCTCCTCCTTTCAATAGACTGCATCAACTCAGTGAAGATCTGTTCACCATTTTCCATAGCAGTCTGTGCAGAGCTCTTTTAGGGCAAAAAAAAATCCAGTATTTTTCTTTTTAAAATATTGTATTTAATAATTATTTTTAAATTACATAATAATATTATTCATTATTAATTCATAATTTAATCAATTATTATTTATTTATTTATTATTATTATAAATATTTTAATACAAAATAAAGAATTAATTGATGCTTAATTTTCAGGTTAATTATTTTTTATTGTTTTTTTGTTGTTTTTATTGTTTCATTCATTTCGTTAAGTTCAAATCATTCTGGAAATTTCTTACTTTCAGGGCGTCTACAGCCTGTTTAAGCTCCAATAGGTTCTTCTCTTTAGCATGGATTTTGAGCTTGTATTTCTGGCGTGTCATGCCTAGTTCTTTCTGTGAAGAAACACAATAAAAACCGAAATGCTTTTTAATCATTCTGTGTAGAATTAATATAATGTGATTAATGTCACAAAATAGACACACTGCATTATGTTGCTCAGGATAGCCCTATATTCTACTCCACTGTTTATTTTTATGAGTTACATAAGAATAACCTTTGTCACTAACAAATGAGTTTATACACTTCATATATGAGGATATCTACCAGACTATTTAAAGTAGCTGACCACACAGTCAAAGCGAACAGACCCAGCCTCTCTCTGATTGGTTGATTGTGAAAGATTTCTATCTCTTATTTCAGAAAAAGGAAGCTCTCCTGAACATCCATTTGTGTACGCAGGTTGAAATTTGAATGTGAAGCAGGAAACTGTTTTTGTAATATTATTCTAGCATTATAATGTTACTTATTTACAGGTACTTTATTGTTTTTGGTTGGAAACTCAAGCGTCATCCTCATCACATCAATTCAATGCTTCCTTTCTCTCACATTTTTTCCCAATTACTCTGTTGCATGAACTTTTCTGTACAATGAAAGCTGTTCATATTGAGGTGGAGTGCACTTTGGAAAATGTGCTTTGCCTCAGTGGAAAATGACATTGGCTACTGAAGGATTCTGAGAATACTGTAATTTACTGCATCTTCCATAGAAGTTAAGAACCATGAAAAAGTTCTTATTGAATAAAAGCACTTAAACGATGCAAAGCAAAACAAGGAAAGATGATGTTATTTTTTTTTTACCTGTTTCTTTGTGCTTTCCACAGCTGCTGGCACTGTATCGTGACCTTTATGGTCGTCCATCACACACAAAAGGCATATGCATTGTTGATCAGTTCGACAATACATCTCCAAATATTTGTCGTGATGAGGACAGATCTTCTCCTGCAGGTTCACGGAGGCGTCGATCAGCTTGTGTTTCTTCAATGCAGGAGACTTGTAGTGTGCTTGAAGGTGGTTTTGACAGTAAGATGCCAAACAAACCAAACAACTCTTCACAGCTTTTTGTTTGATACTTGTACAGAAATCACAGGTCATATCACCTGGCATGCAGTTGTCGTAAATGTGAGCGTTGCCCAGAAGTTCCAGTTTCTTCAGCTTGTCCACCATATCTGCCAGTATGGTATTTCTGTTCAAAACAGGCCTAGGGCTAAACGTCTGTCTGCACTGAGGACAGCTGAAGACCCCCAAATGATCATTTTTTTTCCAATAATCATTAATGCATTCCATGCAGTAGCTGTGCCCACATGGAATGGCCACTGGATCTTTCAGCAAATCCAGGCAAATAGAACAGCAAAACTCTTCTGAATCCAGGAGCCCTTCCATTTAGTTGTTTTCTGTTGTAGCAAAATGTGTGAAATGATAATGGTTCTGTCACTGAGAAGCAGTTCCCAGATTTGCATGGATGTTCCTGGGCCACACCCTTCAGTTCTTCCTATTTAGATGACAGATAGGTAAATGTGCACTGAATAAAAAGTAAACTAAACAATATCTATATAAAATGAAGATACTTGAAACACCAATAAGGTACCTCAAATTACCACACTGGATGAACACCTCAAGGGGAATTTTAAAGGGGTCATATGATGCTTTTTTAAAGATCATTATTTGGTGTATTTGGTGTAACAGAATATGTTGACATCCTTTAATGTTCAAAAAACACATTATTTTTAAAATACTGTACATTATTGTAGTTCCTCTATGCCCCGCCTCTCTCAAACGCATCGTTTTCTACAAAGTCCCTCCTTCCGACAAGCGCAGTCTGCTCTGATTGGCCAACTGGCACAGAGCATTGTGATTGGCCGAACACCACAAGCCGCGTCAGAAATGTAACGCCCCTTTCCATAATCGCAAGCTTCAGCTTTCAAAATTAAAGTAAAGACAGTTAATTAATCCTTAGTTTTACCATCAGTTCAAGCCCGAGAGGGGAACAGAGTCGCGTGACAGACACAGTGATGATTCTCGCATGTGTTTGCAAACAAGCTGCGATTAAGACGATTTCTGAGGGCTGCTGTGATGTGACCGTAGACTGTATAAAAACATGGACGTAGTGTCCGTGACGTCACCTGTAGGTTTCTGTAAAGCATTTTTGAAGCCTAAAATGGGCGGAGTCGACCGCCGCCATCTTGGCAAGCGCGTCACTCTCGGATAATCGAAAATGGGCAAAAAGGCGGCACATTGGTGGAGCTGGTTGCTGAAACCACGCCCACCTAGCTCGCCAGTGGTGACAGCAGTGGCAATCCGCCTGTCACTCAACTGGCCACGCTCTTAATTATGCAGAACTTTAAGGGTCAATATAATTTAAACAGATGAGTTCTAAAAAAATTCACCCCCTCACAGTTGTCATGAAGGGCAAAATTAGCTATATAGACCAAAATAATTTTTTGCACCAGGTTGTAAACATGTTTTTTTCTGCTGTAAAGTTGGGCATTTTAACATGGGGAGTCTATGGGATTGACTCCCTTTTGCAGCCAGCCTCCAGCGGCCAGTCGCTGAATTGCAGTTTTAGTCACTTCCGTGTTGGCTTCACGTGTTGGCTTGTTGGAGGTTGCTGCTTGGATGTGACCCTCTCTCTCTCTCTCTCTCTCTCTCTCTCTCTCTCTCACACACGCGCACGAGCGCACACACACACACACACACACACACATGACGTGCAAAACTCCGCATTTGAACAGTCAATAGCAAATACTTAAAATAAATACAAAACATACAGTCCTGATTCAGAAGCGCCAGATTGTCATAGCAAAGTCAGAATTACCTCTTCTCCTAAGTTCACGAAACGGTCGTCCATAAAATGCATTGCTGTTCTGTTGTAAGTAATCTTAATGATTCCTAAATGCCTCTACTTTCTGAAGGCCAAATAAAGTGCTTTTGCTTTCACCTAGAAACACACAGCTTCTCCCTGACACGGCTGCATCAACACTACTGCGGTTACTGAAACCACGCCTTCTTTCTTTGCTGAACATTTGGGCGGCATTACACAAATATTTCCACATCTGTGATGTAGACATGTGGGGGCGTGTTTGAATGAGCCGTTTTAGGGGGGCTTGGACCAGTCTTAACTTTGATAAAGAATATCTCTTTGGGTTTGAGACTTTAGTCTTTGCAACTTCAGGGATCTTATCTATGCACAATCAGCTTGTAACACTCCAAAGAGAAAGGAAAACTTGAAATCGCATCATATGACCCCTTTAAAACTTTAATTCAACAACCTTTTTTCTTTGTAGAGCCAATATTCTTATGCTCTTGGAAAACCGTGATGTCTAGACCTGGAAAAGTCATGTAAAATAATAAAATCTTAAAATGCTATAGGCAGTTTTTAAATAAATAATTCACATTTTTTTCTAGTTATTTAAAGTTATACAATATTTTAGTGGGTACAAAAGTAAAATATACTTTAAAAAATTCCTAATCTTTATAAATAATGAATGATTGTAAAAGTCATGTAAATTACTTGGTTAAAAGAGCTTGGAGTCAAAAAGTTTGAGAACACCTGCTCTAGATGTTTTTATTTCAGTGACTCTCAGGTGGTGCCAAGTGACATTTTAAGTGAGTCATTGAATCAGTCATTGAAGTGATTCGTTCAAAATAGCTAATTCATTCACAAACGAAAAAGTGACTGGCTGCGTCCGAAATCGCATACTCTTTTGAGTAGGTACTTTTTTGAGAAAGTAATTACTTTGCAAGTATAGAGTATGTTCTATATAGCGGCTGGATCCGAAAATTGGAAAATGCTGCCCTCGTAAAGTGTCCATCATATGCACACTTCATAATCATGCCGGAAGTAGGTCATCCGAGTACTTTTTGCCTCTTTTACAAGTACTGTGAATTCAGACGTATTTCTTTTGTCACATACTGTTGTGCTGTTTTGGCAGCCACTGTCTTTATGAGTGGGTCTTTCATTCATTGAATCCGTTCGTTCAAAATACAGTAGCTACTTCATTCACGAACAAAATAAGTAACTGTCTTTATGTGTGAGTTATTGAATCATTTTATTAAACGATTCGGTCAAATACCCATATTAATTTAGGAACCTGAAACATCATTTGTTGTGTGCTGGTTGGAGATGTGCATGGCCTTTGGCTGTGTTTGTGTCTGTTTGTATTTTCAAAATTCTTCCATATGTTTTTACTGAGAATTATGAGATTGATTTCCGAAAAAATAGACAGCAAGTGTAGATACTTCAATGTAGCATTCTATACACTTTTTGTACATAAGCAGTTGTTTGATTGTTATTTCTATTTAATTTTAGGAGAAACTTATTTGGCAAAGGGGATTCAGAAATTCAGCATAATTCAACAATCCATCCAAGCCCCCTGAGTTTTGAAAGACTTCTGAACAATTAAATGTTCCCCTGGGTGAGTGCATATAGTGTATGTGAATGTTCTAGAATGTGATTCATTAGTTCAAGGACAGAGAGTCAACAGATGTTCTGTATCTTTTCACACAGGCGTAACTTTAAACAAAGAACGAGTAAATGGTAGGTAAGTCTGAATCACCATATACAATAGTAAATGAGGCAAGAGTGCAGATGCGCAGATATCACGCTTGTTTCTTTTTCATAGCTTTATTCAGAGCAAGATTACACATTCACACAACGCTGCGGTGTGTGCTGTCCTCCTCTTAGCACAGAGGCACTTACAGAGAGAGAGAAACACAGTGCCACAAATGCTCTCTCGCTCTTTGATAACACAATGAAAACATTCTTATTCAAGCATCGAGGACTGTGTAACAGTCTGTGACAGGCACATGCAGATCCCAAAGTCTTACACAGCAAACATTTCATTTTCTTTCTTATCGTCGTGAGGTGTTTATGTAACTGATACTGCTGGTGTACAACAGCAACGGTTTTTATAGAGATTTGACAAGAAAACATCTAAAGCATTTGCATATACTTGGCAAATCCATGTGCACACATACAGCAATGATATCCTGTAAATATAAATCCAGTACAATGTGTATATAAGAATAACAATATATTCAATATCTTCAATGTTTCATGATAATACACAAATATACATTTATATTTCCCTTCATCGTCAACATGTTTTATGTGACAGAAGTTAGATTTTAAGAATTAATTTTGTACTATTCAGTCCACCATATAAATGGTTTGACCTATATGCACCAAACAGCAGTGTTATGTACTGATACATATCAAGTATTATATCACACATATTAAGCGCAACAGTTTTTATGATGCTGATTTCCTGAATGAACTGAAGGGTGTTACTGTGTTGATTGAAAGTTTGACATTCACTCAAATTACTCACAAAGTTATAGTAGCTAGTCCAAGAATCCTTCATGCAAAGCAACATAATGCACAATAAGCAAAAATAATACAAAAAAGTAAAATAATATGTGAAACACGTACATAATAAAAACAGAAAAAAGTTGCATTCATTTTTGTCAAACTTATGTTAAGCAAATTAAGGCAATTATATACTTTTATATACTACTGTTCAAAAGTTTGGGGCCAGTTTGACCTTTTTAATACTTCTTTTAATAGTTAATACTTCTGCAAGGATGTGCTACATTGATAAAAAGTGACAGTAAACACTTTTACATTGTCACAAAAGATTTCTACTTCATATAAATCCTGAAAAAGTATCATGCTTTCCACAAAAATATTAGGCAACATGAATATTTTAGTAATAGAGTAATAGATGCTGAAATTTCAGCTTTGCCATCACAGAAATAAATGACATTTTAAAAAATATATTAAAATAGCAAACATTTTAATGATATTTCACAATATTACTGTTTTCACCCTAAGACTTCTTTCAAAAACCTAAAAATTCTTACTGACTCCGAACTTTTGAACGGTAGTGTATATATAACTATTATTTTTTAGTGAATCCTTTTAACATATATAATTAATTTAGTCCATTTGTTACATTTTACACTTGTGTAAACTTTTCAAAGTCTAACCTTTTGTACACATGATTGCTAAACAGGCATGACAAAAATATAGCTAACAGTGAATATAGTTTATGACCTATCATTTCAACATCTCTACTCTCCAACCCACTTCCCTCTTTCTGCCTTCTATTGTTTTGCCTTCCTCTTGTATTATTCTGTCTTTTTAATTCCCGGTAAACCCCTTAAACAGTAACAAACACCAGCCTGGCTGAGTAGATGAGATCAGCCAGATAAAGAATGAAGTTGAGAGCGCTGAGGACCGAGATGGCCAGCAGCTTGTCCCATGGACACAGGCCGATGCTGGAGCCACAGCTGTTGGGTCTGTGGCTCTGGCCTCCGTGCTTATTGTCGAACTTATAAATGGGCCAGATGATGGTGGCAGACAAATACAAGGCTACAGCCAGGAGGGCGTATGTGGACAGGAAGCGGGCGAAGGAGAAGGGCAGGCAACCTGTGCACTCTCCTACACACATCACGATAATGGCTGTTGACAAGATGAAGCAAATGCAGTACACGGCCAGGCACCAATTGGTCGCTGCATTCTGGTTATACGATACTGGCTCGCTGATGAAGACGAATATGATGCAGGCGACGAAGGTCTCACACACCTTTAGCAGCCCTGGTGCTGTGGCCATGTAGCCGGCTACTTCTCCTGGACGAGCCTTACTCAGACTCACCTCGCTTAAGTACGCGATGGTGGCGAGGCAAGAAAATACGGTAGACACAATGCGGCAGTTGATCATCTCGCTGCGACCAGCGTAGCCCTTCAGGAAGTACAGGGGGAATATGATCGAGGCGGAGAGGCAGAGGAGGGAGGCGTAGCAGGCAAACGTGATAGGAAAGTTCTTCCATGAGACCGGGGCGCGAGTCTGCAGGCCAAACATTTCCACTAAGATTATCAGAAGAGTTCCAACAAAACTAAAACTCCAGCAGAACACGCACCAGTCACCCGTGCCGTGGGTTAGACTCGCTCCATAAAGAGCTACACTGAACGCTACGCAGGCGAAAACCATGGCAGCCACACGGGCCCACAGGAGAGGCGAGGAACGCAACACCACCGGCATGATGGGCTCACAAAAGAAGATTTACAGAGCAGTTAATGTCAGCTGTGAGTAACAGGTATAGATGTTCACTTCTATTCGGGGGCTTCTTGGTTGTCTAGGAGTAAATGGAGAAAAGGTAATCAGTCAGTGGTAAGAAAGAATTGTTTACACTTATATAATATAAATAAAACATCTCATAAATTTTTCACGTTAAAGGAATAGTTGACCAAAAAACTCTGTCACTACTCCTGTTGTTGCAAACCTGTATGAGTTACTTTCTTCTTTGGAACACAATTGTTTTTTGGCAAATATCTGTATGTGTGTGTGTTTTCCATGCAGTGATGTTTTGGACCCCATTGACTTACACTGTATGGACAACAAAACAAAATACACAGGGAAAAAACCTGAATACACTACTCAACTTTTGCCTAGATTTTTGCCCTGATTTGCAGTCTGGACATGTTGACACTAATTGACAAAAGTCACAGGCAGTTTGCAGATTTTGGGCAGTCAGAGTTGTTAGATTTTGCAGAAAAGGGCACAATATGCTTCAGACTTTTTAGCTTCAGACTTTGATTCCATCAGGGCAGAGGATACAATACATGTTTCATAATTTGAGCCAATTTTAGCTGAAAATGTCCTAAAATTGGCTCAAAATCTCAAAAATATTCTCAAAAATATATATATTTGAATATTTTTGAGCCAATTTTAGGACACTTTCAGCTAAAATTGGCCCCCCCCCCCCAATATATATATATATATATATATATATTTTTTTTTTTATTATTATTTTTGCATAATGGACACAGACTGACTTTTTTTTTTAGCTTCAGATTATGATTCTATCCGGTTGGCGAATACCAAACATGTTTGATATTTTGAGCCGATTTTTGAACACATATTGTTTTCATTTGTTGTGCGTCTCCTAGCAACCTGGCACATGTTTCTATGTGAGTTGTTGTTCTCAGAACAAACTGAAAGTCTAGTGTGTGATCCTCGATTGTTTATGTCCAGTTTTTTCTGTAATCATTTACAAGTTTATAACATCTAGTGTTTTAAAATCTCCTCAGATTATAAAAGTCATGCGTGCATGTATCATACAGGTTTGCAACAAAATGAGTTTGAGTAAATGATGACAGATGTGTCATTTTTGGGTAACCGGTCACTTTAATATCAAGGCAGAGTGAGGTTGTTTACTGAGTAATATATACAGAAGTTAATCTGTGATGACAATAATTTCATTTTGGTCACATTTGTAGTTAAAATTCCTCACAATGTCCAACTGAAACTTGTAGAATAATACGCCATATAGTCATGCAAATCAAAATGGTCACATACTGAATAAATTGGTACTCTATAACAAAACGTCTCTGAGTGTCTTTCGGGATTCCAGACTGGGAGTCAGTGAAATTATCTCTGTAATGTATTCGAGCTATTTAGACAAATGCGGCACAAGCGAGACCTTTACTCAACCCTACAGTCCATCTGTCATCAACCTCTGTGGGAGGAGCCAGATAGGCTAACAATTGGAGCATTGAGACCCTCTCCCAGCCCTCCTACACAGTTCTGTAACAGCCAGGAATACCTCCTTCATCTTGTTGGAGAGGTTCAAGTAAACAATGGAGGCATGCGTGTTTACATTTTCGGGTTAAGTAGATGGAAAAGAACATGGTTAGGAAATAGGGACAAAAAAACGTTAAAGAAATGGCAAAAGAAGCAAGACGCCAGGCAGATGAATTCAAAGCCACATATGGACAGACAGCCAAGGGGTTTGAAAAAGTGTGTCCTTTCACCTCACGATGAGCCATTTTAAACACAGGCGGGAATAGTATAGCTGTGAGTCATTTATCCCTCGCTCCCCCATTTTTTTCCCTGCTCTGCCTCTCTTACACTCTTTCTCTGCCTATAGTGTCAGATTTTCCAACTTGCTGATCTATTCCAGATGTGCTGCATCCCATCAAACTGCAAAAAGAGTGGGATGTGCCTGGTGTTTTCCACACTGAATTCCCCAACCTCTCTTTCCTCACTTGCTGATCTACCCCACGGCCACCTTTCAAAGCCTTTCTCTTTTTATACTTCTTTAATTCCCATTCAGAATTGGTTAGGCTACTAAAGAAACAGAATACTAACAGTGGAAGGAAACTCCTTGCTTTTGTCATCCACTCAGCTATTTAACATGAGATGAAATGTTGCTGAATTCAATTCAATATACGATTACTCATCTTCTCCTTATGCAACAGAAGTTGCCCATGTCGAGGAAAAAATCAGAAAATAGACCCAAGTAAACACATGTATGAGAAAACAGGACATGACATGAGGTTGGAAAGCTGGAGACAGAGTTATAGAGGAGGTCATGCGGATGTCTGAGACATGAGACATAACTCGATTTTCTCCCTTAATCTGGATACAAACAACCTCTGTGAAACCGTTTTACCTGGTGCACTAAGAATAAAGAAAGGTACCCTTTATTGACTGCCATTTATTGAAAAATTCACTTTGGTCTTATGTAAAGACCAGAATGGAAACAGAAACAGCATAAACTGAGCTTAAATGGAAAACATAAAATAACATTTGTTTAATGTATGATGGAAGCGAGAAATGTAAACAATTTGTATCAAATAAACTGATCAACTGAGTGAAACAGCTAAAACGACAGAACGTGAAAATGACATTGATATGAGCTCATCATCCTGGCTGCTGTGGTGGGCGTGCCTCTCCACGTGCCGCACCCATAATACAGTATAAAGTTTACTTTAAAATAATAAAAAGAACGCATATTGAAAACAAAACTTCCAAATGTCTTAGTAAATTCTCTGTCTCCGTCATTATTCCAGACACAATATATCATTTTTACACAAGCGCAACACGTGACGGGTGCAAATATAATATTAATATTTTACATTTTATCTGTCAGATTGATCGCTACGGATACACACTACGCCAAAGTGAAAGTCTGAACTAATTAGGTAAAAAAATAAAATAATTATCGCTAGGCTATCAGAATCCAGAACGCAATTAAAACAATCTGTAGTTATATAAAGAACGTGTGTGAGTATTCAAAGGTAAATATAACGGTGCTGGATGCTAGTCGCGTCTGCTTTCAAAAAGATGAAAATATGTAAACTATTCTCTGCCTGTTTCTTACCGGCTTGTCCCGTTCTCTTTCTCTCGACGTGCTCAGTCTGAAACAAGTAGGCGCGGTCTTGGAACTGACTTTTCATCAGTCAGGACATTAACCCAAGTTTATGAGGGATACCCACCCCCCACCCCCCAATCCGCCCATTACATGCCAAATTAGGTAAATGCTCTCTCTCTCTCTCTCTCTCTCTCTCTCTTCTGCTCTTTCTTCAGCCCTCATAAACTGCAAATGCTCCTCACAAGAATTTCTGAGCATGAATTTACTTTCTCATTCATACAGTTACTGAATTCAGTCACCACCAAAGAAAAACACCCAGAGAGTGTATTCAGTATTTATAGTGTCTTTTACTGTTTTATTGACTAAACTTAGCTAACTGAATTAACTAAAAATAAACTAAATTTCACCACTACCTTTTACATTCCATCCCAGTAGACTATAGGATAACAAGAAATCTGACCTGACCAATTTAAAGTCATCTTTGAAATTATCGCACATCTTCTCAGGCATTAAAGTGTCTGGATATAGGCCTGTTGTATTGCATGCTGAAAATGAATGTCATGCAGGAAATATCAGTGTGCTGCTACTATAGCTTGTGAGAGGAAAGACTAGCTCACAAACCCTAACAGGTTGTGTAGCCTGTTTATAGTGTAACCTGAAAGTTAGGTCAATATAGTAAATATTAAAGCATCTTTTACCTCCTATAAAATGTCTATAGTAGTGCAAATATAGATAAAAAGCCAGTTAAACGACTCTGTCCATGTCCGGACTCTTGGTTGTGTAACTATTGTTATTTTACCTCATCAAGCACTACAAGTATCTCAAGTGGATGCTGGTCCGGAGAAGACTAGAAACTTTTAAAAACAGACTTTCAGAGAAATGATAGCATATTATTAATTTATTTTTATTATTGTGAGTTCAGTACAAGCTGGATATAAATGTTACATTCTCACTTAATAGCTGCAGTTAACAGTATTTTAAAAATAAATTATATTGTTCTTTAATGCAAGCCATATCACCCAGAGATTTGTCAAGATAAAAGTAGCCTAATTTGGGTTCTTATCTTTGTACATTGATAATAAACATCATTAGCCATTACTAAATTTTTGCATGTTTCTTTAAAAAGAAAAAAACACTTAATGACTTAATTTAAACATCCTTAACCAAAAAATCCCAACATTTTATACAACCAGAAAGAGCTCTAGTCAAAAGTGCACCGTATGTTATCGTACAATAATATCTACCTCTTGGTATTTATTTCGGTTGCTAGGATGCAAGAGCATGTTGCTATGGAAACCAGCTGTTTGTTTGTGGTTAGAGTGATGTAGACTCGGAGCATATGCTCGGAGCTCACTGAGAGAACTGCTGCAAGAAGCAGACACAGTGATTCCCCTCTTGCTTCAAAACAAGCTGTTACCATGTCCACACACTGAAATGAGAGAGAGAAACTATACTGAGAGGATGAGAGTTTATGAGGAAGGAAGAGCATAGCTGAGCGAGATGAAAATTAATTTGCCCATTCGCACATCTCTTTCGATTTGATAATCTTGTTTGCTGTGATTTTGTAAGCAGTGATTAGCTTATAACAGTACTTAGGCTTCCATGACAACTGGTAATGCAAATTATCTATACTATATATCTATACTATGACTATACTATTTATAAATAAATTGTATATTTAATAGAATGGATATAAAATGTATATAAATCATATAAAAAAATAAATCTACATATAGTGTTCAGGATTATAGGTTAGTCGGACTGACAGATATGTAATTATCAGTCCAATATTGTTAACACCACTGATAATAAAAAAAAACACTACTTGTCAGTAATCAAAAGATGACACAATAGTCCATTTCATATGAAATTATTTTTTAAAGGCTGCTTCTGACTGGTAAGTTATCAAAAGTAATGTATTAATAATAATTTAATACATTATTTTTTTTAAACTATTAAGTAATATGAATTAATCATTGCAAATTAATCCCAAATGTCATTTACGTTTGCCTCCAGATAAGATTAATGCCTTTTTTTCTGGTGCAGGGAGCGTGGACAGATTTGTAAACTAGTAAATTTGTAAAACATCTTGAATTTTCTTTAAAAAAAAAAATCAATTATATTTCAAAATGTATTTCTAAATGTGGTACTGTACATTAATAATCTTAACATTAACCCTTTTGCTCTGTTCATGTACACTCAGGGTGTTTGGGATGTCCCCAGAGCTCAGACAGTGAAATGTGATTTTGTAACATAGTAATGCCATTTTTCTAAATGAATGTAATATCACTCACTTTATTTGTGTTTTCCCTCTACATTTCTGCAGTTTTGTGGGTTTTAATGTTTTTTAATTTATATAAATAAATTAGCAACTTTTATGTAAAATTCTATTTTATAAGATCCACATTTCTAACTTTCATTCTTGGAGATAACATAGCCAACGTGCCATGGTGTTATGGAAAATTGCTGCCATCTACTGGAAAACAAACACATTTAACATAAAAAGATATGGATTAAATAGGATGATACACAATATACTATATTAATATGAATTAATTTTATTTATTTATTTTTGCAGGTGTTTTACTTGTATTTTGAAATTTGCCCTTCATTTCGTTGTGTTAAGGTTAACGGAAATGTCAACGTTTAGCATTTTTGTGTACTGAATCTTTTTTTTCAATTATGACACATTATTACAGTCAAACCAGAACTTATATAAACAGAAGTGTGTGTGTGTGTGTGTGTGTGTGTGTGTGTGTGTGTGTGTGAGTGTGTGTGTGTGTGTGTGTGTGTGTGTGTGTGTGGGACTTAAACCTGAGTACACACTGACTCATGGGGACTCGTGTCACGGTGGGACCTAAATTGAGGTCCCCATGGGTACAAAAGCTTATAAATCATACAGAATTAGTTTTTTTGAGAACGTAAAAATGCACACCGTTTCCTGTAAGGGGTAGGTTTAGGTGTAGGGTTTGTGTAGGGCGATAGAAAATACAGTTTGTACAGTAGAAAAACCATTACGCCTATGGAGAGTCCCTACAAGGATAGCTGACCACACACACACACACACACACACACACACACATGTGTGTGTGTGTGTGTGTGTGTGTGTGTGTGTGTGTGTCTGTGTGTGTGTGAGCGTGCCAGTCTTCTGCATTGTGGAAGTACTGTCACTTTGTTTCTGTGTATTTGTGTTCTGCGTTGTGACTGATTTAGTGATTTTATTTAACAAATTTGAAAAGAAAAATAATACATTTCATTGTATGACTTTTTATCACACTAACATGCAACCAGAAATAATTCCTTTTATTTTTTTTAGCAAGTGTTGACAAAGACATGTTTCATGCCATTTAGATGAAGGTAACTTTATTATTATTATTTTTTTATATAATTCAGCAAATATAATTTGGGGTCTCAAATGACCCTGAACAGCACATAAGGGTTAATATTAAAAATTGCATTGTAGTTGTAATAATGTTTGTTTACATTGTTAATGAAAGTTGTTGTACTGTACCGAAAACATCTAACTTGTTTTTTTTAGCTTTTCTCTCATTGAAATAATAGTGAGGGACCCTTATTTAACTTGCTGAAGGGAAATTGGTGTTGTATGCTTCCACCTGCTGGTGAGAACCAAACATGCATTGGGAGTTACACAGTGCCATTTATGTTTACTTTTCCTGTTTCCAATTCTTTTTTAAATTTAAATAAATAAATAAAACAAAATCCCCCACGATCATAATCACAAATATAACAATGACTTTTGAGAGGGGTACTGGATCTGTATTCGAGTATCAAGCTTGCAGGTGTTTACCTGCGTGAGCGCGTGAGCGCGTGGCAGCTGCAGTGACAGTGTGAATGCAGGCGAGGGCGGCGCGTCATCACACATTTCAACATTAAACACGCTGCGATGTCAGGAAGTAACAACCAGCGTCGTCAACATTCTGGAGGCGAGTTAGTATTCTTCCTTATTTCTCGTTGAACATTTCTCGGTGTCAGTCATTTATGCTGTTTACAGAATCTTGACTGTGTTACCTGTGCAGTATATGTCGGTTTATCGTGTCCGGTTAGGCAGTAATGCAGGTGGACTGCTTTTAATAGTAGTTGAAGCACTGGAAGTTTTATCTGGAAAGCACGGCAGGATTTTTTCCATGTTGGAAATGACTCCGTTCTGGAACACAACGAAAGTGTTTTGAAACAGGTACATTTATTGGTATTGGTATTGGTATTTAATGTACTTTTTTTTTTTTTTTTATTGTCAGTCCAGATAACTATAGTCAGATTTTCTAAACTCTAAATAGACAGTTTGTCACGGTTGTTAAAACGCGTTTTTATTACACTGTTCATTTGTTTATAAAATTAAATATATGCTTGGATGGAATTGGTGTATTTAAATTTTTCTCTAAATTTCAAAAATATTTTTAAAACAAAAAGCTGTTTTTGTACGTTCTGACCATGTTGTGAACATTGAGGACAATATTATTTTTCACATTATATTTTAACATGGTTTATGTAATCACACAGAAAGAATAGTCAACCTAGCCAGCAGAGAATAAATAAATAAATATGAACAGCAGTACTTGAGCACTGAAAGAGAAAATAACTTTTTTTTTAAAATAAAATGTATGTTTTTTTTGTTTTTTTTTACAAAATAATAGTTTGTGGCACACAGTTTATGCTGATTTATAATCTGTTGCAGTTCCAACATTAGACAAGTTTTTACATGCATTTTCACTGACTGCTGTTTCCTACTTAAACTCACATTCTTTTCTTCTCTTTTGTCTCCAGATCCTTATCATGCTGTACTGTGCAGTGTGGTATGCTGATGCATGTCTCTGTGTTTAAAGAATGAATGTCACAAACGGCAAGACGACAAGCTACCAGGATGAAACGGTCTGCACTTTGCAAATTTATCCCAGGTTGTCTGTCAAACCTGGGCAAAGCTGCAACCTCAGAGTCCCAAAAGAGGCAACGGCAGCCACTGTCATCAAGACCGCTCTCACAACACTTGGCTTGGACACGTCCAAGACTTACGTCCTCGTGGAGGTCCAGGAGTACGGCGGAGAGGAGTGGGTCCTTCAAGCCAGTGATCAGCCTGTTCAAAGAGTCCTTCTCTGGCCTAGAAAGGCCCAAGACAAGCACCCTCAAAGTGATGGATACTTTTTCGTCCTTCAAGAGGGAAGCTATGATGGATCCATCCAGTACGACATTATGACATCTGTCCGGCAAGAGAAAGTAGCTCAGGGACTTGTGAATCGGGGTTTTGTCACGCAACAGCCTCAGGAATACAATGATTTATGTAACCTCCCCGAGCTGACGGAGGAGAGCATTTTGGGAACCCTGCGGCATCGCTTCCACAAGCAGAAGATCTACACGTTTGCAAGCAACATTCTTATCGCGGTCAACCCCTTCAAGTTTCTCCCCATCTACAATCCCAGATATGTCAAGATGTATGAGAACCACACGCTGGGCAAGCTAGAACCTCACGTCTTTGCCATTGCGGATGCTGCCTTCCACACAATGCTGAACAAACGGCTCAACCAGTGCATTGTCATCTCCGGTGAGAGTGGTTCTGGTAAGACGCAAAGCACCAACTTCCTTATCCACTGCCTGACTGCTCTCAGCCAGAAGGGCTATGCTAGTGGAGTGGAGCGAACCATCCTGGGGGCAGGCCCTGTGCTTGAGGTAAGTTCTGCTGTGGGTTTGAGGTTTATCAGATTTCATTTTCTACTTTGAAATCTGATAGTGCTGTAGTTGTAATAGGAAACCAAGAAAGGATGCAAAACAGCAAGTTATGTTGAGACCCTGATGTTTTACAATGATAATGTCTGTTGGATGTATGGCATCTGTAGCCTTGTTCAGGACTCAGCAATAAATGATTTCTTCAACTTAATTTTTTAATTTTTTGGATATTTAGAGTTTTTTCCATCACATCATGTTCACCTCATCTCAAATGATGCATTGGTTTTAACAGCGTTTCTGTAGATGAAATGACAATGGTTTTAGTCTTGTAGGTGTGATAAGCTCATGTGACTTCAAGTTCAGGCTAAGACCTGAGTAGGTTGTGCAAGTCAAGACCAGGGGCCTGTTTCATAAAACAAGTTTACCAAATAAGCCAGGCTTATTTCAGTTAGTCTGACTTATTTTGAACCAAATCAATTGACAATACGTCAGACTAACTGAAATAAACCTGGCTTATTTGGTAAATTTGTTTTATGAAACAGGCCCCAAGACCAGAACAAGGTCAAGTCTGAGTTTCAGTCCAAATGGTCTAGAGTCCATAACAATACCAAGACCATGAAAATCATCTTGGACTCAAGACAATCTCCTGTGTCTCGCTAGCACTCATTTCACAGCTAGCGTTTTTTATATCCTTAGAACACAATATTAAATTATATTTTCAGTGTCCAAGTCAGTTTTATGTGAGAATTATTTAAATTATATTTATAGTATTATTAATATTACACTTAATTTACATTTTCATATTTTTACTGTGTGCTTACATTTTCATATTTTTACTGTGTGCTGAGTTTTTATTACTTTAAAAAAAAAAAATATTTTTTTTTTTCAGCTTTAGTTTGTCATTTTGTCACTTCAGCTTGAATATATTTATTTCAGTTTTTCCGTTTCAAATTTTTATTTTTATTTTATTTTTTTACTTTTTCCCCATGTAATATTTATATTTTATTTTATTTCATTTACCAAAAGCACATTTTGAATTGCAGATGTATTTAGAAGTAACCAACACTAGTCCCAGTCAGTTTTAATGTGATCTTCATATAAAAAAAGAAAAAGAAAAAAACCAGAAGAAACACTGAAACAAACATGGGTCTAGATTTTTTTTAAGTTACACTCTCTGTATCTTGTCTGTAACTGTAGTCTCATTTAATAGTGAGTTGCTTGACTCATCTGTATTTCTTGATGTGCTGATAAAGAGTCCCTTTTGGGACGGAAATGATGACCTCTTTGCAGGAAGTGGCTTGCCCTATCATAGTATTTAGCACACTTTGAGCTCTTAATGTTGAGGACTATTAACAGTGCAAGATAACTATGAAAAATGTGATACTGTCCTTAAATAGTGCAACAGATTGTGTGAGAATGGTTTCCCCTTTTCTCCATTAAGCATGGCCAAACTAGGATCTAGAAACCATTCTGCCTCGTCACATGGCCAGTGCACTTTCACACCGCTTCCTCTGCTTCTCCCAGGGAAAAGGGGAGACCTCTGACGCCTTGTACACTATAAATAGACACTATAGATCATGAAACTCTCAGTCACAGTTTAAGGGTTTCAACACACTCTGATATTTATAGGTGCTGCCATTGTTAATACTCAAAACAATGAGATGAATGACTAGTTCACAACACTCTTAGGAGTTTTTCCATTGTTTATACAGTATATTCAATACAAGTATGGTATGTATCTCTGAATAATCCGCTTCCTACATGTTCTCTTCAGGATTTAGTATGAAGTGCTACTAATGTGCCAATGAAGTTCTCTTGAGGAAATAACTCATAATTCATTGTCTTTCCTTACTGTGGCCTGAAGTCCCGCCCTCTTAAATACAGTCATGCACTAACCTACTGGGATTCTCAATCTGATCCTAAACAGGTTGAGCAAGTTCTCTGTTTTTTGTAAAAGCTTTCTTTTATCAGCTCGTCCCAGCCCCTCTCAGTTCTGCAGTATTGCTTACAAAGAAAGTAAATGGCAAAGAGGAACAAGCAGCTTGCATTATGCCTTGCTGGTTTAAAATAGGCTGTATTTCTTATAAAGAGGAATGGTAAAAAATAAATAAATTTGGTTGTGTTTTGAGTAGTTGTGTGTAATGGGTAGAAGTAGCAGAACAAGCAAACCGAGTGGGCTTGGTGAAACTTTATCATCATACGCCTGAGGTTGTGTGTGACCATTAATATTTGATGCACATTTAAATGAATAGATTAGATGATTATTGGATCTCATGTGCCTTAGTAAATGATAAATAAAACATGCTCCTGAAATGAATCATTGAAGTCTTCTTGTTCCCAGATTAAGTACTTGGTAACACTTGACTTTACAATAAGGTTCCATTTGTTAACATTAATTAACTTGGCACATTAATTTGGGAGCAAGGCGACACTTCTGTAAAAAAGTCTGGGGTCAGTAAGATTTTTTTATTTTTTGAAGAAATTAATACTTTTATTCAGCAAGGATGCATTAAATTGAAAAAAAGTCACAGTTAAGATATTGACAATGATATGAAAAAAAATGCTGTTCTTTTGAACTTTCTATTCATCTGAGAATCCTGGAAAAAAAATACACACAAAAATATGAACAAATATAAAAATACACAAACTTGTTAGTGCTTAGAGACTTTTTGGTACAAATAAGTGTTGCTTCATATTTCTGAGTTCTATGTTATCCTCCTTTGGTTTTGTTGAATTAAAAACACCTGTCCCTGTCTCCCGCTTCACTCTTCCATAGAGACCTTTGTGTGTTGCGTTCACATGCACCTCTCACAACAATATGCACATTGTTTGTCTGGTAGTGTTATTTACACATGATGCTGTTTATCTATTATGCATCAGCTCTAGAGACTCCACCACCGCAGTAATTGTGTTTTATGTTTTGGTTCACAGAGCTTAGCCCTTGAGCAGATAATTGTACAGCTTTCCTCACCTAAAGAGTTTTTCATTAGATATCCAGTTAGCATTGTCCCATTTAGGTATTCAAACGGATTTGAAAACTCTATGAAATTATTAAATTAGTCCTGTATTAAAAAGATAGTTCTTCTTACTGGCCACATTTTTGTAACAAAATAAGAAGAGGTATGTTTCTGAAAAAGATCCAGAAAGGTGAGAAGGGATGTATGTTGTCATTGTGGTTGATTTTACATTATGGAAATTATGGGCATTAAAATGCAAGCATTTATTTTTAACTGCTCATATTTAGGGTTATGTTGAAAACATACTAAACAGGTGTTTTTGAGAAACAAAAATGGGTCACAAAAAAAACTGGGTCATGTTTTGAGAATAAAACTTCTTGCACTGAATTTTCACTCTCACTTTCACTGAACTTTGATATTAAGAGTTTCTGCGATTCAGTTTTCATTTTTGATAGTCGTGAGAAGTGCCAGTGCTTTGTTATGGCATCTGAGGAGTGCACTTTTGACCTTTGTACTTTCACATAAGAAAAAGCTCTGTGGGAAAGCACACCTAGCAGCTGTTAAAATGTACAGCAGTGTTAGGCCTGATCTCAGCCTCCTTGTTGAGCTTCTAACTCTGAATTGTTTTGTCATATGTGGAAGCCCTGGGTGTTGGCCTCATCAGAATACCAGAACGAGTCCTAACAGGCTCTGTCAGTCCAGCTGATAAAAACTTAACAACTGACAGATGTAACCTCTCATTCAGTTTTCTTTTTATGCATGCATTTCCTCATTATTCATTTTCATTTGAACATGGAACTGGAACAGGGAAACTGTATGTTTAAAAACAAGTTTACAATAGGATAAATTCCTGAATGATGGTAATGGTAGAGATCGTCTTGGAAAGTATGCACATGTTGAGAATCAGTAGGGAGCAGTGAGCAAGCCTGTCATTACATGTTACACATTTAGTTTAAAAACTGCAGTATGTAATTTCTTCACTTTTTGTGGCACAAAACAAAATATCAGATAAAATTTCACAAAAACTCCCCTTATCTGCATTCTTCTTGCAAAAAGAGAGCTATATGTTCACTGAATAATGACTCAAACTTTAATCTTTTGTTTACACCGCTATCATAAGACTTAAATGTAGTAAGTTATTTTGAGTACTTTTATGTTTTTTGTGCATATTGGAACTTTATAGTGTTTTCATTGTATCAAAAAGAGTGGTTCAGAGATTCTTCAAAACATCTTAATTTGTATGTCGCTGAGTGTCAGATTAATTTTAATTGACGTGGTTGAATAAATGATGACACATTTTACATTTTTGGGTGAACTATTGCTTTTAACTGGAGTAGGAGGAAAAGTACGTACACATATATCAGCATTAACTACATCAACAAGCAAGTCAAACTGGGCAACAAAGCCATCTAAGATGGATGTGTTCAATTGTTAGTGATGTCTGTGGCTGATATAAAAGTAGCTCTGTGCTGCCCACATTTTTTAATTTCCTTTTTGTAATCTACAACAACCTACATGCTGTGGTTTGAACAACTAATAATAATAGTAATATGTCAGGCTGTTGGCTGTAGTTTCAGATCCAGGTTCTCTGTTCGTAGTTCAGAGTTTTACAGGCTAGTTGAACTGATTAAGTTAGGTCACCGTCTTTGTCTCAACACGAGTTGTCTGTCAACATTCATGAAAATCATATCAGTGTTTTTTTTTTTTAAATCTGAAATATTTTTTCTGTGAGATTAAAACAATTTGCCTCTCTAATGCATTCCTTTCTGTCTTCCTCAGGCCTTTGGAAATGCTAAAACCGCATACAACAACAACTCGAGCCGCTTTGGGAAGTTCATTCAAGTGAATTATCTGGAGAGCGGCGTTGTGAGAGGGTGAGTCATCTGTGTACTTCTGCCCATTCTACGTCACTCTACATCTCCCACAGCTTCTCATCAGTCACATAAGAGATTTTCTGCACTTGATGCTAATGTATTTTATCTAATGAGGATAATGTTAATTTAGAAATATTATGTAATACTGCTAATTCATGTTCATAAACACAACATTTGTTGATCTCATTCCCCTTCTTTTAGAAAATTGGCAGAAAAGAACAAAAATGACATGCCATTGATCTAAAATTCCTAATATTGTTTGCTCAATGTTTTAGGGCTGTTGTTGAGAAATACTTACTAGAGAAATGCCGCCTAGTGTCCAGAGGAAAAACTGAAAGGTAAAAGAAAAAAACAAGTAGAAAACCATTATCTGTATCCATTTACATTTTAAATGTGAAAAATGTGTCACAACAACATACATTCGGTATCTGTTATCTGACCTTCAGGAATTACCATGTTTTTTACTACCTTTTGATTGGAGCCTCAGAAGAGGAGAAAGATGAGTTCAAGCTCCTGCGTCCTGAACAATACCACTACCTCAAAGAAGTAAGTCTCAGAACAGCCTTCACATAGAATCAGTGTCACAAAGCCATTTTAGTTTCAATTAGTGTCCATGATGTTCTCGATTGTCTTTTGGGCAAAAGTGAGATGACACAGAGAGCAAATGGAGACTTCTGCTTAAGCTTGTCAGTTTTTTATCCTGATAAACACTGTAATGGTCAAATTCTTTCAAGACTATATTTTCTGGGCTGACCTGTCCATTTTATTATACTATAGCTATTTATTAATACTTAACATTAATTCTTCACTCTTCTGCCCCTCAAAGGAAATCCCAATTTTGGAGGATCAAGCAGAAATGAAACATGAATTCAGGAGACTTCATCAGGCCATGGAGATGGTTGGTTTTCTACCATCGACCAAAAAGCAGTAAGTGAGAAGTGATTTCAAGTAAAATAAATATTATGATGGTGATGTAAAAAAAAAAGTTTTAGATTAAGTCTGAAATTAAGTTAATTAATCTTAAATTATTTTAGTGCAGTTGTCTCAGAGGTTAAATCATAATAAATTATAATGTTTATAATGAACTCAAACCTAATTTTTGTATTATGCTTAATCTGAAATATTTATTTAGCTCTGTTTAAACCACTGAATTGTAACAATTACCCATAAATAGTAATATATATGTACAGATTACTTAGTATAAATAAGATTTATGGTGTCTAATTAGGTTTGTCCTAGAAGGATACAGTCACACTGCAGAAAATTTACCAGCTGCTTGCGTGACTAACAAATGAAGAATTCAGCTCTAGTACAAGTCTGTGCTTGTCACGGAGGGAAAAAATATATCAAGCCTTTCAATATGCACTGTGCTCTTTTTGCCATGACAACAGAATGCAATACTGCAACGTCAGACCTGATGTATTTAGATCATTATGAGCTGTTTTCCACGGAACAGCAATGTTTCCGGATGTAAATGTGGTTAAATAGATCTGGTAACTGATAATAACATAATTATTTAGACAAAATAGGAAATTTATTAAATTATTCAAGATCTATTCCCATGTGTCATTTGATTTACCTAAAAAAAGTACAAACATTCCACTGCATTATGTTTTTTGGGCATGTAATTCCTTGAGGCACCTTGCAAAGAACGTAAATCTATTATAAATATACTTCATACTGTATTGTAGTTCAATGATTTATGGTCTTTTTCAGGATATTCTCTGTACTCTCTGCCATTCTGTACCTGGGAAATGTGACATATGAGCCAAAAGATGTTGGCGAGGGGCTTAAAGTTGGGCCTGATTGTGTCCTTTCTGCTATCTCTGACCTTCTCAAGGTACCACTGGCTACTTTAGTGTTCAAGATAAATTCATCACAAGAGGCTGAACTTCTTTCCCTCCTACTGGTTCAAATATTTTTCTGTTCATTGTGGTACACCACACCACACAGAAACAGAATTACTTTGAATTGTAATACTCTACAGTAAACCTCACCCCCCCAGTTCTTTGGAAATACTGTGCAGTGACATCTATTAATTTACTGAGTCTTCACAACTACATGGCTAAGAAATACCATCATCATTACTAAGCGAAACCCAAATATGCATTCACATATCATATTCATTGCATATTGTAGAATCAAAAACCCTGAACTATGATTTTTAGAGGACTCTTAGCAGGTTTTTTTCTTTTAGATTCTTTATGATAGGCTTTCATATTTTCCAGTCAGAATCCCTAACCCATTTCACACTTTTTGATTTGTCATTTAAAGGATTACACAATCCGTGAAAGTCTTTTAGATCAGGTGACAGATTCCTGTCATTCTCTGTTTGAATGCTTTTTTTATATATATATATATATATATATATATATCATCCCTGTTCAATTACAGGTTAAAGTGGAGCTGCTTGTGGAAGCACTGACTACAAGGAAAGCAATGACTGCTAATGACACGCTGATCCTGCCTTATAGCCTCAGTGAGGTAAATACATCTGTTATGTGTTAGGTGGTACATTTATTGACATTTGTCAACTCTGTACCATCCATTCATTGACTCGTCATGTGTTAAATGCATATCTTTCATACTTTTTGCATGAAGTCAGCTGTTTGAAGAGGCGGCTCTGTGCTCTCCATTTGTCTTTTTTAATGTATGTCCTGTAAAATCTGCTGACCTCATAATGAAACTCTTGTCTTCAGGCCATCACTGCCAGAGACTCTATGGCCAAGTCTCTGTACAGTGCCCTGTTTGACTGGATTGTCCTGCGAATCAACCATGCTCTACTAAACAAGAGAGATTTGGAGGAGTCTGTCCCAGTATGAATCCTTAATTTAAACTTTTAATATATGTGTTTATATTTGTTATATTATATTTACATATAACATATGCAGTTTATATGGAAGGGCTTGACTTGGCAAACTGAAAGCATCTGCCTTGACATTGTACTTTATAAAATATTCTCTTCCTTACAGTGCTTATCCATTGGTGTTCTGGACATTTTTGGATTTGAAGATTTCAAGACAAACAGCTTCGAACAGTTCTGCATTAATTATGCCAATGAACAACTACAGTATTACTGCAATCAGCGCATATTTATGCTTGAACAAGTGAGTTGAATTGTACTTTGACTTCTCCACTAATTGTGGTGGATGGGAATTTCTGCAGCATATGCTTGAATTGTGTTTTAGGAGGAGTACAGGGCAGAAGGAATCACATGGCACAATATTGACTACCCCGACAACATTGGCTGCATCAGTCTCTTCAGCAAGAAACCCACCGGGCTGTTTTACCTGCTGGATGAGGAGAGCAAGTGAGTTCAGTCCCTCACTATTCAGTAATATTACAATACATACAGTATTCCTACTGTGTAAAAAACACGTGTGTAAAAAACACTGAAAAAGGTATATCTTCTGCAAATCCACTACATGAATTGTATCTTGCATACAAGTTAGGATGGATAGTACAGAATATGAATTTTTATGCAGCCTATCATTTGTTATGTGGTTTCTAGTAGTTCAGTAATTCATATTCTGTGTTATTGCCTCCCTAGTTTTCCTCAAGCCACAGATAGCACTCTACTAGAGAAGTTTAAGCAACAGCACCAGGACAATCCGTTCTTTGTGCAGACCCCAGTGCGGGAACCAGCTTTTGTTATCCAGCATTTTGCTGGCAAGGTCAAATACCAGATAAAGGTAAAGGAACAAACCCTGACATTTTTTTTCCCTTTGCACAAGAGTGTAGTTGTGAAACAAATGATGTGTCTATGGTGGGAAAACAATACTGAATGGCGTTTGTGATGTTTCTGCCCTATAGGACTTCAGAGAGAAGAACACGGACCACATGAGGCCGGATATTGTTGCGTTGCTTCGTAGTAGTGAGTGCAGTTATTTGCGGCAGCTGATCGGGGCTAATCCGGTGGCTGTGTTCAGGTGGGGCATCCTTAGGGCCACCATACGTACACTGGCTGTGTTTAACGAGGCTGGGCGAAGCTGGGCGGAAAAACATCCAGGTAACATCTATGCGATCTACTAACACCTTTTTACTTACAGCTTGCAGAAGTGGATTACCATTGATTTTAACATGTTTGTTTCCATATCAGATCAGGTCAGGCGCTACTCCAGACGCTCTCTTGGGGAAATGAGGAGACCCAGCACTGTGGTAGATACGCTAAAGAGGTAAATGGACTGGATTAGTTCCTGTAGATGTGTGGCTTCTTGATGGAGCAGTGGATTTATGGCAAATAACGGTGTTTGTTTTATATTTGATCTGTACAAATGGCCATTTAACTGCTTTTAAATGCATTCCGATCTCTACAGCCAGGGGTCTTTGACTGACTTTTCTTTTGATCGGTCTGAAGAGGGTCCACTCGAAGCATTTGAGGACATTTTTGCAACATTTGAAAATAAGAAGTAAGCTCACTTAAGGGTCTTTATACCAGGCTTGGGTTCTTCTACAACTGATGAGGATTTCCTTCTGTGAATTAAGAGTCTAACTGATTTCCTTTTTGATTGGATTAATTTTCTGTGAAATGTGTGTTTGGACTGACTAATTTCAGCTGTTTACTATTAATTTTTTGTGTAGTATTTATCTCCTTTCTAAACTTTTCTGATTTGGGGTTGGGGTCAATCAGGGAATTGCATGCCAAAGTCATCCAATCTCTTAAGCAGTTTGGTGGTGAAGTTCCTCAAAAGTTCCGTCTATCCACAATTTCTTTGAGGAAGTCTCGTCTCTTCTCTCAGTGAGTGGGCCACATGTTCTGTGACCATCTGTCTGTGGCGGCTCCACTGCTCTCTGTTTCAGCTTGTGCTTGTGTGTAATTTCAAAATCAAATTGAATAATCTGTCCTTTTTTGTCGTTTTTCTCTTCAAAACCTTTAATATTTTAAATCAAAATCCTAATTGTATCTTACTACTATCTAGGAAGAACAGGCCAAACAGACACAAGCAGCTAATTCCTAAGGTAAATTTATTCATCAAAACTTGCTGTTGTAGTGGTTTTTGCTAAGGCAACTTTATGAGGTACCATCTAGGATACTGTTTTTAACCGTATTGAAGGAGTGCCCATGTGCGCGTGATACTTATTGGCTGTTTAGCTCATTGAATAACAAAAAAAAGTAAAAGAAATGTTACTATTCAAAGTCATACATGGTTGCAATTTATATTTGTCTACAAAGCTAATGTCAGGTATTTCATAAACGCACACACACACACAGTAATTGCTGTTGAAAATGCAGCTTTGCCATCACAGGGCAAAATATACACAAATATATTAAAATAGAAAACAGTTATTTTAAACTTTGGTATTTCAGTTTTTGTTTCTGTTATTATATATATTTGTATATAAATATTTATTATATAAAATACTAAATATTTTAAAATGTTTTAGATGCCTGTAGATTACAAGAATTATGTGAATTATTGTAGAATTATGAGAAATAAATTAATTTTGGGTATATCCAAAGTTGTACATAGGCGAGACTCACTACTGAAAATGTAAATTTTCTATTCAGCAGTATATGTGTATTATTTTTCCTTGGTTAAAATAGTACTAGAGATAGTACTAAATGTTATTGTGTTGTTTTCTGTACAGAATCTTATCGATTCACACTCTCTGAAGTTCATTATGGGCCTGACACAGCACAACCGGGCAACCAGGTCTCTGCTTCATCGGCACACCAAGAAGAAACCTCCAAGCATCAGCGCTCAGTTCCAGGTTCAATATTATTATTATCTTAGTGCGGAAAGCATAAGCTCCTTCATCATAGATCGGTTTGTTCCATCTCTGTGTGAAAGCCTCTTTTGTGGTAGTTGTAAATGAGATAAAAGGTTCAGACCCCCAAAGCTGTGGGGAGGTTTTGATATGATTTGCAGGGGTTTAATGGACGCTGATGGACGAATCAATGAGTCACATGCTTTTATGTCTTAAACTGTCCAGGCATCTCTAAGCAAGCTGTTGGAAACCCTGAGGAAAGCAGAACCGTTCTTTGTCCGCTGTATCAGATCAAATGGTCATAAGGTATGGTGGAGAGCTATTGTAAGTTTTGCGATTCGTCCATTTTGTGTATTGGGTCAAGGATCATATGTAAAGAACAATGTTGGGTGAATGTGTTTACAGAAGGAAATGCACTTTGATGATGCTCTAGTCCTGCAGCAGCTGAGGTACACAGGCATGCTACAGACGGTTCGGATAAGGAGGTCTGGGTATGGAGCCAAATTCACCTTCAAGGTAATGTAACATGGACTGTATTTAGTTAAGAGTTATTAATTAGAGCTCTGAATTTAATACAGTTTTAAAGTCATTTTCAAGTAACTGTTTAAATAACCAATTTGTTTATGCCCCTTAATCCTTATATAAATTTGCTACTATGGCATTTAATTTTAATTAAAAAAAACATTGAGAGGATTACAAACATTAAAAGGGACAGATTAACAAAGTTACAAAATGGTTTGCGGTGGACTGTATGCCAGTAATAGGCATATATTGATTTTTTTAAAATGTGTATTCAATGCTTTACTCGTCTGCTAAAATAATGTTCTGAGTTTCATCTTCATATGAAGACTTCTCAGCAGTTGTTTGCAATTTTTTGGAGGTTAATTTGATTGCTTGATTTGTTTTAATTGATTAATAACCCTTTTATTAAAGGAATAGTTCACCCAAAAATGAAAATTTGCTGAAAATGTACTCGCCCTCAGCCCATCCAAGATGTGAATGAGTTTGTTTCTGTATCGCAACAGATTTGGAGTAATTTAGCATTACATCACTTGCTCACCAGTGGATCCTCTGCAGTGAATGGGTGCCGTCAGAATAAGGGCCCAAACAGCTCATAAAAACAACTAATTGACACGACTCCAGTCCATGTCTTATGAAGCAAAAAGCATCAAGACCTTTTTAACTTTAAATAGTTGCTACAGGCTAAAATATGAGTCCTCTACCTATAATATTGCTTTCTCCAGTGAAAAAATAATCTTGTCTGAATCAAAGAGAAATATACACAGATCAAGCACCATTTACCTGTGAAAACAGTCCAAAGCATTTCTAAACTAATATGTCAGAGGATTTTGATGTAGGAGGACAACAAGCATTATTATGTATTATCAACACACATTTTGCTCGTATTATGCCCTCATTGTGATGGCACCCATTCACTGCAGAGGATCCATTGCTGAGTGATGTAATGATACATTTCTCCAAATCTGTTCTGATGAAGACAAACTCATCTACATCTTGGATGGCCTGAAGGTGAGTAAATTTTCAGCAAATTATCCTTTTTAAGGTGAACTACTTCAAGATTAGTTATTGTGAAATAATGCATTTTGGAACCATGAATGCAAATGCCTTTCATGTTTTGATTTAAACAGACATGTCTTATTTTACAATGTCACTGCAGGAGTTTACAGATCAGTTTAGAGTGCTGCTGCCAAAGGAAATATCAACACCTCAACAGGATATCACCAATCTGCTGACCAAAATGGGATTACCCACATCTAGTTTTCAGATTGGCCGAACAAAGGTTTATTTCACTTACACTCTTCATTTAAGAAGTACTCACAATCTGCATTTTGTCATTCAGATCTGTTTCCAGCTTTCCATAATTGACTATGAGTCTATGTGCACAGGTGTTCTTGAAAGAGTCAGAAAGACAAATACTTCAAGAAGCCCTTCATAAAGAAGTGATGAGGCGCATCATCATCCTGCAGAGATGGTTCCGTGCCTGTTTGATGAGGAAACAATATTTGCATGAGAGGAAAGGAATTATAACCATACAGGTACTATTCGTTTGGTTGTCCAGGGGTTGCCTAGGGATTTTACACAATCTTATATAACTTTGTCTGAAAGGATATCAATCATATCTTCAGTGCGTCTCTATTATGATTATGGTCTGCTGAAAGTCAGCTAAAACCTTTCTACCTAGATACATTTACTTGCTGCCTCTCACAAGTTTCAAGTAATAATCTAACCTTTAAATATAAATATAATAAATAACCTAACCTTCAAAAATGTAAGGGTCAGTAAGAATTATTTTTAAATTAATACTTTATTCAGCAACAACACAATAAATTGATCAAAAATGTAACAAAGTTTTCCATTTTCCATTTAAACTTTATTTTCAGTTGAGAATCCTGAAAAAAAATGATAATGGTTTCCACAAAATAATGAAACAGCACAACTGTTTCCAACATTGATAATAATCAGAAAGGTTTCTTGAACACCAAATCTGCATGTTAGAATGATTTCTGAAAGATCGTGTGACAATGAAGACTAGAGAAATGGCTGCTGAAAATTTTGTTTTGCATTACAGGAATAAATTGCATTTTAAGAAAGATTATTTTAAATTGTAATATTTAACAATATTACTGTTTTTGCTGTATGTTTGATAAATGCATCCTTGATGAACATAAGAAACTTCATTCAAAAACAACTCTTCCCATCACAAGCTTTTGAACAGTTGTGTATGCATTTAAAATTAAGTCTTTCTCTTCGTTTTAAACAAACCAATAGTATTTAAGACTCATCCTGTGTTAGACATAGATGTTCCAATGAAATATTCTCATTTTACAGTATGTAATGCTGTTAAACAGTGTTGTGTAATTTATTTTCATTTTGAATCATCATGAGCCTCAAACGGTTTGTGGACCTGGTTGGGAAACTCTGCAATAAATGATAATGTACCTGAGCAGATTTTTCCTCTCTCATCCCTCAGCGGTCGTGGCGTTATGTGCGTGAGACATACCGAAGCCGAGCAGCTATTGTGATCCAGACTGCATGGCGAATGTCCAAGGAGAGAGCTGAATATCTGAAGCAGCAAGAAAAACTCAAAGCACAGATGTAAGTCCAAGTTACCTTTGAGTGTTTTTTACTTCTAGGTAAAACAATATTAGTCATTTTGATCTTTCTTTCAGATCTCAGACAGAGCTGGGCCATTTGAACAAGACTGAAGAAAAGAAGCCAAGTCAGCCAAAGCCACAGCCTCCACTGCCTGATGAATCCCGCACACCTGAACGAAAGAAGATGGAGGAACTGAGCCTGCAGGCAAACACAGAGACCAAGCCTAAGGTCACAGTACAACCTACTAGAATCAAAAAGCAACTCAGCATCAGTGAGGACCGACCTGTTCAAGATGATAAAGGCAAGACTGGCAATAAAGAAAAACAACTATCTCATGCAGGCCTTCCTCGGCCTGTGTCACTTCCACTGAACATGAGCCAAAGTGCTTCTGATGAAACTCAAAATGCTGTACACCTACAACGTCGCAACAGGACAACAAGGTTGAAGGAGAAGCATGAGAAATGGAAGGAGAGGAGCAGTGAAGCAGCACATATGGAGAACGTCAGTGCTGAGATGCTACGATCGGGATTATGGTGAGAGTTTTGTTTTGGTCATTTTTTAAATAAAGACTTACACGGTAAGTGAAGGCTCATTTTATGTTGCTTTTCTTTAGTTTGTGACTCGCTGGAATGCTTGATTCTGATTGGTCATTATGTAATTAATTATTTTTGTATAACCATTAAACTGTATATTTGACTGTTGTACCAGAAACTACCATCAATGTTTCGTGTATAATAATTTGTCATTTAAGCAGCCATGTAATGATGTATATTCAGTTTTTCAGGCAATAATTGCTGATAGTACATTATTCCTTATTTATTTGTTACTATTTCTTATATGATAGGAAATGTGGCATTTCCCAGTCCCTGGATAATGTGTCCAGGATGAGTTCTTCAGAGTCGGACAGCTCGGCCTCATCATCAAGAAATGAGGTACTGTTCAAAAACTAGTTATGGTCTGTCTATTAAATCAAAAATGTTGCGAGAGCTCAAAATAAATTGACTTACATTTATTCTTGTCCCCAAAAACAGATGTATACCAGCAAATACACTACCATTCAAAAGTTTTGATTGTGTAAGATTTGTTTTTTGGAAGAACAAAATTATTCCTTTTATTCAGCAAAAACCCATTCAATCAATCAAGAGAGACACTAAAGGCATTTATAATGTTACAAAAGTTTTCTGTTTCAAATAAATGCTGTTCTTTTAAACTTTCTATTCATCAAAGAATAAAAAAATACATAGTTTATATAAAAATTTCACCAGCCGCAAACCTCTGAACGGTAGTGTATGTTGAGAGAATCTCAACAATGCTTTACTGATTATTTTACAGTGTTTATGGATAACTGGATCAGCAGATACAGGTTACTTTTTTTTTTTTTCTCATCTAAACCGGTTCACATATCATAGGTTATGGTTCACAACCGTAAGCACTTCAGACACAAACGTCGACTAGCACGTCCCCGCAGTGGGCTGAACTGGGATCATATGGATCTAAGCGATACGGAGTACTGGAGTTTTCCCCTTCCTCCCATAAGCCCCTCCACTCCCAACCAGTCCAGTATCCGCGTGGAACTGGAGACTGTGGTAAAAGACTGACCCAGTTACAAAGAGACCATTCGAGCTGCTGTGGGCCTTGCTTTTGCACGCACCAGCTAACATACCATGAGAATCAGCGTTAGCTCAATGTAGAACGTTTCAAAGACTTCTCTTTGGAAACCAGGCTGATCCTGTTCTTGGATGTTTCTGACTGGAAGCTGGTTTCTGACCTTTTTTGTTTTATTTTGACAACGTACGCACAATGAGGCTGCTGCTAGGTGTGCTAATGAGTGAAAATAGTAAATAGATATAAGAAAAATAATGTTGTGGTTGTTGAGTGTCAGATGTTTTAAAAGTTTGACTCTATATACATAAACCTGGCCAATGCTTTTGATGTTTGTTTGGCTTTGACAATTTGTTTCATCATAGAAGTGATTTAATCATCTTTTATTGTACTATTTGGGTCTTAAATAATATTATATACTAGAATATTTTATCATAAACACATTATATTTTATATTAAAGGGATAGTTCACTCAAAAATGGAAATCTTGTCGTTATCATCATTTTTGGGTGAACTATCCCATTACTTTGTTATAACTATCCCTTATAATTTTTTGTAACACTCACTTCCTCAAAATTAACTCCACGCTTTAACAGCTCCAGTATCTGTTTTGTGAGGTTTTAGTTTCCTATTTATTCACTTATTTACCACAGAGAACGATCTCACAATGATGGATACTGTGGCTCTGAAGAGCTTTGCCAACTAATTTAACAGTAATTTTCATTAATTTACTAATAATTGTTAGGCCTTGTGCAGGTTTAGCAAGACACATTTTGTACAGCAATATGAAATACAGCTAAAATTCCATAACCCATAGCAAAAAAGGTCAACATGGATCTTGGGATGCAGTGTGGGAGGTTGGTGGTGGCACTAATTTGAGGCAATAAACCCAATCAATTTGCATTGTCAGTCAATATTATGGTTAGAAAACATTCTTTGCTAAATGGTTGTCAGCTAAACTGTTGTTTTGCATCCGCTTGAATATTGTCTTGCTTTTTCGTGAACTGTCTGTGGCTGGTTTGCTGATCTGAATGCATGGTGGGACTATGGGGAACAAAGTAATATATATATATATATACTATAAAAACTCATTATGTATAATTTTGATTGGAGTGATTGTCAGGCATTCAGAGTCTGGATGAGTAAACCACTTCTTTTTTCTGCAATTTCATGATGATCGTTTTTATTGAGTCTCAACATGCTGTGGTCTTTCAGATCCAGTCACCTACAGAAACTGATACATGCATTAGTATCAAAAGGAGGACAAGTGAAGAAGTAATTGCACCGTCCAGCACACCAGAAAGGTGATTAGTCCTTTTCCATCAGCATGGTACCTTGCTGAACATTGCTGTTCTAGCTTTTGTTTGAGATATCAAAGCTAATGTAATGTGTTTTTTGTTGTTTATCAGTTTTTTATATTTTATAATGCATATAAGCGTGTTGCTTGCATTTCAATTTAATTATTTTTTTCCATTTATATCTTGTAGGCGGGGATTCCTAAAATATTTTAAGAAGCGTCTGACACCCCAGGATGGGAATATAACTATGGCAAAGACATTGGCAGAAAAAGAGGCGCTAGGTTGAATTATTCTCCCAGACCCACTCATAATTAAATTAATCTTGTATTTATTTATTCATGAATTAGTTAAATATTTGAATGAATGAATAAAAAATAAGTTAAGAAAAATGTATTTAGTAGACCAGTTGTGAGTAAATGTTTCAGTTGCAATGACTTACCTCTTTTTTTCTCATTTACCTCTCTCTCTTCGGGCCAAAAGCCAGTGGCCCTCACTCTTATTCTCCACATGTCAAGATCTCAGCCTCTTTTCCTGGACCCCGTCGCAACCCCACCATTAAAATCAGCCGAGCTACTCGTGTCCAGGAGAAGTGGAATTCTTCGCTGGACAGAGAAATCACTGACAGTAATGAACTTCGCCATTTGGATGAGTTCTTGGGAAATCAGGTTTGTGTTGATGTTTATATTCTTAATCAGCTTTTTGAAAGGCATTTTTGATTTTAATTCTAAAGTTGGATTTGACACCCTAGTTGTTAAAAGTTGTTTCCTGAGTTCCTGATAGTCCTGATCCTGATAGTTTGTTGATAGTCATGACTGTGCACTTTTAAGTACTTAATTTGTTGGTGTGGTGTTGAATCCAGATGAACGATCTAAGCACCCGCACAAAGGAAATCTCAGAAACGGAGAAAATCTTCTTTTTAGCCACCACGCAGTTCAGAGACACCATCAAAAGCATGTATTCCATATCAGTAAGTTTATCTGCACTCATTTATAACCTTACTCTCATCGTAGTGCAGTAGATAAAAAAAAAAGTTACATTTTTTGGCAAGTGTTTGAAATGGTAATTTTCCTGTGCCCAAAAGAATCCCAATATTGGCTATAAGACCCTGATGTCAGGTTACCAGAAGAGGGTATCCAGTCTCGCAGGGCTGAAGAAAGCATCTGAGGTGCCGCTGGTGGTAAATCTTTTTCAGTCAGTTCTGGATGGATTTATCAGGGGAGAGCTCAAACGACTGGAGGCAGAGCCTTGTAAGGTAACTTAACAAGTTGTAAAGATTTCCACAGAAGCTTATCTGTGCTTAAATATTTTTTGAGAAGTTATCACAAGATCCTCTATGAATCTGGGCCTGCAGAATTCCATAGAGGACTTTAGATTTACACAAAAAATACAATTCCCTATTGAATCCAATTTTGCTAATTTTCCAATGTTTTTGAAAAAATGTTTCTTATACTTTTAATCAATTTCATGCAAAAAAAAAAAAAAAAAAAAAATATATATATATATATATGTGTATATGTTTTAAAAATATTCTTAATCTGACCCAAACTAGTTATAATTTATCCTTGAATTGATCTTATGTGCCCTTCTGTCTAATTTTCAGGTTAAGGAGAGGAATAGAAGAAAATCTAAAAGAGATACATGTGTAAGTTATTTTTGTGACACGGAAGCACATATATATTTATGATATATGATGTAAACATTTATTTCACCTCTTCCAAAAACCTTTTGCTTTGTCTGTAAGCCTGACAGCCCACTGGGTCACTTATTTAGCACATACCAGGTGACCATTATGCAATCATGTGACCAGTGCAGCTCATTCATATGGGGAATGGAAAAGGCCTTCATGTGCAGCTGTAAGTATCCACCACCATTTTCATTAAACTATGTGAATGGACAAGGATCCAATGGTACTTTATGCTGTGTTTTCTGTTTCAGCTTGTAAAATGGTGTGTCATAAGAAGTGTCTGAGCAAGATAACAGTAAATTGCACAGGTCACTGTGACAGGAAGGTGAGCACTGCTGTCATGTTACTTTACGTAGTATTGCACCATCACATACAGACAGTGACATTTTTGCCATCATCTACTCAACCTCTCTAACATAATAGCGTAGATGGTGACAGAAGTTTAATTTCTATTTGTAATAAAAGATGTGTTAGATCATATAGTTACAGTTTATTTGTATGTTTGTATTATTTAGAAAGATGGTGAGCAGACCCTTCACTTTGGTGTACCTGTCTGTGCCCTGGTCCGCACAGCTGACTCTGTACCATTCGTCATGGAGAAGATGCTGGTTCATGTTGAAATGAACGGACTGTACACAGAGGGCATCTACCGCAAGTCTGGCTCAGCCTGCCGAGCCAAAGAGCTACATCACTTATTAGAGAAAAGTAATAGTGTGGTTTCAATTGATTTTGATTATTTACCTTGTCTACAACTCTGGGTGTTGCTGTTTGATTGTTTGCCTTGTCTATAACTCTGTGTTGCTCTGTGTATTTCTTTTTTTTAATTCTGTGGTTGTTATATATGCATGTGTGTTATCAGTGGTTGCATTACATGTGCTATATAAATAAATAAGATAAATAAAGGCTCTTAAACACCTCATTATCAGAAATTAGAGGGTACGTCCTTAAAGTATTTTTTTTTAAAGGAATAGTAAAGACATTTATCACTGCATTGCTTGCTCTCGAATGGATCCTCTGCAGTGAATGGGTGCCATCAGAATAAGAGTCCAAACAGCTGATAAAAAATCATAATCCAGTAAATCAATTAACATCTTGTGAAATGAAAAGCTGCACGTTTGTAAGAAACAAATGCATTTTAAAATGTATTTTATCTTCAGACCAGTGCTTCTGGCTAAAATATAAATCCACTATCCATAATATTGCTTTGTTCAGTGAAAAAGTCATCTTGTCTGAATCAGGAGAGAAATATGCACAGATCAAGCACCGTTTACATGCAAAAACAGTACAAAACGGTTTGATTGTAACGTAATAACAAGGGATGGACTTTTTCACTGGAGGATACATTATTATGGATTATGGACTTACAAACACGCAGCTTTTCACAATACTTTAATTGATGGACTGGAGTTGTGTGGATTATTTATAGATTATAAATTATAGTTTTGATCAGTTGTTTGGACTCTCATTATGATGGCACCCATTCACTGCAGAAGATCCATCGAGGAACAAGTGATGCTAAATTTCTCAAAATCTGTAATTTCAGCAGATATCATTTTTGGGTTTTGCAACCTCTGTCATGTGCTTGTTTACTGGAATCTATTTTATTTTAAGATAGCTGCTTAACCTTTATGCATTAAAAAGTTTTTTATCTCCCCAGATCCGCAGGCTGTCAGTTTTGACAATTACCCCATCCACACAATCACCGGCCTGGTCAAACAGTGGTTACGGGAGCTACCCGACCCACTTATGACATACAGCCTCTACAATGACTTCCTGTATGCTGCGGGTAGGTTTTTCACCACATTCAATTTTGGGTGTGGAGGCTAAACATATATGCCACACAAGTTATAAAGAATGACACATTTTCAGATCTGCCTGAAGCATCTGAGCGGCTACGTGCTATCTACCGAAAGTTGGACGAACTACCTCCCCCAAACTTCTCTACTCTCGAAAGGGTTATTTTTCATCTTGTGAAGTAAGGAACCATTGCATATGACATATCTATGCAATGCATATCCTGTGCATTGCCTCACCGCTTGTGTACTTTCTTTTTATATTTAGAGTGGCAAAAGAGGAAGCTCACAATCGAATGTCCACTAGCGCTCTGGCTATCGTTTTTGCGCCCTGCATTCTACGCTGCCCAGATTCTTCTGACCCACTTCTCAGTATGAAAGATATAAACAAGACCACTCTGTGAGAATCATTTTGGTTTATTTGTATTCTTTATGATTAGATTTGTATGGTTTGACTTGGTGCTGGTGGTTGGTAGTAAAACAGGAAAAGGTAAAATAAAAATACATAAATTGTGTAAGCAAATAAATTGTTAATTATTATTACCAATTAATTGTTCATTGGCCAACACTTTGTAAAAAGGCCAACATTTTGCCAACTTTAACTACATTGCCTCACATATGAACTTTATGGTTAACATTTATGTGCAGTTGTGTGGAGATTCTGATTAATGAGCAAACAAGGTGCTATAATCAGAAAATGGAAGAAATTCAGCAGTTGGAAAATGCAGAAGCTATGGCCGTTAAACAGCTCAAGCTCAGACGGCAGAACACGGTAAGAAAACCATGACATGCTAGGTTGCAAAATACACTTTTTTTAAAAAAGAAATTAGTGTTTTTAATCAGCAAGTAGGCATTAAATTGATCAAACTGACAAATAATAAAAAAAATTAATTAAACTGATTTTTGTTTCAAATAAATGCTGGTCTTTTGTACTTTGTATTCATCAAAGAATGTAAAAAAATATCACTGCTTGAGAATATCACTCCTGTGCATCAAATCAGCATATTAGAATGATTTCTGATAGATCATGTGACACTGAATACTGGAGTTAAAGGCTGCTAAAATTTCCCCCTTGTCACCACAGGAATACATTACATTTTAAATATATATTCAAATAGAAAACAGTTGTTTAAATTGTATTTTTTAAACAAATAAATTCATCCTTGCTAGATATGAGACTTTTTTCAAGAACATCTTAAAATCTTACCAACCAGTAGTGTAAATAAGATATCACACTTTAAGAACAGTAAAATTTGTATTATTGCATTGAAATTATGTAATGCCATTATTAAAACCCCTTTTTTAAGCATTCTAAAGTATGCAATATAGTAACACAAACCACCACCTGTATATAGTATATCACTATGCTGCAGTTAGAGAACTGTTAAACCTTTGTTTAGATGTCAGGGATCGAATCTTCTAGTGGAAAGAGGATGCTCCTGATGTGATTATGAGTCCAAAATATTGTGTAATTAATGCTTTTAGTATGTGTTAACCATTTTACAAAAGCAGTACACCAAATTCTGAATACCGTTATAGCTGTAGACAATCCGTGACACATTGTGGCTAACTATTCATAATGTAGTGAAGCCTTACGTACCTCATTGCTTAAATGTATGTGCCATTTCTAGTCTTAATAATTAGCCCCTTTAGTATAACAGTTAGCAAAGTACACCTCATGGCTCTAACCTATCATGATTTCATGATCTCATTTTCCATTAGATATTTGAGCGGCCAAAAGTGGACGGAGCCGACCTTGAACTCGAAAAGAACCTGCTTGAGAGAATCAAGTCCATTAAGAAGGAAAAGTAAGTTGAGAAATAAATGTTTAACATTTTTTCATTCATTAATTATTCTTGCTCCTGGGGAAAAAAATTACAAATTGTTATTTGTTTCTAGTGCTTAATTTACAGTGAAGTAGTGTCAGTTCACATGTGCATTTTGATTTTATGTTCAAACCTCAGTAACTTTTGTCCAAGGGCACATATTAGGTTTGTGCTGATGTTGAGAATTATTAGTACCTCTTTTGTATAGTTCACAACAACATCTGTTTGTCGTTTAGGAACGATTTGGCCTTCAGACTGCCTGAGTTTGACCAGGATAGCTCCGATGCTGAGAACATGGACTCCGAATCATTAGTCAGCTCTGCTAGTCTACTGGAAGACCATTGTGTGAGTTTGGACTCAGAAGGTCAGTACTGAGGTACAGGACATTTTAATTACATTATGCTTGGACGCCCTGCATGCTCTGCATTAAAGAGGGCTTGGATTCGCTGCTCTTGCGGTGAGCTGTTTGTTGAGCTTCAGTTATTTAACCTGCTGTTTCTCTAACCATGGGTTTGCACTGCTGCTTTTATAAAAAAATTACAATATTGTGTTAATATATTTAGTCCCCAGTGGCTAATCCAAAGCAACTCTTTCAGCAAACACTGCCTTGAACAGCTCTAAGCCAGAGAAACCTGCTAAACCACTTGATCCAACACATGATCCCAAAAGAGGGAGCAAACAGCCTGCTGAGGAACAGAACGAAAACCGCTCCGCCTCGCGCCGAGAAGGAGTCCAGTCCATGTGTGTCATCCAGAGCCAAGACGTCGCAGAATCCCTCGCTGACTCCGCTTCTGCAGGCAATCAGGGCAAGAGACGATTTTCAGACCTTGACATTCCTTTTATAGATGAGGATGTTTGACATTACGTTAAGACATTAACCAAAAAGAGCATATTCTAAAATCTATGCAAATGTTTGTCTTTCCTGCAACGGTTCAAGCAACAGTCGGTATCCCATTTCTGACCATATCAGCACTCACTTTGCTTTGAGGAATAAATCAAATGCCAGGTTCATGCACGTGATCTTATAGCATGTTGTGTTTATAGAATACATTTGTAAAACAAAAGTTTTTTTAAATCTTTAAAGCCATAATTACTTTTTGTTTTGCTTGGATTATTTAAGCATTCTTTCTAATCTTGGCAACATTTTGATTGTTCAAAATATTTTATTAACCGTTTTTTTCTATTTTGTCATAGTTCTTCATTCTTCACGCAAACAAGAAACTGTAGAGGACTGTTCTCTTAATGCATTATTCTAAGTTTTCTGTGAAATTACTGTATGTGGTGTAAATCGTTATGAAAGCACTGGTTTTTCTCAATTAAATCAAATCCGATGAGTAATTTTTATAATCTTTTTTTTTTTTTTTTTTAAAGATGAGATGTTGGAAGTATCATTGCTGTTCTTGCATGCCTGTGAAGTGCACTGTTGAAGCTTTTGCAAGATATATATGTATTTTTTAATGTAGTTATCCACTGCAGATTCTAAAATGTTCTCTTATCAGCAGTCAATTTACTTTTGTTTTAAGGAGAAATCTGTGAGAAAATGTCATTGTCATAAAGGCAGATGTTTTATACTGTAAGGATAGTAGTGATAAATTCCACTCTAGTGAGGAGAAATGGTTACAACAGGTGTGGGTTAATGCTGCAGATTGTAAACTAGAATAAATTAGAACACATCTTGCTACATCTTGACTGTAAATGGTTTTATGTTATGTAAATTTAAATCAAATGATTTCAGTTTTGCTGTTGGCGTTGAAGACATCCAATATAAAGATCCAACAAAATGATTGTGAACTGTCGTTTATTCTTCTAAAGTAACAAAATAACATCCCCAGAGTTTTTTGCCTGGCAAAACCCAGTCTGTTAGTGAGGATAACACAATAAAAACAGCACAACAGTCAGCAGTTTACAAGACAGAAGGATTCCTCATTGTTTTGTATACCCGATTATGGTAAATAAGCACTTTGGGTTCACTCGCACGGATGACATACTCAACCAATCAAATCGCGAGGAAAACCACTCCCGTATGACATTGACCAATAAAAAGCCCGCATTGAGAAAAATGGGCCGGACTCCTGAGAGCGAGGTCTGAGGACAGGAAGTCGCATATCTTAGCGTAGGTGCTAACGGTAAACTGTAATATTTAGCCACACCTCGCAGGTCCATCTCCCACAAACAAGAATGGATATAAGTTAACAATGACTGGAGAGAAAAAGAAGAAAAAGCGGCTGAACCGCAGCATTCTTCTAGCCAAGAAAATCATCATTAAAGATGGAGGCACTGTGAGTAAAACATTTCTTTGTGGCAGTTAGCCATATGCTAGTCAGGGCTAGCAAGCTAAGCAAGTGTTTTTACAGGATGAGCGGTAACCGCTCTACATTGAGTGTCGTTTCCATTGCAACCTGTCATACCTTCTGGTGATTTCATCTGTTTCTTGATGTAAACTCGTATATTCTTACTTACGAGAAGAAATGAACAGTAATTTGTGAGAGACAATAGTTTCATTAGGCAACCAACAGTGAAAACAACAAGCCAGCTTACGAAGCCAACCAGATCAATCATGGCTTGCGTTTTGACATCGCGTGAGTTACCTTATGCTTAAAACCTGGAAATGAAACTAGAAGCTTGAAATTAGGATAATTAATAATTTAGTGAGAGAAATAGTCTTTATGGTGACCACCAGTGACAGAAGTGGGTGTCCCATCAGGATATAAATCAACATGCTTTTTATGACATATGTTTTGTTCGACAGTTCACCTGATGTGTTCTCTATATAAAAAAAAATACGTGTTTATGGTTTTATCATGGTGTTTTGGTTGTAAACGGATTTTAAAAAGAGTCGATTTGGGCTTAAAATGTCAAGACAGCTGCTAATGGGCTGTCAAATTTTAATGAATCAAGTATTCCCATGATATACTGTATAGTTTATGGCACCATTGTCTAAGGAAACGCTTTTCAATACATTTTAAAGGCCCTAAACTCACAAATGTCTGAAAAGACTATAAGGGCATTAAGATTAATTATAAAGTAAAACTAAATTTTGTTATATACCCTGAAATCATGGTGTTTTGTGCATGTATTTGAAACCTGTGCTTGTCTGAATGGTCTAATACAGGGATCTAAGTTATAAAAAAAAAATTGTATTAATTTCTTCACTTTCAAACATTTAAACCCAAAAGCTTTTAACATGTAATTATTGACCTTTTGTTGTTTGATTTAATATTGCTAAAAAGCACTCAACTTCTGTCCACAAAAATGTTGAAATTATGTACATGTAAATAAAGTGAACCACCTGCCTTTGCATTTCCAAATGCAACACTTCAGTTAAATTGCAGCCTTTGTTTTGATAATTATGGTTAAATAGGATATAACTATTTCAGTTTAAATTTGATTAATTGTGCAGCCCCGTTTGTTTATTTTAATGTTACATTGAGTTTAATTAATGATTAGGTTTTATAAACTCACATCACAAACCCCCTGAGTTGAATGGTAATTTTGTACCAGGCTAAATTATATGTTTGCTATGAAAGTAAATATTTTTTCTTTGGCCTCTCCTATGTAATTTGAACACTACACATTTTCCAAGACGTGTAAGATGGTTTTACACTGTACCATAAACAAGTTGTACATAACAAGAGCTTTCTAATCATTGACTTATTGTTGTAAAAGTGATTAGTTTGAGACTCCTGGAAATCAATTTAAACGTTTGACACAATAGCTCTAGGTATCAACAGTAGCTTCTCAAACTCACCAGTTAATATTTTGATTTTCTAAATTTTATTGAGAGCTTTTACAAATACATTCAAGATTGACACAGACCACGGCTCTTTCTCTCCCCCTTTTCTAATGATCTGTAGCATTGAGCTCAGTCTGCAGGCTATTGTACACAGGAGTGCGGGCTTTCTTTCATACCATTAAGTCAGTTCCGATGTTCAGCGTGCATAATTTCAATAAGGGTATGGCAAGGCAGTTTTTGGCTTTTAGGGGTTGGTTTAGTGAAAGCTTTTGCAGTGCACTAGATAAAGTGCAAGTAAGTGTGAGATAATGAGTTTAGCATTGTAGGCCCTTTGGACCCTGTTATTGCAAACTGTGATCTTGTTTATTTAGTGACAATAAATTATAATAAAACATTTGTTAAGTCAAATATATTATATTAGTGTATCATGCCTTCTCCTATTTCTCTTGTCCAAACTTTCTCCTTATTGCTTCCTTTATCTATGTTGTTCACATTACAGCCTGTATTTTGTTTGTTTGTAGTAACATTATTAGTAATGTAAATCCTCCTTGTTTAGCCACAGGGGTTTGGAGAGCCCAGTGTCTACCATGCGGTGGTTGTTATCTTCCTGGAGTTCTTCGCCTGGGGACTGCTCACCACTCCCATGCTTACGGTAAACCAGTTTTGCCTCATCGCCCACATTCACAGTTTCAGATCAGTACGAATTATGAGCAATGAATGTTTGCATTCATCCTTCCTTCCTTCCTTCTGTATCCGTAACAAGGAGTGACATTTCCCATTGCCCTGATCTGAGGAGCCTTGTTCAAATTTCTGAATAAATGAATCCTGATCAAATGGAGAGGGCAGAATGATGCACTCAGCTTTAGTTGATTGTGTCGGCAGAGTATAATAGACCCAGCCAGATTAAAACAACATCAAACAGCTTCATGCTAATAATGACCTTTTTATTCTGAAGTCTAACTGAAGGGTTTGTCAGGCCACGTGGTTTTAATTGAAGCTGAACCTGTGATTTACTTTGTAACTTTGTGCCAGTTGTTTTTATGCTGGTCAGCACGATACTATTGTTGACGCTGTATCCAGTACAGTCACAGCATGCTGCACAACGTGCTATTTGCAAAACCTTTTGCCTCAAAGTGATCCGTGGCTCTGATTGTAACTGGTGTTTCCTTAAGATTTACACTGCATGCAAATTGGAATTGCAGTTTCCTTTTGAATAATGCATGAATTGAAAGTAGTGTTGGGTTTCACTCTCAGTATAAGTCAGCAACCCCTTAGAGTGAAATCTGGACCAATCAGGCCAAGCTCAATATATATTACAGTGTTTCCCACAGCCTTACACTCTATTTGTGGCGGCAATCCCCCGCCCCCATATATATTATGCAAATTCATTCTCTGCCAGCAGGAGGTGTTTTTAGAGTGCTAGAAATAGAGGTTTCCCCGGTTTCGTTCTTCGTTTGGGGGCAAAATAAGTTTGATAAGGCTGAGCGACTGTATACTGTTTTCGAACATTCCGACACCCCTGCGCTGCTGAAGGTGGGGTGTAGATTAATGTAAACATGTGTCGCGACGCTCGCGCGAATGCCCTAAACAACAACGGTGCAATGATGGTGTATCAAAGTCTTTTATTAAACTGGATAAGCGATCTTACAGGTGCGGATATATTTGTGGCAGCTCAGCTATTCGACACAGCAACCCTCTACATTGCGAGTAAATCACTCGCATATGCGACTAAATCTTCACTTTGGGCGACTAAATGATGTCTGTTATTAGCCACTGGCTAATAAATTCTCAGATTTTACTCGCCAGTGTGAGAGGTTGCACATCTGGCTGTCTTTATATTGTTTTATCAACGGATTGTACAGGTTTGAGTAGCAACGGGCTTCTTCACACAGCCTGCGCATGCGTTGGTGCTTTTGTAGCATACTGACCACGCGCACACCCTCCGATGACGATTTTTACGTCACGCGGACCATAGCAGCCTCGCGCACGCGGAAAGTATAACACAGGCTTTACTGTACATAGCATGCAGAATTGACGCACTACATGTAAACGATATTCTTTATTTTATTTTCCAGTCAAAATAAGAATTCTAAAGGAACTCTGTTCAGCTTTTAAGAACTGCCGGGTTCTCCGGTAGTAGGCGGAGCTAATGCGCAAATGACAATCTGGCGCTCACGTTTTGATTTAAGCACATCAGTTCGAACGAACGCACACAACCTGATTAATATTCATGAATCCTGCAGCTCATTAATCCTTGGTGCATTTTATGTTGTTCTTATTAGTAGAATTCGTAGTATTATTACTATTATTTTTATCTTATCAGAAGGCTATTATTGAAAGGTTTTTTTTTTTCTTGTTTTTTTTTTTACAGAAACACTGAATGACCAAAAAAGCACCTGCTTGGTTACATGGTTACCAAGTTATCTATCATTTAAATAATACTTGAGATATATATATATATATATATATATATATATATATATATATATATATATATATATATATACACACACACAACAAAACAAAAAAATTGACTATTCGATTCAAGTTATTTGTATAGCGCTTTTTACGATACAATCGTTGCAAAGCAGCTTTACAGGAAATTAAGTTTCTACAATATATTTATATATTGTAGAAACTTAATATATTTAACTTATGGCAAAATTTGGTAATTCTGTATGTCGTCTGAGGGTTGGCATCCTCTGAGGGGTTGGCATCATCTCTTCTCAGGTGTTCGGTCATCTCAGATCATTTAAGGGCTGGATCCAGACTGAAGCTTGTGTAATTCCTAGTTACCATGGGATGTTAATCCCGTGGCAGAAACAGAGAAACAAATAGAGACATAATTAGCGTAGCTGTTGTTCCATCCAAGCAAAAATTATTTGTTCAACCAAAGCTAAAGAATAATAATGTGCGTTTGATCAGATATAACTGCAGTACAAGATTATGAGATGCATTATATGAATGCTTGGCTAAAGAGATGTCTTTAATCTAGATTTAAACAGAGAGAGTGTGTCTGAACCCCGAACATTATCAGGAAGGCTATTCCAGAGTTTGGGAGCCAAATATGAAAAAGCTCTACCTCCTTTAGTGGACTTTGCTATCCTAGGTACTACTAAGAGTCCAGAGTTTTGCAACCTTAGGGAGCGAGTTGGATTGTAGCGTGATAGAAGACTAGTTAGGTACGCAGGAGCTAAACCATTTAGGGCCTTATAGGCAAGTAATAATATTTTGTAACTGTTACTAACCAATGGCGATTCAATTGCCAAGGTGTCCGTAGAGGGTTGCACAGTGTATTTATGTTGCTAGTGACTTGGAGATGTTTTTCTCCTGTCTGACCTTTGTTGAATGAGAAACGAACCGGGAAAAAAAAAAATTGCGCGTCAAAGAAGGTGGAGCTCCAGAACACACCCACCGATTGCGTAATCGCCACGGACCAATGGTAGTTCAAAGGTGTTTAGGAGCCGAAACGAACTCAAAACGAACTTCGTTTCAGCCTGATTTTGTTCGAAATTACATCATATCAGTTCGTTCTTTGATTTTGTTTGTATATTGGGGCCTTAACGCTGTACACAAAGCAGAGCTCCGCTCACAAATGCTGCTTTATCAGGCATTACATGCAAGATAAAATGAAAATGACATTGAAAATTTTCTGAAGACAGTCGGATTTCTTCTGAAATACAGTGATATAAAAACACCCGCGCCGGATTTTGATTTTTAAACGTGCTGTGCTCATGTTTATTCAACGAAATCAAAGCCTTTTGGAAAATCTATTTGTGGCGGTCAGTTTTGATATTGTGGCGGTCCACCACAAGTAAGTCAATGTATGGGAAACCCTGTATTAATATGCATTTAAATGTATATTTGATCATATACGTATATACCATCTAAAATTTGTGTCTTCTCATCAAGGCTGCATTTTGTTTGATCAAAAATATAGTAAAACAGTTATTGTGGATTATATTATTTAATATATTTAAAATGTAATTTATTCTTGTGATAGTAGTAGCAAAGTAAAGTTTTCAGTAGCCATTACTCCAGTCTTCAGTGTCACATGATCCTTCAGAAATCCATTATGCTGATTTGGTGTACAAGAAATATTCCTTATTATTATCAGTGTTGATAGTTGTGCTGGTTAATGTTTGTGCAAACCATGATACATATTTTTCAAAATTCTTTGGTGAATAAAGTAAAAAATAAATAAATAGTAATAGAAATCTTTTGTAGCATTATACATTTCTTAACTGCATTGCAAACTTACTGACCTGGTAGTGTAAATATAAGACTAAAAATATAAGATTTAATCTTACTGCTATTAAATTAAGGTATCAAATATGTCCAGGTTTGTTTTCTTTGTTGTTTGTTTTGTAGGGTTGTTTCTGGGGATGTACGGTGCAGTGTATCTGTTGCCGTATCAGTATCTGCAAATATTGTCATTTTCTGCTAAATTAACCACTGTCTGTTCTGTCGTTAATTCAGCAGAATAAACAGAACCATATAGATTTATAATATGAGCCTTGATATCATTTATCAGCCACAGCATACAAAAGTCTGAGAACAAATTGAAATCTGCTTCTTTTTTGTATTTAATCTTTTGAAATAGGATTTTAAAATGTATCAAATTGACACTAATTAAATAAAAATGTGAACATGTTCTGCTTATTATTTGTAATGGAAATTGTTCAAATAGAAAAGTGATGTAACATAATAATTATAATGTAATGTATTTTCACTAGTGATCAGTTTTTTAGGTTATATTACTGGCTATTGTTAGTGGCTGACATGTAAATAGACCCTAGTTGCTTAATGTCTTGTATATAAATAAATTGACCCTTTTATGTCCCTTCATTTTCCTCATTTCCTGATTTGGGAGGAGGATTTGCATTTAGTTGGTGCAGTTGAGCCAGAAAGTCGCCTCCGTGCTCTTTGCTCTGGCCTTTTATTTGATTAGTAGCCTCTGATACTGAAGCACTAATGAGCCTAACAAACCCTTCCAGCTGAACGCCGCACTGACAAGTCTTATGTCTCAGTAAGAGGCACAGTTTTGCTCTTTCAGACAGTGCAATCGAGCTCTGCTTCAGCGCACCCTAAAATCTGAGTGCCATATCAAATTATCACAGCAGGTGAAATGTGTTCACATGCTTTGTTTTCATCTCCTAACAGAGCGACAGAACAGTCTTCACAGCATTCATTCTGACATTTAGAGTGGGGAAAAGTACCAGTACAATTCAAAATCACCCATCATTTCTTAAATGAGAAAAGAACAATTGAAACATTATGCAAAAGTGAAGAAACAATATTTTTTTTTTTTACTCATTTCAGTTTAATGTTTTTTTTTTTCCACTGGTGCATTGTGGGTTTGTTAGACTGTTTACATTTCCATGCTCATTGTATGAATCTGACCTATATACAAGCAGAATCATTTTTGCAGGACAATACACAAGAAGTCATTTACAACAGACCATCAACACCGAATTACCAATAACCAGTTAGTTTTCTCTTTTATTTAAGTTCGTTATAGCGGTGCAGTTATTGAAAATAACTGATAAATGCCTTTTTTTTTAGCCTAGCAGAATCAAGAATTGACCATGCTGCTTTTCCCTGTTAGACTTTTGGACCTCTTGGAACTGAAGACTTTGTCTTTGAATTTGTATACAGGTCAATTGATTTGTCTCCCAATCATAAAAGAACAGATCTCTTTTGTACACTTATGTACATATGTAAAACATTGACATTGTTGTATACAGTGAGTTTAATGATTAATCCAGCTGTGGGAATCATTGCCGTTGATGGCAGGTGCAGGCCTCTAACTGGAGCAATGACGGTACTTGTGCTCGGCCTCAAATAGAAAGCAGTTCACCTCTCAGAATGCACAAGTAACATTGCTGTTTTAATACAGCCTTGTCTTGTACTTTATTATAGGTTGGTCATTTCATTGCAAAGTCAAAACAGCATGTTTTGTACTTGAGGTGGTTATTTTGTAACCTTCAGAAAGAAAAGCAACAATAACAAATGACACTCATCATTTATCTGGAAAAACAAATTAACTTTTGGATCATGCAGCAAATTTGGCTTGTGGACAGCTTGGGTATTTGACAAGGACATTACAGATAACAGACATTTTTCTACCCTATTAATAATTTTTAATGTGGAAATGGATTGTTGTACGTTTTCAACTGTTTGATGATGTTAGTTAACATGTAAGCATTTTCAGAGCAAATAAGTAGAGATACAGAAATTTCTTAATCTATTCATTATTTTTGTATTCCGTTTAATCAAACTTGTTTATTGTTGCCAAGTACAATCAAAATATTTAATGCTTGAAGTAAAGTTAAATATTAGGCAAGTTTTCTACAGTCGTATACTACATAAATGCATTTATTGATATTTTAATGTTGTGATTATACGCAGTGATATAACAATACATAATAAACAAAGTCAAATTTTAAATGTTTCATTGAAATTGGAAGTTTAAATAAGAGCTTAATAAAGCATCTCTTCCTCTTATACTCATGAAAGATGAATCTTGAAATGAGTCTAAAAGTGCATTAAAATCATTGTAAGGTTCATGATGTTGCATACTTTTATGTTGTGAGCAAAGTCTGTGTAAATATATTGTGATGAATCACCCAATCCTTCTTGTTAGCCAATAGCAGTGCTTCTTTGAGTTCTGTCAGAGAGTAAAGCTAGTGAATAATTACCAGCTCATGGTTATTTTGTAGCCAACAGATTATCAGTTTACAGCATACATTTATGGTCAATCTGTGTTTTCGTTTCAGGTGTTACATCAGACATTCCCCCAGCACACATTCCTGATGAACGGACTTATTCATGGTGTCAAGGTAGGACATTGACTCCAGCTGTTCACTTTTACTCATGCTTTTTCCTCTTCTCCCTTTCTGATGTGAGAAGAGATGAGTCATGATTGAAGCTCGCTGCTTTTTCGGTTGCCATGTTAATTCATAAACCCTGGTTACGCAGTGATACCCCTAAATATGGTGAAGTGGGTACATAATGTACCATTTTTAAATCTGACCGATAAACAAGTTTCTGTGATCAGCCTGACCCGAGTGTTACTGTCAGATATCAAGTTTATCACATCCTGACAAGCTCTGGTCATGTCATTCAGATGTTTTCCTAACTTTAAAGTAAATGTGTCATTTAAGGGAGTCATGTGCCTTTGTATTCACTCAGGGCCTGCTGTCTTTTCTGAGTGCTCCACTAATCGGTGCTCTGTCAGATGTGTGGGGCCGGAAGTCCTTCCTGCTGCTCACTGTGTTCTTCACCTGCGCTCCCATCCCTCTCATGAAGATCAGCCCATGGTACGTCTCTTACATGAAGACCAATGCAGACAGGCAAAGACTCAAGAATCACCCACTATAGACTTCATAAAAAGATGAAGATCACCTACACCTTAACATTACAAATGCTTGTTTTCTTGACTCATATTTAGGGATAATATGTTGCAGCTCTATAGGCAACATAGCCAGGATGCTTCTGCAGAGATTAGTATTAGTTTAGGAAGTTAATTTCATAAAAATCTTCAAGAAATGTTGTATATTGCAATAAAAAAAAATTAAATGGAAAAATATTATTTTGAATAAAGAAAATTAAGGCTTTTTTTTATGTCATTTTGACACCCATTTTAAAAAAAAAATATTATTCTAATTAATGTAAAGTGAAACACTATGTATTCTTTGTTGATAAAATGTGTCATTGTGTCTGGGTAGAATAATACACACATATATATGTGTGTGTGTATATGTTGTGAGTTTAACCTTACAGTGAGATGGTAATTGTGTATTTATTGCAACTTCTGCATTATTATTGGCTGTTGATTGTCATTTAATTGGTTATATCATCTTAATTTTAAGCTATTTTTGGAAAGCTTTTGCCAAAGTTGTAAATGTCATGTAGTTATTTTAAAGTTACATGTTTACTACTATCAAGGTTTTCTTTTTTAAGCATTTTTCTGTTGATCATCTCATTGTGTCTGTCTGATCCCACAGGTGGTACTTTGCAGTGATCTCCATGTCTGGTGTGTTTGCGGTCACTTTCTCTGTGATCTTTGCATATGTGGCCGATATCACTCAGGAGCACGAAAGGAGCACAGCATATGGTTTGGTAAGCAGAGGACCATGATTAATGACTTCCGTTTGATGTTGTGCTGTAACCTGACTTCACAGCATATGTGCAACAGCAATGGCTTTTTTGTAGCGATGTGGCGGATATTGGTTTCCTGTTGTTTTAACAGCCATCTGCGGTTTCCGTTTTGCCCTGCAAATAAGAAATGAATATGTTAATTGAATTGATGAACATTTCCCTTGTGGTCAGCGCAGTTGATTAATGTCAAGATTCTGGTCCTTTTCCACAGGTATCGGCAACTTTTGCAGCCAGTTTGGTGACGAGCCCAGCGATCGGTGCTTACTTGTCAGAGGCATATGGAGATACGCTGGTGGTGATCCTTGCCACGGCCATTGCTCTGCTAGACATCTGTTTTATCCTGGTAGCGGTTCCTGAGTCCTTGCCTGAGAAGATGAGACCAGCTTCATGGGGAGCCCCCATCTCATGGGAGCAGGCAGACCCCTTTGCAGTGAGTCACTGATGTCAATGAAAGCAGTCATAGTTTATGTAGTTTATAAATATTCAATATCATAGTTTATCAATATTCAATTGACAGCTATTAATAATTAATTTAATATGAATAATAAATTAATAAAATATAAATAATAAACTATGAACAAATTAATAACCCCCTTTTTTTGGAAGACATTACATTTCAGTAAAATTAGTTTATTTAATTTTTTTAAAAGAAATTAATAATTTAGTTCTGCAAGGATGTATTAAATTGATCAAAAGTGACAGTAAAAACATTTATATGTTACATAAATATGTATATATTTAATATAAAATTTTTAAACTATCTAATTCATCAAAGAATAAATGTTTCCACAAAAATATTAAGTAATATATCTGTTTTCAGCATTGATATGTATCGTGAGCATTAAATCAGAATGTTAAGAATTCTGATGTGACACTGAAGACTGGAGTAATAGCAACTGAAAATTAAACTGTCATTTAAAGGAATAAGTTTCATTTTAAAATATATTTAAATAAAAAACTGTTATTTTAAATTGTAATATTTAACAAGATTACTGTTTTTACCGTAAATAAATACAAGTTGGTAAGCATTAAAGAGACTTCTCTTAAAAAAAATTATCGACTACAATCTTTTGAAAAATAGTGTGTATATATTACATCATTATTAGTGTTAAAATTTGATTAATAAAAAATTATGGTTATTATTTGAATATTATTTTTTTTATAAAATATTTAATATTTTCCCATCTGAAATGTTTTGCATGTTCCCAATCTGGTTGCCTTGTTGCCTCAAATCACCACCAGTGTCAATACCATTTTGACGGTGAAAAAACAAACCTCGGAGCTGCTGTACAACAGCAAGCATTTGAAGAAGAATAGCGAAGATGTCGTCTGTCACTTATTAAATGAATCATGTTGCTGTACTGCTGCCCACTCATTCTCTCTCTCTGTGTCCTCCTCCCTCAGTCTCATGTTCTCTCTGTGACTCTTTTGTTCACAGTCCTTGCGTAAGGTGGGCCAGGACTCCACGGTTCTCCTGATCTGCATCACCGTCTTCCTGTCTTACCTGCCTGAGGCTGGACAGTATTCCAGTTTCTTCCTGTATCTCAGACAGGTACAGTTCACACCTTTTGTATCAATACCACAAAGACACAGATCTGTAATTCTTATGTATTGCCACGGCGGATCTGAGGTTGCAGCTGCTGTTCGCAGGTAGCATGAATGTACCGTGACGTTTATGCCAACTCTCAAACCTTGTTGTAGCTTAAGCAAATACCTTAAATGTGAGTCACGTATCCATGAGTCATACTTCACATAGCTTCCCTCACCCTCCAAGTAAATAGTTAGAAGCAACTGTTCTAACTGCTTGAGATAGTCATGTGATTTTACTCATTCAACTTCCTTAAAGTGCATCTATTTTGCGGAAGGCCATTTGCCCATATGTGACCCTGGACCACGAAACCAGTCATAAGGGTCAATTTTTCGAAATTGAGATTTATACATCATCTGAAAGCTGAATAAATAAGATTATGATAGGACAATATTTGGAATAAAAAAATCTAAATATTGAGAAAATCGCCTTTAAAGTTGTCCAAATGATTCTTAGCAATGCATATTACTAATCAAAAATTAAGTTTTGATATATTTACAGTAGGAAATTTACAAAATATCTTCATGGAACATGATCTTTACTTAAAGGGGTCATATGATGCAATTTCTATTTTTCCTTTTCTTTAGTGTGTTATGTAGCTGTTTGTGAATGTATAAGATCTGCAGAGTTACAAAGCTCAAAGTCTCCCACAAAAGGATTTATTCTATCTAAAAGAGAAGGCTGACCCAGACCAGGTTAAAACTGCTCATTCAAACACGCCCCCACATGTCTATGTCACGATGTGGAAATATTTGCGTAATGCCGCCCAAATGTTCAGCAAAGAAAGAAGGTGTGGTTTCAGTAACCGCAGTAGTGTTGATGCAGCCGTGTCAGGGAGACGCTGTGTGTTTCTAGGCGAAAGTAAAAGCACTTTATTTGGCCTTCCGAAAGTAGATACAGTTAGGAATCAAGATTATTTACAACAGAACAGCACAGCCCAGATGTTTTTTATTTTTGCAACGCATTTTATGGACGACAGTTTTGTGAACCTAGGAGAGTACAAGGCTGGCTGTGCAAAGGCTATTTCTAAAAAAAAATAAACAATTGGTACATTCTGACTTTGCTCTGACAATCTGGCGCTTCTGAATCAGCGACTGCAAGTATGTTTTGTTAAGTATTTGCTATTGACTGTTCACATGCGGAGTTTGCGTCGTGTGTGCGCGTGAGAGCGAGAGAGAGAGAGAGAGACAGGGTCACATCGAGAGAGAGAGAGAGAGAGAGAGAACACAAGACCTGCTGTGTGTTTGCTGCTCAATATGTGTCTCTCTGTCACCACAGAAGAGAAGACACTCCACCTGCCCTGAGCTGATGCTCCCAGCACATGTACATTATATTAAACCATATTACTCTGTTATATTACTTAGATGTACATTTTGCTTCTGTAAATCTAATCCCTTATTTTTATTTTTTTCTAGTTTATATACTTGCATACATTAGTAATTCATTTTGCACTACTTGCTTAATACTTTTATATATTATTATTATTATTACAATTATTATTCTTTTTCTTTCTGTTAATACATATATGCACTATTTGTGAGCAGCCCAGCTGCAATTGCTTTGGCAATACAAATGTATAGTTTTTGTCATGCCAATAAAGCACACTTAAATTGAAATTGAGAGAGAGAGAGAGAGAGTGTCACAACACAGTGGAGTCAGCTTTCTTATTCGCGGCTTGTTTGCAAATACATGCGAGCATCATCACTGTGTCTGTCACGCGACTCTGTTCCCCTCTCGGGCTTGAACTGATGGTAAAGCTAAGGACATTAACAACTGTATTTACTTTAATTTTGAAAGCTGAAGCTCGTGATTATGGTAAGGGGCATTACATTTTCGATGCGTGCTTGTGGTGTTCGGCCAATCACAATGCTCTGGGTCAGTTGGCCAATCAGAGCAGACTGTGCTTGTCGGAAGGAGGGACTTTGTAGAAAACTACGCGTTTGAGAGAGGCGGGGCATAGAGGAACTACAATAATGTACAGTATTTCAAAAATAATGTGTTTTTTGAACATTAAAGCATGTCAACATATTCTGTTACACCAAATACACAAAATAATGATCTTTAAAATAGCATCATATGACCCCTTTAATGTCCTAATGATTTTTGGCATAAAAGAAAAATCAATAATTTTGACCCATACAATGTATTTTTGGCTATTGCTACAAATATACCCCAGCGACTTAAGACGCTGTGGTCCAGGGTCACATCAAGGTTCAAGGTTCTTGTTTATTTGTCACATACACAATCATACAGGGTATAATCAGTAGTGAAATGTAGGTCAGGACGGGTCCGCTCAATGGACAGTGCAAAAAAATTAAATAAAAGATGATACATAACACAGGAGAGTATATATAAATATAGGTAGGAATAAGATAAAAAAAATAAAATATAAAATAAGGAATAAAATGTGCAATGAGCTAAAATGTGCAATACAGTCTACTGTGGATTTAATAAATATTAATATATTCTGTTACATATTTCAGAGCAGAGCGTTGTGTGGTTTTGTGAGATTCATGCATACAATACCACAGGCCTGATGTACCTGCATCTGATCACAGCAGTACTTAGAAATATCATTACATAACACTTTGTTTTCTTCTTGACTGTTTGTTTGTTTGTTTGCTGGTTTTTATTGTATTTGTTATACTTGTATTTTTTTTTTTTATTGTTTTTGCTATGAAAATAGCCTATGATGCTGACATGGCATTAAATAAATATATACTACTACTCCACCTTGTGACTGACAATTACTGGAAATTAAATGACTGGAAATGAATCTAAATAAGGAAACAGCATGAATGACACTGTATGCTGTTGATGTTAATGGGTTTTTCCATTAATAAATCAGAGGTTTATTTCACAACAGTGTTGCTATCAGAAACTAAAACTATTAAAACACACTTTTGTTAATTGAAATAAAGTTTTAATTTACTTAAGTTTTTCATCATATGATGAACCTAAATCATAAAATCTTCTTAAACTGTGTACATTTTCAACTACCCGACTTTTGTCTTTAATTTCCAGGTCATTAGATTTACATCAGAAACAGTTGCTGCCTTCATTGCAGTGGTGGGAATCCTGTCCATCTTGGCTCAGGTTGGTTTCCAGGCTTTTTTTTCCACCTGTTCCATTGTAAGGTTTTACTGCCTGACTCTGAGCAGCACAGCATGTGTGCATTTGTACTAATCTGCTCACTGTGCGAGTGCGTCAGGCTTTCGGTTGTAAATGGAAGCCAGTGAAGTTTTCAGAGTAATGGTTCCTCTCTCTGTGCAGACGGTTGTCCTGGGAATCCTGATGCGTTCCATAGGGAATAAGAACACTATCTTGTTAGGCCTCGGCTTTCAGATCCTACAGCTGGCCTGGTACGGCTTTGGCTCCCAGCCCTGGTGAGTTGATCATCTAGAAACCCACTAGAGGGCAGCACTCTTCATTAGACATGGTACAGTTCAGTTTGTAATCGGATTTGTACTTGAAATCAGAACTTATTGTGGTATTTCATAAGCTTTATTTAAAGCACTTGAACTAGATATTTTCCAGCTTCGATACTTTCCTAAAACTAATTTTGGGAAAATGGCAATACAAGAAAAGATGTCGACACATTTATCCTGCCATTACATGCATTTACATTTGGCAGACAATTTTATCCAAAGCGACTTGCATTGCATTCAGGGGACACATATATTTTTTTATCAGTTCATGCTTTCCCTGGGAATCGAACATGTGACCTTGGTGTTGCTAGCACCGTGCCTTACTCTTTGAACTATAGGAAAGCTATCAGCAAGTTATCTATCTGTGTCTCTTGGCTGGAACTCAAATAGAACAAGTAAACATGACCTCAACAGTGTGTGTTTTGGATCAGTGCGTGTTCCTGAAACCAGTTACACATGCACGTAAACTAAAACAGATTGAGAGTCTGTGTGTGTGAGAGAGTCTGATGGTTGATTTGTCTCTTTAAGGATGATATGGGCCGCTGGAGCCGTTGCTGCCATGTCCAGCATCACCTTCCCAGCAATCAGTGCCATAGTGTCCCGCAACGCAGACCCCGACCAACAAGGTGAGACGCGTGCAGCCACAAAGTGTCCAATCTTAAACTATTCACACACTAAATCCTCTGGCTGGCACGTTTAGTTAAGCTTAGCCACTGAATGATTATGATAAGCCACTGTTAATTATTACATCGCTCTCTGGAATATTGCATTCTGTGGTGTGGACAAAAACAAAGCTTTGTTAGGTTCATGTCTCTTGTGTAACTATGTGATCTCGTCTCAAGTAATAAAATAATTTAAACTCATTGATATTTTATGTGTATTTATGTATTTGGTAGCCATGTAATAAACAGGATAATATACAGTCAGCCAGTGCAGAATAAACCAGTTCTGTTTACTTTTAACCCAATATTGACTGTCTGATCTTATGCAATTGGTTGAATTATTATTGATGTATTGAATTGTGGTCAATACTAATAAGCTGATTAATATAAATTTTATATATTATATTATATTTTCAGGGATTAAAGTTCTCTGTCGCTACGACGGATTTCCGTCAATTACAGGGTTCTGCCTGTCCTTAATGTCTTAAATTCACTTTTCATAATTTGAAGGCCGTAAATATGCTTACATTTATCAAATAGTGTAATGGACGTCTTTATTCTAGTTTGAATAGGTCTTAAATTAAGGAAAGACGAGGTGTATTCCGCCTGCTGAGGGGGATGTGATCAGAGCCTGGAGTGGAGCGAAAGCATGTTTCTCTCTCCACTCTAAGCGTTCTGTAATCACTCCGCTCTGGATCCACTCGCCGAAAAACTGCTCCGTGTTCACTCCATTTTAAAAGTTATCAGGGATTAAAGTTTTCTGTCGCTACGACGGATTTCCATCAATTGGAAAAAAAAAAATAGGGGAAAAGAAACATGTAGCGCACTGTTGTTGTTCTGCCGGTGTTCTGTCGATTTGTGCTACCCTGTCAGATTTTCCTACCTCCCATTAAAACAGTAGGTAGTACAATTCGACAACGAAAAATGCTACCTGTTAAATTATGATTTATTAATGTCTACACCTACCACAACCCTAAACCTACCCATACAGTAATTATGTGTTATATTCGCGGTGGGATACAGCTACAGGGAACCAACAATAAATATTTTTTTCTACCTATTAGATTGTGTTTTATTAACGTCTACACCTACCCCAACCCTAAACCTACCCCTTACAGTAATCCAGATGCATTAAATATTGTTGTTCAGTGTGAGAAAAAGAACGAAATATTGATGTGCGCAGTAAGCCACGGTAGGAAAATCTGACGGGTAGGATAATATGTCAGGACACTGGCACACCAAAAATCATCCCTGCCACAGCTGCAGCTTCTCACTGACAACATAGTGACGCCGCTCGCATCATTCACAGTCGGGTTATTAGCAGATAACACAGAGCAGAACTTGAATTTCGGCGCCGGATTGCAGATATTAATAATAATTATACTCATTCCCGCAGGTTCCGACGGAATGTATCACATTTGCACGTGCTTTTGAGTCTTGAGAACTCACTCGCACACTCTCATTTTCTGTGCGCCCACAGATCGCGATAAGGAGAGTAACAGCTTTTAATAATTAAGGGAGTTTGCAAATGTGATATTGGTTTAATACAACGGATCAATAAGCAAGTACTGCATGATTTTACTCTATATCATCAACGAAAATAGTTCCAAATAAAGTAACAGCTGAGCCGCTGCGCATCTCTAAAAGCAAACACAGCGGTGATTCATTCATGAATGAACTGCGTTTCTGAACGAATCTAGTGATTCATGATTCCCCATTCATAAAGACAGTCACTTGCTTCATTCATTATTGAATCAGCCGTTCGAACGAATCAATTGAATAAATGATTCAGTGAAAAAAATCAGTGACTTGCCGCCACCTGCTGGTGGTTTCAGTTTCATTTTTAGCGTATCATTTCAGTTTAATTCATTTAATATTTCTGTATTCAAAATTTTATATTTAAAACTTTAATCTCCACATTAATCTATGAATTTAATTGCACTCATGCCACCTCTGAGCCTCATTAAACGTCTGAAAATGTACCTACAACTACAAGCCACTTTTGTGTTCTTCTGTGCCACCTCTAGTACAAATTAATTTGTATTAATACTAATTTCATATGATTGGTAACTTATTTGTCTTATTCTACTTCTTATTATATTGTTTTAAATATAATTTTTAAAAAGCTTATAACCATACATTTTTGAATTTGACAAAGATGAAAATGATGCCATTGCAAAGGTAAAAAGAAAATACCCCGGTAAGTCACTTTAAGGGTGTTAAATATCACCTCGTATTAGGAAGGCAATTTTTTTTATCAGAATTTGATTATTGATCAGAAGGTGCTCCTAAATTTTTTAATTAGGAGGACAAGCGCTCCTAAAAAGAAAAGTAAGCATAGAGCCATGTGTAACATATTAGACCCGTGCATGAGGTCTTAAAGAGACAGCAGCCTAAATAAACCTGCTGCTGTCTTTCATTATACAGTGAAGACTATCCAGTGTTATTTTACAGTTGAATAGATTATAGTTAGAGCTAACTGAAAAAATGTAAGTACTAATGATTTAATTTGTATCTTGTTTTTGTTTGTGCTATTGATTGTAATTAATTTATTTGTTCTTATTTCATTATTTACTGTTTACTTAGTCTTTTTTTAGTTAAAATAAATTCACTTGTAAGGTGGGGAGGGGGCGTGGTCTATGGGAAATAGTCCTGCCACCACAGCTGGAAAATATCCTAGAGGAAACACTGCATGCATTTAATAAAATTAGAAAAATGCATTTACAAAGGTAAAAAGAAAATGCCCCTGTAAACCACTGTCTAATGTCACCTTTTATTAAAAAGGCAATTTATTTTTTTATCAGAATTGTTTTATTATTGATTAGAAGGTGCTCCTAAATAAGAAGGACAAGCCGTCCTAATTACAAGAAGAAAAACACAGCTCTTAAACTGGGTGTGTGACGGGTATGGCTGTGGAATGGGTTTTGGCCGAGGAAAAATTTTCAGTCAGATTTTTTTTTTTTGCTTTAATCCATGTATTTTATATTGCATATTATTTTGTGTAAACGTAGAATAATACTAACAACTAAAATGATTTTAATTAAATATACTACAGTTTAAAACCTTATTTAACCTTATTTGTACAATTCAAAACCACTGTTTAATATTTTAATATAGAATTGGAGCCATTACTCCAGTCCTTAGTGTTACATGATTCTTCAGAAATCATTCTAATATGCTGTTTCGGTGCTCAAGAAACATTGCTTATTATCAATGTTGAGAACAGTTGTGCTACTTAATATTTTTGTGGATTAATTTTTTGTAACATTTTGTAATGGTGTCTTTCCTGATAGTTTTTATGATTTTAATGTGTCCTTGCTGAATAAAAGTGTGAATTTCTTTTCAAAAACAAATTGCGCTAAATTTTGAATGGGAGTGTATTGTTGCATTATAATGTATATTTAAGTAACCTTTTTACTTTTTTAAAGAAGTGATTGAGAAAAAAAGCACACTCATTCAATTTGTGCTGTTTCTGCGTCAGGTGTGGCGCAGGGGATGATCACGGGAATCCGAGGACTGTGTAACGGTCTGGGTCCAGCACTCTACGGCTTCGTCTTCTACCTGTTCCACGTGGAGCTCAGTGAAATGGACCCCGCAGAGAGCCCAGAGAAGGGTGTCAAACCCAACATGGCCAACCCTACAGATGAGGTGAGTGATGAGAATTAAGAAATCGCTCTGTATTACAAAACGTGCACCTACCCACAAATCTCTCTCTATCTGTGCCTCTTCAGAGTGCCATCATCCCCGGCCCTCCCTTCCTGTTTGGAGCGTGCTCAGTGTTGTTGTCCCTGCTGGTTGCCCTCTTCATCCCAGAGCACAATGCCCTCAACCAGCGGCCCGGCAGCTACAAGAAGCACAGCAACGGCGCACAGAGCCACTTACACAGTTCGCAGGGCGGACCCTGCGAGGGCAAGGATCCTCTACTGGAGGACAGCAGCGTATAACCCCACTGACGAGGGGGATGGGCAACGGACCCCAAACCCCCTTACAATCACCACCCCAACCTCCCCAAACGCACACGTGCAGTGCACCTTTACACAAGATGGCATCAACGTCCTCTCTTGTTCCCTCGCGGAACGAGCTGTGGGAACTGGTGCAGATCTTACAAGTGCGTAATTGGGCCAACTGGGAGCTGACCTTGGCCTTGATGAACAGGAAGTGGAGCTAAAGACATTTTGCCTTGCACAAGTGAGGGAAATGCGAGCAGACGCAGTTGTGTGCCGATACAGACTTGGTGACGGGTTTCCTCATTTTTACTGTTACGTAGTTTTTTTTTTGTTTTTGTTTTTCTCTCTTTCAGAATTTCAACATAAATTATATAAATATTCCTTGTCCAAAGAGGAACGTGTCTGTCGTGACGTTACAGGCTAACTTTTGATGTGCTGCTTTCTACTGGTTCTTCTTGGTTTTGTACTACAGATACAACAGATTGAGCATCTTCTCTTTGAATCCTAGAGGAAACGCAACCAAGAAATGTAAGAAAGAAGGTCATCGGCGTCATTTCACGCAGTCATCGCTGTAGTATCATGCCCCTTCAACCTACAGTTTCTGTTCCTGTACTTCAGATGAAATGGTTTGTACTTCCTCTCCTTTTCTATCATGAGAGGTATGTCAAAATTCATGCAGGGGAAGTAAAAGATGCCTTTTAAGTGACTTTCTATTGCAATTACCAAACCCAGATGAAGACTTCGCTCTGAGAAGGGTCAATCGTATCGCTCCTGTCGGAGCCTGCGCATATTTCATTCTCGTTTATCGTCTGCCTCGCCGCCAGAGCTCCCTGTGAACGTCAGCACTGCCATGTTACAACAGGCTAGCAGGGTTACGAGCTTACTGACCACATACCTAGTTTTCATATTAACGCAAGTGCTGATGTGGGTGGATTAGCTTACATGTTATTGGATGAGCGTCGCTAAATCCAGTCAATTAATATCACACATGCTGCTACTGTAGGATGTACAAGGTTACAAATTTCTGTGGTATTATACTAGACTCTAAACGTGGTATTTCTATTAGAGCTGAGCTTTCTGGGCACGTCGTTGTAATTTTAGACCCCAAATTTTGTGGCCGATTTCTATTTACGGTGCTTTTTTTTTTTTTTTTTTTTTCTGGTGAGACAAACTTTGAATACTTTTATCAGATCTCAACATGAACGTTTGACTTTCCAGAGAAAACCTCAAGTGCATTCAGATCACCTTTTTTTTTTTTTTTAACCGATGTCTAGGTTTTGCTTGTTTGGTTTTAGGTGCCATACCTATGACTTTATTTCTGTCTTTGTGTTTTTATTGACTTTCTGGTATTTGTATGGTTTTCTTTTACTATTTTCAAGACAAATCAACAAGATGATCCACAGGCTTAGTCATTGTAACTTCTTTTAGCTAACATTTTGGACCATTTATGTTCTCTTACAGCATTGAAAACCATGTAAATGTTATTTAAAATGGACTGAATTTTTGCATTGACCTGTATGACCAAACTTAAATGGAATTTTTGTCATATATCCTAGCAAGGAACAGAGACAATGGTTATCCTGTTTTGTACCTGCATAATTACTTCATCCACTTGCCACTAACTTGCAAAGAAATCTTGTGTTTGCCTCAGAAAAAAAAAAGCCAATTAATTTGTGCCTAAAATGTGCTCTAAAAGAATAGAAACATTATATGTGAATGGTGAACTGGCTGTAAATATTAGGAACTAATGAGAAACTATTTATTAAAAGTTTATTGATATTGAAGTCTTTGTGTTTTCTTCAACAACAAAAAAAAGAATTTTTTTTGGGGGGGGGGGGGGGTTGGTTGTGATTTTTAATATCAGCTAAAATTAAAAGATTATTCTGAAGTCTCAGTACAAGTGATGTTCAGGGTTTAACTAAATGTTGCCATTTAAAGCAGGCAATGAGAAAAATTGTCTAGGCTCTTTATATTCAGGCTAATATATTTAAAATCTGGGGACAGTAGCCAAGTCTGACATGTCTGTAAAAATGTGTGCTGCGTTAGGGTAATCATAGCCTTCCTGAGATCTACCTCCTGCTTTTTATACCTCAAATTTCCAAAGACATATCTGTACTGCTTTGTAAAAGACAATGCAATGTTAATCCACCAGAGGGCAGCAGTGGACAGCTTTATAACCAACCTGTACAGCGTGTTTGTAAACTGGACGTGATGCGGCTGAAGACATTTGTGGTTTTACTAAGTTTATTTCGCCTTTCTTGATGCGGATTGGTTACTGTGTATATACCATAGTTTTAGACTATGAAATTAGCAGTTGGCGTAATTTTGCCACCAACGGCAGCATGTGTCAGAAATGCGTCTGATAAGGAGGTGGACTCACATGAGAAGTGAGAAACACGAACAATTTGAAGAGCTGAGTCAGTTTAACAAAGTAACACCAGAGCTACACCACATGTAAAAATATATAAGTGCTCTTCTTGCACTTAATTTGCGCTTATTTTCAATCTAAGTACTGATAAGATTTGCACATATGCGTGGCACATATAAACTGGTTTATACAAGTCAAAAGTCTAATTTAATTTGACTTAAACCTGACCAGATTGCACCAACGGAATTTTTAAAAGGCAGTTTAGGTAGAAATGGCTCCCCATCAGGGTTATTATAGTTAACTAAAACTAAAAACATAAAATTATAGTTAACTATGTGTATATTACATTGTAAATAACCTGGACCGCAAAACCAGTCATAAGGATACTTTTTTTTTTTTAAATTGAGATTTATACATCACCTGAAAGCTGAATAAATATGCGTTCCATTGATGTATATGGTTATGATGTATTGATTGTTATGTTCGGACAATATTTGGCTGAGATACAAAATTTGAAAATCTGGAATCTGAGGGTGCAAAAAAAATCTAAATATTGAGAAAATCACCTTTAAAGTTGTCCAAATTAAGTCCTTAGCAATGCATATTACTAATCAAAAATTAAGTTTTGATATATTTAGGGTAGGAAATTGACAAAATATCTTCATGGAACATGATCTTTACTTAATCCTAATGATATCCTAATGATTTTAGCATAAAAGAAAAATGTATCATTTTGGCCCATACAATGTATTGTTGGCTATTGCTACAAATATACTCGTGCTACTTATGACCGGTTTTGTGGTCCAGGGTCACATATTTATATATATTATGGTTAACTAAACCTGTGAAAACATTTTTGTTCCTTAAAATAAATGTAAACTGAAATAAAACAAAAAAAATAAAAATATTAAACCGATTTATAAATATTAATATAAATAAATATAATATCTCAATGATACTAAAACTGCTGCCCTGCATTTAGTCTTTCATTTATCTGCAAGATTCGTTTAATTAAATGCACTGTCTCTGCAACTATTGCCTCTGCAGCTGTTTCACACAGAGACCATACAGTGGCTCAGGACTGTTTTCAAAGCAGCCTCAGCACATGTAATCCTATTACACCTATTAGAGTGCTGTAGGGTCAGTGCAACAGGGACGGGGTCAGAAACAGGATACATTCTGTTTTCAGAAGGACACTACTGTCAACTGGAGTGGCTCCGAAGGGGAAACAAAGGAAGGGTAAAGACGGAGGACTGATAAAAACTCAATCAGCATCGGCCCCAGCATATATATTTACATTAGATAGCAATGCATGAGGAACCTTGGGGTGAATCTCTGCTGAAATTCATTCCTGACAGGCGTCCAGTCTGGGAGCCTGCATGCCTCCTGTTCTGTTTCCTTTCCCATTCTATAAGCAGATATGTATAGATTTCTGCCTTTTCCCTTTGCGAACTAAGGGAAGAGGTTGAGCATTAACCCTCAGCGGGTGTGTATTCTGCTAAACAAAAGAAGTCACAGCTCATGGGACTGTGCTGTCAGGTCATATTTGGGTTGTGAATGCCAGCATGATGTGTTCGAGTACGTGCAAGTGGATTGAACTGCATTGAGTAAGTTCATTTTATCAGTTAGTGTGCTGAATACACAAAGGAATGATTCAATTAGCCTGAACGACTACATCTCTGGAGCAGCAAACATTTTTACATAGGCGATGAGTGCTGCTGATATTTATGTGTTGTCCTTTTTATTACCCTATAGCTGGCCTCATTTCCTCCTGAGGTGATGTGGAAGTTGCATAATAACTGTTTCACACTATATCTGTAATTGAATATGAAAGGCCTAGAGTTAACATATCAACACTGAGCGCTTCCTGAAGACAACAGCAATGAATTTAGTTTGGAAAGGTTATTCAAAGGTAAAGAGCATATTATCTGAAGTGAATTTAAGCTAGATGTTCCATACATCATGAAACGGACCGAGAAATCGTTAAGATCAAGAAATCATTCAGCACATTGCCTCAAAGGCATAATTAGATATAGAGATAGAGGCAGAGGTAAACAAACACGTTTATTTATCATTTATAAATATATATTTTAAAATTAATTATTTAATGGATTTTCAGCAAACTCTAAACATTACAGCAACATAAAAAAAATTAATATGAAAATGGTCTATTTAAACCAAAACTGTATTGAAGTCGGTAAGATTTTTTTTTAATGTTTTTGAAAGTTCTTATACTCACCAAGGCTGCATTTATTTGATTAAAAAAATTATAAAATTCAGTAAAACTATAATATTGTAAAATAAAAATAAAATTTCTTCTCTAATGTAATATATTTTAAAATGTAATTTATTCTTCAGTGTCACATGATAATTTTAATCTGCTGATTTGTTGCTCAAGAAACATTTCTCATTATTTTCTCATTATTAAAATAGTTGGGGTGTTTAATATTTTTGCAGAAACTGTGATACATTTTTTTCCCAGGATTGTTTGGTTAAGACCAACATATATTAGAAAAATTGTAACATTTTAAAAGAGTTTACTTTGTCGATTTATTGTCTTTGCTGAACAAAAGTATTGTCTTATTTATAGTATTTTCTTATATATATATATATATATATATAAATTAAAAACCTGGTAGTGTATATGTAGACAACCAAAATCTAAAAAAAAAAAAAAAAAAACGTACCTGTGACTTCTTTACCATGTGAAAATCAACAGGTCTTCCAACAACTAAATCCAATTCCTGCTAAAGCAAAGCCTGTATTAAGAGACCCCACAAAAAGTAAATCCAAACCCCATCTTTAATACTTTACTCTATCATATTTATCCCACTGTAGCTTGTATATGTTGTTGATTAAGCTCTTAACTGAGCCTATTGTGAGCAGTTCTATCACTGCAGTAATGCCATGCATTAAGTGACAGCTCTGAGAGGCTTAGTTCCCCCGGGAGACTCGGATCTGATATCAGATGTGAGAAGTTCCCAACAACATTTCAATAAGTAAGAAAGAATATAAAAATCACCCCCATGTAATTTTGATAATAGTTCATGTTGTCCTTTTAGTCCAAAGCAGCATGAAAAGGAAGCAAATTTAATAAAGCAATTAATAGGACATCCGTTCATACGATACGTTGCCAGAGAAATAACATCCTGTCCTATTTTGTGTTCATTATTAGCCCATCTCTAAAAGTGTCATGTTTTTCAAGTTATTTTCACCTTTCCAGCACATTTCCACCATCATTTAACCAATCCACCAATCCCAGGAAGGAACACAATACACAGTCCTGACATATAAAAGCATGTTGTCATGGTGACCTTACACCAAATATTGTAAAGAAGTGATTAGTTTAGCTTTAGCAATTTACTCTCATGATTTCCTGCTTCTCATTCATGCTTATTTGCTCCTAATATAAATGTTTGTAAAATGGAGAGAGTAATTTGAGAGGAAATTAAGGTATTAAATCAGATCAGACTCTGATGGCAAATAGCACAGACCATCCAACGACCTAGATGTCTACTAGTCCTTGTTGGATGTTTAACCATCTATGACCATCACCTCCATATTTTTTCTGAACAAAATGCCCCCCAAATTCCAGATAAGGGGCAAAAAAAATGCCTCTGCACAATTAAGCTAGATCTGTTATGACTGTGAAATAAACAAATAAATAAAAAATGTCGATTTCATTTACATTAGGTTTGCCCACGTTGTATTTAAATTTCTTTTTACGTAACCAATCACGCACGTTTTTGTTGAGCTTATGAATGCAGTGTCAAATAAATGTTTTATTAGTTACTTTTCACACATCGTCTGATACAATACAAAAACACACACACACACACACAAAAGTCTCCCTAGAGAGAGAGAGCGCGCTCTCGTAACGGAATGGATGTACTGTATTCTCAAGGTCACGTATCCATGATTTAGTGAATTAACACACACCTTAGGGTCTTCTTTGGCACAGGTAGCCCTTCAGTGACCCCTCCTTTCCTGTCTATCTCCATGATGCCATGCATCTGGATGTTCAACCCAGCTAACCCGGTATACTAAAATGGCTCATCTGACAATGGAAGACTGACCGACTCTTGAAACTACAGGTGGGCATTTCTTTGGAATTAGGACGATATGGCAGAATCTGGCATCAATGAAAGTGATCCACTTTCATCACTAGTCACCCCGAATGGAGGAAACCGTGACATGGCTTGGCAGACATGACACAAGACATTAATCTATATCCAAACTGTAGGGTTCATCTAGGTTTTCAACTATAAAATTGACTTTTACATTTTTGATATTTATTACAATAAACTGTAAATCATATGTAAATTTGCTATTTGTCACTACCGAATGGGCTCAAACGCAATTTTACCCAAAAAAATAGCAATTTCTACATATGATTTACAGTTTATTGTAATAAATATACTTTTATTTTGGTAGTGAAAAATAGCAATTTTTACATATGATTTACAGTTTATTGTAATAAATATACTTTTATTTTGGTAGTGAAAAATAGCAATTTTTACATATGATTTACAGTTTATTTTAATAAATATCAAAAATGTAAAAGGTGTGCATTATAGTTGACACCTAGATGAACACTTTACAGTTGTTTTTATGATTGTAAGTCATTCTCCTGAGATGCTATTGAAGTTAGAAAAGTGTATACCAATATCGCATGTAACTTTAGCGACGGTCCCTTAAAGGAACACTCCACTTTTTTTGGAAATAGGCTCATTTTCCAAGTCCCCAAGAGTTAAAAAGTTGAGATTTACCGTTTTTGAATCCATTCAGCCGATCTCTGGGTCTGGCGGTAGCACTTTTAGCTTAGCTTAGCATAGATCATTGAATCGGATTAGACCATTAGCATCGCGCTCTAAAATGACCAAAGAGTTTCGATAATTTCCCTATTTAAAACTTGACACTTCTGTAGTTACATCGTGTACTAAGACCGACGGAAAATGAAAAGTTGCGATTTTCTAGGTTGATATGGTTAGGAACTATACTCTCATTCCGGCGTAATAATCAAGGAACTTTGCTGCAGTACCATCTGTTGCAGTGATATGACGCAGCGCCTGAAAGTAGTCCCCAGCTCAGTAGCCTATTTAGGAACTAGTCCCCAGCTCAGTAGCCTATGATATAGCTGAAAGTAGTCCCCAGCTCAGTAGCCTATGATATAGCTGAAAGTAGTCCCCAGCTCAGTAGCCTATGATATAGCTGAAAGTAGTCCCCAGCTCAGTAGCCTATGATATAGCTGAAAGTAGTCCCCAGCTCAGTAGCCTATGATGCTGAAAGTAGAGCTCATAGCCTATGATATAGCTGAAAGTAGTCCCCAGCTCAGTAGCCTATGATATAGCTGAAAGTAGTCCCCAGCTCAGTAGCCTATGATATTAATTAGTTATTAATAATAACTAAACAATTTCAGTGGTGTTCGCAACCTGTTCATTCTCACAGATTCCCTTTTCAACTGTATGTTTGCTGCATTAGATGAATCATTCGGATTCAGTCCATTATGTTACACTCCACAACTAATTTCAAAAAGCTTTTATGTATTTTATATATTTTATAAGGCGTTGGTGTCTTTTTCACTTCCAGTGGTGACGAAGACAGTTGTTTTCTCTCTGTGTACCTGACATTTGGAAGGGTTTAACGTGGTGTTCTCACACATAATAGTGGCGGTTCTTAGAACAGAGGATGTAAACAGGTTGTAGGGCAAGAGGGATTGGGGATGTTATTGTGCCTCCTCCTTTCTCTCATGTTCATCAGGAAGGGAAGACATCAGTCAGACTACACATTGTGTGATTTGTTTTAAGACACGGCCTGTGGCTGTTTGCACACAAGCCACCCTTCTATACCAGATCACAATTAAACTGGTGAAATCGCAGATTTAAATGTATCATGAATTTACATGGCCTCAGGGATTATCTGTATTGTTCTACAGAGGATTATCTGTATTGTTCTACATTATCTGTATTGTCCTACATCAGGTTCAAAACAAGTTACGCTAAGGCATTTGTGCCATAATGTTGATTACAATAAAAACTAATTTTGATTTGTGTATTAAAAAAGCAAAAATTGAGGAGCACTTAGAATGGAAGCAAATGGAAGACCTAAAAGCAGAATTTTAAAGCACTTACATTAATTCTAATGTTTATATGTGTATTATTTGAGTTGTAAAGTTGATCTCATAATTTTAACAGTGATTTTAGAGATTATGGTGTTTTGTTGTCATGGCATCAGAGTTGTTAAAAATGGATGTGACTTTACACAGAAATACTAAAATCATGTTAAAAAGTATATTGTTTACATCTTGTGGGCTTGATTTTTGAAACAACATTTTTTTGAGTATTTTAACATTTACAGATCAGCCCGACTATAAGTACCCCACTGTAACCCACATTTCTGCTTTTTAAAAGAGACAAGTCAAAATCATTTTTGTTGTAATCAACATTGTGTCATCAGCTTTCTACTGATCCCAGAATATTCCTAAACATCTGAGCTGTAAGGAATGTGTGGCAGCAAAAACATATTCATCACCTTGTACAACAGAGTCCTGTTTCTTACCAACACCGTTCTCACTGATGGCCAGGATGTGTATGTTTATTGACATATTCTACACTGTTTTCCTATGATGATCTCTTTCCATCTTAGAGGCTCATAAGTTCAACAGAACTACACATCAACCTATATTTTCCTTTTTTCTCTCAAAGACTTTCCTTGGTCTTAGAAAACATAGTTAAACTAATATAGTTGTGCTACTTCTTCCTCAACAAGTTTCAAATACAGATTAATAACCAGTAAGTTCTAATACAAACTAGTAATTTTCTGAACAAACCCTTTTAACCGTACCTAAAGGAACCTAGAAGGTACTTTGGATCAAACTGAGTCTTTGGCATATACAACATCAGCTATCACTCACATGTTTTGTTTTTACTGCATCTATTTGGCAAAATCCTGCATTACTAATACATATATGAATATTCTTGTGGTATGCATGTTTTTCATAAATACAGCTGTTGCCAATGCTTAATTACAGATACTAATGCTGGACTGTGTGAGGCTGGGAATGCAAGTCAGATTTTAGACTCCACTGTCTAAAGATTATTGTCATTATCACAGAATAAACCCTGACAGTAAAGCATAATGAACAGCTGGCTGTACATTATCTCACTTTTAACACGACTGCTTACCCAATACATAAGTAAATGGACATGAAATATTGATTTGAACTGAAATCATTTTATTATGAGATTAAAAAGACCACAGGGCATCACTGAATTCAATCAAGTTGATTAAGTTCAGTACGCTTTGTACTTAATTAAATTACAGTTTATAGGTTGTAGATTTAGTGTAAATTGGAAGTAGCTAAAAATGTTAATTAGCACATTTTTTTTCGACTTGTGCCTCATTTTTTTTTTTTAGAAAAGAAAAAACAATGTTATGGGGCATGTTTTGGAGTAATTAAAAGCAGAAATATGAAGTTTATCTTTTCATTAAAGCACTTACATTTACTCTTCTGTTAAAACTTGCATATCTTTAGCTGTAAAGTTTTTCCTCTTCATTTTTTACAGGACTTTTATTGTTTATGCCTTTGTTATAATGACAGTGAGACTGTAAAATTTATAACTTCACACAGAAAAGGTTAGTAAGCTATTTTTCACACTAAAACTGTTAACATGCATATTGTTTGTCTTGTGGTTATACGTTTGAAACTGGGTATTTTAAAGTTTACAGATCTGCCCTATTCACTGTAACGCAGATTTACAGTGTTTTACCATGGTATATTTACCAGGACAAGATTCACAACGAGGAACAAGAGTAAATAAGTGTTTTTTTTTTCTATGCTCTGGATACCACATAATTCAATGTCAATGCATTGCCTAGAAGCCAGTGTTTTAGATTAGAATATGCAAAATGCACGCCAAGGTTTAGTGCGCGCACGCTGTCTCGGTCCACCGTTCCAGTCCATATTTCCCCTGTGCTCGAGCTGTCTCTCTGGCAGGTCTTCTTGTTTACTGGCGCAAAGACAGGAAAGGGGATCCTTGAAGAGAGGGGCTATGTCAATGCACTAGCTACAACCAGCGTGGGGACAAAAAAAATAAGAACACAATTTTTCTTTAATTTTTATGTTCCTCTTTTTCTCCGCGAGAGAGTTAAAGACGAGTAAGTGAGCTTTGCGGAATCAGCTTCACTTCGTTGTATTGATCTGTGAAGCAAGGCAAAGCCACGCAGAAAGACTGCATGTGGAGCATTGTGCTGGAAGTCTCGCGGAAATCTCAGCGACTGCAGTGTTTTCAGCAGACGCCTCCAGAACTGACACGATTCACTAAACTGCCAGCTTACAGGCTCGCCGTGAGGAATAGTAGGCTACGGAGAAACTACCGCGTTTGTGACCCGTAACGTTAAACGCACTACGGCAAAAGCTCGCAGTCAGCAGGAACCTGGAAAAAGTACACACTGAAATCTGCCCGTTACGAACCCTGGAAATCTTGGACGTTTTGCAGCAGCACTACCTGCAACTTATAAGTCTGTAGACAGCTTATTACAACTATAAGATCTTTTCATCTGAAAAATAAATCGAAACACCGCAACAAAAAAGACACTCAATTGATTATTTCGGCCTGCGCTCGGTGTGCGCAGCCATTCCTCCCCGTGCTTCACCAGTTTTTACTTTTTTTTTGCCAGGCTTGTAGCAATCTGCGCAAGTGCTGGACAAATATATGCAATCGATCGGAAATGATTCGGCCGCTCGTTGTAAATGATGCAGTCCGCATGCTTTATAGGTGTGGATTGTTTAACAGTGAATGAAAGTCGCAGCACGCGCTGTCATTAGCTTAGCGCTCGAGCGTCAGCATCAGTCAGTGCGCGCGACAGCAGAGCGGATTGAACACGTTGAACTTTCCTCTCCGCCCATTTTTTTTCTGAGGGGGGTGAGAGAGGGCTTTTTCTGTTCTTTTTAATTTTTATCTCCCCCAAACAACACTGGACTATTAAAACAGATCGTTACCTACACCAAGACGCATTCGGAGGGGATTTTCGGTTTCCCCGGGGTCAAAATGCGGCTACGGACTTTGATTGTTTTGGTTGCGTCTGTCTACACTGTTTGCAACTGTCAACAAACAAATGGAGAAAGTAAGTGTAACTTAACGGCTTTGTTTTGTCTTTCACATGAATACGGATTTAATACCACAGGAGACTTGTCTGTTTAAATGTTAATCTACAAACGTTATTTTGCGCTCTGAACGGGAAAACGGGATCGTAGCTCTTGACCACTGTGTGACACATTTGGTAAAGCAGAGCCAGACAGAAGGACATTGCAGGGCAAGGAGCGAATAAATCAAATATCGGGTCGTTTTGATTTAACGTTAGACAAATCGTTTCAAACTGGCTTTAATGGTACGATCGATAATATGGAGTGTGCGCCGTGACCCTAAAGCCAGATTATCGATCGTTTGAGGACAGCATTGATCTATTTGTAGCTGGAACTGCTAGTAAGGCTCGGAAATGGTTTTCAAGTTCAGCCAGGCCCCTGTTTCATGCAGCCATTTGCAGCGTTGACAGAGTTGCAAGAGGATTTTAAATCCTAATCAGATCAGTCGAGACCTATAGGGCTGTGTTTTTTTTTTGAGTCATGAAAAAGTCATGAAACCTGACTGGAAAGTGCGTTACTTTGGCAGCAAACTAGTGCTAGAGCTCGCAGATGTCCTTTTAAAATTGAGCTTTCTGCACAATAAAACCATTGTAGATTGATATCACCGGGACACAAATTTTATTAGCAAATCTACTCAGAAATTTTCGGTAAACATTGGAGCAGCGGAACATCTGATCAATAAGTCTTTTATTTATCAGTCACTTATTTCATGTCAACTCAAGGCAGTGCACTTTAAAGACTCGTATGAATAGAAAATGTTGAATTTAATGCTGAATATTTGTAGTACTACTTTTGTAGTAATATTTTATATAAAACATTCAGAATAGAAAGAAGTACTAAACACATACATGCTGGTAATTGGTTTTAATTAGGCAGTAGTCATTTAAATGAATGTGTAATTAGGTACCACTTGTTGTTTTTTAGTGCTCTTGGAAGACTTCCTGCAACAGCTAAATAAATATAAGCATGCTTTTGACACACTTGGCTGTGTTCAGCTCCAAACAAAACATTGGCTTATCTTCACTTCGCTCAAAAAATGAGTTTTAACATATTTTTTTTGAAAGTTAAAAAATACAGTAGTATTTTTGTCATTAAGGTTTTTTTCTTTTTTTTGGGAGAAAATCAAATGAAATGCTCCAAGTTGCAATGCTATTATTAGGAGAATTTCAGATAATTTCGGGCCTTATTTGTTGATTTGTGAGCTGTGTTAAACCCCAAGCGCATTTTTTCTTATCTTGTTGCTCTGCAGATTTCTAAATATAGCATTGGTTTGGATTCAATTTATGCATTCAAAGTTCTGCCAGTTTCCATTTTGAGACTCTCTTCCATGTGTCTCATGGTTAAGCTAATGTATATTAGAACAGTATGTTTAAAAACTCTGTTAGGTTTTAGGTGAAGACCTACATATGTTTGAAAAACTAATAACAAACACTGCATGGAAAGTTACAAATGAACAGACTGTTGGCTCTCTCTGTCTGTAATAGTCGGATGTGGCTTTAATCAGCCTTTTAATTCTTATTACACTCTAGGCCTCTTTTAGAAAATGTACTCTTTTTGTACTGAATTTAATTCCTGTTTGTTATTATAAAGTTGCTTGGCAAAATTTTCTTTATCGGCAATAAAATCTGTAAGATATGCTTGGCTTGTGAGGTAATACGAAAAGAACATATTTGGAGTGTGTTGCATCGTTCTTGTCTTGTCACAGCATAGTTTTTAGCAGTAGATAAGTTAACACCTGGGGGTGTATGTATGACACCTTTTTATTAAAACTGAAAATAAAAGATTGTGTAATATCGTGAAACCAGTTTGTGTGAGATTTTAAGGGCAGATTGAACATAAACAAGTTGTGTAATTGCTAAGTTGGCCCCCCTTCTTGTTCCTCTTAGGCTTGTAGTGAACCACTGTAGGGAAGAGTGGAACTATTTTAGGGCCTCAGTTCAGCCTCGTCAGGACTGGAAATCTGCTCAGAGCCCGGCTCATCTTGGAACATTTATTAATTCAAAGTTCAGATTCTATCTTACAGTGGGGTTAAAAATCTGAGATCGCTATATTTATATTGTAATTTTTTTTCATTGAATACATTTTTCTCCATTACGAATTATAATCCCAGTGTAACAATTGGAGTGAAAAGTTCATTAAAAATGAACAAGATTGTTTTAGTGATTTGTTTGTCTCACTTTTGCTGCAATGTCAGCACCGCACAAACTGTGAAATCCCTAAGTAAGACCTGATGATCATGTTTTCAAGCTTGATCTGTGAATGATCCAAAGAGAATCTCGTTCTTAAATGGAAACGAGGACATCTGACCTTTTGTACAGAGGAGTTCACTTGCTCAATATCGGAAATTTTCTTATTTGATTATTGACTTAGAAGAAGACGTAAGTTTCTTTTATTCAGATTGTCAAAATATTTCTACATATGAAAGTTTTCTATATTAAAATACTTCATTTATTTTATTAACCTTGTTTATTTCCAAAATTATGCTTTGAATCCCAGATTTGCAATATCATGGTCTCACATTTTGCACCCCTCTGACTGTATATTATTATTATTAATAATAAACTATCCTTTTTGGTTTACACATTTTGCTTTTTTCATGTTTAATTGCTTTCTTGTGCTTGCAATGCTAAATTAAAAATGTAGTGTATAAATTTACTCATAATTGTCCAATGCCGTCTGTACGACTAGTTTTACTATGTCTTCTTTGCAGTCAATCAGCTAGTCTGTAAGTTTTTATTTGGTAAAACTAATAGTACAGCTGTCACTCTTAACATTCTTCTGTCAGTCGTGTGTCTTTATAGACACGGACAGCACATGACAACATAATTTATACCTCTGCAGACTAGAATCCGAAACCGTTTGACTGAATCACCTGCTTGGTTACATTGCTAATATCCAAAAACAAGTCATATATAATTTTGTAATTGCAATGTTCAACCTTGTCAAGTCTTGGCTGACATGACTATTGAAGCAGTGAGAAATCATTTTGAATGTATTTGCCACTCCCTTTGTCCACGTTACTCCATGCTTTCTCAGATCTTGCGGCTCATTGTGCTTCCTGATTGGAACATTGTCAGATTCTATTACGATCCCCTTGTGATCACCTCATTCAAACCAACGATTAACAGCTTAAGTGCCTGTTATTTGTTCTGTTTTTAAAGTTCGTCATAGCTCTTCAGGTGGTTTTATTGTCTCACAAGGAGCTTACTAAGTAATTTATATACTGCTGTATCATTGTGAGTGGTTTACAGGATATTTGTTAACAATGAGTCTGATTGTCACATTCATTTAATCTTCTGTATATTTATTTAATTGTTTGCATTCAGTGCTTATATTCATTATTACTTTGAAATGATTAAGAATGTGTTACTGGTTCAGCTATATTCATGCTATTATGAAGTTGACACAGCATGTTATTTTTTTAAAGCACATTTATGGGTCATTTTGTCCAAAAAAATAGTTTCTTATATCAAAAACCAACCTTTGAGTTATTGTGATTTCCCATGCAGTTTGTCTCACGAGTTTTAAAATAGATTCAACTAGTTGCAGACTCAAATCAGAACTCATGCAAATTATTGTGCAACAACTATTAGACCCCGCTTTTCTTCTGATTTTCGAGTGTGTGGCCAGGGACTTACACAGTTTAGCGGTGGAAACCCGCCCAGTAATATTGTTGTTCTCACTCAGTTTGAGGACACCACAGCAGCTGGTGTGCAGGTGCATCTTTAAATCATTCCGTGTCTAGACTCTCCACTCCGCTCACTGTTATTGGTTGCCCAATCATTCTGTATCCTAAATTTATGTCCTGTAACCTTTATTGCAGTCTTTTTTCACAAGGTGAGGTGCTGTCACTGTGGTGTCACATTTATGCCCCCAATGTGTTCACATAAATTATCTAAAATACTGTATAAAGATATGAAGGATGTTCATAATGGTAGTTTGGACCAATGCACAAAGCATGTCTGGAGAAAATTCATGATTTTTAAAGTAATAATGAGAATGATATTGTTTGATATTATTATTATTATTGAATGTATGTTCATGTGTGAGTCGCTTTCTTACGAAGCCATATTGTTCAATTACAATTCGGTTTAATGGGTAAAACCCAAAAGGCAGATGAATACAAACCAGCGAAACCTCAAAGAGGAAGTGGGACGAGAGGTGTGGAGACCCGCCTCTTTTTAAGGCTTCTGCTTTTAAATTGTCACACTTACAGTTCCTTCCCGTGTCCTGGTTGAAATGTGTGCTATTGTTTGTCTTGTTTCAGAGGAAAGTGAGTACTTTGTGTGGTTTAGCCGTTTGCTGCATTTATTAATTTATTTTTTCATTCAAGAACATTTGCATTGCATTGACGCAAGATTTATTTTGATCTCTTAATGGTGGCTGCGAAGGCAAACACACTTATGCAGATTGAATGCAGATTTCAATCAATATGTCAGGTCGAAATATACTTTTCAGGTCTGTAACAAAGCAGAACTAGCTGCAGAGAAAGTCATAAATCAGCATTGCCATAAATCACTACCTCAATTACATGCCTTTTCTTCTTTAGACATTTTCTTTTCTTCTTCTTAAACCTGTAGTTTACTTTAAGATTAACCTGTTAAAGTTATGGTTTATGTTTTAATCTTTTACAAATGAAAAATGCTTTTTTACCTATTTTTTACTTGGATAAATAAAACAAATAATGTGTAACCTGTATAAAATAACACATTTCTAAAACTTTAAATATTTAATAATTGAATTTAATGTAAATGCATGATATTATTTTTGTCTTTAAAACAAATATATATTTTTTTTACAAATGAGATCTTTTAGCAAAACTTGATTTAAAAAAAATCATATAAATTGAAGCAGCCGTCTCTTAAGTCGGGGCAGTCGTGGCCTAATGGCTAGCGAGTCAGACTTGTAAGCAGAAGGTTGTGGGTTCGAATCTCAGGTCCGGCAGGGATTGTTGGTGAGGGGAGTATCCTCCTTCAATACCAAGACTGAGGTGTCCTTGAGCAAGACACCGAACCCCCAACTGCTCCCCGGGCGCTGTAACATGGCTTTAGACATTTTCTTTTCTTCTTCTTAAACCTGTAGTTTACTTTAAGATTAACCTGTTAAAGTTATGGTTTATGTTTTGATCTTTTACAAATGAAAAATGCTTTTTTACCTATTTTTTACTTGGATAAATAAAACAAATAATGTGTAACCTGTATAAAATAACACATTTCTAAAACTTTAAATATTTAATAATTGAATTTAATGTAAATGCATGATATTATTTTTGTCTTTAAAACAAATATATATTTTTTTTACAAATGAGATCTTTTAGCAAAACTTGATTTTAAAAAATCATATAAATTGAAGCAGCCGTCTCTTAAATGACAACCCGGTCTCATGAAAGTGCGTATAAATAGTACGCCAAATAAAAACGAAAACTCGTGGTATTGATATACTGCGTATCATATGTACTGCATATCATATGCACGTGTATGTGCACGATGCGCGTAGCATATAAACGCCAAAGTCCAATCAATAACGAAATATAATTATTTTCATCTCTAAATGAATGCATGCTAGTTACTTATAATACTCATTGCTAGATGTTCAGGGTTTAAATTTGGCTAGAGCGTCATTCAGAGATTCATTGCATAAAGTGAATGACTACACACAGTCAGCCAGGACACATCTCATCTCACTGTGCCGCCGTTCCTTTCATGTGCTTCAACGATAGTCTTTTCAAGTGCCTGGCACCCCATTTGCACATAGTGTATTAGGAGTGTGGTGCTAAAAATAAGTGTAATCGTAGAGGTATTGCACATTGCGTGTGTCTGATAGAGAGAGAGAGAGGAGACGCACATGTCAGTAGGATTATACTATGTGTTTCAGCTTCCTCGTGCTCCAAAACTTCCGGAGAGCCACATTTATGAATCCCTGTGGTGGGGTCACTGTTATAACTAATCTAAACAAGTAGGCAGCGCAAGGTATTTTTGACCTTCCCAATGCCTCATGCTGTGAGTGCCCAGTGTTTGAAAGGTCTCAGTTATGCATGGACTGACCGCTCATCAGAGTTCATGTATGCGTGTAAACCGTTGTGGAATCTTTTAAGTCATGAGCAGCAGGGGCCGTTTTTCATTTAAAGGGGACTGGGGAACCAACAGGACACAATTAGATGTGTAGCATCCATTTAATTGCATAGGGGACTGGGGAACCAACAGAACACATTATTGTATACAATTCAAGCATTGTTATTTTAATATAGCCCTTTTTTAACCTTTTATTTTCTGCCTTGAGGGCAATTTGTTCTGCTGCATAAATTACAAGCACGTACACAACGACAAATGCAAAACATCAGTAATACATTAAAGGGGTCATATGACGTTGCTAAAAAGAACAATATTTGGTGTAATGCAATGTTTATGCGTTTTAAGGTAAAAAAAACACATTTTTCCACATAATGTACATTATTGTTGCTCTTCTATGCCCCGCCTTCTGAAACGTGTCGATTTTTACAAAGCTCGTCTTCTGAGAAGTGAGGCGTGCTCTGATTGGCCAGCTATCTAGTACGTTGTGATTGGCCGAATGCCTCAAGCGTGAGATGGAAATGTTACGCCCCTCACCGTATTGTGATGGCGTTTCGCGGCGCGACGAGACTAAAACAATAAAACCCATTACAAATGAGGCATTTGTTGCATCCAGTGGGGGCATAATTACTGATTATGACTTATACTGTCTTTTCATGCGTCGTGTTGCATCGCGCTGCGTAAACATTACCATGTCTGCATTTGTGATCGGAGAAAAGACAAACAACAAGCACTACTCTACACTGCTCAAAACTCGTGTTTGAATCGTCAGAAGCAGAAACGTACTTACAGGCTTCGAGTCAGAAGTGCCAGACTGTCCTTGCAAAGTTGGAATTGCCCCACTTTATAGAAACAGCCTTTGTGCAAGCCCTTGTAACACTCCAAAGAGAAAGGAAAACTTGAAATTGCATCATATGACCCCTTTAAACATAAATAATAAAAAACAAGTAGCCTAAAAAGCTACCTCTTCTCATTAGAATTGAGCAGGGTTGAAAGCACATGGTACAAATGAGAATTTTAATCTATTTGTCTTAGCTAGTGGGACTTGAAATGCTTGGATGCTGTTATGGCATTAAATTATAAATATATAAATAAATCTATCCATATGTCTATACATCCATCTGTCTGTCTATTTATCCATTTATGTGGCATTGTCTCATACCTTAGGCAAAGCAATTTTGGTTCACTTGAGAAGCATCCCTGCAGCTCATACACTAGTACAGCAGCACCGGAATGTGAAAAGCTGCAGGAAGAGCTTTTATTATCTTCATTAACCATGTTATGTCATATGGAAGGCATCAGCTTAAAGGGAGAAAATTGAACAGTGCAACAGAAAACTTTATGTAGTTCTAATCCTTTTTTATGGTTCTGTATATGATCTCCTTTATTGGTTTCTATAGAATACATTTTCACATTTTGTTTTTGTTTGTTTATGCTCGTTACAGAATATAATCCTGTTAAATTGAAGGTCATCATCTGTAAGCAATTTTTGCTGTACATTCTCACCGAACCAATTAACATTATGCTGTCTTTTTTGTCATTGCAGTTTGCTCAAGTAAAGACATTAGAAATAACGTGACCAACCTGCGGGTGCTGGAGAACTGCACCGTAATCGAAGGCCACTTAAAGATCCTGCTCATGTTCACAACCAAACCAGAGGATTTCCGTGGCCTGAGTTACCCCAAGCTGACGGTAGTGACGGACTACCTGCTCCTGTTCCGCGTTTACGGCCTGGAGAGCCTCAGCGACCTATTTCCCAACCTCACAGTGGTGCGCGGCAATAATCTCTTCTTCAACTATGCGCTTGTGTTGTTCGAGATGCTGCAGCTGAAAGAGCTCGGCCTTCACAGCCTGATGAACATCACCCGTGGAGCCGTGCGTGTGGAGAAGAACCCTGACCTCTGCTACCTCTCCACCCTCGACTGGTCCATGATCCTTGACTCGGTAGAGGACAACTACATTGTTGCCAATAAGAACGATCGAGAGTGCGGAGACGTCTGCCCCGGCACGGTTCAGGGCAAAACCATCTGCCCCCTCACCACCATCAACGGGGACTTCAGCGAGCGCTGCTGGAACCAGAAGCATTGCCAGAGAAGTACGTAACCTACAGCACTTTGTATTATTTTAGTTTTGCGCTTTTAAACCATCACACAGAATGTATTTACACCCTCAAGAGGAGTCCCACTCGTTTTCGCCTCCCCCTCGTCGTCAGATAATCGTTTCAAATCTCAGTTTTCACTGGCGCATTAGGGTAATAATATTTATATTACCATAGAGTCTGGAGATGTTTTGAGAAGTGAGCGGAAAGTTGTCAGACTGTGTTGGCAGTACATTCACTGGTTTCTTTCAGCAATAAAGACAGCCAACAGCAACCATGCTGGAAGCAACAAGTCAGGTGATCAGCTGCAGTTAAGTAAGCCAAGTTTCTGTGTCAAAGCATGAACCATGTTCCAGATTATGATGCAACTTCCCTGTTTGTGCAGTAGTTCGGGGTGTGGGAGGTGCTTGTGTGGGTTTTTTTTTTTTTTTTTTTTTTTACCTGACAGGATCCATTGGAGTGGCTAGTCGCACATTTTGAGCTGGTCTGCGACCGATGAAGCCGTCTGCAGCAATTTGTTTTTGAAGTGTCGAAGAGCTTGAGTTTTGAACATACGGAAGAACTTTACATATAGGTGCAAAGCCCTTGAGCTCACACAATTACACAACACATGGGACACATCATGTAACTGTTCTTTGAACCAGCTGTATGGTGTCATGTGTGTCTTGGAGGCATGATCATGTTCTGTTTGGTAATGGTCTTTCTGCGGCCCCATTTTAAAAAGAAAAGGCTCTCCTCTTTTGCTCTGTTTGCTAAGGCAGATGTGTGCAATTACTTTTCAGTCAGAAATCCCTTTGTCTTAAGTTGGAGAAGGGCCTGAGTCTCTAGTGACCAAAATAAATACATAGAGGTGGGCTCTTTTGACTTGTGCCAGTACCCTAGCAACCACCCAAACAATATAGCAACATGCTAAAACCATTCCAGTGTCAATATGTAACTCTAGTATTGCTATTCATATACACAGTAAATATACTGCAAATGAAAACTTTTATTCATCAGGGATGCATTACTTGTTCAAAGGGACAGTAAAGACAATTGTAATGTTACAACAGATTTCTATTTCAAATAAATGCTGTTCTCTTGAACTTTTGTTTTCAACATTAACAATGAAACATGAGCACCACATGTGCATATTAAAATGATTTCTGAAGGATCATGTGACACTGAAGACTTGAGTAATGGCTGCTTTGCCATCACAGGAGGAATAAATCACATTTTAAAATAGATAACTTTTTTTTAAATTGTAGTAATATTTCACAATATAATTTATAATTGACCAAATAAATGAAATAGTGAGCATTAGAGACTTTGAAAAACGTTCAGAAAAGAATAACGTTAGTGTATAAACTCCTCAACTTTTAAATGACAAAAGCAGCTGATTTACGTAATGCTGCTTTATCTGTTTATGTGGAGTTGAGGGACAAACTGCCTGTGGGTGATTAATGCAAGAGTTAGGATAGACTGAAGTCCTTGTTAAGTGCCTTGATAATATCCTTGTTCGGGCTGCTTTGACTCATGTCTGATGAGTTGCAGTTGTACAGCAGGGGATGGAGTTTTTGGCCAAAGGCGGAGATTAAAAAAGCATTATCTAATGATAGAACTGATTCTAGGACTGATCCTGGCCTGCTGCTTGGTCTGTGGTGAAGGACTTGTGGTTAGGGATCCAATATTGCATAGAGTGTGCAGCAGCTTGTAAAACCACGCAGCACTAAAGCGCAAAGAGATACTGTAAGATGAATGTTGTTTTCTAACAGTTTTGATTTGTGTATGTTGCACAGACCTCATAGTGTTTGTTGTGTGTACCGCAGGAATTACGCTCTCCATTAATAATGGATTAAGAAGGTAGTGAACCGTAAAGTTCCCTTTTTGGATGTTGTTTTGTGGATTTTGCAAAAAACGGCTGATTGTGTAAAGTCAAGCGAGTATATTTTGTGCAGTTTTATGAGAGGTTTTCTGCCATTTGGCACTTGACCTCGAGAGATAATTCTGGCAATAAGTCTTGTCTTATTTTCGTCATCCATGTTGTAGCATGCCTTAAGATGTTGTATTTAGGCCCTGTTCTGTGGCTTGACAGTGTATTTCAAAACTATTAAAAACTTTTGACAATATTTTTTCCTTATTTTCATGACTACATATTGTTGCAAATGTGTTCTTTTTAAAAAAAGCTACTCTGAAGATTTTAAGATTATTGAAGTGCTAAAACAACAGCATCTACAATATAATTTTTTTTCCTTTTAAATATACATTTTAACCTAAAATACTCTTGTGGAAAAAAACACTGTTTTCAGTGTCCTGGTGACAGAATACCAGATAAAAACTGGGCCACTGACATCTGTCATGGTTGATCTGATTACAGGTGGTCAGTTGAGACACATTACTGTTTACACTTGGCATTGACATGCATCTCAGATGTGTCTCCTGTGGCCACTTGTGATCAGATGTTGTTGAGAGCAGAGCCTTTGAATTCATAGCTGCATACATCACTTACTATATCAGTTTGTTGCTGCGTAAAGGAGACACAAAGGTGACACACTATTAATAGTAAAATAGTGTTTTTGCGCAGTTTTAATAACAAACTTAAAAAAAAATTCTCACTTCAGAATAATATGCCAAGTGTCTTCAAGATTTACAACAGTTGGTTAACTAGTAAATGGATTATAACTACTACATAAATATAAGTTAGGGACATAAAATCCCAGAAGAATGCAAAATATTACATAAAAAATATTATCAGACTAAAACATAGTACTTTCATTTCTGTCTCCTTTTGTTTCTGAAAAAAACAGAGGGATTAAAGTTTGGTCAGTAAGATTTTTTTTTTTAAAGAAATTAATGCTTTTATTCATCAAGCATGCATTAAATTTGTCAAAAGTGACAGTAAAGACATTTGTAATGTTACGTTTATTTCAGGATTGGTTGAAGAATAGAAAGTTCAAAAGAGCATACTTTTATTTAAAATAGAATTATATTTAATAAAATTATTTTTATTTTAAAATAGAATTATTACCATTGGTTGCTGTTATTCAGGATGCGTAAGCATTTACTCTTGTGTTTCTGTACATTTAAAGCACACGAGGGCTTCTACAAAGCGTATCAATTTGATGAGCTCCATAATAGAGCGTTAATCCCGGTGGGATTAAGCTGTTAGTGAGGTGAGTTTTCCGCGCTCATTAATCCCTCTACGTGGAGGACCTTACACATACCGTCTCTCTCTCTCTCTAGCATTCTTGCTCATTTGCTAAGGTCCCTTTGTCCCATATGCCTCTTTGCATAATATTGAATCATAGGGCTATGTGTTATGACGATATATATCGGATAGACGAAATAAAAAGTCTTATCGTTTCATATTATGCTCTATCGTTTATTTCGTGGTGTCGCAAAATACATTGTTTACAGTAATACTTTTTCATCATTTGGATGACTGCGATCTTTACACGCCACCACAGGGCGTGAAGGGGAGACAGAACCAGGTGGAGAACGACCAGCCAGGACAAAACAAGGAGCTCATTCCTAAACGAGGGACTACATCTGTAGCATGAACACGTGTTTTTAAGCACTGCAGTTTTAAAACAACCGATTTTAAGCCGTTGAAACACAAACAACAGAGCTATTTGCGTGCACTGTATCCGTTTCGGTGTAAGAGGAGCGCACATTTTTTTGCCATTTTATTGGCTTTGAACGATTACATAAACACACTTATATGCGTCATAATCCCTGTCTTTGCAAGTATCCTCATAAACACGGTGATTTAGGTCTTAAGAGAGAGTAAACGGCTGAAAAAGAAAACTCGTATGTAACCGTATATTGGATCCGGACTTTGGTCTTAAAGGGGAAGCTGTCCAATATTCATATTAATCAAACAACAGTGAGAAAATCTCTCACTGCTCTTGACTAAATCACTTTTGTAACTTTAATAAGAAGAAATAAAATAATAATAATAATTATATATTTATATATGTATGTATAGAATCTATACATAATACAAGTGTTAATTATATCTATAGATAAATAGATGGATAGATATAATTAACACAGTGAAGATTCATTAATTTACACAATGTACTGTATGTAGCGTTTCTTATTTACTGTAGTTTTTTTGTCCTATTGCTTGCAATTAGTTTCTTATCCTTATTTCATCACTGACTGTTTATTTATCTTCAGTGAGCTTGAGGTTTTTTTTTTTTGTCTCCTTTTAGGCTTGTATTACTTTGATATTGACATTCGTGACAAGGATTATGAAAATTCTATGGTATCAAAGATTTTAATATCATAAACTTTTTAAAAGAAAAAAATCACTGTATCGTGAGATATATCGGTATCGTGATATAAAATAAGTCATATCGTGATATAAGATTTTGGTCATATCGCCCACCCCTATTGAATCACATTAAGAGCTTTTGTCTTACACACACGTCTGTCCAGCTGCTGGATTTCAACAGGAATCCAAGCGTGTCCCTCGCCCTCAATCCTGCGCCACATGGAGGGAGTTGCAAAGTTGCATTGCTTAATTCTGTCTGTAGGTGATCAGCGGCGAGTGGTCGACTGCAGCCGCGCTCCCTTCCTTATGTCTGATCCAGAGAAAGAGGAAAGTTACTGAGGACGGCCAGATCAGCAGGCCTCTTGCGCAGCTGCCTCTAAAAGAGAAGAAGGGAAAGAGATGGCGAGGAAAAAAGAGCCTGTGGTAACTGCGCAGGGACGTGCTGCCAAAGTCTCTTTTGCAGATTTCCGCGGTTTTGGTGGCAGCCGTACAAAAGCGGTTTTGTTTCATATTTGGAATAGTTTTGGAAGTGTTGGCACTGGTTTTTCCTGAGCAGCTTTGCTCAGTGAGCATATTTTGACTGTTGGAAGCAGTAAAACTGATTTAAATCTATCACCATTGAGGAATTAATAAAGACTGACGGTAGATCAGGCCCTTTTTTGGTGTTTTTAAATGCCTGATGCTCGCTTATACCAACCAACCGCGCCGAACTGAATAACCGAGCATCATCCTGCACGATGACACAGCAATGGGCCTGACTTCATTGTGCCCGCCAGCTGCCCTGCGGGTAGCTGAGGCATTAAATGGGCAAATAAAAGGGTAAACAGGAACTGCTGAAGGACGATGATATACTTGAATGCTTTTCTAAAGGTGCTTGTGTAATCATGTACAGTACAAATGAGGAGAACATTGGTAATTTGGGAACAGTTTCTGCCTGTCCTTCACACCTGGGAAGTTCGCTGTCGGTGTAAAGTCCATGTTTTGTGTTAGATCTGTTAGGGGAGCGCCGAGGCTTCTGTTGAGGCTGTCAGCCAGTGCTGAATGAGACTGGGCTTCCCCCGGCACTGAATATTTTACACACATTAAAAAATGATCTTCATTATCTGTCCTCAGAGGGGATTAGAAACACAGCTGTGATGGAGAAACAGTAGGTTTACTAGGAGAATTGAAACATTACATGTAGCTAAATGTTTAAGTTTGTGGCTTAACATCCATCTCCCTGGTGACAGATTGTATTTGGCTTAGAGAATTGGCTCATATTTGATTAGCGAATACAGTATGTTTCCTTTTTTTAGTTATTTGAATAATGAGCTTTGTGTAGCCATTCGTATCCGATTTGCTCAAGGCTCAGTCTGGGTCATATAGTTTGTCTGACTACTTGTTCACTCGTGGCAATTTTAAGGAAACCGTTTTGAAACTGTAGCTTCCTAAGCTACAAGCTACACAAATGAATGTCGTTAAATGTCTATCTACCCTTTTAAAAAGAAGTTTGTGACGCTACAAACCACTAATAAAGCAACTAGCTTAAAATAGCTCACTAGATGCTATTTAAGGGAGTGTTAGTTTAGGAAACAAAGTCATTTATAATACATACTCTAAAAAATGCTGGGTTAAATACAACCCAGCGCTGGGTAAATATTGGACAGCGCTGGGTTGTATTTAACCCAGCATTTTTTAGAGTGTAATTGTTGAAAAGTTTATACCTGTGGTAGCAAAGCTTTCATGCAAAGCTTGTTTCAGAAGCCATTACTCCTACACTTTAATTTGCTGATTTCGTGCCATTCACTGATGCTAACACAGATACATTTTCAGGATCCTTGATGAATATGTTTTGTAACATTCTAAAAGTCTTTACTGTCACTTTGGATCAATTTAATGTATCCTTGCTGAATAAAATTCTTAAATTCAAAGTAAATACCTGCTGCTAATATCAGTAGAACAGGGTTGGGAAAGGAGTAAAGGCAAGGTATACTCTCTGACAGACATGTTATTGACTCTGAAAATAGGTCATAATCATAAGGAATTCAGTGTAACACCTCTAGTTCAGATTCCTGTAATCGATTCCTTTTTATCTTATTTAAAATTTTAGATAAATCCTATAATAAATACTTTCAAAAAAAAAAATCTTTCAAAAGAGTGTTATACTGTCTTTTTACCGGCAGCTTAAATGCAGTCCAATAATTGACCTAACTATACATTAAACAATATTGAACAAAAAATTTACTAAAATATGTTATTCATTTGTTTGCTTCAGGTAAGTTGCAAACTGAACATGTTTGATTAATGAAAAAGAACCAGCTCAGGAATTGGTTGGACTGCTTGGTTTTGCACTGTAGTTTAGTAGTGTTGTGGTGCCACTGAATAGTAGTGCAGGAAACACTGTCTGCGTGTTTCAGTGTGGTTCTGCACACATCGGTGGAATAACTCACGTATGGGAACCTTTAACGGATCCAAACGTCATTCTATTCTTGTCTTATTTTTAAAAATGGAACCGATTCTGCAAAAGAACACGTCAAATATATTAATAGCATGAGAAATGACGATAAAGGCTGAAGGAAACATTTTCAATGGAGATGTTTTATTTTTAACACTCTTTATAAGTGTTAGACCTTGAGGAGTGTGATCCTTCCTGTAGTGTTTTCCATGTGAGATGATTCCAGATTCATATACGTCAGTGACCTTCACGTCTCCATCCGTTTCAATCTCTGAGGGCCCGTAAGGGTCAGCTAGAAAATAACTCACCTATGCTTCTGTTATTTATATGCGGAAATGAGATCTTGTTGTTTCTCAGTGCTGCTAAGAAACGTAAGTATCTCTGGGGTGAAAGTGTGTGTAAAGTGCATGCAGGGGTGTATCCTAAAGGAAGGACCGTCTATGGCAGGAGGCTTCACTATCGAGTCCCCCGTTTCCCCCTCAATTGCCTGACACTCCGATACTACAGGATACACTGGCGCCAATTCAATCTCAGCATGGAACAATAGCTGTTACCGAACTTCACAGAATGTTCGTCCCAATTGTTTCCGGGCATTGTTAGGGGGCTTCCTACTGGGAGGTTATGAATGGTCCCTGGGGCAGAGCTCCTAGACCCTCTGACCGTCAGCACCACCAATATTAGACAGGAACTGAACCTTTCCAGTGTGCCGCGTTGCTGTGGGGAGGATGTTTTTACCCAGAGTTCAAGGGTAGACCAAAACATGTTAGGATCCGTACACATGAACTGTGCCTGATTTGGGAGAAAGGGAGAATGGACGCTTGACGAAAACCACCGAGTACCTTAGCAGTCGCATAGAAACTCCTTGATAACACCCATAAAATATGTGAAAGTTGGCACAGGCGAGCATTACTCACACTTTCTTCAGAAAATGCTAAAATCTAATTTAAAAAAGTGATTATTTTAAATACAGTTGATCAATATGGGCCAACATTTTCAGCCATATGTGTAATATCTTTTAAAGGGGTGGTTGATTGCGATTTCACTTTTTTAACATTAGTTAGTGTGTAATGTTGCTGTTTGAGCATAAACAATATCTGCAGAGTTGCGGCGCTGAAAGTTCAATGCAAACGGAGATATCGTCTTTTAAAATTCTGGCAGTTTAATGCCTACAAAAACGACTGGTAAGGGACTACAACGAGTTACTTCCCGGGTCTGATACGTCACAGACCCAGATAAACCCTGCCCCCGGGAACACGCAGCAAAGGGGGCGAGGCCATGCTGCGCTGCTTTAGAGAAGAGGAAGAGAAAACTAGGGGTGCACGTAAAAATCTATTCATATGAATCGCGATTCTGTCTTCTAACGATTCTAATGGATTCACAAGTTTCAAAATCATTAAAGCAGCGGCTCTTAATACTGTTACTCTCTCGCCCTGCTCTGCATCTCTCTCTCTCCCTCTCATTCAGATCGTCAGATAAGCTCCAACAAACTGTTCCAATTATACACTTATTTTCACACAGCAATGAGAAGCATTATAAATGGACACGCGTGCGGTTGCTGTGCTCTATTGAAGCTTTAATCAGGATAAAACCGTATATTAAAAGCTAACAGAAGCAGTAGCACTTACAAATAGCAGCGTATTTAAAAGTATGAGACAACAACAACCAAACATACCATTAAGAGCCGTGCTTGCACAGGTTCTGCACGATCCTCTTCACTAATATCCTCTGGGTCTCAATCGGGCTAAAATTGATAAGCATTATAGACAACGCCACTGTTTACAATTCAACTGGAGCACATGCCACTGAGGTGAGGGGCGGGACGTTCAGACGTGCAGTAGAGGCGGTTTAGCCAATCACAACACACTGAGCCAGCTAACCAATCTCAGCCCATCCCGTATTTCTGAAGGAGGAGCTTCATAAAACCAGGAAATAAATCGAGGCGTTTGTCAGAGAAGGGACAGAGAGGTGTGGAATAAAGGTAAATTATGTGAAAAATAATGCGTTTTTAAAAAAACCAAGCATGAGCACATGCTAGACTTCACCCCATAAACACAATCAAGCCTAGAAAAAAAACAGTCAACCACCCCTTTAAAGTATTGCTTTGTGTGTATGTGGCACACTGGACGTGTAGATGAGACATGTTATATTCAGTATTGTTATTGTTAATTTAACCTAAACGTAAGTGTTTTTTGTTAACTTACTAAAATGTCTAAAATAGAAATAAAATAAATAAAGAATACAAGAGCGCATTACAAAATTACTAAAACTTAAACTACAATTAAAATGAAAATTAGAAATATAAAAATAAAAGCAAATTCAAAACATTAATACATTCTATAATACTGGTGAAATTGTAAGCGTTCAAGTGTACCATGTTTAGCTACTTTCTAGTCAGTTTTATTTGTTTTTTTTGGGTGTGGGAAATTCTCATTCTACCATTTGATTGGACAAAACCTTTGTAGCACAGGATGAGTCAATATTTTTGGTCTCTTTTCCTGAAAGACAAAGACATTTGTGTATAAATGAATTTTGTCAACATTTTGGAGTACACTAGCATGTAGATTAGCCTCAAGGTTTACAGACATAGAATAAAGGCCAAAACAACTCAAACTATTTTGATTTAAGTTCTTAAGTACTTTGAGGAGGCCAGTTCCTCTTCAGCATCTTTACTTTGATAGTAAATTGATGAACATTTGAATGTTCACTTGACCCAATTTGTAGGATTAAAGCAGCTTTTTGACATTCGTTCAAAATGTGGAACTGCTGCACAAGTTATTTTCAAAACTCTTCCATAGCAAGTTCTCATTACGCACCTTGTAGCCTCCTAAAACACACATGTTCGTAAGCCCAGCCAGAGCCACATCATTGCCTCTAAATGAATCACTTTTACTCTCTTCCTTTCTCACCCTTGTTCTCTCGGTCATCACTGTTTTTTTTAAACCATGCACTTACTCTGCAGCCAATCTCCCTTACTCTTTCTTTCTTCAGCTCGGCCTTACTCAACAAAACGTTCTTCCTCTTGGTGAAATGTTTGAACATGGCTTCTGAACATGCATCCCTAAAAGTGATTTCTTAAGCCTCTTTAAATAGCCCTTCTGTAATATCAGGAAATTAATCATGCCATATTCAGCATTAATCCACTGAAATTATATGGGATGTGCAGCATTTTGTGGATGGACAAAATCTGCATTCATCAGGTGGAGTTTTTGGCAGAAAGCCAAAAACACATTTTGAAGGTTTTCTTTTCCCACTTATGAGGTCACTAAGATCTGGAAAAAAATTGGGATCCTTCAACCACTCAAAAGACCCAATTATACAAATTGTAAGTCTATGATAATTGATTATAATTGGCTGATAACAATGGATTTGATTAACTTTTTGAAGTTTCCACATACATTTTTGGCTCTTTTGGATGCTTGAGTTCTCACTGGGCTGATTATCATGGCCGTAAACTTAAGTGGAGCCCCTCCTTTAGGGCTGAGACAGGCCCTTTGAGTGCCAAAGGTATTAACTCAGTCAAAAGCCTTACTGCTCAAGCCCTTCCCCTGGAATCCCAGACATCCAAAGCATTCATTAAACCTCAGCAGATGAGCATTTCATCAGTGTTTTTAACAGTTTTTCACTCAAAGCTCTTCTGTGTAGACGTCTCTGGCCAGGCTCTTTAGATGTTCTTCACATCTGCAGATCTGTTTTCATGCTGATGAATAGTGTTTTAACTTAATCATGGCAATCAGATTTGATTTGTGGAGCACAGAAGCGTGAAATCTAAAACAAGATTCATCTTATTTTATCTGAGAAGTTGGCAGTGTTTTTATTTTGTGCAGTCCTACGTTTGAGCTGGTGCTTAGAAAATTTATAACTGAAGTATTTGCCTTTTCCACAATAAATGTGGTAACTCTAGATCTACTAGGTTTTATGAGATCAAAGCCTGCAGAGAGAGGTATTTCTACACTGGGTCTGCATACTATCAAAACATCGCTTGCAGTTGGCTCAAATCTCAGGTTTTGTCAGTTTATCAGGGATTGAATGGATAGTTCACCCAAAAATGAATGTCATGATTGGATGAACTAACACTTTAAATACAAAGCTGCTGTAATACATTTCTCTACTGACTAGTTCATTCAGTGATGCCAAAATAGTGTTTTATTTTATTTTTGTTATTTATTTGTAATATTTTTAACTAGGGATGTAATGAATAACCGCGAGCCGGATGAAAATCGATTCAAATATGTGACGAATCAAATCGGTTGAGATGCTAAACAAATCACGATTCAATTAGGGGTTGGAGTTTATATGAATGTATGTCTGAGGGGAACTTACTGTCTTTAGAAAAGTTTAGATGGTATTCTTTCTTTTCATCTTGCCTCTGAATAATGCATATTGAAGTTCATAAGTGCAGCGCTGCTTTGTTTAAAACGGAAACCAAGGAAACGCTTTAAGTGCCACCTGCTGGCAGAGAGTGAATCTGCGTCTCATTCAGCTCATCTGCTGTTTCTGTTTCATGCAAATATTTTTTATGTATAGTTTCACACAACAGAAGTTAAACCACTCTGTTTTTGCTTCAAAATTTCGAAATTATACAATCTAATTTAGATTAAAAACTGCTCATGTTGCATGTATGCAGCATCTTTGTTTGGTTCATGATTAAAATGCAGTGGTTGCCTCTAATTTTAAATGGAAAGAGCACAGACAAAGCCTTATTTTGTTTATATGAAGAGATTTATTTTATTTGTGTTACTTATTTATTTGATTTGGGGCTTGTTTTAAGATTTAAATTTAGTTTTGTTATTTACGCTTTTATCCAAAGTGACTTACAAATGCAATAGAAGCAATCAAAACCAACAAAAGAGCAGTAATATGCAAGTGCTATATTAGTATATTATTATTGTTATATTTCAATTTCACAAAGAAATGTGCAGCATTTTGTCCAAGCAATTATAAAAGGACACATTTAATTTATAATTTGTCTTAAATCTAATTTTGTTAAAAAAAACATTGAATCGAATTGCGAAATCAAAATCGTGAATCGAATCGTGAGTTGAGTGAATCGTTACATCCCTATTTTTAACTCTCTGCCTCTTCTTAGCCATGAGCTCCATAACACGTCTTTAAAGGCCATGCTGCCTGTCTCCTCCTCCATGTCTCTATAATTCATGTAATTTTCTAAATGCATAATCAGTTAGAGTGGGTCTTTTAATTCTGTGCTCTAACCACTCCGTTTACGCTAGATATTATTAGGGCCACATGGAATCTGCACACTTTCTTCATGTTAATTGTGTAGGAAAATCTACTGCTACTACCTCAGCTAAAACAAATGCTTCCTAGATACATTCCAAGTCTTCTGAAAACATACATAAACTTTGTGAGAAACAGACCAAAATGTTAGTCATTATTCACTGCAAATCTTCCCTTTCAGTGAGCTGTTCACTGCTGTCAGTGAGTTGACTCATTGGTCCAATTTCTTCATTTATCATTCATGTGCACTGTATCAGCTGATTCACTGAAAAGATTCATTTCAAAAGAATGAATTGTTGTTCAGATGAAATCACTACTCCTCTCATGAATTCTTATTAACGTGCCAAGGAGACTATAGATGCCAAGATTTTCAGTGAATTGAATCAAAAGAATTGTCAAGTAATTAATTCATAATGAATTCAGTCTGTTTTCACACAAAGGTATTGTATGACTTCAGAAGAATTGGAATATGCTTAAGAAGTTCAGATGTTTCCAGCAGTGACGGTATCTTTTCCTTGACAGTTTCAATTGTGTAAGTATCTGCTAAGTAACCTTTGCAGATCCACCCAAATCATATTAATGTGGTACAGAGTGAGAAGGAGACGGTGCTGTTGTTTCAGTAGCCGTAGGGGTGTTTTGTCCAGACTGATCCTCAAGCTTCAGTTTGGGGTGTGATAGTCAAAGTTGATCTGACATTCCTGTCTGGTGTTAGAAGAGAGAGATGTCTTGCATACAGTCATTAAAGGGATAGTTCACCTAAAAATTAACATTGTCATCATTTTACTCACCCTTGTCATTCTAAACCTGTATGACTATCTTTCCTCTGCTAAAAACAGAACATGGTATTTTGATGAACACTGGGTTTTAAAACAACCTTGACTAAATCTAAAACCATAAAAAAGCATTTTGTTACTTGAAATAAAATGAACATGAACTGAAACTAGACACAAACATATTTATTAAACATTATTTTCAGCTAGTTGCCAAAGCAACCTTTCATTTTAAAGTGTAACAGTGTACTAAATTAACTTAAACTAAAATTGAATTAAAAAATAATAATAAATTTAGGCATATTATAGAAAAAAAGTAATCAAAATGACAAAAACACCATCCAAAATTACTAAAACTATCACTAAAATGAAAATAGGAAATATAAAAATAATAACTAAATCAAAATATTAAAAAATCTATTCTCAGTGCTGCTAAAATAACTCTGTATTGACTGTATGGACCGGGCCATTTTATCAACTTTTGTGCTTCACAGAAAGAAAAGTCATACAGGCTTAGAATTATGAGGTTGAGGAAATGATGACAGTTTTAATTTTTGGGTGAATCATTCCTTCAAGGCTTTTCATTTTACTAAATTTCATGTTCATTACAGTCTCAATAAATTATTGTAACACAATGTGGAAGAAACAAATTTCCTACGTAGATGTTTTTTATTTGCATGATGTCCCTGCGTCATTCATCAACACATTAGTGCAGTTGATGCGGCACTGTTTGTGATCTGGATCTTCATGTCTAATTTAAATATCTTGCCTGTCATTGCAATACTCGACCTGGTGGCAATGAAAAACAAAATCGTGATGTTGGAGTGTTTTTCCTCCATTACGGGTGGCTGGTTGCCTAATGAAAGTGTTTACAGCATCTGTCTCTGCTCTACTGCTAGTAGCCACTGTTTCACCGCCTGCAGTGTGTCACATAGTGCTGTCACCTCTCTGAAACCATGATTAACCCCAAAACACAGAGACTAATTAATAGCTGTCCTTGTAACATCTCATTACTCTGTCTTGTTCTCACAGTCCTCATCCAATCGTAGAACGAGCGCATATCTCTGACGCGTTAGGACCTCTTGGCCACACACATCCTCTTCAATGCGCTCAATGAATGTGTAAGCACACATTAAAGCAGCATCCTGTCAGGCTAAACTGGTTACAAGGACCCAAATGCATGTGATAAGGCCAAGAGAACTGACTGACTGCCAGCTATTGAGCCAAATGTGCACTCTCTGACGCAGTTACACTCCGTGTAAGATTATTTAGTTGTTTGATCAATTTCTTTGGGACGGTTATTTCTTGAAATGTCTGATGTTCTAAATGGCTTGTTCCTCTTGCCTATTTGGGAATCATTGCGTGAATTAAATATGTATATCTACACTATCATAAGTATATGTATGCACATACTATCACCAATGAAGTACCCTATGTGCTTTTTGTGCATTATTGGAAAATGCATCCATAGATTTCAATTCAGAATGAACTGAAATTATTTATTTGCTGTCAGTCGACACACAAATGCCCACAACAACAAGGTTATCAAGGGCATTCAGAGACTTGAGCATTGTTTTGGCTGTGTGCTTCAAGTTGTTGTCTTACTAAATCTCCTTTCTAGTGTGAAGCTGTGTGATGCTGAGCCAGTCTCTCAGACCTTGCTTAAAGACTTGATTGTCCTTCTAAGATGTTTTTCTACTCTGCACAGTAACTCGGGAGCTCTGAGGGGCCATCGGGTGCTTCCTCACCTCTCTGACTCCCTGCGCCTCAGAGTCTTGAATGTTAAATTTATATTCTTCTCAAAGGTGAGAAAGCCTCAGAGGTCTGCAGAGAGTTCATGGCTTGGTTTTGCCCTGTCGTAAACTGTGACCTCCTGTAGTCATGTGCCTTTCTAAATACAGCACAGTGAATTTACAGCAAGCACATTACAGGCGTTTTTGAGTTTAATTTTTGAAGTAAATGGCCTGAAATCTAATTTAAAGAAGGGTTTTCATTTTTTCAGTTTTCATAGTTCACACCAAAAAAATTAATTTCTGTCATTATTAAATCACCTTCATGATTTTCGTTTTTACCGAATCATTATGCAGCACTGAGTATTGATTGATGGGAAAGGAAATCAAATTGATCTACTCGAAAGTAACTTCATAACCAGAAAATGTTGGAAGAAATGAAGGCCTCTGAACGCAGGTGCATATAGTAGACCACTGCATATGTGGTGCATATGTCTGTTTTCACCACAATATTTATAACTTACAAAGGGTCATCCAAACTTTACTGTAATTCCTCTTCACTGTTTTGATGAAGCATTTAAATTACTCCGTGACAGGCTGGGAAATATTACAGTTAAAGAAGTACAGAACATCCCGCTAGTTTGATAAAACAACGCCTTACTCTGGAATTATGTGTTATTTTGACAGGAGGTGTTCATCAGTCTCAAGTTTCTTTGGCAGAGAGGCCCATAAGTAAAGAATTAGTCTTGTCTTCACATGTGAGGTGTAGTTTGGGCAGTGTGTTTAGGTGTCTGTGTGCAGGTTACCCTTCTGTAGTTCAGCTAGGAAAAGCACACAAGCACAGATCTGACAGGAATTACCTATAGAAAAAATAGACAGAAATAGATAGGTAATTGGAAGATGCTATGATGGTCATCAGTGTTTTTTTTTTTGTTTTTTTTGGCATTTTATTGCCTTTATTGTGATGGGACAGTATGTAGACAGGAAATTGGGAGAGAGGGGGATGAGATCGGTAAAGGTCCACAAGCCGGGACTCTAACTCGGGACGCCCATAGCACTGTATGTCGGTGCACTGCCACGAGGCTACCGGCTTCATAAATCTCAACCTGTTAAACAAAGATCTAATTCATTCTCATTATGTGTTTGAGAGTCCTCCTGCGTCTGCGTCAGTTATACTGACAATTAATCGAGTAATCAGATAATTATAATTAAAGAAATTAAAATTCATATATAACAGCAATGAGCCAATAATAACTAGTTCATATAAAGTATCAAAAGCAAGTAATCATATAGTTTTATTGAAGAAAACCGTTAAAATACATAATGCATTATAAACGATAGAGTTAACGTACATTACGCATTGTAACAAATGCCTGCAGAGGGCGCCAATAGCCTGATGATTGTTTTTACACTTTACTGCGCAATCTAATCCTTGGTTAATATTGACTAAACAACATTTAATTCAAATGTCCACTTAATCTTTAATATTTGGCCATTTCTTCTACAGCCACTGTAATTTCTTGAATATGTGGACATCAAAATGTGTAAACTCAGAGCGCGGGTTTAAATTTTTATTTTGAAATTGTGATTAACAGGTAGAAAATTGAGAGACGTATTGATTTATTCTCCCAGGTTTGCGTAGGTTTATAAATGATTTACCTTACAAATCTGATGAAATGGTGCACGTTACGTTCCCAGATGAACGTTATAATAAACGCAAACTCAACAATATGCAGAGATGGAGTTTGAGATGCTCCACACATGTAAATGATGAGTTTGTGTGGAGCAGCATTTACTGTGAACGGAGCCGCTCTGAGATGCACGTACGTAACCTACACGAATGTAAATAAAGCACATATATTAAACCTTGCATATATTTATTAAATTGAGTCATAGCGTTTGTGAATTCACAATAGCATTGTGCTTAATTATGATTTTTAAATGGTTTTAATATATCATGCAGTCTTGGGAAACGGTCTAATAATACATTTCATGGATTCTCGTCCATGGAATGCATCGCTTCCGATATTTTGCTGGTTACTCGACACAGGCAAAATGTAATTGAGGATTTTTTAAAATAGAGTACTCTAATTGAATCGAGGAATCGTGACAGCCCTAAAACCGACTGTGTAACTTTTACTACACATCAAAGACCAGAACATAATAAATTATAAAACTTAAAAAAAAAAAAGTATTTTTAATGAATACTTTTGATTTGGGCCAGTGATTTAAACTACCTAGAATACCCTAGCAACTGGATATTGACACCCTTGCAGGTACCCAGCATCTTTTGCACGAGCAAGCACTACTTATGTTTACTGCAGAGAATCTTTTTCTTTGTACTGTCAAAAGCATCCAGGTCAGTTTGCCAGGATATTGCTATTGGATCTACCCCGCTTTCCCCTGAGATCCCTATTCTTTCCAAGAAATCCTGCATCTGTTGAATTATAAGGGGCCCCTTACTATAGTGAAGTCCTCAAGATATGAACCTTGAAAATTGTCTGACAAGTGCACAAAGTCGAGTTTAATTTCATAAACAGTTCTGTCTGCAATTATGTGCATGATGTTAACAAGCAAAGACGTGCGACTGAATACACATGAAGGTTTGTGTGTGATTGTTATGGTCTTAGCACTGAATATTTCGGCTTCTCTGAGGAGAATCTGTATCTCATGTCCTTTGACCCAGTTTAAAGACAAATAATTCCGAGAGATAGCTTGTTTGTTTTTCCTCTTGCAGTTGTTAAGGTGTCTGTTTGTCTTGCTTTAATCTTTTCATGGATGTTTATATGCACGGTTTGTGTAGGATAATTTGAGTCATGGTTACATTTCCTAACCGAATCTGTTGTTTCTGCGTAAAACCGTTCTTACACAAGGCAAACATCTCGGGTGCTAATTACATACTATAATGTGTGTGAATTACTGTGTATTTGTGGTGACAAAGAGCAGATTGTGAGAGTGTTTGTCACTTGCTGACGTGTCAGATGTCGGCTGTCATAAAAACAATAGCTGAACTCTCTAGTGCTGCCTTTCCTTCCTGCAGTACAGTTGTGTGTTTATAGACCGAGCTGTATGTGATCTATGTCCAGCGAGGACGTTTCTTTTGTCAGATTATATGTCTCGGTGCCAAAGGTAAATACTCTCTTCCTTTCACACACCTCTCGTCTCTTTAATGCTCTTCTCTTTCTCTGTCTCTTTCTCACACACTTATGCACTGCATATCCTTAATGGAAGTTGATCTTCCCATCTCAGGTGTTTGCACACAGGTGTAGATGGCGTTTCTGCTCGTGCTGAACTGAATTGCACTGCCGCTAAGCGTACGAGCACAGCTGGCTGTTTCTGATAAATGAGTCACACAACACCCACCCTGATGTTGAAATGTGACCCAGATCCAGCAGATAGACACCCAGAACATGAATGAATGAAAGCTAATGAGCAATGAATGACTTCCTCTGTACTCACTCAGATCTGCACATGGAGAGAAGGAACATTGAAGAAATTACATTTTTATATTGCTTGGCATGGCTATATTATTTATTTATTTTCCCTTTTAATAATATTCAATATTATATAATTCACTATTTTTATATTTCTTCTGAAATGGTTTAAAAGGGTGTCAGAAGAACCATCATTTAGACCAAAACAGACAATTAGTAGTCTAATAAAGGCAATGTTTTCCAAACTGTTTTTCACTAATTGAACAAAAGGAAAAATAAAAGGCTATGTAATCATATTTACATGTATGCAGCACTACAGTAGTACATTAATAAGCAGTAATATTTATATAAAATGTTAACTAAAACAAACATTTTAACTTTTTGTAATTGTTCAGATTAATTTTTGACTCCGTTTTGACACTGACACTTTGAATTGATTCCAGGGTCATAAAATTAGCATTTTATATTGTATATGTGTATATGTAGTTTGTTTATATATTTAATTGAAAAGTTTCTTCTGATCACCAGGGCTGCATTCATTTCATCTAAAAATACAATAAATATTGCAATGTTGTGTTAGTTATGTTATTGCAATGTATTACAATGTTATTACAATATATAAAAAATAAATACATTTTAATGCATGTTGTTAATTCCGGTGAAGGCAAAGCTGAATTTGCAGCAGCCATTAGGGCTGTGCAATTTGGGGAAAATATCTAATTGCTTTTTTCGTGGGTTTTTTTTTGGACAGATATTGCGATTTTAATTTCAAAGTCAAACTTCAGCTCAATATTGTCAATAGTGTGCAGCACAGTATGGGTATCGTTACCCTGCTGAAAAAAAACTATAGAAACCATCACAGAAATTCTTATGGTTCCCTTTAAAACCATTACAAAATTCCTTTTTATATAGTGTTTTGGGCATTATTCCAATAGGAATTACTGTTGTTCTATTGGTTCCCATCTGCCAGATTACATCCCACCAATAGAATCCAAAAAATACCAGTAGACATTATAGTTTACATTAAAACAATACAATACAATTCCCATTATAACCCTTAAATCTATTAAATTTTCTATTGTGTTTTGAGAGGGGTTCTATTGTTTTTTCAGCAGGGAAGATTATAATGGTATTACTACTTTTACAGAATTTACCTAATTATTGAATTTCACAGGAAAGATTTGTTTATTTTGTGAACTTTATTTTTTAAAGAACTGTATTACTTTAGTCAATTATTAAAGTATTGCATAGGTTACAGGCTGATTTATGAATTTTTAAGTATTTGGGATTTTAAGAACAAGTGGAAAATGTGCTGAACGTCTCTTTTCATCCAAGTGAAATTAGCAAGCAGTTAGACTGAATTTACATTTGTTTTAAACGCGGAGCCAGGCGCGAGTTGATACTCCATACTGCCAGATGCGTTCGCGGAGAGGAAAAAGCAGAACCGATAAGGGAGCTCTTATGCTTTGTGGCTCAGCTCTTGAAAATTACCTGTTTTGTTCGATGTCTGTCATTTCGAAGCCAAAGTAATGTCATAAGTTTTCTTTAGTATTACTGTCTTTGCCTGACTATCGATCTGACCCTGTAGACGCCATAATCCCACTTGCTCTCTCTCTCGCGCGCTTTATATATTTATTTATTTTAATGGTGGGTGTTTTCGCAGTTGGCTAGGGCAGTGCTGATTGGGGAGAACGGAGGTGCGCTCACTCAATTGGTTAGTAATACTGCCACTCAAGGCTGGCAGTCATGCAATTGCGTCATGCAATTGATCCTTCATAAATCATTCTAATATGCTGATTTGGTGCTCGAAACATTTCTCATTTATTATCAGTGTTTAACTGTGTAACATTTTTATTCAAACTGTGATACATTTTTTTTTCAGGATTCTTTAATGAAAAGAAAGTTCAAAAGAATAGCATTTATTTGAAATTGAAATCTTTTGTAACATTATAAATCTCCTTGCTGTCACTTTTGATCAGTTTAATGCATCCTTGCTGAATAAAAGTATTATTTAAAAAAAGTTAGCATATAATGTATAGTGAATATTTGACATTTTACCTAGACATACTCTGCCACAATGCTAGGCTGCTCTGGTTGTATTGTAAGTAAGAAGACTCTGTGAAGTAACGGCACACTTCTCCTCAATAAGCCGCACTATTTAAGGTATCAAACATGCACCACTTAGCAAGCACAACTTATCAACAACAACTCTCCGGACTGCAGGAGTTCCCAGCATGCTTCCCAGCGGCTATGTAGGTGGAATGCAGAGAGGAGCAGACATCTTTCCAGAGCAGAGGAACAAGTTTTTCTAACTCTTGTAGCAGTGTTTTCACCTCCCCTTGTCTTTCTGCCTAAGGTTGCAGACACGTGAGCAATAAAGGGTTAATACACGGTGGCTCTGCCTCACAGACAGTACAGGCCATTGAATGGCTCCCTTCTACAGCCAGCAAACACATTGGTTAAGGTTGAGGGGTGGGTCTGTGGCTGAGGCTGTTAAATGGACTGGACTCTCTGGATCAGGAGTCGCAGTGCACACCATGTGTCTGTTTGCGTATAACCGGGAGAGCGAGGAAAAGGAGGGAGGGAGAGAAAATAGGGGCAGAGGCGGTAGGGTTTTTCAAAGAATAGATGATAATGAATTTTCACGGAAACCCATTCGAGTCAACAAGGTTGTTTTTTGTACAGAATTCTTCTTAATTTAATGTGCTTTCAATTGACACAATCTTTGTGGCTTGCTTGTTTTTTCCAACTTAGCACCTCCATTGTTGTCACATGTACACACACACACACACACACACGCACACACATGCTTCCCCTTCTTTTCACGGCAGGCGGTGAGGTGGCCCTCCCTGGATTGTCGTGTATAAGGGGCAGAGGGTAATGTTGTTTTGCTCTTGAGTTGGCTGACCTGGTGTCACCTGACATTGAAGTGAACAACAGCTATACACTTGCCAGACTTGTTTTATACCTTGACGTGTAATAACCTTAAACTGTATGTGTGAAAGGCAGCTCCGTTTTATACCTTTTCAGTATTTCGAAATATGTATTGAAGAGCTCAGTGGGAAAACTGAGAATTGTTTTGAACTTGCATATGAATCCATTTTAGCTGCTCGGATTACCGCCAGCAATCTCACTTTTCATGACAACTTATCCTCTGTTTTCATTCTTTTTTTTCCTTGTATTTTCAGCACGCTCTATTTCCCCAAAGCACTTCTTTTTTTTTTTTACCAGGCATTTCATGATTCCTGGGTTTGTCAGAGCTTGTCAAGAGCATTTGGAAATTTCAGAGAAGCCTCCAAGCATTTCTGAAAGCTTAGTTTTGTTTGCCTGAATCACCGAATACTTGTCGGAGGTTTTAACATAGTGTTAAGTCAGTTGAATGTTTAATTATTATGCACAAGGCAGGTCTGGATATTTCTGATCCCTCATTTTGTCTTGTTGTTGTCATGGAAGCAGAGGTGTTTGCTGGCCTTTCTTTATGGACTAAACCAACTCCAGCATCGTGTTCGACTGAGTTGTGTTGTTAACGTCACCAGCGAGAGCCAATATTCCATTAGGAGAGACACACAAACACATTTCTTCTGTGGTTTGTTCTTTGTCCTCTTGGTGTCTTAATGCGATTCATTATTATGTCCTTTCCTTGTGCACAGCTCTAATGGTGTGTGTTTCTGTGTACATTAGGGTTGTGCTGATACAATCACATATCGAGATCAATGACTATAGCCCTATTTGCACGGGATTAGTATTATCTAGGGACCTCGTGTGATTTAGAAATTACCCCCCCCCATCTGAATTTCGTTTGGCGCATTCGCACGGGATAAACAAATCCTGTGATTTTACTCGAATTTACAGACTTATCTCCCGGATATGATGTCAAGGCTTTGCATAACATTATATATCATAAACAGAAGAATGTTCCTTACCGCATGCTGATATTATGTCATCCATCTCCATCTAATCATTCTTGTTTTCGCTCTTCTGATGGTGTTCAGCTTTCTTTTTATGAAAGTGCAAATTGTATAGTAGCTAGTGTATAGTGATACAACCAGGGCTCGAATTGAGGGGGCCCTAAACCTACCATCTCCACCCCCTAGATATGGATCCAACCCTGCCCCCTGGATCTTTGTTCTGCAGTGATGGGCTACTGTAACAAGCTGCGCACAAGCAGAAGCAATTTAGTCATTTTTCGTGCAAAATGGTTCAATCGCAACTTTTGAAGTTCTTTAAAAAGACAACAGAAGCTGTGATTTTTTCCTTTATTAGAATTTAAAGACATTCTCCTGACATAATGTATGTGTGACTGTGAGGGACTGAGACGATAGGAGAGCTGACATTATCCAACTTTGAGAAAAAAAAAAGAAAATAAACATGTCTTGAGAGTCGAAAAGCATTCACTGAAGCCCATTAGAATACAGTTAGAATGCCCTTATAATTCCAGCAATGAAACAAAAAATACCCATGTATGAGTTTTTACGTTTTTATATTCATTGCACAAGCAATATACTTTCCTGTATATCAGCACGTATGTGCGCGAGGCCGCAAGAAATGTGCTATTAGTTTTATACAACAGTGCATAGCATCACAGTGTTTCATTCCGTGAATTAATCAGTTTTTGAACGAATAGAGTGAGCCAGTGATTCAACAGTCCATTCAGATGGTCTCACTTGTTTCATTTCTATTGAATCAGCCGTTTTGAACGAATCGTTTGATATGAATGATTCTGTAAGTCATTTATTAAAACGGGGACTTGCTGCCACCTACTGGCGGGTTTATTGTCATATTTATTTATCCATGACAGACCTAAACTAGTCTCAGCCTCAGATGTCACGCCCACGGAACGTTAGCTAAGCGTCTGATGCATATGGCACACTTATCTGGAAACACTTCAGGAGTGTCGAAGTCGTCGTCGGATTGGTTGAATTATACAGGATTTCCAGGAGATGTGTGTGCCGCATTCTTTAACGTTCAGCCATCAGTCTGAAGGTCTGGCTACGCAAGACTAGACCTAAACCAGCCAAGGTGACATCACAAAAACACATTCAGCAAAATATTGTTTATTTATCAATATTGACCAAAATTCCTCTATTTCAGGCCCCAGAAGGGAAAAAACTTATAAATAATAGTTAATTTAATAAGGCAAATTTTTCATTAAATAGAAACCTTTTTAAAAATGAGACCAATTTTGTAATCATTGTGTGAAATTAGCCACAGGACCCCAAACTCCTATTGTCCCCCCCCCCCACACCATCCCCCCTGAAATGTTTTTACAATTCGACCACTGGATAAACCCAGCACCCAACATACCATCAAAACACTTCGCAGCCTCCATTTTTTGCAAAAGATGGATAAAAAGGTGCTCAGGAAACTAAAACCTTGAAAAAATTATATATGACACCGCGAAATGTGGCCAAATCACAGAGGTGCCGATTCGCACAGGACTAATATTATCACAGGACCTCGTGTTCGGAGAAATATGGTAGGTCATTAGCGGGGGAATTTTTACTTTTCAAATTACAGACATGGGCGATTCGCACGGGATTAAGATCACAGACAACCTCCGTAATTATTACGAATGACTAGGGGTGGGACAATAAATCGATATGGCGATATATCGCGATTCTTCTCCATGCGATATGAGAATCGATATCTGGTGCCAAATATCGATATTTTAATTAATGGTGCTCTAAATAGATTTCCCTGTTCATAGAGTCTAAAAATGCGTGGAAATCACGGCCGCACCATTTCCAGCTTCTTTCCAAAAGCGCTCTGACTCTGAGCAACCATGAACCACGTTCTCTATGAAGATGGGGAAGCACGAGGAACCGAAGGATAAACAGATTTCCAGCCACTGTTTTAGCTTTACTGCTATATATGTTTATGGCGATGAAAACTAGCTGCCCCAGAACAGCTATCAGCGTGGACCATAGGCACCGATCACGTTATTATTGCAGAGCGCATATTCAGTTCATGAACCTCTCCGCTCGGATCGCAGGTGGATTTCACTCATATATGAGTGAGAGAGAGCGCCGCTGGTGCGTCCAGTTTTATGTGAACAAAACTGGATGCTATCCCTCTCTCTCAGATATTACAAGTGTGCGTTATGCAGTGTGAACAGTGGGAATCAAATCTGCACCTATGGCATGGAGGACGAAACAAAACCTTGCCAGAGCCACAATGCGCCGCAGATGTGTGCAGTGTGTGTGCTTGCCGTCTACATTTGAAATAACGAACCTGAGCGCGCAAAAGACGCGATGTGAACGGCTATTTCTTCGTGTGGGGCTCTGTTTTTATGATGAGAGGAGTAGAAAGGTTGAGAAAGTACTCCAGGTAAATTTTGAAATGTACCAGGTTTATATTCTTGCTATCTATCTATCTATCTATCTATCTATCTATCTATCTATCTATCTATCTATTTTTTTCTGTTTGATAAGCAGTTAAATGTGTTTGTTTACACAGAGAAAAAGAAAAGTGTAAGCTTTTCCAAGAGTCCAAGAATAAAATGATTAATTTAGCCTACTCAACATGTTAAAATTGATTTACAGAACTGTTTTCTAACAGTTTGGACTTGAATAAAGAAAGAAAACTTGCACTTAACCTTTTCACAGGCATTTTGTTTAGACAGATATCGTGATGTATCATTATAGGATTTTCTAGAAATATATAGATTATCGCAGAACCGCTGTATCGTGATGTTATTGTTATCATGAGCCATGTATCGTGATTATATCGTATCGTGAGGTACCCTGCGATTCCCACCCCTACAAATGACTAGAAGTCACCAGGTAATACTAATCCTGTGTGAATAGGGCTTATGACTACTTGTTCTATCTATTAATGTATTCAATTTGTAATTCATACACTACTATACTAAAGTTTGGGATTGGTGAGTTTTTTTTAAATGTTTTTGAAAGAAATATCTTATACTCATACAAGCCTGCATTTATTTGATCAAAAATACAGTATTATGTGAACTGTTTTCCATTTTAACATGGTTAAAAATGTGAAGAAAAAAAAATCTAATAAATTAAAAAAACTTTTAAATAATGAAAGAATACTTTTTATTTGTTGGTTACACCACATTATTTTTGTTATAGTCATTACATTTTCATTTAAATGTTTCATTAAAAGTCACTACTTTATGAAAGTTTTGTTTAGTATGAAAGACTTCAGTAAGTTTTTCCCTGAAAAGATTTTAGATTTTTTTTTGTTAATTTAAAAAGTCTTGTATAATTTTATTTACTGTATTTGTGTGTTTGTTGGGATTTATTTTGTGTTTGTAGCTCTTGTGTTGTTCCAGTTTGGTTCTTGCTATGAGGATGGCCTTGGATGCTGACATGGCAATATAAATAAATAACTACTACTACTTAAAACTGTTTAAAACCACAAAGAGTACCTTTCTAGGAACTCATTTCTAGTAACTCTTATATAAGAATCCCACAGCCAGCAACGAAACTCTGTTCACTTGTGTGAGTTTGTGAGAGGGAGGTTGTGTGTGCGTGTTCAAACACACGCGCAAGCGTGTTCATATGTATGTTTGAGGGCAGCAGCGCATGCTCCAGCTAGCCACGCGTGGTTTATTTTTAACAGGCTGTCTCAGAGACAAGCTTGCGGGTCACGTTGTTAGAAAGAGGCCAGTAAAGTCACATAGAGTGATTCCAGAGGAATCTATAGCCTAGATCACTGTAGATTCTCTTCCATCCACTATATAAGGACCTCTATGACCCTCAAGAATTTATCTTTTGGGTTTTTCCTATCTTTCTTTCCTTCTCGTATGCCACACGTGGCCTCTTTTACCTCTGTCGTTTTGGTGGGGGGTGAAGAAATATGTAAACACGGACTTCTGTGGGAGAGAAGGACTTACAACAAGACTCTTGTCAAGCAACTGGCAGCAATCTGCTGCTCTGTGTAGTGTGTGTTTATGGGGTTTTGTGTGTGTGTATGACGGAAAGAAAGAGCACATAAAAGGCAGAGGAATGCGGTTACACCATTTTAGGAGCTGCTTATCAGAGTAGGCCATTTTGTCATTGTTTTAATATAGACAATTGTAAGGTGGTGTTACAGCAAGATAGGGCGTGACTGTAGATTTACTGAGAAAACACTTCAAGGTATATTACAAGTCAGTTATTGACAGCATCTGTGAATTTCCACAGAAAATACTGAATTAAACGGAAGGAAAAAATTAAATGGTTTTACAGTTTTGCATTTAAATTGGAAGTCTAACAAGTTTCAGCAACACTCTTAACACCGTTTCTAAAGTATACACTTATTCCAACTGACAGTTTTGTCATACGTTCAGCATTAATACACTTCCTTATTTTCCATTGGTTTGACAAACTGATAGTCCTGCTTCAAACTCGCGGCATAAGTTAAGCCAGTGTTTTTGTGTCAAGCCAATCGGGGTTTAAACAACCAGAATTATGTGTTGATAATGCCGAAGTATTTACACTTTTTGGAAAAATCTACCTTCACTCTAACTTCTTCATTCTGCAAAATAAGCTGAAATGAGAGTAAAAAAAAAATTATTAACACTTCGGCTTTACACATTTACACTTTAGCATGAAAAGACATGGAAAAGATGTGATCATGTAGGCCCACCTAGAAAAGTAGTCTTTCTTCATAAGGAACAATTTAGTCAGCTTTACAGAAAAAACAAAAACATTGCGCTGAATAATTCATGTGCTTTTTTTATATTTAAAAAAATAAGTGTTTGACATAGTTTGAAGTTTTGGCTTGAAAATGTGTTTTCTGTTCTTTTTATAAACTGACGTCAACATTATTTTGTGGGAATCAACAACAGACCACAGATGCTGTCCAATATTATGTTGTAAAATAGGAATATTGCTTGAGCCTGTCGAAATACACATTTAAATAGGTGTATGCTTGCAGTAAATTTTTTCTTTGCATATTTTAAATTGAGTACATTTCTGAAAAAAGGAAGTGAAATTAAATAAAATACCTGATCATTGTGTGTTGTGTTCTGGTGTTATTTTATCAACATAATTTATTATTATTATTATTATTTCTGATAATAATCTATATTTCCTGTCAGATTTAATTTACAGCAGTCTTACTTTAGCATATTTTATTCATTTGCCATGAGAATAAAATGTGTAGTTAATTTATTCAGTTTTTTTAATAAATTTTTTGCACTTGTTTGTTTTATATTTCTTTAGATTTTCCCTATGGAAATGAATGGCCAAGTGTGATAGCCTGTTTCTTTCGCACTAAGCCAGACCTCCTCCCCCACTATATGAATATGTCACTGTGAATGAGGAGTATCTGTTCTTTCTCTAAAAATAAGTTCTTTGAATATAACTTCTCTCTCTCTGTGTCTCTTCACAGTGTGCCCATCCTCATGCAAGCACCGCGCCTGCACTAAAGACAACCAGTGCTGCCACGACCAGTGTCTGGGTGGCTGCTTGGAGCCCAACTCTTCAAGCAAATGCGTGGCCTGCCGCAACTACATGCACAATAACATCTGCGTTGACAAGTGCCCACCTGGTTTCTACACCTTTAAGGGCTGGCGCTGCGTCAGCTTCAGCTTTTGCCAGGAGCTCCACAACAAGTGCAAGCCGGGCAAAGGTGACTGCCACGAATATGTCATCCACAACGGCGCCTGCATCCCAGAGTGCCCTTCTGGGTACACCACTGTGAACTCCACTGCGTAAGTAACCCGCTACTTGTACGCTCTCCACTCAGTGAACGTGCGCAAATACTAGCGCACATGTCCCCAAGTGTTTTAAAGGGTACTTCACACGCTACATGTGTGCGTCAGGACCCATAAAAACTAAATCTGTTGTGTATGAAGTGTGACCTGTTAAGAGGGAGGTGTCTGGGTCACTGGACCACTTTATGCCTCATTTAGACCTCAGACTTGAAAATGGAATAAATAGACGTGCTGCTTGACTTTTCCTCTTTTATTTACATGAGAAACATGATTTTTATGTTTTTCATATGCTCTAAGAGCACCAAGGACTGGTTATATGAACTGGTATTGCTGCTGAAAAAAACTGGGTTGGTGGTATAGCTGGTTTAAACTGGTCTAGCTGGTCTACCAGTCTGAAAAATGCTCAAAATCCCCCTAAAACCAGCGGGCCAGACAAGTCTGACCAGGCTGAGAGACCTGCTAAGACCAGCAAAACAGCTTAGGCCGGTTTAAGTCGTTTTTTCAGCAGGGATTTCAAGCATCCTTCCTGTTTGTCTCATTCATGGAAGAGGAACAAGAAGTGAAGAAAAGGACTAAACTGCAAAGATGGCTTAGAGTGATCAGGGCTGTACTGACCTCAATCGACTGTCTGAGTGCACAAAGGATCATTTGGGACAGAGTGAGTGAGCGAGCGTGTCAGAAAGGGAACGTTGTATGTTAATGAGAGGAAGAGTGTGAGTTTTAAAGCAGCGCTGACTTAGCGTGAGGCTTGGCAGTGCTGTTTGTGCCCATTTTAAAGAAGGTCTGAGCAGGAATAGGACAACTACAACAGGCCGCTAACCTCAGTTTACAGAGCTTTTACATAGTTTTACACAGAATGTATTGTTTGTTTGTTTGTTTGTGGTGGAAATGCAGGATGGCCAATGTCTCATAGCTTTATTCCCTCTCACGCTATTTCTACACACACATGCGTTTCTGTATGCATAAGAATGGGCGATTGTTCATATAAATGGTTTTTGACATTCTCAAATCTCTGATTTTCAGAAGCTCTTTGGTCCAGCTGTAGTCAGACACCAGCAAAAGCCTTCAATGAAAACAGCAGAGCATATAATCAAGATGAGATATTTAGATACAAGATTAAAAAAAATGATCACGCATACTTCAATAAGTTCTGTTCAGACATTTTTGGATATGATTTTTATATATATTTATATATATTTACACCTCGTCAGTAAAGCCGGTTCTGTGATTAGTAATAAATCTCCATCACCTGTTTTCAAATGGAGAGGCATTTAATACACAGAGCCGTAGTTCACCAATAAGCTACGCAATTCGCGCTCAGAATCGCAGATGAATCGCCTGCGATATTGCGTAGCTTGTCGGTGAACTACGGCTCTGTGTATTAAATGCCGCTCCATTTGAAAACAGGTAATGGAGATTTATTACTAATCACAGAACCGGATTTACTGACGAGATGCGATATATCGTGCAGCCCTATTTTGAATGGTAGTGTGCTCAAAATTAATGAAATGTCCATTTTATACTTTAAGAGCCCTCCAAAACAATATCGGGCACTGGTGAAACATCTCCTATAATAATAGTGATTGTAGTTGCTTGCAAAAATGTTTAATTTGAATGTTAATTTTTTATAATTTTTTGCACCTTTGAGCCAACACTTTTTTTTTTCTTACCCAGAAATGAAAATTCGATCATTTTTTACTCGCCCTCAGTTCACTTCAAATCCATCTAATAGTTTATTCTACTGATGAAAATGTGCAATGTCCTAGCTGTTTTTATTCATGTCTGCAACAACACAAAATGGTGAGTCATACTGTCAATCTGCAGAAAGCATAAGCACCATAAGCAATCTTTCAGGAAATTACCCCTTATGACTCTTTCACTATATTCCCAGTCTACTGAAGCCACTCTATAGCTTTGTTTGAGTAACAGACTATATTTTGTGTGTAATGAGTTTCTCAGACGCAACTACTACATGGCTTCAAATGTTGTATGAACCAATTTTATGGCACTTTTTATCATTTTTGGAGCTTGACAGTCTGAATCACCATCCTGTTTTGTTGTATATAAAAAGCAGACCTAAAATTTACTTTTGTGTTCATTAGAATTAAAACAAAAATGTTGTTGAAGAAAAATTAAGGTAAATATATAATGAGATTACTGAAATGCATGTTCTGCCAGATAGGACACTCCTCTTTTCTCTTACTCTTTTTCCTTCCCTCTTTCTCATGATACTCTTGCTTCCCCTGTGCCAGTATGACCCCTAGGCTGGGCAGTGTGGGTGCACTGTGGGAATTCAGACAGCAGACACACAAATCAAGGAGGCTGGACAGACACAGCGCAGTGGCCAGGCCTCTCACCCCGTGCTGCCGCCCTCAGTTACAGTCTCAGCACGCTATCCAGCCTCCATTGAGATATCAGGAGTTTCGACACCCTTGTCTCATCAGCTTGTCTCCCTCTGTCTGTCAGCTGCATAGACAGGGAGCGCCGTCTGGCCACTGACAGATAAACGACTCTTGAGTTGCATCCCTGCCGCAGGGAGACACGACATACTGGACTCTCTGATATGTCTGCAATACGGCTTTCACCCACGCACCAGCTTTGCTTCAGATTAGCTGGATAAACCGCAGCACATTCCGTCCTTTTTGGCAGGTACCTCAAAAGAGTAACAAGGTGCAAAACACAGCGACGACCCATTACTTGCACTTTACCCGATAGGTGGTTTGTGCACATTCTTGGCACGGCTTCACATCTTGTCTCATGTTGTGACGGTATTATAATTAAGACTTTTTGCAAGTAAACCACGCCTCCATATCCTTTGTTTTGCTTGTGGATTCACACTTTATTACAGTTGTCATACAAATATGCGTAGCGTAGTTTCACAGGAAACAGTGGCGCAGATAGCATCCTGCACAGAAGACAAACAGTTCCTCAGTCAGGCCCGACGTATCTACAAAAACAATCAGTGATTAAGCTGTGTCCCTGGCACGTCTGAGAGAACGTCTCATTCATCCTTGATTGCACCCTCGACCTGCCCTGCAAGGTCACCCGCGCCCCTTCTCCCAGCACTGACACTTGGCGCAACAGGATCCACGTCCTTGACACAAACAATCAGTTATTGTCCTAATACCGCAAATTTGCTTCAATGTCAACGAGAATAGAAACACTCCATCATATCTGTTTCTTTGTTTCCGTGTTCTGTTCACAGCACGTGTGGATGAATGACTTTTGTTTGTCGTGCGGCTTTGTGTACATGTGACTCTGTGTTTTGTGCCGCAGGTTGAACTGCACCCCTTGCGCTGGCCTCTGTCCCAAAGTGTGCATGGGGCTGAAGACAGTGGACTCAGTCACTGCGGCACAGGCTCTGAGAGGATGCACTGTGATCAATGGCAGTTTGGTCATCAACATCCGCGGAGGGAGTAAGAACAAACAATCTCTTTAATACAAATTCTCCTCTTTGTGCAAGTGTAGAAGGACGTGTTTATTACACAGCTCTCTGGAATTCATGGTTCTGATTGTTTAATCAGCGTTCTGCAAATGTTATTGTATGACTAAACTATATAATTGGGTAATGTCTGTGGCAACCATTCTCCTTTACAGATTAGTAATTAAACACCAATGAGATGTTAATAATTATTTATTTATTTGTTTGTTTGTTTTATATACAGACATTTTCTGTTTTCATTGTTATTCAATTATTAATCTGTCAATTATTCTAGAGTATAAATGTGTATATATATATATATATATATATATATATATAATTTAAATAATCAGATAAATATACACTATAATTATTACAAAACTTATAATTGTTCATTTGTCTGTCATCCAGGGGTATAATAATATTAATAAATAACTAATATAATAATTAATAATATCATACATTTCTCTATTTTGCACTGTGGCTGCATTGCCACCTTGGGTTTTTGCCACCATTTGCTCATATGTACATTCAACAGAGTGCAGGTTTTCAAAAATTTAGATTTTAAACTTCCTCTTCTTTCCATTTCTTCCTGTTAGATAACATAGCCGCAGAGCTGGAAGCTAACTTGGGACAGCTGGAGGAGATCACCGGCTACCTGACTGTACGACACTCATACGCCCTAGTCTCTCTATCATTCCTTCGCAAGCTCCGAATCATCCATGGAGAGACACAGGAAGTCGGGTATGAGTCTTGTCATTGGATTTGTCAAACCTAATGATCCCATGTCATCTATATATTCCCTCCTCTTCCCTCGTCCTCACTCGTGTGCTGTGTTCTTTCCCATCAGGAATTATTCCTTCTACGCCCTCGATAACCAGAACCTGCGTCAGCTGTGGGACTGGTCCAAACACAACCTGACCATCAAGCAGGGTCGCATGTTTTTTCATCATAATTCTAAACTCTGCATGTCAGAGATCCGGAAGATGGAGGAGGTGACGGGCACTAAGAACCGGCAAACAAAGAATGACATTGTCTCAAAGACCAATGGAGATCAGGCTTCATGTGAGGAAAACATAGCCTTGCGTTTCAGTTATGCTCATATGCTCTTTCTGAATAAATCTGAATGCATTTTTGTTGCCGTTTCACTAGGTGAGAGCCAGGTTTTGAAGTTCACACAGATTCGCACACTCTCTGACAAGATCATAATTAAATGGGAGCCTTTCTGGCCACCAGATTTTCGAGACCTCCTGGGATTCATGGTTTTATACAAAGAGGCGTAAGTGGCTTTTTATATGGAGCTTAATTAATGTAGACAGTTTATTTACTGTGTTTTGAACAAGGCTTTGAGGAATATAAGTACTGTCCAAAATCCAGAGCATTTTGCCCACTGGAAACTTTTTAAGTCAAGTCTGTATTTTCTGTTTTGCTAACTTAATGGTCCATACCAAGTTAAACAGACTGTACTTCCTGTACTTCCGCCTCGTTTTCATTTTCACCGTATTCAAAACGTCATCTACCCTGACTCTAAGGTTCATTTTATAGCTGTTCTTAGTTTTTGTAGATTGAGTTCATTGCAATGAAGTGATGACTTCTGTGTAAGGATTTGTTGACATTTCTCTCTGCTTCTCTAGGCCATATAAGAACGTGACTGAGTTTGACGGTCAGGATGCATGTGGCTCTAACAGCTGGGTCATAGCAGATGTAGACCCTCCACCTCGCGCCACAGATGGAAAGGAACAGCAGGAACCCGGGTACCTCATCCTCCCTCTGAAGCCGTGGACGCAGTATGCCATCATGGTCAAAACCCAGCTCTCCGCTTCTGATGAACACCAAGTCCATGGAGCAAAGAGCGAAATCATCTATGTCCGCACCAATGCTACCAGTAAGAATATTATTAAGTTTTTTACAACTCCTTACACTGTCATGCAAAATGAAATTTTTTAAATATGACTCTTTTTTCCAAAAGTGAAGAAAACAAACCTAGAAATTTAGAAAGTTAAGAAGGTCAGTTTTTTTATAAGCCCTTGCTCAAAACAATCATTTACTCTCTTAGAGGTTTGAATTTGGAGCATTTGTATGCATGATCTTTGTACCAAACCTGCTTAAACTGAATTTAGTCATTTCTGAAGTTGTTTTCTGCCTCCAGTAGCAGTGTTTATTGTGTAGGCTTGGCATGGGAGAGCAATAAAAGAGGTCAAAGGCTGGTAAAATAGGTTGCTGATGACTTTCAGCGGTGTGAAATCACTCCGCAGTGTGCAGCATGACAGGCCGTGATTTAGGAGAAAAAACGAATGTGGTTTGCTTTCAGCGCTGCCAGGTGTCTGTCTGGCTTCCTTTAGAGTTTTTGTCTTTCTTTCCTGATAAACTACATAACCATTCACTAAGCTGAGAACATTGTTTCGGTAGCTGGTTGGCAAGGGCTGAAAGTATTGCTTTAGGGTTTTTCTCTTTTTTTTTTTTTTTTTTCTGGTTTGGCAAACTGTTGGGTTTGCACGTCGTGACATCGATGGTTCCCCTCCACTTCTTCCTTTTTAGACGGAAGCTGTAGTTATTCTTCTTGTCTTATTGGTGACCCAGTTTGACAATGTGGTCTAACCAGAATTGAGTTTAGTCTGCTGTTCTACTAGTCTACTTTTTTTGGCTTTGTTCTCATTTAAAATTATTCATGTTTTTTCCATTTACCCTTGTTTGAGGTGTGTTTTGTTCTTTTTTAGAACCCTCTGTGCCCTTGGACCCTATATCCTCATCAAACTCCTCATCTCAGATCATTCTGAAGTGGAAGCCCCCTAACGATCCAAACGGAAACATCACGCACTACCTGGTCTTCTGCCAGCAGCAACCAGAAGCCAGCGAGCTCTATAAGTTTGATTACTGTCAGAAAGGTTAGAAAACATACAAGAACATAATGTAGAACATACACACTACCATTCAAAAGTTTAGGGTTGATAAGAACAAAGTCTGAGCCTTGTGTTTCTGTTGTTCAGGTATGAAGCTGCCCACCAGAGCCCCCACACAAGTGGACAGTGAAGAGGAACAAAAGTGGAACCAAACCGAAGAGCAGGGCCAAGGTAGCCGCTGCTGCGCTTGCCCCAAAACAGAGAAACAGCTGAAGAAAGAGGCGGAAGAGACCGAGTACCGCAAAACCTTCGAGAACTACCTCCATAATGAAGTCTTTGAGCTCAGGTAAACTTTCTGGTTCCTCATTTAACTAGTGTAGATTACAACTGCAAAAATTAAAGTGTAATCGATAATGAAAATAAATGATTTACAAATGATCATTTAGAACCTGCACCAGTGACACCACTGAGTAGTAAAAAAAATGGTTTTCTATGAAAAAAAAACATTTTGATTAGTGCTGTCAAACGATTAATCGCATCCAAAATAAAAGTTTTTTTTGTTTACATATGTGTGTGTGCTGTGTATATTTATGTTTATATAAATACACTCACATGCATGTATATATTTAAGAAAAATATGTTACGTTTATATATTTATATATGATATAAATTATATGAATATAAATATATACATGTAAATGCATGTAAATATTTTCAAAATGTATGCTGTATGTGTGTGTGTATTTATATATACATATTAAATATACACAATACACACACATATTATGTAAACAAACTTTTATTTTGGATGCGATTAATCGTTTGACAGCACTAATTTTATTATTTTTGCGCTCAATATATATATTATATGGACTATATATGGCACACATTATTCATAACTTTTTCATTTATAGACAATATATTGCATATATTAAATATACTTAATATATGGCATGCATAATAGAAACTTTTTTTAATTTATGGGCAGCATATATCAGGAAATTTATAGCATACATTTATATAAATTTTTTCATATATAAATATCACATTTATATACACTGTAATATATTATGCAACTATTTAGCATACTGCACATTATATACACTTTTCATATATAGGCAATATATAGCATAGAAACATGTAGACTCATTCATGAATTAACAGTATATTGCATATATTATATAAAAAAAAATCATATTTGGACGATATACAGGTGCATCTCAATAAATTAGAATGTCGTGGAAAAGTTAATTTATTTCAGTAATTCAACTCAAATTGTGAAACTCGTGTATTAAATAAATTCAATGCACACAGACTGAAGTAGTTTAAGTCTTTGGTTCTTTTAATTGTGATGATTTAGGCTCACATTTAACAAAAACCCACCAATTCACTCTCAACAAATTAGAATACTTCATAAGACCAATAAAAAAAACATTTTTAGTGAATTGTTGGCCTTCTGGAAAGTATGTTCATTTACTGTATACAGTGCATAGCATAAATGAGTACACCCCCTCTAATACTTAACAAATTCAGCAAATACTTTTTACTTAGATGACACGTTAGGGTTCTTTGGAGATATAATGTTCCAACAAGCCTGCTTGATCAATTACCAAAGAAGAATTTTAAAATTATTCATCAAAATAAGATTTTCTTATCAAAGTGATAAAATGTTGTGTTGCAAAAATGAGTACACCCTCCTGAAAGTTACTAAAAAAAATGTTTAAGGCTATTTTTGATCAACAGGTGAGTATATTGAACCAAAACTTTTAAAGACCAGTAATTTTCTGACAATTAAAAGTGTTACATAGTCCTCTGAATCATACTCAGACTTAATGCTGGCAGCAGTGGAACCAGTTGGGAGAGAACTACTAGGTGACATATTCCTTAGCATAAGAGGACAATGGTACAAGAGGAATACCAAATTATTGTTTTAAGTGTCAAAATATAGCAGAAGTAGCACAGACATTCAAAAACAATGGACTTGTGACAAGGCTCCTGAAATAATCAGGTCTTTACTTTAAGTTTTCATTTAGTGATGAGTGAATTTTTGCTAGAAAAAGAGCAGGAGAAATAACATGCAAGTGTCTCAGAGCCGGCAAAAGCTATGAAAAGAGTGACACTTTATCTCACAGAGTATGACGCAGCCTGCAGAAGTGACATGCATGGTTGTTGTCACCACTAGAATTACCCTACTGTAGCCAAAGCAAAATAAACTCATTTAACCTCTTCCAAGGCCCATATCTACAAAATAGAGACTTCTGGGAATCCATACTCTGGTCTCAAGAGACCAAGTCAATCATTTCGGATCCAAAAGCATCCAAAATGTTCTGGTGCTGCTAGAGGAGGAGTACAGTGAGAAGTGTTTGGTACCCACAGTGACGTTCAGTGGTAGTAAAGCTCTTGTATAGGGATGAATGAGTGCTGAAGGTATGAGGGAGTTGTGCTTTATCAACGCTGTCATGAATTCACACACTACTGTGTGATGGAATACAAAAACTTGAAACAGAAGATGCTACCCTCCCCTCATTCCCTGCATCATTGGGCATTTTTTCAGCATGACAATGAAGATATTCATTCTCCCAAGGTGAAAATCCTTCAGTGGACATGTATTTCACTCAATAGTAATGCTCTTGAGCAGCTGTGGGGGATTCTGTGGAGACGAGCTGAGCAAAACTTGCCATTAAAGACCAGAGCATTTAAGGAGGTCGTCCTCCAGGAGTTAAACAGGACAGATGTGAAAATTTGTCATGAACTTGTACACTCAATGCCAAGAAGGGTCAGAGCAGTATACTTAAAGTTCTGGAGGACATACTAAGTACTAGAATATTATACATTTGCTGAATTAAATCTAGGGTGTACTCATTTCTGCAGTCCTTCATTTAAACTAAATTGGCTAATTTACTTATCTTACAGAAAATGTTGGCATATATTTTGTCGTTTTTATTAAGTATATGTTTAATACATTTCAATTTTGCCATCTTTCCATGAATTATATTTGTGATCATTAAGAAAATACATATTTTATATTTATTCAGAGGGGGTGTACTCATTTATGCTGTGCACTGTATGTACTCAATACTTGGTAGGGGCTCCTTTTGCTTTAATTACTGCCTCAATTTGGCGTGGCATGAAGGTGATCAGTTTGTGGCACTGCTGAGGTGGTATGGAAGCCCAGGTTGCTTTGATAGCGGCCTTCAGCTCATCTGCATTGTTGGGTCTGGTGTCTCTCATCTTCCTCTTGACAATACCCCATAGATTCTCTATGGGGTTCAGGTCAGGCGAGTTTGCTGGCCAATCAAGCACAGTAACACCATGGTCATTGAACCAGCTTTTGGTACCTTTGGCAGTGTGGGCAGGTGCCAAGTCCTGCTGGAAAATGAAATCAGCATCTCCATAAAGCTTGTCAGCAGAAGGAAGCATGAAGTGCTCTAAAATTTCCTGGTAGATGGCTGCGTTGACTGTGGACTTCAGAAAACACAGTGGACCAACACCAGCAGATGACATGGCAGCCCAAATCATCACTGACTGTGGAAACTTCACACTGGACTTCAAGCAACATGGATTCTGTGCCTCTCCACTATTCCTCCAGACTCTGGGACCTTGATTTCCAAATGAAATGCAAAATTTACTTTCATCTGAAAAGAGGACTTTGGACCACTGAGCAACAGTCCAGTTCTTTTTCTCCACAGCCCAGGTAAGACGCTTCTGACGTTGTCTCTGGTTCAGAAGTGGCTTGGTAGCCCTTTTCCTGAAGACGTCTGAGCGTGGTGACTCTTGATGCACTGACTCCAGCTTCAGTCCACTCCTTGTGAAGCTCTCCCAAGTGTTTGAATCAGCTTTGCTTGACAGTATTCTCAAGCTTGCGGTCATCCCTGTTGCTTGTGCACCTTTTCCTACCCAAATTCTTCCTTCCAGTCAACTTTGCATTTAATATGCTTTGATACAGCACTCTGTAAACAGCCACACCTTTCAGTAATGACCCTCTGTGACTTATCCTCTTTGTGGAGGGCGTCAATATTCGTCTTCTGGATCATTGCCAAGTCAGCAGTTTTCTCCATTATTGTGGTTTCAAAGAACAAGAGATACCCGGAATTTATACTGTAGGGATGGTCATTTAATGAAACTCAAATGTAAATATTCTAATATTTTGAGATACTGATTTTTGACTTTCATGAGCTGTAAGCTCTAATCATCAAAATTAAAACAAAAAAACTTTTGAAATGTTTTACTTTACATGCAGTGAATCTAAAATATATGAAAGTTTCACTTTTTGAAATAACTTACAAGAAAAAATGAACTTTAATTTATTGAGATGCACCTGTATGGCATACACTTTTTCATTTTTAGACAACATTTAGCATAAATTATATAGCCTTTTAACATATATAGTCAGTATGTATAATACATTAGGTCTTTCTTTTTTTTTGCATATATGGACAGTTTTCACATTGTTTCAAGGAGAGCATTGTGCAAGATTTATCAACAGATTGATCAGTTATCAAAATAGTTCTTAGTTAGTCCTAGTGAAACAGGCCTTTAGAAACGGATGATATTTTTCCATTCTGAGGCCCTTGAGGTGGAGATTCTCAAGTGGTTCATGGTGTTCATCTGTTTTCTCCAGAGTTCTAAGCTCAGGGTTGAACATCTTAGTGGTTAGGCTGGGTTGTTTTTGACTCCACCAAGACCTTGAGTATGTGTTTTTGTTGCTTTTTCACTGTCTTTGTGTATCTTTGGCCTTCAGAAGCTCACAGCTGGCTTTAAAGATCCCGTTCCACTCCTACACACATGCACGCTCCCACATACACACAAACTTTCTCTCATGCCTTGTACAGGCCTTGGTTTAGTGTAATCTTTATTTTGGGGGAAGATGTTGTCTGCTCTGTAGTAGTGAATAGACAATGTTGATGACGACTACCACGATGCGTTCAGAGGAAGTGCAGACTCCTACACAGACGGTTTATCTTGCTACCCTTCTTTCTAAATATTATGGTTGTCTTGCAGCTGGTCTGCACGTTTTATTCACAGCACTTTTACGGACTATAAAAAGTATTCAGTTCATTTTATTTAGATGTTAAAATATGGTTTTACTTAAAAATGGTTTTATCCTCGGAAATGCTTTGGCTTTTAGAACACACCAAAAGAGCTGAATCCTCCTGTCCTGAGCTCTTATATTTGAGGAAATAACTGAAGGCTGTGGTGCTCTGGTAGCGGTTTACCACTGGAATAGTTAAAACCAACCACATGAAATGCTCCTCTGCTCCCTCTAGTGGTGATGTGAGTAATGAACTCGATGAACTGGAATTTTATGGCTTGTAATCCATGTATGGTAGTGATGTGCTTTAGATTTTGTCTTCTGATATAATGGGTCAAATACATGAACATTCAGTAGTCTGGGGTCGGTAATATTTTGTAGTGTTTTTGAAAGAGTATCTTTTGCCTACAAGGCTATTAAAACATTGCAGTAAAACTGTAATACTGTGAAAAAGTATTACCATCTAAAATAACTATTTTCTATTTTCAAAATGGAGTTCCAGTTCCAATTAAATTTTTCTTCCGAATCGTTCTACTACTACACTGATTTGGTGCTCAAAAACATTCTTATTATCAGTGTTGAAAATCAGGGGTTGCCAGACTTGTTCCTGGAGGGCTGGTGTCCTGCAGAGTTTAGCTCCAACCCTAATTAAACACACCTGAACCAGATAATCAAGGTCTTGCTTGTTATACTTGAAACTTCCAGGCAGGTGTGTTGAGGCAAGTTGGAGCTAAACTCTGTAGGACACTGGCCCTCCAGGATCAAGTTTGGTGACCCCTGTTGAAAATAGTCCTTAGTGCTTTATAGTTTTTAATAATGCTTTCCTTAATATTTTTGCAAGAAACCATGGACTCTTTTGTAATGTTATTAATGTTTTTTTTGCTGTCATTTTGATCAGTTTTCTTTGTCCTTTATAAGTTCATGTATTAAAAAGGTCTTACTGACCCCAAACATCTAAATGCCGATGTAATTGATATATCTTTTTGTTCAGCTGATTCTTTTTACAATGTAAATATTCTCGCAAACAACTTGCTTCAACAGGAAATGTCAACAGAAGGAAAACTGCACTCAAGCAAAGTTGCTAATGTTTGAATTTGTTCAGAGGTGTTGAATGAATACTCACTTTAAGACTCCATATATTTCCTAAACCATAATTTGCCATGCCTTTTATGTAATTATACAGTAATTTGTGGTCTGTATCCAACAATGAAGTGATAATGGAAGCCCTTTTCCTTCTGAGCTGTAGTGAAGCTAGCTTAGTCACAGAGCCAAAGAAAGAACAGACTCTGCGTCATGAGGTATTTGTCACATCCCTTTTGATTTTTCCCACGTTGCTTTGAAGAGTTGAAGCTTGTTACTTGAACATCTGTTTAGCGCAGATGACCATTCGATTAATGGACTCAATAAGTGCTACAACGTATAGAACTGCCATTTAAATGTTTGTTTTGCCGCAGTCAATCATATTGTTTGATCTTCGGGCAAGGCAGCATAATTTACATGCATTATTACGTGACTCACATCAGCTGATATCACAACATATGCACACTTTTTCAACATCCACAGCCATTTGGTTTCCATTATAAAGATCTGATCTGTCATTCACGTGCTAATGCAAGATACAAACCATTGTAAAATACAACCTGTATAGGCTTCAAGACTGAATCTAAATCTAGTACCTCTTTGTGTGTTTCTGTGTCTCTAGGACATCAAGACAGCGTCGATCTCTGGTGGGCATTGCCAACAGGACCTCATCTCGTCTTTTCACTACGCCCTCTTCACTGCCCAATGGCTCTGCCACTCGTAGCCCAGAGGAGGAAGCAGAAGCCAATAAGATTTCCCTAATTGTTCAGACCAAGGAGTCGACAGTCATCTCCAATCTACGCCATTTCACCAGCTACCAGATAGAAATCCATGCCTGCAACCATGAGACTGACCCCTCTCGCTGTAGTATGGCGGCCTACGTCAGTGCCCGCACCATGCCTGAAGGTATGGGACTGTTATTTTATGATGCATTTTTATTTCATATAGTATAGTGCAGGGGTAGGCAACATCGGTCCTGGAGTGCCGATGTCCTGCAGAGTTTAGCTCCAACCCTGAAAAAAACCTCACCTGCCTGTAGCCCTAGTAATTCTGAAGACCTTGATTAGCTTGTTCAGGTGTGTTTGATTAGGGTTGGAGCTAAACTCTACAGGACAGCGGCACTCCAGGACCGACGTTGCCTACCCCTGGTATAGACCAATTTCATGTTAGTAAAAATTGTGACGTTTTTCTGTGGGTGGAGGTTAGGTGGTGGCAGAAAGATTCCACTGACCGCTTCACTAACACTAGCTATGAAGTCTGTTAGCTTGTTTTTTTAACAAGAACTTGAGAAATTCCGATTTTACCTGCATATGTAAGGGCTGCATACCTGCATACTGTCCGGGACCGCGCTATTTGAAAAGGTTAACTTTAACGGACGAAATTGGCCGACCTACTCACTCAAAGGATGGATGTCTGACAGGATTACCTCCGGTTGAGTGACTCACATCTAACGTCTATAGTAAAGACAAACTCACCGTGTATCTAGTCATGAAAATGTAATATATATTTCAATTTCAGCAGGCAACTATTTTTACAGCTACATTATCATTCCAGCCACAATTACTCATAACAATGTATATACAATTACACATGATTAAGCATATAAATCGTCAGTTTGTTGTTTTACACACATGCACACAGACATTAGTTCATACACAACATAGTGAGATCCATAAGAAATCTTCAGACGCGCCCATAACAACAAAAGACAATACTTTATTGAACCTTTTCTGATAAGAAGTGTGCGCTGCCTGCAAACGCGAGCTTTTTTGACGATGGTTTCTGTCCAATCCGCTCGTTTTATCTCGTTTAACCACAGCTGTCGTAGTTTTTTTTTTTTTTTTTGTCTGGCAGTGGCAGCAGCGTTAAAATTTCAATTTCAATATTCTGACTTTATTCTCGCAATTTCGAGATTATATCTCACAATTCTGATAAGAAAAATCAACTGGTCATTCTCTCTTTTGAGTTATATCCCACACATCTGGCTTTTTTCCCCTCAGAATGGACAAACTCGCTATTGTTGAGTTAAATCGAGTTATAAAGTCCGAAATACGAAATATAAAGTTGCATTTGCGAGAAAAAAGTCTCAAAAAAGAATTGTGAGACAAAATAGGTAACGTTAAATGTAAAATGTTATAGGTTTAAATAGTATTTTATGCTGTAACTGTAGGGCAAATATAATATATTCCCTATGAACTGTATATGTGAATATTATGTAGACCAATTGTTTAAATCAAATTCATGCTTTAAAAGTAGAGTAATCATAGCAGGTTTCATTAGTCTGTCCGTTTAAACGTCTGCGTTTAGCTTCAAATGGCGTTTTTGACGACAGTATTCTATAAAAAAATATTTGCATTCCGATTCTGACATCCAAAGGCACAACAGTACATTTTATCTCTTATTCCGTGGATTTTTCCCGTTTCACTCCGCTTGTTACCATGTGTTTCTGCCACCACAATGCGCGCGCAGCTGCGAGTGACATAACTGTGACGTCTACATGAAATTGGTCTATAGTGAATATATTATTAATAACTATCTTTTTATCTGTTTTTATAGAAAAAGCAGATGATATTGTAGGGCTGATAATCTGTGAGGTGTCTGAGTACTCCGTACACATCAAGTGGATGGAGCCTAAGGCCCCTAACGGCATGATTATTCTCTATGAAGTCCATTATAAGAGACTGGGAGATACAGAGGTGAGATGTTACATGAGATCGAAGTCTGTATTCTTTCCAGGCTCTCTGCTCCCATGAACTCTGGCTGCACTTTAAATCTGATTTTTATCAATCCTGTTGAAATCAACATGTGCTAGCTGCAAATCAACACGCTGTTTTAGCATCATTGCGTCAGCTGTGTATTTCTGTAACCATGGAGAAATCTAGCCCGAGACAGTGGAAATGTTCCTAATGTTGTTTTTGAAAAGCTTTGGATAAACAAGGGATGATTATATAAAGGCTAATAATTGTTGTAAGTGAAACAAAACATGACGGTTTTGCACTTAGTGCCACATGCACCTGTTTCTGTTGATGGATTTGAAACACTCTGTTGTAACTGTTTACGCTGACCTCTGGCAGTTTCATTAAAGTCTGACGAATAATATTTGGATGTATTAGTGTGAGATGGACCATGATAAAAGCCATGATAAAAGCCAAGACTTTGCCACTGGCTAATAGACGTCTTCAGTCTGATGTGCACAGCAGTGTGGGTTGTCTAACTGTGTGCCTTTATGTCTTAGGAGCTGCACCATTGCGTATCCAGGAAGTATCATATTGCAGACGGAGGCTGCAAGCTGAGAGTGGTGCATCCTGGGAACTATACAGTGCGGATCAGAGCCACATCTCTGGCAGGCAATGGATCATGGACAGAGCCAACACACTTCTATGTGGAAGACCAACGTAAGATGCTATTACATACACACACACACACAGCTTGTATATAATGCTTATGAATCTCATTTTCAGTTTTTAAATTATGCAAGACCCACATAACTGGATTTTGAAAAGGTTTTTGTGTGTATATGTGGGAAAACTTGTAAATATTCACACACACTGATATAATGGGGCAAAGTTTCAAATTAAAAAAAAATTGTCAATGTTGCATTTTAATTTGGAAGCCCTAAGATGCCATTGATTTTATTTATTTTTTAAACCATAAATTGGTTTTATTGTTTCTTGTTGGTCATTTGTGTTTTAATTTATTTATTAATTATTATTAATTGATTATAGATTATTTTTAATTCCAGGATGGCATAACTGGGGGGCATTTCAATCCCATGGGGGTGCACCACTACTTATAATGCACAATGACTAAACAGACAAGGACACGCGTGCACACATACAAAAGTTGACTCGTTTTTAAAGTATATCTTTTTAAAGATATTTTAAAATGTTTGCTGCATGGTTTAAAAATACCTTTTATAAAACTGCGTTTTTGAGAGACCAACAAAAAACAAACAAACAGGTAAGCCGTGTAAAGTGCAAGTCGCGTTTTATTATTACATTCATGAATAGCCTAATGTAAAATGCTGGTAAATAAAGCTAAATGTTTACTAACATTATAAATACAGATAGACATAACTAAAAGCTATTTTAGTTTCTCTCACTCCATAACAAATCTTTTAACGGTATTCAGAAAAAACAAATTAATTGCTGCTGAAACTGAAACGGGCATACTTCGGACTATTTAAATTGAGCAGTGTAACTTTTATATGTGTGGTTGGCTTATTTTATTTTGATAATGAACAGGCTGCAATGTCAAGTATGCTAGAACTAATGTTCTGACTATCTATGAACTGACTGTAAAGGGTCTACTTTTATTTGTGTATAGACACAATAACGACAAAACACTGTGCTTTTCAAAAAAAAAGAAAACAAGATGATGTCTCTTTCTGCCGTATTGATTTCTCTTCCGAGAACTTGTTGCACATTAGAAAAATGGACAAAGTCGGCATGTAGAACTTGTCGCAGTTTTTCTTTCATTTTGTTCAAATGAATTATTTATTTCATATATGTGATTGTATTCAGTTTTTCTCCGTTCATATTTGTTATTTTATTTCAGCTTTATTTCAATTAACAGTAATGTTTTTAATAGTTTTAGTTAACTTTAATAACCCTACCTAAATTGCAAAAAATCCATCCATAGTGTTGCAGTACACTTTCAATTTTCCAGCTGTTTCAGGCCACAAATATTAATTTAATGCCGGTCTGGGACAAATTTCCAGCCAGGCCGACAGCCACAAATATTAATTTAATGCCGGTCTGGGACAAATTTCCAGCCAGGCCGGCAGTCTCATCCAGGCCACCATGATGTACATTACTTTTAAGAATAATGAAAGAGGTGTTGGCAAAATGAGAACAATGTAGAACAATGTGCCTATTTTTTGTGTAAATTCACTTTTTTTTTTATCAGTTTTATTTTGATAAACATTTTTTGTGTAAATTCACTTTTTTTTTATCAGTTTTATTTTGATAAACATGACACAATACGCTATAGCATTAATATAACATGAAAATAGTTTGTAACCCTAATAAAGCACCACATGAAATACAGCCAGTCTGGTTAATCGTGAATTAGCTGTCCTCATCAGAGCTTGTTCCGTTGCGCAGGAGAAACTGTGATGACCCTAATCAGCGTCTGCTGCGAATCACTCTTGCGGTGCCTGCTTCGATGACTATGCATTGCTTCAAGGCAGGCGCTAATCGATTTGTGCAAATTGAACACAAATGTATGCGCTCAGACGGTGCATCCATGCTCCTCCAATTATTATCCATTAAGGGGTTAAATAATTAAAGTTCGTTAAGAAAACTGAGGGGGCACAAATTATTTGCCCCCCATAGCGCCAGGCCTGTTCCTTGGCATTTTAAGGCTTTCTATAACATATTAGTGAATTGTTATCAGTGTATGGATACTTATTATTTTATTTAACTTTTTCTTTATTATTCATTTGCTCCATTGTGTCCTGCACCTGTACCAAACATGGTTTGGATATGCACACTTTTTCTATAGTTTTTCTATTGTGTATATGTGAACAGGTATGGACCCTAACATACTGAAGATTGCGATTGGTCCTGTGATCTGTGGCGTTCTGCTCTTCGTGATGGGAGTTGTGGGCTTTTTCATGTTCAAGAAAAAGTAAGTGTTTTCTCTTGTGAATATCCTTAAAAGTAATGCAGGATACTGATCTTTATGAAGTATATGAATTTGATTTGGTGTGTTCGTCTATCCAGGCAAACAGAAGGTCCGACTGGGCGTCTTTATACCTCTCCAAATCCAGAGTATTTCAGCCCAGATGATGGTGAGCCACTTTTCTTTCTTTTTTAGTGTGCTTAATGACATCTGACAGTAAATGCTGTGGTCGATGCACATTTAATTTTGTTTTGATAGAACCAGAGTTCATCACATTAACAGTGTTATCGATTTAGGATGATTATCACATTTAAAATGACTTTCTCCTTTGTATGAAATCTGCTCCATCTCAAATATGGCACCGTGTGTCATGCACATCTGTTGTGTTTGTGCAGTGTATGAGCCAGACGAGTGGGAGGTGCCTCGTGAAAAGATTAATCTGTTGAGAGAGTTAGGCCAGGGATCTTTCGGCATGGTGTATGAGGGCATCGGAAAGGACATAGTTAAAGGTGAGCCACAGACCAGTGTCGCGGTGAAGACGGTGAACGAATCGGCCAGCCTCAGAGAAAGGATCGAGTTCCTCAACGAAGCTTCTGTGATGAAGGCATTCAGCTGCCACCATGTGGTAAGACATGTCTCTACATGTCAGCCTTGCTGTCCTGCATTTTTTGTAGTTAGACTGTGTTATTATGGTACTATTCATATACTAATTATATTTTGAATTGGGTTTTATTTTTTATATTTTAATAATAGTAATAACACTGGTTGGACTGTGACATATTTTGATGGTAACAAATATGATTTTGTGGGTTAGGTGAGGCTGCTGGGAGTGGTGTCTAAAGGTCAGCCAACTCTGGTGGTGATGGAGCTCATGACACATGGAGATCTAAAGAGTTATCTACGTTCTCTCAGACCTGACTCCGAGGTAACAAACCATAGCAGAAGAGTCACTATCAGACCTGCTACAGCTTTTAGATTTGTTTATAAGGAACTAGACTTTTAAATTAATAAAAGCAGTGTTTAAATAATGGATTTTTGTTTTCTCTGCTGTTTGACAGAATAATCCAGGTCGACCTCCTCCAACGCTGAAAGAGATGATTCAGATGGCCGCAGAGATAGCAGATGGCATAGCTTACCTCAACGCCAAGAAGTTTGTGCACCGAGACCTTGCTGCCAGGAACTGCATGGTGGCCGAAGACCTGACTGTAAAAATTGGAGGTACAGTACCGATCATAGGGAATTAATGTTTTAAGAGCTCCGGCCTCTAAATTTCCTGTGCAGAGCTCTGAATTTTGTTTCTGGTGTCCGATCATAGTGGAGTTTGGAGTGTGACTGTTTGAGGTTGTAGGTACTAACATAACTTACACTGGAGGACAGAGGGTTAGGAAGTAGGTCTGTGAGAGCCAGAATCTTGCTTGTTTGTATGACCAAATACTTATTTTAAGAATAAACCATAGTTGAAACAGTAAATGCCTCTCTCATCTAAAAAAAAAAAAATTATATATATTAGATAATTATAAATTAGATCATTATAAATGCTCCCTTGGTAACTAACTGAACTAAATAGATTTGTTGAAATGCAAAAATTACTAAAACTGAAATAAAAAGCTAATAAAATGACAAAAGCACGAATAAAATTGAAATGAAAACTGAAAATCTAAAAAGCTATTAATAAACTATATAAATACATTTATATGAATTTATTTCTATAGCTTAATATTTTGCAAAAAATAAAAAAACATTACACACCATAACCAATATCTTGTACTATTTTCTTTTCAAAAATCAAGTCAAGTCACCTTTATTTATATAGTGCTATATGCAATACAGATTGTGTCAAAGCAGCTTTACAGTGTTAAACAGGATAATGATGTTTCAATGATGCAAACAAAATTCAATTCTGCTGTAAAGCAGCTCTAAAAAGAGGACAACAATAAACGGTCAACACAATCAAGAAAATGCAGACACTCTTAACTGATTCATTGTGTCCCACCATTATGATTCCTGTGTAAATACCTTGTTAAAATGTGTATTTTCATGATAGGTGACGCTTCAATGCTCTGGTTTCATGTGAATGAAAAACCACCGTGTATAATTATGTCCTTTTATGATAAATGATTCTCTGTCTGGGTGGAACTAGTCTTGGGTGTAGTTCAAAATGAGCTGCTGAATACAAGATCATAATGATAAAGGAGGGGACAAGTGTTGAAGCACAGGATGTGCTGTAATATATCTCGTATATTGGATTGTGTCATCTATTATTGTAAGAGCTTACTAATTGATGTTATTTTGTCTTGTTCTCTGCTGTCAGATTTTGGCATGACGAGAGACATTTATGAGACAGATTACTACAGAAAGGGTGGAAAGGGCCTGCTTCCTGTGAGATGGATGGCCCCTGAGTCGCTGAAGGATGGAGTTTTTACAGCTCACTCAGACTGCTGGTGAGCTGACAGTGTGCACACACACAAACAACCATACAAAGACATGCGTTATTGTTGTAGGACAGCATATGCGATATGTTTGAATCACTAATGAACCATTCTGTGTTTGTCCAGGTCATTTGGCGTGGTGTTATGGGAGATCAGTACTCTGGCTGAGCAGCCATACCAGGGGCTGTCCAATGAACAGGTCCTTAAGTTTGTGATGGAGGGAGGGTATCTGGACAGACCAGACAACTGTGCAGACAGATTGTGAGTATATTACTGACATATTGCCTGTGTTTTGTTTTGTTTTTTTCTGCTGACCAGTCAGACCAGTACTTACAATTTTTACTTACCCAGTGCCACTTACATTTTCACTGATGCTCGAAATAAATAAAAAATGAATATATTTTTACATTTTGTCAATATTAAGTAATCAATAACAAAAATAAATATAGGCAGAGTGTTTTAGGTAATATAATCTAATTACAAGTATTTAATTTTTGGAATTGGATTACATATAATCAGTGTAATACCCAGCATTTGCTTTAACCCAGCATAAGTCTTGAACTCGTATATCTCCTTTTTCCTGATCTTCCAGGCATAACCTGATGCAGATGTGCTGGCATTACAATCCCAAAATGAGGCCCATCTTCCAGGAGATCATCGAGATGCTCCGGGAGGATCTGCATCCCTCGTTTCAGGAGGTCTCCTTCTTCTACAGTGCGGAGAACAAGCCGCCTGAGACAGAAGAGTTTGATATGGACATGGAGAACATGGAGAGCATCCCGCTGGACCCTTCCTCGTACTCTCAGAGGGAGTGCTGTCTAGACGGGGACGAGGGTTCATCCGTGGGCCTTCGGGGGAGTTATGAGGAACACGTGCCATATACACATATGAATGGCAGCAAGAAAAACGGACGCATCTTATCCCTACCCCGATCTAACCCATCTTAATATTATTAACCCCATCAAGCTATATTAGATTGTTTTTCGTCATTTTATAGATTCACTTTTATTGAGCTCTATATCAGAAGCCCTTCAGAAAGTAATCTCAGGACATTCGTTTTCTTTTTTACTGCCTCTGTATGATGATGATGATGATGATGATACAGGGTGCAGTTTTTTTTTTTTTTTTTTGTATTTAAAGAAGATACACATCAACTGCTTATTTTCTGTCTTTTTTTTTATATATATATATTTGCCAAGTTTCAAGGACTGGTCAAATGGAACAAACTGTGAAATGAACCTCAGACAACCAGAAGGCTGCTTTAAACCTTACATCTCCTCATCCACCAACAGATTCTCCCTGACTCTCTCCAGAAAAAGACAGAATCTAGAAGAAATTAAGAGAAAAAAAGTGACCGTACTCTATTTGTGGCCTACGTCATGGCAACATGGAGTTGTGTCTCAATCTGTACACTTTTTGGCTTTGGTGGCAAACCTGTTGAACTTGGGAACTGTAGGATGACATTAAGCATCCTTCCAAGAACAAACCGTCTACAGGGGAAGCCTGTACAAGACACTGCTTTTCTACCTGCTACTCAGTATTCCAGACTACACAGAGAACGAACAGATTTTTGGACTCTTATTTTTTTTATTTATTTACCTACCTGTGCTCTTTCTCTTCTTTTTTCCCCCTGGTGTTCACACATTTACAGCTGAAGGATATTTAAACTGTTTTCAGGATTAAAAGAGTTCCTCAGATTGACCAATAGTTGCTGCTTTGATATATTTTAGTGGGTATAGATGATAAAAAGTATATATAAATATATTATTGATGTTTTTGTACATAGATGATATGTTGTCATTCGAGAGTTATTGCCGGTTGTAGAAATGTTTTTACATGTTTGTCTCGAATCTTTATTTTTTCTAATCTGAAAATCATACTAATCATCCTGGACCTCTGATCAGCCAGCAGCTCCAAGATGCACAGGAGTATCTAGACGCCTTCGGCTTCAGATGTCAAATCTTGATATCAATGGAAATAACTCCTGTAAATAAAGCAGTGAGGTGCATTCAACAAGAGCGAATGGGTGTGTTTCTGTTGTTTTTCTCTTGTGAGAAAATGTGTGAACTTCTGAGTGGTCGCTTACGGCCCAGTTTTCAGGACGGTCCTGTCCCAGACTGTAGCTGTCCCCAGAAATGTCCTTGTTTTACAGCACATTCAAAACAGCCCTCAAATATACTTCAAAAACCCAACCAGCATAGAACTGTGTAGAGACAGTTATCAGTCATTCAAGGTAGTGACGTACTAACTCCACATATTAAATTAAAGTAGTACTGATTGTATGTACTAGATAACGGCCTGAACAGGGTGTGGGATTGTTTTGCAAACACTATTTTATATGTTCCCAAAATTAGCTGCCACAATGCAGTAATTCCCAAAAAGCACATACTTTGTGAATACAAAGTAGCAAGCCCAAATAGGGATATTTAAGATCTATTTCCATAAGCACAGTAACATTTGATAAGCTAGAAAAATAATTTAAAAAAATTGCATTAATGTATTTTCCCAGATTAGATTAGATAAACCTTTATTTGTCCCACAATGGGGACATTTCCATGTTACAGCAGTGAAGAAAAAGTGCAAATAAGCAAAGACTAAAAAAGTCTATATAAATACAAAAGAAAATTAATAATTACACTGTCAAACAAACAAATTGCACTGTTATTGACAGTTTAAATTTGTTATTGCACAGTTGTTTATTTGTCTATTTATATTAATATATAATAAGAAAGAGTTCCATGATATTTTAACCACTGAGATAGTAAATGTTCCCTGTTTCCATTTTATAAATCTGATCACTTTAGGCTGACCTCTCCTCTTAACCCCAGTCTATTACATCCCCATCCCTCCTTTTACAATTTTTAGAAACCATCCCATATACAGAGGCCTGTGTTGTTCGCACAGATCTTTTAATACGGGATTGCTTTCTCCTCTTCTCCACAGTATATCTCTCCTTCCTTCCACTCCTGTGCCTGTCAGGATGGTGGATGGCTGGGGCTCCTCAGCTCCGGGACTCTTGGGGCTGGCGCTGACCTTTTCCTCTTCATCCCAGTCTATTACTTCTTCCCACAGGTCCCAGGACATCCAGTAGTTATCGTCGGCCCATGAGACGGAGGCTGAGGAGCTTTCGCCGTGGTGGAGGGACATTTCACCAGCCCAGTGTTGCCAACTAATTTTCAGGGAAAGTTGCTAAAGGAAGGTCGATTTGTTGCTAAATTACGTTGTGATGTCATTGCGCAATGACGTCATTATGTAATCACGATGAAAAATTGTGTCACTACATCAAATCAAGTCAAAAATATATTTTATAAATGTTCATTTAGATTTGTTCATAAAATAATATAAATGCTAATATTAAAATATAACTATTTTTAAATACAAAATTTAATTGTTCAACAATTCAATTCAAAAAAAAATTTTTTTTGAACGATTACAATTTAAGTTTTATATTTTTATTAGCTAGTAAACTAGTAAAACTACACATTCTGAACAATTATAGTTTTAAGCAGTGTATTATCAGTTAGTTAGTGTGCTACACTGTAAGAAAAGTCTGTAAAAATAGGGCACAATCTATGTTAATATGAAAGAATTTTCCTTATTGATTTTTCAGGGGTTTTTTTACCTGCATTTTAAATTACGCATTGCATTTTGTGTTTTCGGGTTACAGGGTTACAATGTATAATAGATAATGGATAATATCCTGGAAAATTACTATATAATACCTTTTCCATTTTTCTAGATATTTTCCTTGCAGTGTAGCTACTTACTGATCAACAATCGCAGGTACAAGCTACTAACAAGGTGTATCATAAATGAACAATGATTCAATTATTATTATTATTATTAAATTTAACAATTGCAAATAGCAGCTAACTTAATTCATGTGATGTGTGTACTGCTAGGCATCTTTAATTTCCTCTCTTTGTGTAATTAAGATGGGAAATGCATGCCTTTTTATTGTTTGAGTCACTTATCAAAAATTGATCAAAGTTGCCAAATAAATATAAAAAAATCGCTAAACTTGTTGCTAGGTGCTTTTGTTGCTAGGTGCTTTTGGAAGAAAAAGTCCCACTCCTCTATTGCTAGTCCTCTATCCTGGTAGTCCTCTATCCTCTGAAAAGTTGCTAAATTTATCCTGCCTGTCCCACTCCTCATCCTGCCTGTCCCACTCCTCATCCTGCCTGTCCCACTCCTCTATGCCTGCTAAGTCCTCTATCCTGCCTGTCCTCATCCTGCCTGTCCCACTCCTCTATCCTGCCTGTCCCACTCCTCTATCCTGCCTGTCCCAGTCCTCTATCCTGCCTGTCCCAGTCCTCTATCCTGCCTGTCCCAGTCCTCTATCCTGCCTGTCCCACTCCTCTATCCTGCCTGTCCCACTCCTCTATCCTGCCTGTCCCAGTCGCCAAGACTCTGCCAAGAGACGACAGACTTTGTGCAGCTGGTTAACGTCTTCACAGGAAGACTCGGAACTGAGGCGCTTTTTCTTGCAACGATAACCATTGCTAGCTTCGCAATTTAAAAGCTGTGCAAAGCGTATCAGACACATATCGAGAGGAGATGTGAGCACAAGGGAGTGATTTGACCCTAAAGCATTGATTTCGCTCAGTTTATGGTTCTGTGGAATGCAGACCGTATGACATTATAATGACGTCATAGTCACTGCAAAGTTCCATTTACAGTGAATCAAGTGGAACTAATTGATACTGTATATAATGATATACATGACCTTGGACAACAAAACCAAGGGTCAATTTTTTAAAATCAAGATTTATACATAATCTGAAAGCTGAATAAATAATATTGTTAGGATAGGACAATATTTGGCTGAGATACAACTATTTGAAAATCTGGAATCTGAAGGTGCAAAATAATCAAAATATTGAGAAAATACCTTTAAAGTTGTCTAAATGAAGTTCTTAGCAATGCATATTACTAATCAAAAATTAAGTTTTGATATTTTTACGGTAGGAAATTCACAAAATATCTTCATGGAACATGATCTTTACTTAATATCCTAATGATTTTTGGCATAAAAGAAAAATCGATAATTTTGACCCATACAATGTATTGCTGGCTATTGCTACAAATATACTCATGCTACTTAAGACTGGTTTTGTGGTCCAGGGTCACGTGTTCTCTACTGTAGATCAGTGAGTTCTACAGTTTTTCTATATAGCCTACTTGCCCTAAATAGAAACGTGAACTACAGAGATGTTGCTGCCACCTGCTGTGTAACATGGTCCACTGTAAAAGCTGTAACTTGGTATTAATGCTAAATTACGGAATCAGATGATGAATTAGCAGGCTTAATAGACATAATATCATTTTATAGCCTATAATATTCCACAGACTTCTACACTTGCCAAAACTGTGAGAGTAACCAACACACACAAACACTGTTTACTTATCTTTTTTGTTTCATTTATATTTGTTTCCAGTCTTATTTGCTTTATTTCTATTTCTTTCTATTTCCTCAGCCTTTCTCCCAATCTTGCAAACGCTGGCAAATCGTTCGTCTGTCTATAGCTGAAATTTGAAGTTCAGTGTAACGAGTATTTAACCAGCAGGAGGTGAACCAGGGTTATGATACTTAACTAAAAATAAAACTTTTTTTTTTTCATTACTTGAAATAAAAATACATTAGGCCTATATATATGAAAATCAAAAAGGTACAAACAAAACAGGCTTTAAGTGAACAAAAGTAAGAAATATCAAAATATACAGTTGTAAACAATAGGCAGACACAACTATAAGTTATAGGCTATACATTGTATGGCAGTGGTTAAATTTGAATTAGAAATCAAAATGAAATATAGTCAATTTAAAAAAATAATAATAATGCATATACGTAATTTTGCAGAAGGGGTTTTAGATACTATGAATCACTAAACTCTAAGAATAAAAATAGCTAAAGTAATAGCCTTTCGAAAGTGTACAGAGAGATGAAGCAATAATTCATGAAGAGAAAAGAAGGGGTGGTTTTCAAAAATCTACACTTATGATACAGACATATTTAAAATGAAAACTAGCCTACTAAAGTGACAAAAACAAAACTGCTTCAGGTGAACACAAACCCCGCGCCTTCTGATCCCGTGATGCCTCGAAGTGAGCGCGCGCGCGGGGGCGTGCGTCAGGAGAGCGGTCGTTCACTTGTGTGTGTGCGCTGCACTTGTTGTAAGCAGTGTGACGGATGCTTAAGAAAAGAAACTGTCCTGTAAAAAAGAGGAGAGGGTAGGATACGATAAGGAATAAACGGTTCGAAGCTGAAATGATGTGATGTTTCTTTAAAAATGGTGAGTAGAAGCTTTCGTAGCTAAACTTTGCGCGAGCCTCTTTGTGTTTAAAGTTTTGTGATCGAGGCCTCGTGTTTTTAATTGACGTTGTGGTTTATAGGCTGCGAAACATGTATTTTTGCTACCAAACAATCTTTTTGGTTTTGTTTAGAGATACGCGACGTCTTTTAAGTCTTTATTTTTTTAGTTTTTGTGGCCTATCATTCATTTATCGTTGCGGTGCTCCTCAGATGAGTGTGACGTATCAGTAGCAAGAAAAGTTTCGCTGTGATTTTACTTCAATATTTAAAATGATGCCTCTTTAATTCTGAAAGAAGCACAAATATAGCTTTGTGTTTTAATCGGTGCATGGCATGTTTATAGTGGCGAGTAGATGCGGTCAGTGAAGTTTCATGTTTTCTGATCTGTTTGATAGCTGTGTTTACACTCTGCTGTGATGAAGAAGAATGCATGGTTTATCTGTGCGACCATTACATTCCTCGCATTCTGTCTCTGATTAATGACTAATTCATTCATAACACTAGTTTCACCAGTGTCAGATCTGTAGAAGGGCTGAGATTTTCGTCCTTTCTTTTGTATTTGTAAAATGACTAAACTTGTTTTCCTTTCTTTTAGATACTTGTTTTTAATCAAACAGTGACTAGTATTTATGTATATATATATATATATATATGTAATTCAGTTTCACTTGTAACCTTTCATACCTTAAAAACTAGGGGGGTTCTAGAGGACTCTGTGGTTCAGATGTCAGCTTCTGATTTGCATGTAGTTGTTCCTTGTACCTAGTAAAGTTACTTGTAAACTGTTTGTTTAGTACTAGCACTTTTTCTTTCGCTGCTTGTAGCTATTCAAGTAGTTACTAGAATATTTTTTAAGGGTTTCCTAGTTGTCAATAAATAGACATCGGTATTGTATTCCAGTTGTTTATAGTAACGTTTTTGACTTTATAGGGACATGTAATGAACTATAATACACTGATCAGTGTTATTTTAGTACTATTGAGATACTATTATGGTTTTATTAATATAATAAAAAAACTATAATATTTCATGTTTAATTTTTAGTTACATTTTTAGTAATTTTGTTGTATTGTCATTTTTAGTTTTATTTATTTCATTAAGTTTTTTTAATATTTTATTTTATTTCAAGTAACAATTATTTTTTTAAGTTTTAGTTAACTAAAACAACCCCAATTCTGACTAGGACATCTGACTAAGACAAAGGTATATTTAAAAAAAAAAAAAAGGTGTGTTGTGTGTGTGTATACACGCACACACACACTACACCATCATCCTTCTTCAAAGTCAACTACATTGGCTGTTAAACATGATTTACTGGACTGCACTGTTTTTAGTGTAAATAAACAACAATTTTATTCAGAGATGTGCTTAACTGATGTATTTAAAAAAATAAAATAAAATAAAAAATCACCTGAAAGTTTTTTTTTTTATTTTTTTTTTTTATTTTTTATCTTTGTCTAGTATTAAGATTCAATGTCTTATGTAGTTTTTTATTAATTGTATGCTTTGAATGAGATAAGAAATATTACTAGAAACTATTGGGATGGATACTAGATTGGGATGGATTGGGATGGATACAAATATAAAGGTATTTGTACTGTAAATCAGGAATAGATACTAATAACTGTTTGGATAGTTACTAGTAGAAGAAAGAAGTGCTGCTAGGCTAGATGTGATGAACAAGTGCTTGTGACTGTATAAAATATGAACCATCATTGAAGTACAGACTGATATCTAATTGGTAATTAAAAGGAATAAATTAGAAATTAAGTACCAGTAACATACAAATAGGCACTTGCTAGTTTAAAGTAATAAGCTTGTAATAAGCCTTCAGCATTCAATTATGCTTATATGAAACTTATGCTTGCATGTATAATATTAAACTTTCTCCTACCCCTATATTCATCCATTATTCCTCTAATAAAGTCAGTCCCTTTACTCTGATCAAGAGCTCACCACATTCAGCAGGAATCTCACAAAACCTTGTCTTAGACTAGCATTAAAGGTCGTCGTCTTTAAAGGTTATGGGTAATCTTTAGCTTATCTGTTTTTTTTTGAGAAACAGGGAGGCTTTGTGTATTTTATCTGGCCTGTTGACGTGTGAGGGGGGAGGTTAGCTTCATGGTCAGAAGCGGTTTGCAAGCCAGTCGTTTTCCACACAGTAACAGAACTAGTAAATCAGTTACAGTATGTGTAAACAAAAACCTCTCACATTTTGCAGCTGCTGCATCCTCTGATCACACCTGTGCAAACCCAGTTAATATTAATGTAACCGATGCCCTCCCTCAATGTAGTGTTACAGTTCAGAATGTTTTTTTTTAGTTTATAAGAAAAACAAAGATGGTGGAAGAGTCAAATTGCATATGTCTTATGCTCAGTGTAAAGGAAGGAGGGCGTTCGTTGTTCTACCCAGACTGGGGCAGCCTGCTTTTCTCGTTTGACTGATAAGCATAAACCTTAGCTGCATTTTGATTGGCTATACTCATCTCCATCCAGCAGATGATTCAAGGGAGGTGCAGCCTGCAGCAGAAGTTGTCATTCAGCTTGAACGGTATACCGTAATGAAACCACCTGCAGAAATCGGCATTACATAACTACTGAGGGGAGGTCTGAGTGTTATTTAAGTGACTCAGCCCATGTAGTGATACTTTTTGATCTCCCAGCACTTGAGATGGCAAGTCAGTGCCTTTAACCACCATTCATCAAGGTGCAGTTGGATTTGAGTACGAAATGTGCATCCTAGTCAGTATCCTCCTCTTTATAATGGAGCAAAAGTCATGTTTATGGGCAGGTTCGCTCTTCTGGTTTGCCTCGTTCATTTAGCCTTCATGCACTTTACACATGCTAGTCTTTATGAATGAGTGTAATGTATAAATAGCAGTGCGCACATTGTTTGAGTGCTATTAAGCATTGTTAGTGTGTTCACAAGGTGTGTCATAACTTTCTTGAAGATAGAGCAGAGTGCTTTCAGCTGAAGTCATTTTAAATGTATTGTGTTTAAATGTCATTTAAAATGTATTAATTTAACTTTAATAAGTTGTTGTTGTTGTTGTTGTTAAAGCATTTTCTCCTATGACATATTAATATGACAACTACAATTATAGGGTAGTTCACATAAAATTGTAAATTCTCTCATCATTTACTCTCCCTCATGTTGTTCCAAACGTGTATGACTTTCCTTCTTGTGTGGGACACAAAAGAAGATATTTGAAGAATGTCCCAGTCTCTCTTTTTTTTTTGGTGAAAATGCTGAAAAACCTGGTGATCTGTCAAAGCATCTAAAAATACTGTTTACCTGTAGATGTAAAAAAAAAAAATAATGTTTTTGAAAAGTATTTTATGCTCGCCAAAGCATGTTTTTGATGCAATAAATACTAAAAACACAACTAGAGTGAAATATTATAGAATTTCTTATTACGAATTTCTTATCAATGTTGAAAACAGTTGTGCTGTGTAATATTTATGTGGATACATTTTTCAGAACTGTTTGATAAAAGGACAGTATTTATTTGAAATTGTTTAAAAGTGACAGACTTTTACATTGTTGCCAAAAACAATCTATTTTAATGTGTCCTTGGTAAATAAAAGTATTAATTACTGGCACCAAACTTTTGTAGTGTAATACAATTATATAATAATCTACCTGTATAAATTTGGCTGGTGGGTTTGTGTACTTTAGTTTTATGCCTTACATACTGGAAACTGTAAGAAATATTTCATATCTCTCAGATAAGGCACAGTCCAAAAATAAATATCCATGCAAAAGGGGAAAAAAAATCAAGCCTGTTTTCTGCAAAGTCATGTGCCTTCTGCTCTTTAACCTTGTCTGACAAGAGCTTAGTAATCTGACAAACCAAAACCAGTTTGCTGTTTCTGAGAAGCAGATTTGTTTCAATATCCTGATTTCCAAGTATGGAACTGGACTAGTACAGTAGCTCCACCACCCATTTATTTATCTTGCCTGTGTCTACATTGCATTTGCGTTTGGCAGGCACTTTTATATGAAAACAGCTTATATTGCGTTCAACGTATACATTTTATTGCAGGGCTCGCAAAATCGCTAGCCCGACGTCCCGGGGCTACTGTGTTTTCCAGTCGGGCTACCAAAATGTATCACTGCCCTGCCCGACGGGCTACCTCCCCGCGGGTTCTTAAAAACTCCTAAAGTGAGTTGTATCAAACTTAAGGCCATAAAAAGTTTTAAATACGTTAAATGGTATAAGAAATGTAATTATATTTTCAAGAGTTCTACAGTTGGGGACGAAAAGACAAGAGTCACGATACTGGATTCAACTTCAAAAGGCAATGATGTCATTGAATATATATGAGCTGCACTTTTCAAGTCAAAACGCAGCGCGGATGTTTATTTGAATGTATCTGAAGGTAACTGACTGTCCTCAGAAACGTGTCGTTGGCAATTTAATTTCCTTTTAGGTATAATTCCTGATTAAGCAGCTTTTATGAGTGCGGAGCTGCTTTGTGTCCAATCGTTACCAGGGAAACCGCAATATTTCAGCGCTCCTAAAGCGCCACCTCATGGCAGAGAATGAATGCCATTTATGGTCAGATCAATGCAAATATCAACTCCGCAAACACAGAGTTCTAAATGAGAAAGAAGTTAATGTGCCTTCTAAACAATTAAGACAGTAATATTTATACGTTTTAAATTAACAATTTATATGCTTGATTTATCCCTTTTCATAAAAATGGTCTAAAGGCTGAAATGCTGTTTTATAAGATTTTTGTTTTTGTGAAAACCTGTTTCTGAACTGTAAATCATGTAATTTTATGGCTCAATACTCTGTTACCATAGACATTGTCCAACCCCGCTCACACTGTGTTAATTTTACTTGTGCAGCTCTTAAAATGGGTCATAAATTGCCTTAAATTTATTTTTTTAAATTCTGCAGATACCCTGTAAATAGTGAAATAAAATTCCTTCCTTCATATTTGTTGATATTTGTGTATTGAAAATATTTTTGATTGATTTAAACTCCTGTCTGATTTTATATATATATATATATATATATATATATATATATATATATATATATATATATATATAAATAAAAAAAAATTATAAAAGGTCTTTTTTTTTATTTGGGCTAGTTAAATTAATTTTCGGGCTACCAAAATCTGAAGAGTACCTGCCCGAAGGGCTACCAGGGATTTTGAAATTTTGCGAGCCCTGTATTGCATTATATCAGTTTGTCATATAATGTTCATGCATTCGCTTGATCAGTTTTCCACTTCAGCGTGTGCATGTGCTGGAGACAAACCAAAGCAGTTCATATCATATGTTCACCAGAAGTGTATTCATGTCAAACATGCTTCTGTCACCTTCACCTGCACAGCCATAGTCACGCAAGTCTTTAAGGTCATCATTAAAAGCAAAATGTGTGGAACAGCGCTCAATCTTATTTAGGTCTAAAGTTGTACATATGGATCTATTTAAATGACTTTTAGCTCTAATATCTTGTTTAATGAATAATGGTCTCATAGTGGTTTTTTTTGGGGTTTTTTTCATGTGTCCTCACTCACTCCCGCTTAAACTGTCACATGTTGCCGATTACAACAGAAAATACTTTCTACTTGTCCATCAGTTTGGAAAAAAATTGTAAGACATGAAATATTTTATGTATTTCTTATAATATTAAATTTAAGAAATATTGTAACTTTCTTAAATCCTGGAAACCCAGTAACTTCTGCATTGTATCTGTGTAAGAATACCAGGAAGGAACTTATGTTATTGCGTCTAAATATGTATTTGATCCAGAATGTTTTTTAAATAGCAGATCCAAAGACCCAAAGCTAATTTATTCTGTTCTTTTTCATCCTGCGTTTGGCTGTGTCTGCTCCATGACATACCAGGCATGACCCTCTTACAGCACAGATAGACCTGCATCCTCCAGACTTTAACCATCTCCAGTTATCACTCCAGCTACAGGTCAGTGCTCTGGCATTCTGGGCAGAAACTATAGTAATGGGACAGCTGCTTTAAAATGATTTTTTTCATGAAGCAGCAACATTGGATCAACTGATGTTTACACCGTTCAAAAGTTGAGGGTCATTAAGTGTTTTGTTTGTTTGTTTTGTGGAAAGAAAATATTTTTTATTCAGCAAGGACACATTCAATTGATCAAAAGTTACAGTAAAGACATTTACATAACTTAATGTTACAAAAGATTTTGTTTCAAATAAGTGCTGTTCTTTTGAACTTTGAATTCATCAAAGAATCATGAAAAAATGCATCACTGGACCCACAAAAATATAAAGCAGCACAACTGTTCTCAACATTTATAATAATAAAAAAAATGATTTTGGCCACCAAATCAGCATATTAGAATTATTTAATGATATTAGATTTTATTCTTATGATTCTGTTTGGTGGCACAGAAATGAGATTCTTCACCTTTAAGAATTGTTTGCTGGTTTAGTTAGAAAAAAACTGTTTTTCTTGCTCATTTTAATAGTCTTCTGGCTAGCTTTTTGTTTTTCAGAACAAAAGATGGAAGAAATCGATTCTGTGAGATTCAAGCCCTTGCTGGAAGATTCAAATGTCCCGTCAACATACTCTGCTGACACCATCAATATTGACGGTTGGGTATTTGACCTGTTTAGTTACTGTAGCTATGTGATTTAAAGTGTATATTTAAGTGTATATTTACTCTTCTACACAGATGGGCGTTATAATGCACTACGTGAAGATCTGGAAGCAGATGCTCGGGACTTTGAGGCTCCCACCTGGAATTTAACTGTTGACCAGCAGTATTTAAAAGAGTATTCCAAAGAGGACATTAATAGACAAGATGTAATACATGGTATGGGCTTTCATTACGTTTTATTTTTTTTCTCTTTTCATTTTCTTAGAAAAGTTTATCGCTTGAGCAATATGTGGTTGTTATCATTATTATGACAGAGCTGATTCAGACAGAAATAAACCATGTGCGGACGCTAAAGCTGGTTTTAGGCGTATATGTGCGGGAACTGAGTGAGACCCTGCAAATGGACGAGATGCAGCTAGAAAGACTGTTTCCACAGGTGGATTACTTGCTGCAACTGCATCAGCTTTTCCTCAACCGCCTTAAACAGCGAAGAATCGAATCTTTGGAGCCAGGCAGTACCCAGAATTACTGGATCCACAGTATTGGAGACATTCTTATCGCACAGGTATTTTTTATTATATATCTGCTGTAGGATGTGCATAGATTCCCAGTATGCCAGATGCATCTAAAGTCTTGAGGCTCAGTTGTTAGTTATACAACAAAGACCAAGTACCAACCTGGATTAGACTTTTATTTCTCTAGCTGCATGCTTTGGATCACCAAACTGTCAGTTATATAGCCTTTGTCCTTCATATGATCTTTGGGTTCACATTCCCCAGAGCTGAGCTAAGCAGCAGGTGCTTCCTGAAATGAATGGAATTATTATTTCAACATTAAATTAGGTTGCCATACAATGGCCCCAAATAGTATTTGGATACTCAAGCTGTACTTAACCTATTAATGCCATTGCATTATATATATTAATATATTTATATATTGCCATTGCATTATATAAAGTATTCAAGCGTTTTACTAAAATATATTTTTTAGGGTTAAACTTGAGAAAGTTTTTTTTTTTTTTTCATTGGAACTTATTTGTGCTCCTAGTTAATGTGTTGAACCAGATTGCTAGGACACCTGTGTGACTGAAATAATGGCTGCTGAAAATTCATCAGTAGATTAAATTTTAAAATAGAGAGCAGTTATAAGAATGTTTTGCAATATTATTATATTTTCGATCAAATAAATATAGCATATGTTGAGCATAAGAGACAAAAAAACAACATAAAAACAATAAATATGACGCCAAACATTTTCAAACTGTAATGTATGATTAAATTAATCAGAATCAGAAAGAATAAGAAAATTATTATTTTATTCTTATTCAGAATAAGAAAATTAAGCAGTGTTCATAACGGTCTTAACTGACAGTAAATAACCTGAACATTTCTTGATTAACTTTTGGCATTATAAATATCTTTTGCTTTTAGCAGTGGTTCTACTCTGATCTGCATGCATGATTGTGTGTGTAGTTTTCAGGTGAAATAAGAGAGAGACTGCAATACTGCTATGGAGTGTTCTGCAGTCACCACACCGATGCAGTCAACTTCTTCAAAGACTTGATGCAAAACAACAAGAAGTTCCAGAGTTTTATACGAGTAAGACCTCAACTTTTATTGTCAAGTTTTAAAAGGACTTCTTGAAATAGTCTTATAATGTTCTTTTATTTAACAAAAAAAAAATTTATTCAATGAATCGTTTCACTTTCTGATTACAACACCATTTTCTGTTCTCAGAAAATATGTCAGCTGTCTATCATGCGGAGATTAGGAATACCAGAGATAATTCTCCTTATAACACAGCGCATCACAAAGTATCCAGTTTTACTTGAACGTGTAATTAAATACACTGAAGGTATGTTTTTAAAATAAATTAATTTAGTTTTTCTTTCAAGAAAACAGTATGTTCTGTTTTGAGTTTGTATAAAGTTTGTGCTTTTTTATGTAAATGTAACTTCAAATAGAGAATTTTGTTCTTCAGAACAAAATATTGTGAAATATTATGTATATTATTATTATTATTATTATCAATGTTGAAAATGTTATTTTTTTTAAAAGCATATCCATAAGGTTGTATGATTTGCTTCCTTTTGACAGTTGACTCAGAGGAGCATAGGAACCTGGTACAAGGTCTGGAACTGCTGAAAGACACCATCTCACAAGTAAATACCCACGTTGATGAGTTTGAGAAAGCAGCACGGCTGAGGGACTTGAGCAGTAAGCTGGAGCCCAAGTCCCAGGTCAAGACGACCCACGGGAGAGTGTTCCGCAGAGAGGACATGCTGCGGGGCGAGAGGAAGCTGCTTCATGAGGGCGTTCTCAACTGGAGGCTAACTTCTAACAAAAGCAAAGGTGATCATTGTACCAATAACAGATCTATCATGACTGGACTTAATAGAAAATAATTAAAACATTATAGTTTAATTTTCATTTTCTGATTTCCCATCAACTCAGGTTCTTATGGTGTAGGCCATTTGCTTTGTTTTTTCTGTAATTATCTGTAATTTTACTTTGCTCATTTGATAGCTGACTGACATTTCAGTATTTTCTCTCATATGCCTTTAGATGTCCTTGTCTTGCTGTTGTCAGATGTTTTGCTGCTGTTACTGGAGAAAGATCAGCGACTTACTTTTGCCTCTCTGGTGAGCAGAATGTAGTAATTTGGCATGTCGTTTATGTCTAGTTTACAGTGTCATTCTCATTAAATGTCAGCTGATTAACGTGCTCCTGTAGGATGGTAAGCCTGCGGTGATCTCACTGCTGAAGCTTATCGTGCGTGAAGTGGCTCACGATGAGAAGGCCTTGTTTCTGATCTCAGCCTCCTCGGACAATCCAGGAATGTATGAGTTTCACACGTCCTCCGGAGAGGAGCGCAAAACTTGGAGAGACCAAATCTGGAAGGCCGTGGAACAGTGCGTTTCATTAACAGTATTTTTATTTATTTCTTAAATAGACTAAAGTTAAAAAATTTGGTTAAGATGGTAACATTTGTTTTAAAGTCTCTGATTTACAAGACCTTTCTTTGATAAAAATTACAGTAAAAACTAGTGCTGCCAAGCGGTTAATCGCGATTAATCGCATCCAAAATAAAAGTTTTTGTTTACATAATATATGTATGTGTACTGTGTATATTTATTATGTATATATAAATACACACACATGCATGTATATATTTAAGAAAAATATTACGTTTATATATTAAATTTATTTATATATGATATAAATATATATATATATATATATATACATGTAAATATTTTCAAAATATATGCTGTATGTATGTGTATTTATATATACATAATAAATATACACATGCATATATTATGTAAACAAAAACTTTTATTTTGGATGTGATTAATCGTTTGACAGCACAAGTAAAAACAGTAATATTCAGAAATATTATTATTATGTTTGAAACAGTTGTCCTACTTAACATTTTTGTGAAAACTATGATCAGGTTGTTGTTTTTTTCAGGTTTCTTTGATGAATAGAAAGTTCAAAAGCATTTGAAATAGAAGTCATGTATTTCTAGTAAATCTTATAATCTAACATTAAAAATGTCTTTACTCTTACTTTTGATCAATTAAATGCATATTTGCTGATTAAAAGTATTTCTTTAAAAAGAATTCTTACTGACCCTAAACTTTTGAACTGTAGTGTATATTGCCCTGAAAAAAAGTAAATTATTAACAAATTGTACTCCTTATGGGTGATTGTGAGCTGATTACTCAAAAATGTTTAACTTTTAATCAAAAAGCTAAAAATGTGCCAGACAACAGAGCTGTGATTTGCAGTGAAAGTCAGCCAATGTATAGCTTAGTTATAATAGTTCTTGCACATTAAACTGGATGTTTGTTAAAATTGTTTAGATTAGTTAAATCTGGGTAATATTTCATAATTTTTCTGGGATTATTTCTAACAACAGTATTCTGGTTTTGTTTCAGCTGTCCTGAAGAGGAGAAAGAGGAGCCAGAAGAACTTCCTGAGAGGATCTGGAACTTTCAAAGTAACGTGCACTTTTCTCTGATTTCAGTCTTCCTTTCTCTGCTATAAAATGAGCTGTTGTCACATTTAACCTTGTCCTTTCATTTCTGAATGTTTTCTTCTGAGTAGAGGAGCTTTGTATGCGTGATGCCTTGTTAGAGCAGCTCCTTACAGAGAAGCAGAGTTTATTCTCCAGCTTCACGGCCTTTGGGACAGGTGTTACTGACATCTCACCGAGTGAGCGCCATCTGCTGCGTGGGAATGTAGCAGAGCCCCTGCAGGGAGAACAACTCCTCGCTGGAGCCGTAAAACATGGTGAGACTTTCACTGCACAGTAGAAAAGGGAAATTGTGTTTATATTCAGTATTGATATTTTATAGTATAAAAGTACAGCTCTGTAGAATAGAGTATAAGCTTAGGTTACTTTTATTTCATCTTATTTTTATTTTTAAATTATCTTAAGCAGTAATATTATTGCTAATACAACAGTTACCGAAAATGTATGTATTGATATATTGATAAAATCGTATTAATGAAATTGACCGGAAATATTTGCTGTTGCCTTTTTGAAGTTAATTCATTAAATGCAATCCTTCCGTTCTAGTAATAAAAAGTTAGTGACAGTGACAATAAATGGCAAGCAAACGTTCCTAGGTGTAACGTCTCATCTCATCTTATGGAGCTCAAATAAAAACAGAATAGGAACTGATCTGATCCACGGTGTCTTTTTTATAACACCTTATATAATAATTTTTCACACGCATACATCTGCTTATCGGTATATTAGATTAATGTGGTGTATTTGAATAATAAAGCTTGGTTGATTGTAATCTATTTTCAATCCTTCTTCAGTGGAGATTTTACAGAACATGCTGGTATCATGTGAGCAGGGCCAAACTACTTCCTCTGGTGAAGGTATGGATCTGGTCCCACTATCCAAGAGTCCAGGTGATTTCACAGGCTTTGACAGTGAGGCCTGCATGCAGCCAGGAAGTAAGAGAAGCATTCAACTTTTTCGTGACACTAGTGTAATAGTTACATATTCATTCCCATTGACTAATGGACTTGTTTGCAGATGGTATTGAGAGTTTAATGGAAAGACCGAAAGACAGAAGTCAGTGGTCCAACCCTGATGAAAACCTGGAGCTATCAGTGAGCTGACACTAAAGTATCATACTTGTTATTTTTTGCAGTAATACTGGACTGTAAACCAGAATGTATGTTCTTGCGTTTGACCCTTTAGGCAGATGAGGAGATAACTCCACAGAGCTGGAGTGCGTATCCTTCAGACTTTCCTAAAGCAGAGGTGAGATTTAATATTTGATTACTCTGTGTTAGTTTGGAATAAAGTTTCACTCAAAATTTCTGAGGAGTTTTGTGTTTTGTTTTTGTTTTGTGTTTTGTTTTGTTTTGATCTGGGGTCCGTTCTTCGTACCTCGCTTAATATATCTGAGATGATTTGAAAGATTCCAGATCTTCTAGTCCTGATAACTGATCTCTGGCTTATTTGGTTCTTCAAATGAATTTGCGTATTAGATTAAAATATCTGGTTTAAATTATCTAAGATTACTGCGCGTTCTCGTGTTCCCTGAAAAGGGCAGATGTATCGATACTCGAAACCACGATCAGCAATGCAGCGATTGGCTGGCGGCAAGACGGCAACGTAATGACATCATATCATTAAAAAAGACACCTGACGAAAGAGTTGACAAATTTCTGGACCTTTATAAGGAAACAGCCAAGCGAACAAAACCACATAAATGTATATAGATATAAATAGATAAATGAGATGTAAATAGATAAATGAAATGTGGACTGTTTTTAATTTATTTGTATTTTTTTTTTTTTTTACATGATTCCCAATTATTTATATTCATGACTTCTAGTATTTGTACAGGCTTTACATTTTTATTTCAATGTTGTAATTAGCAATTAATTTAATTGTATCTTTGAAGCAGATTTGTTATGTGACAGCATTAATTAAAGTTTCTTAGAGATCAAGTTATCTGCATCTCCTGCGCTCCATCAAGCCCCTCCCATAATAGCTGTCTGTCATCACTCAAATTAATGCACAGATCAGATTAACTGTATAGCATGTGTGTAAGACTCCAATACAATTATAAAGTAATTATTTCATCACTAATAAATCTTTCAAGTAGTAAAACTGTCTGTGTCTAGTATTATAGACTACACAACATTGCTATCTTATTTTCCAATTAATTTTTTAATTATTATTATTTTAAATTATTGTCCCTGGACCAGTAGGGTACTCTTGTAATAAAGTAGCGGTGACTGGGACCTATTTTAAGTATCAATTCTGCTTAAAAAGATGCAATCTAATCCTGTTTACATGAAATAAGCCTGCTCCCGGGCAGGTTTAAGCTTACGGGCCTGTTGCTATGACAGCAAGTCCAGGATGAGCTTCAAAGAACCAAATGATCCAAGATCAAGCGAAATCGTCAACCATCAAATCCAGCTAACTTAGTTAGCGACGTACGAAGAACAGACCCCAGGACAGGTTTTATTGTGTGTGGGTTTTTTTCTTCATTTGTTGTGCAGATATATTTATAGGGGTTACAAGAACACTTCTTTTCTGTTTTTATGCTTTTAGGATCACGTTCGCACCTTTAATATGACAATCAATTTGCACAAACTAACAAAAGTGACTGCAGTGTGTAATATTCTATTGTGTACTTCACTTACTTCAAACATATTGAACATAACCTGTTTTTATCTCCACAGCTTTATGACAATGTAACTAAATTGTCTCAGAAGCTTTACAGCGTTCAGGTAATCCAAACTGCATTTCATGTTGTGCTTCACTCTCATAGTTATCAAATGATTCATTATCTGTTGCCTATGATAGTTTTAAATAAAAGATTAATCTGTGTAGATTCAGATCAGCACAAATAAATCTTTGATTTCTTCATCTGTTCCCTTCCCTGCTCAGTCCGTCTTCCAGCAGCTAGAGAGCCACATAGAGGTACAGCGTGCCATTATTGAGGAGCTGATGTCCCGACCCCGGGGAAATACTCTCCTGGAGAAGGAAAAGCAACGGAACTTGGAAAAGCAGCGCGAGGAGCTGGCCAACTTCCAGCGGCTCCAGAATCAGCACCGACAGGAGCAGGTGCAGTGGGAGCAGGAAAGAGATTGGCAGAAGGTGCAGGCGGAGGTCAGGGAGATGGAGCTGAGGGACAAAGAGCTGGAATGCAGCAAACAGGAGAAAAAGCTGGCAGAGGATAAACAGGAACTGGCCAGGTGTAAATCAGAATACCAGAAGGATCTGGAGCGCCTCAGAGACTCAATGCGCACTGTGGAGAAGGATAGAGAAAAGGTAGAGAAGGACAAAGAGAAGCTGGAGAAGGACAGAGAAAGGCTGGAACAGCTGGAGAAGAAGTATAAGAAGAATGAGAATGTTCTAAACACTGCAACCTTTCCCATGGAGAATGAACAGATACAGGTATAATGAGAGACAAAATAGTATAAATCACAATTAAAGTACCTAATATGTGTACATGCATAAACTTGCCTTTCTTTCTAGCTACCTCCACCTTACCCCATATTGAATGTGGTAACTCCCGGCTTCGATGAGAGGCCTCCTCTGGTACCGCCACGCAGGGAGAGCATCGCCAACCTTCCTGTTAAACCCATAGTGCCCATCCACCTCGTTAGCACCACCAACCAATCCCACAAAGCCAGCTCCGTCCAACAGAAGATCCCCACCAAGCTGGCTGCCCAACCTAAAGGCAAGGAGAAGCACAGCAAGCCCAGGAACTCCCACCAGCGTACCAAGAGCTCAGGTATGAACTCCATTACATTAGTCTGTGAGCTGATGTTGTTTTGTGGGCAGTGGTGAAGAGCTATCTGTAAGATTTAGGTGAATTTAATTCAACTTGAATGGTTTTTCACACTTTTAGCTGGCATAGAGGTGTCTCAGTTACTTCCCATCAAAGTTTCAGGAAAGGAAGGAGGCAGTTTAAGATCCATGAGATCCAACAGTCCCCACCGGCTCCATCCAGGTGAAACTTCTTGATTCTGTGTCTCACCTTAAGTTTGGCTTCTTTATCTCTTGGGATTGGTCTGTGCTTGTGATTTAAAAAAAAAAGTTCCCTTTTCTTTATTTAAAGGGATAGTATGCCTAGAAATTAAATTCAGTAATTTGCTCACCCTCATTTTAATCCAAACCTGTATGATTTTTTTGGGGTGGTAAATTATTTTAATTATTTTTGGGGTGGGGGATTATCATTTATTCTGCCTTTTTGTTTTCTTTGTACACTCTGTATCTTCATATTACTTCAAAGCAGCGCTGTTTTAGACATCTCATCTTTCATACGTGTTTCTGCATTAGTTAATCCATTTCTGTGGTGTTTCTGTAGATATGTTTATCCATCCAGAGAAGTTATCCAGCTCCATACCCTCTCATTCAGGAAACGGCATCAGGAAACACAACCACAATCATAACGCACACAGTACCCAGCCAGGACACTGTAAAACCAAAGACAACGCAAGTGCAGAAGACATATTTTACTTTTAATAACCCTGTGCAATCTGCGAGAGCACAACATTGTTGCAGAGTGATTGTTATCACTCTAACATGACCTGCACTGACGCAAGTGCATTTTTCAAAAAATGTAATCATGCAGATTTTAGTTTTTTTTTTTTTTTTTTAACTATGATTTAAATTGAATTGGGAAAGAAAAAAAACATTCATTCACAGGGACAGTGAAAACCCATTTTGGAGGATTCACTCCCAGAAGTACTTACTTTAAGTCTGTTTCCTAAAGGCTTTGTGATCTTAACATCCGACAGTCACAGTATATCAGTACAAATTCAGTTCAGGTCTGCATTACAGAATGGTCTTTGTCTTAACGATTTCCTGTAAATAGCTGTTTTTAGTTATTTATTGTGATTTTAATTCAGGGATGTTTGAGCCCCACAAGTGTTGCACTGGAAAGTCTCAGCGTTCTTCCTGGACTCTTTATAGGAGTCATGTAATCAAGAGCTTCTCTCAAAAAAGTGTCAACCTATTTAATGTATGGAATATGTTTAAAGTGTAAATTTCCTTCTGGAGTTTTTCTCGAGTTTCTGCACAGATCATGGGATCTTTTACATTGTTTTGCTTCTGTTAACTGGAAAAATGATGTTATATTTGAGCAAAGATTTTGTAGTGTTTTAGAAAAAAAAGCCTTGTTTTTCTTCATGAGTTGGGGATACAGTACATTCTCATCACTACTAAATGTCAAAGGTACCACTGCTTATATCTTTTTTAGTTTTTGTCTAAATTCATCTGGCACAATTCTGTTGGATCAATATTTTTATTTTATACATTGTTATATTCTGAGAAAATAGAGACTATAGAAAATAAGTAGAAATGTACATTGTAAATAGTGCAGAAGAAATACAGCTTTTTTGGTTCTCTCAACGAGTACTGTTGCACTTTTAAGTGCTTGCTCTGTTACATGAACAAACATAAAACCTGTGTACTCAGATTTACTTCACGTTGTTTGTCATTATTCACAAAAAAATGGTGGCTAGTTTGTCTAAAAGTTAAAATTTACTCAATTACTCGATGTTACGTTGTCCATAAAACGTCCATTTTTCACACTGACACCAAATTCCACTGGTTCTCACGTGTTCCATTTGCAGTAGCTCAGTGGAAGACAGGATAGTCCGGGAATAACAACAAATATATATTTTATGAGCCACATGAATTATATTTTGAATTATATAGTTTTTGGTCATTATGAAAGAGTTTACAACATTGCCACGTCACCACCTCGGTGTACAGCAGTCAGCTGTCATCTAAAAACTGGTATTTTGTAATGCAGCCATAGAAAAATACCCAAATGTTCTGGTAAAAAAAAATTATATTTCGCGGCTGCACTCTTCTGGGAAAGCGACATTGACGGTTGATTGAGTGCCACAGAAAGGCAGAGGTGTAAATGTAACTAATTACTGTACTTAAGTATATTTTCGGTTACTTTGTAGTTTTACTGAGTATCAAAGATATTAGCTACTTTTACTCTCTACTTCACTACATTTTTAAATGAGTATCTGTACTCTTTACTCCACTACATTTGAAATGAGTGTTGCAGTTACACATTACATTTTGCATGGCACCTAGCTTTTCTGCAGCAGTTTATTTATGCTACAAAAGATGTGATATTGCCAACTACAGGGCACTGAAAGTACTATATCTTGTGAATTTTGCCCTTACCCAAACTTGTCAACAAGGCTACTTTACGTGAATGTGAGTTTCTTAGCCAGAAGTTATGAATCACAGGTGTTTTAATCTCAAGTCGTAGCCTAAAGGTTAGAGAGTCGGACTCGTAACCCAATGGTTGCGGGTTCGAGTCTCGGGTCTGGCAGGAATTGTCGGTGGGGGGGGTGAATGTACAGCGCTCTCTCCACCCTCAATACCACGACTGAGGTGCCCTTGAGCAAGGCACCGAACCCCCAACTGCTCCCCAGGCGCCGCAGCATAAATGGCTGCCCACTGCTCCGGGTGTGTGTGTGTGTGTGCGTGCGCGCGCTTTGGAATGGATGGGATAAATGCCGAGCACTAATTCCGAGTATGGGTCACCATACTTGGCCACGTCACATCACTCACTTTTATATATGAGATGAAGACATGACTGCAGCTGCCAATGAGGCCAAAACCAGCACATTCAGTGCAAGAAGACTTTGACTTTTTAATTTTACTTAACATTATTTTATTTATCAGTTACACTGAAGAGACCATTTTGAAGGATATTGTTTTTTGTTTGTTTTTGCAACTTTGAGGTATTCAGTTTTATTTTGTTTTTGTTGCGTTTTCTGTGCCTTGTCTTGGACTTTTATGTCACTTCCTGTCTCCCGTGGTGTTTGTAGTTAGTTTGTATCTTATCTTGTTCAGCTTGTTAGCCTGCTGTATACTGTATACAGGTGCTGGTCATATAATTAGAATATCATCAAAAAGTTGATTTATTTCACTAATTCCATTCAAAAAGTGAAACTTGTATAATGTATACATACATTCCACACAGACTGATATATTTCAAGTGTTTATTTCTTTTAATTTTGATGATTATAACTGACAACTAATGAAAACCCCAAATTAAGTATCTCAGAAAATTTGAATATTACTTAAGACCAATACAAAGAAAGGATTTTTAGAAATCTTGGCCAACTGAAAAGTATGAACATGAAAAGTATGAGCATGTACAGCACTCAATACTTAGTTGGGGCTCCTTTTGCCTGAATTACTGCAGCAATGCGGCGTGGCATGGAGTCGATCAGTCTGTGGCACTGCTCAGGTGTTATGAGAGCCCAGGTTGCTCTGATAGTGGCCTTCAGATCTTCTGCATTGTTGGGTCTGGCATATCGCATCTTCCTCTTCACGATACCCCATAGATTTTCTATGGGGTTAAGGTCAGGCGAGTTTGCTGGCCAATTAAGAACAGGGATACCATGGTCCTTAAACCAGGTACTGGTAGCTTTGGCACTGTGTGCAGGTGCCAAGTCCTGTTGGAAAATGAAATCTGCATCTCCATAAAGTTGGTCAGCAGCAGGAAGCATGAAGTGCTCTAAAACTTCCTGGTATACGGCTGTGTTGACCTTGGACCTCAGAAAACACAGTGGACCAACACCAGCAGAAGACATGGCACCCCAAACCATCACTGACTGTGGAAACTTTACACTGGACCTCAAGCAACGTGGATTCTGTGCCTCTCCTCTCTTCCTCCAGACTCTGGGACCCTGATTTCCAAAGGAAATGCAAAATTTACTTTCATCAGAGAACATAACTTTGGACCACTCAGCAGCAGTCCAGTCCTTTTTGTCTTTAGCCCAGGCGAGACGCTTCTGATGCTGTCTGTTGTTCAAGAGTGGCTTGACACAAGGAATGCGACAGCTGAAACCCATGTCTTGCATACGTCTGTGCGTAGTGGTTCTTGAAGCACTGACTCCAGCTGCAGTCCACTCTTTGTGAATCTCCCCCACATTTTTGAATGGGTTTTGTTTCACAGTCCTCTCCAGGGTGCGGTTATCCCTATTGCTTGTACACTTTTTTTCTACCACATCTTTTCCTTCCCTTCGCCTCTCTATTAATGTGCTTGGACACAGAGCTCTGTGAACAGCCAGCCTCTTTTGCAATGACCTTTTGTGTCTTGCCCTCCTTGTGCAAGGTGTCAATGGTCGTCTTTTGGACAACTGTCAAGTCAGCAGTCTTCCCCATGATTGTGTAGACTGAGAGACCATTTAAAGGCCTTTGCAGGTGTTTTGAGTTAATTAGCTGATTAGAGTGTGGCACCAGGTGTCTTCAATATTGAACCTTTTCACAATATTCTAATTTTCTGAGATACTGAATTTGGGGTTTTCATTAGTTGTCACTTATAATCATCAAAATTAAAAGAAATAAACACTTGAAATATATCAGTCTGTGTGGAATGAATGTATACATTATACAAGTTTCACTTTTTGAATGGAATTAGTGAAATAAATCAACTTTTGATGATATTCTAATTATATGACCAGCACCTGTATACAGCCCTAGTGTTTCTTTAGTTCTTTGCGAGTTGTTGAATGTAATGGTTGTTTTTTTGCCCGTTATTCTGTTCTTTGTTCCCTTTGGTTTTTGGTTTATTGTTTGTTCTAGCTTTTCCATGAAATATCTGCATACAGATCCTTGCCTCTGCATATTTTACCCAGATTCTCCACAACATTTATAGTTTATACAACATACTTTTTTTTTAGCTTGGTCATACAGTTCAACAATAGCCTGGAGTTAGAAGTGAGTCCAGTGAACCAGATGAAAGAGAGTGAATCAAGCTCTCTGGTGGTGTTAACCACAATCCAGGAAGTATCATTTCCAGGTCACAACCACTATGACTCATAATTTGATAACATATAGCCCACAATTATACTACTTTACCGCTTACCTTTTAATGTGGGAGGAAAATGCAAAGAACTCATGATACAATACACTATTTTACAATACATGTTTGCCAGTAAACATCCTAAGTATTTCTCAACTGATCACACATTAAAACGCCACAATATTCCACATAACATAATGCTTTATTCCTTTAATATGTGCACTCAACAACTTTTCAAAATCACACTTTTACAGCATATGTTGATCTCTAATCGAGAGCTTCAGCATACACGACTCTGAAAAAACATGACACACGACCTCCAGACATCAGGAGTATTAATAAACAGACAAAATATCTTGATTACAACTTGTCCATGTAATTCCACATGATAACATTGGCCCAATAAAAACAAAACACGCTGTAGCCAAGTCGAACAGATTTCAATGAGACAACAGTGCCACATAAAATTCTTAAATAAACCTTATGTACTGTAACTTAAAACTGTTAAATCATACAGAGAATATAATATCACTGCTTTACACCGAAAAACAACTTTAAAAAGTACCATGAATACAAAAATCCTACTATAAAACAGAAGGACTGACACTCAATAGTTGGGCAGGAAACAGTTCTTAAAAGCTGCACTTCTTTTAAAAATGTTTGCACTGTTTTTGAAATCTCAAACATCCCTTCCATCAAGTAAACAGCACAATCTAAATACAATGGTTTCAATAAGCCATGAGCATATGATCTATTTCAATGCAACTAAAGCTGAAATCACATCCCAGACCAATTTTGTTAAATTATGTGTTGTATAACAGAACCGCTCTTATTTATACAGCATACCGTGATATAAACAATTACCAATCTTATCAACCCACAGCATTCGTATCTCAAAACTCAGGATGAAATGAATAAATTCCCAAAGCCTTTGGTTCATTCGGCCCTTATTAGCACCGTATTTTAAAGGATGTGATACTTCAGCGCTGTTACGACAAGGACAGAACCCGTCAGTAATGCATTATCAACTAGAAGCCAAATAGAAATATTTTCAGTGAGCTGTCTAGAATTTTCTTGACATTTGTTTTCAAATGTCTAGCTGCACTCTGTTTCATTTACTGAATGTTAATTTACAAAGAACAAAAATAACACACAGAGTTGAGATCCTTGCGAAAGAGATAAAAGCGATCCATTCTGTGCCCTCCTAATGCCATCAAACGTGAACTTGAAGCAAATTGGCTGAAGCACAGCAATTGTTGTTGTGTCTCCTCGTCCTTCAATTCAAAAGACTGTACAATTTCAAAGGCTTAAAACAAGTGCACTGAGACGTTCATACTGCTCATGTCTCTTACATATATGGTCAGATATATAACAGACTTCAAAAAATGAAAAATAAATTAGCATCCTTCAAGTCTTTTGTCTTTATGTAGTAGATGCATCTTTAAGATGCGGAACTTCCCCTTGTGCTGGTGGAGGAGAGTCCTCACACTGATTGGTCGTTTCAGAGTCTGCCGGCTCAGGATTGGACAGAGGTTCATCTGTGGACGGTCCTGGGGTTTGAGTACAGTTGATTTGTTCCATGACAATGGGAGGCGGCTGAAGATGAAATAAGACACACATGATGAAAGATCAGTAAAATTTTAAATTAAATTGTTTAAAAAAAAATGTAATTAAATTCTAAATTTTTTATATATACACTACTATTAAAAAAATTGGGGTCAGTAAGATTTTTTTAAACACTTATTAATTTGAATAAAAATACTTTTATTCAGCAAGGACACATACAAAAATAGTAAATTTACAATATCACAAAGATTTCTGTTTCAAATCAAAGCTCATCTACTTTCTATTCATCAAATAATCCTGAAGAAATCACCTCGTTTCCACAAAAAAATTCCACACAATTTTTTTGAACATTTTCAAGATTTTTCTTTTCTGATCACCAAATTAGTATTTGAGAATAATTTCTGAAGGATCATGTGACACTGAAGACCTAGAGTCAAGGCTGCTGAAAATTCAGTTATTTTAAATTGTATTTTTAATCTAATTAATGCAGCTTTGATTACTTCTTCTAAATAGCTTTCCTGTAGCTCAAATGGTAGAGCATGGCACTAGCAACGCCAAGATCATGGGTTCGATTCCCAGGGAAAGCAAGAGCTGAGAAAATGTAAAACTGTAACTTGAATGCAGTGTAAGTCGCTTTGGATAAAAGCGTCTGCTAAATGCATAAATGTAAATGTAAATGTAAATTTAATAAAAATCTTACCGACCCCTTTTGAATGGTAGTGCATATATATAAATATAGACAGCATTACAAATTCAATTGCAATTTAAAGCAGAAGAAAATTGTTAGAATCACTTCAGAAGTTGGAATGAGAAAATGGCTTCTGATCTATAACTTAGTGAAGAAGCGAACAATCAGATATGACACAGATCAGATTCTTCTCATACAGGAAAATCACCATAGATTAACTCAAGACCAACATATCTCCAGGCCGATTATTAGATTAAAAGCTTGAACACTGTTAGCTAAAGAGCTGAGGAAATGAAATATAAGCCCTCTTCTGGCACACACAGATCTCTTACCAGACCTAAAGGAGAGATCTGGAGTTTATCAACCTATCGTGATGTGAAGCGGTGGATTTAACTTGTGTGTATCAGTCCATAGCACAGCATTTCCTAATACTGTTTTTTAGAGAAAAATATTTGGAAATAAGTTCAGTCAAACAGGCATTTGTCTAAAGCCTTCAAAATCCCTGTAAAATCTCCTTTTACTACAGGAGCGAGAATTTCTGTTCAGGATCTATGCTGTAAAAGTTTCAAAACATTTTAAACAAATGCCTGTGAAATCAAAGGATGTAGATTCTGTGTTAAGAACAGTTATACATATTGGAAACGACCGTTTACTCCTACGGTTGACACCGAACCCCTCCAGAGAAGAAAACACCCACAGTAAAAATGAGAGCAAAATAAGAGCGGAACAAAAACACGTGGGTGAATTTACTCAACTGTAAGTCTAGTAACTGTACATAACCCTAGAACTTTTCCGACTGCCGAAGGCACTCATATCAAACTGGTATTCACCACAAATCCACTTCCTGTCCAGAACAAAGGCAGCTCCTTGCGCCACAGTGCCACCGCAAGGCTGGTGAGGAGCGTGCAAGGCACCAGGTATAAGAGGGCAGGCTGACCCATCTGCATCAGTGCCAGAGCTACAAATGTGATGAGAAGACCAATGCCGTAACCTAAAAAACAGATCAGATTCACAGTCTTTAAATGAGAGACACAATGTATCGTGCATGCTTAAAAGATACTAAATAACTGAATAAAAGCTTGAAACGTACAACATATCTGAATTTAAAAGGTATTTCCGGTCTTACCAATAGTGCAGGCCAGAAAGTAAATTCGAGAAGTCTGCATGAGAATGTCAAATCTGTGACAATATGCTACCAGCAGACCTGAGGAAACAAAATGTCATTATTAAAATGAAGTACAAGATGACTAAAAGAAAGGAAGAACAAAAACAGAAGGACAGTGAAGTCTGAATTCCAAGAAATCAGATACAAGATTTTGGGTTTATAACATTAATAAAATCTCTTTTTAAGTTTGATAAAACCAGAGCCAGACAACTAAGTTTGCCTAATATTTTAATTTCCTTTCAAAGATGTATAAAAATAAAAAAAATCGGCCACAAAAAAAAGAAACATTAATTAACGGCCAAAATAGCTGTTGGAAAGCTTGCCACGTTCAATTACCCAAACTTAATTTTAAGCTAAATGAACACTAATTTTGATTTTGATAGAAAAATGTATTTTGGTGCATCACTAAGTTCTTTCCATGAATCCTGTAAATCTGTTCATCGTGCAGCTGATAGTGACATAGTGACGTTACCTGGTACCAAGATATCCCCAAAGCCCAGGAGAGAGAATGGCCGGTCACACAGGACCAGAGGAGAATAATTCAACCTGGGCACTTTCAGCACCATGGGAAGCTAATTAAGACAAAGACGCCAATATTGACACCAAAAAATATTACAAATATGCATTTCAATTTATGCATATTCAAAAAACACCTTCCTACCTTCTCATGAGTAGAGGAATCGGAGGGACCAGCCGCCACCTCTACCATGATACTTTCCCCACTCTGCACAGAATCACATACTATGCCAAATAATATACAATTCTATTTTACATCAGTTTTAGTAAAAAAAAAACAATTCATACCTCAGTTAAGAGTGGTGTTATGAAAACAAAAAACACGTCATACACGAACAGCACGACCAACAGCAGAGTGCAGGCCTACAACGAGAAGAAATGGATCATCTCCACATCCTAAATATGTTATGCTGGCAACCGGCAGCATCCATCTGCATTTTAAACTCACCTTGAAAGTGGGCAGCCTGATTGTTTTCAGCATGTAGAGACAGAACGCGATGCCTAGCGCATCCTGAAGTATCCATGCCCACCTAGGGAACAGGATTTTTGATCAGATACTGTAATAATGCTAAAAGTGTCAAAACCTAAAGTGTTCTATTCTTACTGGTCTTCATTGCGGAAAACTCCCCAAGTGACACTGACTCCTATACAGAAGGCTGAAAGGATCAGCATGCGCACCTGTGGCCGCTTGTGACAGTATGGCAGGTTATTCTCGGGTATCCTGTCAACACACAACAAAGCATTTCCTTCAATACAAAGCCAAAAAGAAACCTATCTAATCTATCTCATGCACATCTCTAACCTGCATTTCCCAAACGGTATTCTTCGGACAAACGGCCAAAGACAGCTGTACAGACCGACGGCAGATGCCAGACAGAACGTAGCGATAGTCATATACACTGTGAAAGAAAGGGTGCGGAATAAATTAAATCAAGATTAAACAAACTACAGGCAGTTTACTGAAAGACGGTAATAACTGATTAATTTATTTACCCAATTGATCATAGAAGAAATACAAGAGCAACAGCATAGAGCAACACATGACCACAAACACACAAATCATGATGGGGGTGACGTCAACTGTCTCCTCGTCTTGTTTATCGGCACCGTCGTCCCTCTTGTGCTTCATGTAACGTCTAAAAGCACAAAGATGTGAGTTTAGTTCTGCAGGCTGTCAGCTTTATCACTAATTTATCTTGTAACCTGTGCCTCAAGGGCACAATTCTTACTTTTTAATGTCCCTGCTGCCAGCCCAATATCCTCCGACAGCCACTGTGCCCACCGCCATCAGGAAGATGAGCACCAAGTTGTAGTCCACCACCGGTTCATTGGGCGCATACATGGCCACCTGCCTTTTCTCTCCAAACATCTAAAGACAGAATTATTTTTTTGTTGTTGCCTTTGTAATTACAATATAATATGTGCTTAAGTGATTCTGAACTTACCTTACTGATGTCCAACATGTCTTTATAGCTTAGCAAGGCCACTGGGATGCCTATCTCCTCATACTGGGACTTGTTGCCTGAGGGTGGAGTCTGTAAATCATTTCAAAGTTAATTTATGTGTGACTCGTGAAAATGTTTCGACGAATGTTCATGGCGCCATTTATGGTGTTATAATGTGTTACCAGTCTATCTTTGCTGACGATCAGAAGTCCTTTGGCACCATTGATCTGGGCCAATCTGACTTTTTCATAGAAAGTGCAATTTCCTCTCATCACCATTGGGATGCTGTTTGGGAAGCCACCCTCAGGTACATCAGAGGGGGAGCACAGCACAGAGGTGGTGAGATCATAAGTCTCCAGCCGTGCCTGAGGAATACAATAAAGGGTGAATGAGTGGCAGCTCTGTGATACTAAACTGCAGTTTCAGATACAGCAGGGGGTTGTTGGAAATGCTGCAATTGATTTGAAATCCAACAGTAAGAGATCTGGGGATTTCTATGTGTGTGTGTGTGTGTGTGTGTGTGTAAAATGTAAATTGCTACTAACTGCTTTACTGAGGTCCTGAGGTAGTCGAGCCCACTGAGAGTTGAAGAAGATGCAGTAATCTTTGCCTTTACTGTTCCCCCCATCGCTGAAATGTGCCATGCCATATTCGCCTAAAACCTGTGAACCAGAACGGATACAGCTTAGGTTATTGGTTAACAGGTTTGTGCATAAGATTGCTGTGCAAAGGGAAACCTTGGAAAAATTGAGAGAAATGCATATGTCTGTAGCAAATAGGTGACATGAACTTGCATAAAGTTACCTAAAACTTATAAAACCTCATAGAAAAAAAATGTGAATTATGTTTTCTAATGTATGCAAATGTTTGACTTTCATTTGCTACCTGTTTTTAGTTAAATAGTTTTAGTTTCATTTAAACTTGCAGGACCACATTAGAAATTGTGCTGTTTTTGTTTTAGTGTCACTGAGATTTATTATATTACACTATTCATTAAATCAATAATGAATAATTTAAGAAGGGTTTAATATGTGTGTGTGTGCCATTACATGTTCTTATAACATATATATCTCCCATAATAACAGCTCACTGTCACCCACACAAACACATCTTCAGGTTAACATGTGACACTAAAATAATTACATGTGACACTAAAATAATTACATAAACATGAACCAAATAAAATAAAATGCAATATAATACTCCAATGTGAAAATAATTCATTACATTAAAATCATGACAAATGTTGTTCAAGCAGGGAATCCCGAAAAAAGTCAGTAATTTGAAAAATGTATACGTATTGCCTTATTACTTTTTTCAGGAAATTCATACTTATTACTAAATACAATTTGGTAAGGTAACGTTATATATTAAAGTAACGCAAACGAAAGGGTTTTTACTTGTGTTTACATTATTCTTCCGTTAAAATTACTGACATTCCCTGTGTAGAGTGTCACTGCTTGGCGCTTGCACAATAAATAATCAAATGAAAATAAAGGTTTATCATTAATGGTGATCCAGCAAAAATGACAGTTTGTCGCTCGTTTGATCGGTGTTTTGTATTTGTTTTGCTGTAACAGTGTCATGTCAACAGAAGCGCGAGAGGACTCGGCCGCGCGGCCCCCAAACATGCACGAGCACATCCTACTGAAGTCCACCGCAAGCTAATCGTACATAGCATGTAGCTAGTAGGCTAATCATCGGCACAAAAAATCAAACAAACTGGGTAACGTTACAGAACCACCAAAAGAGAATACGGATTGTTTTGTTTTCTTACGTCTTACCTGTTCGATCAAAAGAGCTGCCCAAAGGAGACTTGACAAAAATCGCATGATGCCTGATTGTAGTCGTCTCCCCATCCGCACTGCCCTCCTCCCTCTCAACTATCAGCTTATCCCGCCCACGTTCTGCAGTACGCTGCCGATTGGCTAACTTCGTCTGCTTCCGAACGTTCACTCTTGGCCTATTGGCTTTCGCTCTAATCAATTATATTTTAGTCACGCCTCCACTTCTTAACATCCAGATTTGTCATTTCTTAGTGACATCATATTTTACGGCCAGTTTTACATAACCATTAGGCCTAATGCATTTAAGTCCTTTGTTGTTTTTTCCTTTGATTATTGATTTTTTTTCAGTCTCTGCCTTTTTCAGAACAACCTCCTGGACAGCAACAAGTCTGGTTTCAGAAGTGGACGTTCAGCCGAGACTGCCTTGCTCTAAGAAAGCCCTAAGACTGGCAAGAGTCAAGGGCTGCTTTTGACACAGTTAACCACCAGATCCTCCTGTCAACCCTATTGGCAAAGGATATCTCAGGAACCGCACTCAGTGGTTTGAGTCTCTCAGATAAGTCCTTCAAGGCATCTTGGAGAATTGAGGTATCCAAATCGCAACATCTAGCTACTGGGGTGCCTCAGGGCTCAGTTCTTGGACCACATCTCTTCTATGTCTACATGGCATCAGTAGGTTCTGTCATTCAGAAACATGGCTTTTCATATCACTGCTATGCTGATGACACTCAACTCTACCTCTCACTCCATCCTGATGATCCGACGATAGCTGCTCGCATCTCAGCTTGTCTAACAGACATTTCTTGCTGGATGAAGGACCATCACCTTCAATTCAACTTTGCCAAGACAGAACTGCTTGTGGTTCCAACAAACCCACCACTTCATCACAATTTCTCCATCCAGTTAGGCACATCAATCATAACTCCAAAAACAGCCAGAAACCTTGGAGTTGTGATTGATGATCAGCTGAATTTCTCAGACCACATTGCTGAAACTGCCTGGTCCTGCAGATTTGCTTTACTGGCTATCTGCTCGCATAAAATTCAAGACACTAATGTTTGCCTACAAAACCACCACTGGCTCTGCACCCCTTTACCTAAATTCACTACTTCAGACTTATGTGCTCTCTATAAGCTTGCGTTCTGCAAGTGGACGGCGCATTATTGTGCCATCCCAAAGAGGGATCACTTTCACAGACTTTTACATTAACTGTTCCCTCCTGGTGAAATGACCTGTCCAACTCAATCCGAGCAGCTGCCATCTTCAAGAAACATATTTGACCCTCTAACTCTAGCACTCTATTCTAATTCTATTTTATCTATTTGTTTTCTTTTTTATTAAAAAAAACACTTGAATTTACCCTTTAAGACTTGCACTCTATTTGTTTTCTAACTTCTTGTTTTCTTTTAAAAAGTTTTCTAACACTTGCTTTCTCTATTCTTGTCTATTCTATCTATTTGTTTTCTTTTTATTAATTATATAATAAAAAAAACCTTGCTATGTGTACCGCGTTAGGATAGCACTTGCATGCTCATTTGTTGATTTTGATTGCTTCCATTGTCCTCATCATTTGTAAGTCACTTTAGATAAAAGCATCTGCTAAATGACTAAATGTAAATGTAAATATAAATGATTTTTTTCTACTTGAACTACTTCACTGCATCTTGTCCTTTGTTTTTGTTCTGTTTTTGTTGTTTCCTTTTATTTTAATAAACTACATTGCTTACATTATGATATTTTATCGCATTATAATATTTCAAAGTTTCTTCTAATGTTATTTTGAAGAGAAGAAATAAATAAAAAAAATATTTTTTTTTACAAAAGAATCAAGTGATTGTAGATAGTATGAGCATCATCTTGTTCCACTGACAGACATTATCTGTACATAAGCATATTGTCACATGACAGAAGATTGTTTTAAATGTAAAACTAGCCACATTGACTGTCTGTTTTCCCACTTTTCAAAGGTTGCCAAATGTCAAATGAGATCAAAATGACTTTTTTGGATTTTCAACAAACTAATGAGATTACAGCTATTGTTTCTTAATAAACATATGAAATGTGAGCTGAAAATGCTTTATATGATTATGTCTAGAATAAATTACATAATTACAGACTCGCATATCACAATAATATGTATGCACAGAACGTCTTCATGTTCGTCTGCCATCAACATGCAAACAGACTATGTGAGGCACACATATCTGAAGTTCATTTTATACACGTGCTCAATAAATGAGGATTATTTGACACTGGCAATGAGGTTAAAATCGGTCCCTAGCACTGCGGATGTCTCTCTTGTGTAACACTGATTCACAACATTTCTTTATTTGTTTTTGTTCCTTTATTATTAGATATTCCAGGCAAACTCATTATTTCATTCATTTACACCTTTTTATGTGTTATGAGTCTGTTGTGGTAACACTGACAAAGGAACAGTGCAAAACAAGCCCATACAAGTAGTTTTTAACTTAGATCAGTGCTAACACCTGGCAGACGCTTAATAACAGGTACACGCATGTTGACATCATCCTGCGGTGGCGTCTCGATGATGTCACTGAAGAAGCCACGCCTCTCGCGCAGCAACCGGAAAATATCCATTGGCCGAGGAATGCGGCGACGTTGAGGTATGTAACAAACTCTCAGCGTTGACTTATTCTAGATAGCGTTGTTAAAGATAACATCATTCATAGCGTATAAGAGAAAATCTTATATATGTGTTCTGTAATGTGTTTTTGTGTGTAACTTACGTAGCTTGCTGGTGTTCGTTTGGTCGTTTGTTTTACAAGTTAGCCAGATGGCTATCTGGAAACAGTCAGTGCTTTGGTAGATATTTTGTGGATTATCGTAATATGCTTATTTCGTATTTCTCTTACGAACCTATTGGCCACGTCAACATATTTTTGGCTGTGAAACTGTACCTCTGAGTTAAAATAAATGATTGTTGTAGTTATCTTTATACATTAAGGTTCGAAAAATGACTTGCAGCATAGCTTTTGAGATGCAATTTTTAGTGTAAGTTTGTACTGCACTGCAGTGTTAAGATATTAGCTGTTAAAAGTCTATAAAGAAACAAAAGAAAGAATCTGGCAACCCTGGTTTATGTCTTTAGGTAATGACGCAAGTAGTGTCCATATTCTGCAGGAACTTCTCATTCCCATGTCTGTTTAAAATCCAACTTCCTGTGAGGTCAAGAGTAAATGCCAAACATGTGCACTCTGGAAACCATTTATAGTCATTGTCAACAAAGTGTCAAAATCTTTAGTGGACTGAAGACAAAGTCAACACCGTTAAACTAAACTAGGCACTATTTCTAGTCATTTTCTAACAGATTGATTCATTTGAAGTCAGCAAAGCATGGCTGGCTTCAGGCAGGAGGATGTGGAGCTGTACTATGAAATGGGAGAGGAGTTAGGAAGGTAAGAGATGTCATTTCCCTCATTAAAACTCTGTAAAAACTAGTTTAACCTGATTTAAAATGATCTCACATATAGTGAATAAAACAAAGATTAAGATTTGAATTAGCCTAAGATCTTAATGTTTGATTAAGCACTATAATTATGTAGTTATGAAAGCTCTTTAATAAAAGGCAAGTGAATACATCATAGTGTTTGGCCTAGAGTTGCCAAGGGAACGTAGTGTTTGTGCTTATCAGTGCGGTGTAACAACAAACATTATGAGAGTCCTGCAATTTAAAAATCCCCAGCACAGTGACTTAATCATCTGCAAACACAAGCCTGGCCTTTTTTCTATATATGGATGTGGAGGTTTCTGTGCTGCTGCAGCATGACATCACTGCTTTACAATGCATATGCTCGCTCTCGGAGCCTGAGAACAGCTGTAGTGCAAATGAGACTACAGATGGGCCAGAGAGGAGCCATCAGGGGAATACATCAACCACACATTTGATCTGACTTTTTTTTTTATATATATATAGTTTCCTTGGTTACATTATGCAGCATTTATACCATTTACCTAAACAAGTTACTTTCTAACTCCTTTAGAAAGTTACTAGAGCTTGGTTTTGTGGAAAGTACAGAATGTACGTCTGTTCATATATGTAGTGTTTTTTGTGCCTATTCCATATCCCTATCTTCTATGTGCAATGACATGATTTCTTCTTTTTAATTTCTGTTTTCTCTGTGTATCATTTTACCCTGTTTCCCAGTGGGCAGTTTGCTATTGTACGTAAATGTAAAGAAAAGAGCAACGGAACAGAATATGCCGCTAAGTTTATCAAGAAGAGACGGCTGTCATCCAGCCGACGAGGTGTGAGCCGAGAGGAGATCGAGCGAGAGGTGAACATCCTTCGAGAGATCCAGCACAGCAACATCATCACCCTCCATGACATCTTTGAGAACAAAACCGATGTGATTCTGATTCTGGAGCTGGTGTCTGGAGGGGAGCTGTTTGATTTCCTGGCTGAGAAGGAGTCACTGACTGAGGAGGAGGCCACGCAGTTCCTCAAGCAGATCCTGGATGGAGTTCACTACCTCCACTCGAAACGCATAGCACACTTTGACTTGAAGGTGAGCACTAGGATGATTTGTTTTAAAAGAACAGTTCACCCAAAAATGAACATTTGCTCACGCTCAGGCCATCCAATGTGTAGTTACGTCATTGCAACAGATTTGGAGAAATTTAGCATTACATCACTTGCTCACCAGTGGATCCTCTGCAGTGAATGGGTGCCGTCAGAATGAGAGTTCAGACAGCTCCACAAGTAATCCACAGTCCATCAGTTAACATTTTGGGAAGTGAAAAGCTAAATGTTTGTAATAAATCCATCAATAAGGCATTTTTAACTTCAAACCTTTGCTTCAGGCTAATATACATAATCCATAATAATGCTTCCTTCAGTGAAAAAGCTTCATTCACTGCAGAGGATCCATTAGTGAGCAAGTGATGTAATGCTAAATTTCTCCAAATCTGTTCTGATTAGGAAACAAACTCCTCTGCATCTTGGATGGCTTGAGGGTGAGTACATTGTTAGTTTTTCATTTTTGTGTGAAATAGGTTTGCTATTTATTAATGTAGATGTATCTCTCAAAATGTTATTTTTGGGGGAACATGGAAACATGTACTACAAACATCTTGAATCACTTTGTTTTCAGCCTGAGAACATAATGCTGCTGGACAAAATTGTGCCGAACCCCAGAATCAAGCTGATAGATTTTGGAATTGCTCATCAGATTAAGGATGGAAATGAATTTAAAAACATCTTTGGAACTCCTGAGTTTGTTGGTGAGAACTTGAGATAATTATAAGTTAACACTTAATAATTTTTATCCTTATTTATGATAACTTTATTAGGTGTCCTTTATTTTTGTCATAACTTTTATCCTTCGTAGCACCGGAAATAGTGAATTATGAGCCTCTTGGCCTGGAGGCAGATATGTGGTGAGTCTTAGCTATCAATGATATTTTTTAAATATTGGTTAGTGTTAATAAATGATATTCAGTTTATCGGTTGTTCATTTTCAAAACTCAAAATTAATTCTCTTGTGATTTTCTTTCCTGCAGGAGCATCGGAGTTATCACATATATACTGTAAGTTGCAATAATCATGTAAATTACTTGTTTGGCTGCATTGATGCTGTTTTACTTTGCTTGACTAATATTAATGCATTATTAATTGTCTGTAGCTTGAGTGGTGCTTCTCCGTTTCTTGGCGAGACCAAACAAGAAACACTTACCAACATTTCAGCTGTCAACTATGATTTTGATGAAGAGTACTTCAGCAACACAAGTGAGCTCGCCAAGGACTTCATTCGCCGACTGCTGGTCAAGGATCCAAAGTTAGTCAAATCTAGTGTTGTAACAAACTATTAAAAATTATGTAATAAAATAAATATAAAATAAAGTGTAAGTATTAGATTTAAAAAAAATTTTTTTTAAATGTGCATAAAATTAAAACCGAATATATAAAAATTCAAAATATTAGTAAATACTGTAATAGTATGTAATTAACACTGATATAAGCCTCATTTGTTTAATATGAAGCAAATTTCATTCCTGTTTATTAATATTTAATTTAATATTTGCTTTTAACATTCAGAAAGAGAATGACAATCGAGGACAGTCTCCAGCACCCTTGGATCAAGGTTTGAATGCTTCTCTTTTTCTCCCTCTTGAGTTTTGTCACTGTTTGAGCAGTGCTTGACTAGTTCCCATCCCATCCCCCCATACAGGTGATCAAGAGGCGTAACGTTCGACCTGAGGAGAGTGAGCGCAAGACAGAGCGCAGGCGTCTGAAGACCACCCGTCTGAAGGAGTACACCATCAAATCCCACTCCAGCATGCCTCCCAACAACACCTACATCAACTTCGAGCGCTTCTCGCTGGTCATGGAGGAGATCGCAGTGGCCGAGGATGGCCTGCGAGAGCTGGAGAAGAACCAGCGCTCCTGCGCTGAGGACGTGGCCGCTCTGCTCTCTATCTATGAGGAGAAAGAAAGCTGGTACAAGGAGGAGAACGAAAGCATCGCTGCAGATCTCAGTCAGATCAAACAGGAGCTGCAGAAAGCACAAGCCCTGCGCAGACAGAGCCAGGAAGAGGCCCGTGCCACTATGCTGTCGGCCAGTGCTCTCAAACGTAAGTTTGGCCGGTTGGAGAACCGCTATGAAGTGCTCGCTGAGCAGATGGTCTCCGAGGTGCGCTGGGTTGAAGAGCTGGTGCGCTCTATTTCAGCTGAAAATGACACTCGCAGCACCAGCATGGCTTGAGCTGCTCTGTTTGCTTTCTGAACGCAGTGACTATCTAATATCTTCGCTTGGTATGTGCAGGGCATATATAGAGTATTAAACTTTGTATTAAGCTTCATGTAAGCCTGTAGAGTTCATGTTACTCCTAACAAAAGCAATGCAAAATGGTATTTTCTATAAATGCTGAGTGAGGGTGTGCATGCGTTTCGCCTGTGCATTGCAGTATCCTTATGTGATGCCGGTCTGTTACAGCTGAAGCAAGCATTTAGTATTTTTATTCGTCACCTCAAAAATATACATGCTGGATCAGTAGATAAAAAAAACCCGAATTTATTTACAACTCTATTACAGCACTAAGAGCAAAGCATATTAATGTACATTGTGAGTAATGCACTACACAGTCCTCTATGAGGAATTGAAGAATCTCAAGATGCCAGTTGCTTTTGTTGCTCTGCATGTCCGCTTTTCCTATGCAAATCAAATTCTAATTTTATGATATGAGACAAAGGAAACGACTTCTACACTTATGATAGTCCTAAATGCTGTCTTGAATGATCTGTACATATATCGAATATTCAGTAAGCTGCTTCTGTATTTATGAATATGACAATTTAAAGGGATAGTTCACCTAAAAACGAAAGTTTGGCCTTTACTCAATTTCATAAAATTCCAAATCCATGTGCCTTATTTTCTTTTGTGGAAAGCTATTTTAAAGATATTTTAAAAATCTTTTTTTTCTTTGCCATAGTATATCGAAACTAGTGCTGTCAAACAATTAATCGCGATTAATCGCATCCAAAATAAAAGTTTTTGTTTACATAATATGTGTGTGTACTGTGTATCTTTATGATGTATATATAAATACACACACATACATGTATATATTTAAGAAAAATATGTTACGTTTATATATTAAATATATATATGAATATAAATAAATACATTGAAATATTTTCAAAATATATGCTGTATGTGTGTGTCTTTATATATACATAATAAATATACACAGTACACACACATATTATGTAAACAAAAACTTTTATTTTGGATGTGATTAATCGTTTGGCAGCACTAATCGAAACATTTTATGTTCCACAGAAAAATAAAGATTTGAGGTTTGGATGACATGAGGGCGAGTAAATGATGATAGAATTTTTAATTTTTTGGGTGAACTATTGTTAAACACTTTTGTTCAAAACACTTCAAACATTCAATTTTTTTGTATGACATTCCATATGTGAGTGAGCATCAGTATCTGGAAATGGTTGTGCTCATTTGTAGTTAAGTCATAGCAATATTCATATCTGTTTGCTTACAGTACTGTACCTGTTGTTATGTTGTTTTATTTACGACAAGTTTATATATACATCAGAAAAGTCCATTCAAATAAAAGAATTGAAGAGGAATAGAGTTACAGTGTTTTTATTTGGTGTGTGTGGGCTAAGCAAGGAACGCACTGGGAGGTGAAGTATAGTGTTTTATAACTCTGAGCATTTGTCAACCTCTTTATCTGAATGTTCAACATGTCTACAGATGTTGAAAGTCCCAGAGTTTTAATTAAACAAAATATTTTTCCATCTCCATTGTAACATAATCGTGTTTTGCTATACTCAGATAAACATTTGGATTTTTGGGGTCTTGTAAATGCAACTGTGTACTTTGAAATTTCAAACCACAGGACATCTATGAACATTCTGAGAACTGTTAGCTTCCCATGAGATGTGTTGCCATAAATCAACAGTGCATTTCTCTATTTGGCTCTGGCTATGTGAACCTTCCAGTTTTTATGGTCAATTTTAAATTTATGCTGTCATCAAAGGAATAATTCATATTTGTATCATTTTAAAATTAAAGTGTTAATATTTTTTGCCATCATGTCATTTAAAAAAATGTATGACTTGCTTTATATTTTAAATAATGTTTCAACTGTTTTTGTCCATACAATTAAACTCAATGGGGTCCAAAAAATATTAAATGATAACTGTTAATTTTGTTTTTAAAAAAAGACTTAATCTTACCATACTCATCTCATTACTGCACCATGGATTATCACATTCATATAAGAGCCATAATGTCATGAGGACATTAAAGAAATGTTTTCTAAAACAGTAATGTATAATTATTTCTCGGAGCACTGATAAGGTCCTTAAAATAACATTGTAGATATGCTGACGTAGCTTCCTCTCACATCCAGAGACACAGCCCAGCCTCAGTGAGCAAAACACAGCTGGTTCAACCCTGATCTAGATAAACTTCCCTCCCTGTCAGACCAGACAGCAGAAGGTCGCTTTAGTTTGTGTCTTTCTCAGGATGGCCAGGTCCAGTTCAGCCCAGAACACCTGTAACTGGATTATGGCTCTCCTGGCGCTGTGGTCCATGGTCTCTCTGATCGTCATTGTGGTTTGGGCCACCTGGCCCCCCTTGGCTGGCGTTACACAATGCAGAGCAGCACAACAGGCCTTAATTGAGAAGATGGAAGGAGCCAAAGTGATGAAGGAAAAAGAGCAAGAGGTCTTGAAATCTGCACTGAAGCTGAGCTTAGAGAACCAGACCAAACTGCAAGAAGAGCTGGGGAGTCTTCTAGAGAGCCAGAGGAAAACCAATGCATCTCTAACCGAGAGTCTGCGACTGCAAGTGAGTTTCAGAATGTGATACATGTGTGTTGAATCTTAGGTTGGTGCATTATGTCAGAGCACCATGGTGTTACTCTCTGTTCTCAGCTGTGGAAGGATGATTGAAAACTGATACAGAGACAAAATTTACTGAATTGCTTTTTATTATGGTAAAAGTGATTTTATCCCCCCCCCCCCATTTTAGATGACCCTAAAGAAAAATTTAACAGCTTTGGAAAATCAAAGACTCATGCACCAGAGCGAACATGCAAGACTTTTTTCTGAGCTGGCTCAACAGGAGGGTAAGAGAGCCTAAAATGGAAATATTTTTCATAAACGATAAAGTTGGTGCAACCAAAGACGTCATCTGCATGTTTTCCATGAGAACATAATTATCTGTTTTTAGATAAGAAGCATAATGTAATGGGCTATTTTAAGCGTGTGATAAAGAAAACTACATATATATATATATATATATATATATATATATATATATATACAGGTGCATCTCAATAAATTAGAATGTCGTGGAAAAGTTCATTTATTTCAGTAATTCAACTCAAATTGTGAAACTCGTGTATTAAATAAATTCAATGCACACAGACTGAAGTAGTTTAAGTCTTTGGTTATTTTAATTGTGATGATTTAGGCTCACGTTTATCAAAAACCCACCAATTCACTATCTCAACAAATTAGAATACTTCATAAGACCAATAAAAAAATTTTTTTTAGTGAATTGTTGGCCTTCTGGAAAGTATGTTCATTTACTGTATATGTACTCAATACTTGGTAGGGGCTCCTTTTGCTTTAATTACTGCCTCAATTCGGCGTGGCATGGAGGTGATCAGTTTGTGGCACTGCTGAGGTGGTATGGAAGCCCAGGTTTCTTTGACAGTGGCCTTCAGCTCATCTGCATTGTTGGGTCTGGTGTCTCTCATCTTGAATGAATGAATGAATGACGCACTTATATAGTGCGTCATATTGCACTATATCTTCCTCTTCCTCTTGACAATCTTCCTCTTGGTATCTTCCTCTTGACAATACCCAATAGATTCTCTATGGGGTTCAGGTCAGGCGAGTTTGCTGGCCAATCAAGCACAGTAACACCATGGTCATTGAACCAGCTTTTGGTACCTTTGGCAGTGTGGGCAGGTGCCAAGTCCTGCTGGAAAATGAAATCAGCATCTCCATAAAGCTTGTCAGCAGAAGGAAGCATGAAGTGCTCTAAAAATTTCCTGGTAGATGGCAGCGTTGACTGTGGACTTCAGAAAACACAGTGGACCAACACCAGCAGATGACATGGCAGCCCAAATCATCACTGACTGTGGAAACTTCACACTGGACTTCAAGCAACATGGATTCTGTGCCTCTCCACTATTCCTCCAGACTCTGGGACCTTGTTTTTCAAATGAAATGCCAAGTTCATCTGAAAAGAGGACTTTGGACCACTGAGTTATTTTCCTCCACAGCCCAGGTAAGATGCTTCTGACGTTGTCTCTGGTTCAGAAGTGGCTTGGTAGCCCTTTTCCTGAAGACGTCTGAGCGTGGTGACTCTTGATGCACTGACTCCAGCTTCAGTCCATTCCTTGTGAAGCTCTCCCAAGTGTTTGAATCAGCTTTGCTTGACAGTATTCTCAAGCTTGCTGTCATCCCTGTTGCTTGTGCACCTTTTCCTACCCAAATTCTTCCTTCCAGTCAACTTTGCATTTAATATGCTTTGATACAGCACTCTGTAAACAGCCACACCTTTCAGTAATGACCCTCTGTGACTTACCCTCTTTGTGGAGGGCGTCAATGTTCGTCTTCTGGATCATTGCCAAGTCAGCAGTCTTCTCCATTATTGTGGTTTCAAAGAAAAAGAGATACCCAGAATTTATACTGTATGGATGGTCATTAATTGAAACTTAAATGTAAATATTCTAATATTTTGAGATACTGATTTTTGAATTTCATAAGCTGTAAGCTCTAATCATCAAAATAAAAAAAAAAAAAAAACTTTTGAAATGTTTTACTTTACATGCAATGAATCTAAAATATATGAAAGTTTCACTTTTTTAAATAACTTACAAGAAAAAAAAAACTTTTTCACGACATTCTAATTTATTGAGATGCACCTATATATATATATAATAATAACAATTTCATTAGGTAAAGTTAATATATAAATTGCTTGAATTTGACTTCAGAATAAGACAGATGTATGAAAACGTGTTGTTTGTTTTGCCTCTCGCAGCTCTCATTGAGATTCTGTGGGTGAATCTGACCAGTGAATCGCATCACTTGGATTCATGTGCAGCTCTACGGGATTCCGCGAGCAGCCAGCAGGTGGCAGCAGACAGTCAGAGGAAAGCCTGTGAATCCAAGACAGTTTACCTTGTCAAGCAAGTGTGAGTGATCATAAATCTACCTCATACATCATACAAGACGTTTATTTTACAATGCGCTGTTTCATTCGTTTCTTTATCCATTTTACAGAGAGAACTGCAAGGTTAATGTGTGAGGAACAGAAGACTCCCATAACAACAGAAAACACAACATGACCCCTACACCATTTAAACTTAAATAATTGCCTACAGATGTTATACTATACTAAGTTAATATGCAAAGACGACGAACCTCTTTGGACTATATGTAGCCTATTATCATATGGAAAGTGGTGTACAGTACTACATATCGAGACATTCTGACATATTTTCATATTAAAGTGAAATATAATAATAATAAAGTATGGTGATGATTATCAAAACAAGGATTATTAAAATAATAACATCATCATCATTATGTGTCTATAAAGTTGTGATGACATGAAAATATTTTACTTTGATTTTTTTAAGTAAATTGGTATATGAAAAGTGCTATAAAATATACTGACACGGTCTTCTTCATAATGACACATTCTGAGATATTTCCATAGTAAATTAAATAAATAATGATACATTATTGTTGTTGTGTGAATAAAGTTGGGTGCATATGAACATATTTTTTTTTTATTACTTAATTCTTTGTCTCAAGACATGCCAGAAATGATTCCTTTAAAGATAAGATACATATGTACAGTTTATACAGTTTAAGTTGTTTGTTTTTTATTCATGTTTTGAAAATATGTAGGTTTATATTTTGGATTTATAATTATTGAAAGAAAAGAAGGGAACAAAATAAAGAAAGAAAACATGAGATTGTACTTTTGCGTGTGGTTGTTTCGAGGGAATAGCAGCAGAGCTCAAACAACTTCCTGTTTGAAACTGAAACGCTGTTCAACTAATGACGACCGAACAGCTGAAAATCTGAGTAGGTGCTTAACGTTAGATACTAATATTTCACATAAGCGCACACATTTTATTTCAAAATGTATTTCATTTTACACTTTTTAAAAAACAGCAGCAACTAAATCTTCTGCAGATTTAGGGTTAGTTACTATAACACGCTTCCTGACCGTGTTTACGTTGGTTTTTCCATGGAGCTGCTAATGCTAACACACAGCGCTCCTAGTCAACACGTCTGACGACTTTTATATAAGTAAGTTTGTGTTGCATTTTGAGCGTATATATCGTTGTATCCGTCATCAAACGGATCTTATAAGGTTGATTTTTGCGAATGTTTTTAGCTAAAGCACTTGGGTTATACCAGTTCCAGTCTCAGCAAACCCAAGTATTTAACGTTACAGGAACTGACAGCGGCTTTATAAGCTGAATTTTTCTGTATGTTCATTGTTAAGTTTAGTATAACGTTAGTCTGTGATGCAGTTGCTGGAATCTCCTTATAGTTTATTTAATATATATAATATAGTCTAATTCATTTAACGTCATGCGTTTCTTATCTTTGTTACAGTAAAAGCTCTTAGTTTATCAGCTTTATTGTCAGGCTCTTGGTTGCTGTGTGAATTTTTACCCCTGTAAAACTTATGGCAAGTTGCATATGGTTACAAGTTACAATTAAGTAATAGACCTCACTGTGGGTTTCTTTGCAGCTCAGCATGATGAGACCAAACTTGGTTGTGCCAATGTTTTGAGACCTCTATGGTTGCAGGAATGAGCTCTTCTCACCGTCAAAGGACCCGTTGCACCATTTTGGAAGTTCCTTCAGAACTTAACAAACCTGTTTCAGGTGACAAAGCTTCCATCTTGCATATTAAAGGAACCACAGTGTCTCAAGAACTGAATTCTGCAGAATCACATGGACAGAGAAAAACCAAGGAGGAGAAACCTCAAGCAACAAACCAAAATGCTCTTCCTGACTTGTCAGCTTGCTTACAGAAATCAGCACATCAACTAAATGGACTGGTGTCTTCAAAGTCACATGAACTTGAGCCGATGGTGCCTCAAAAAATTACCACCCCCAAACGTCCATCAGAGACATCAAAAATATCTCACAAGGGAAGAAAAAAGAAAGTAATTCAACACAGTGAGAAAGAAGTAGCTGCTAGCAAAGCTTGTTCAGACGGACTGGACCATTCTGAACACAATTCTTGCCCAGAACAACACTTACGCTCTCAAAAAACGAAAGGGACACATTATCGGCACTCTAAAAAAACTCAAAACAATCAGACCCCCTCTGATGTTTCTACAGGGCTTCACACATGTACTACATCTCCTCTTCATCTCACAGAGCTCTCCTCCTGCCACACTAACAGTGATTGTAGCTCTATACCACGCACCCCAAAACGGGGCAGGCCCCGGACCAGGCCTCTCTTCAGCTCCACACCAACCTCAGACTTCCAACCCCTATCTCCAAAAAGAGCTAAGAATAGTTGCACACAACATAGTCATCAGAATGCCAAAGAGTCCAGTCGAGTAAAGGTTTGTGTGACAATAATTATTGCATTATCGATTGCTAACTGTTTTATGAAATTTGTGGCTTAACTATTTTTCACGTGGTATTCCTGTTAGACGCCTCCAACAGACGTTACACCATCTAGACCTCAGAGGTTTGTGGCAGCAGGGAGGCCAAGAGGTCGCAAGAAAAAGAACGTGGAGGAACAACCAATTGCCTCTCCATCAGTGAAACAATGCAGGAAGAGTGTAACATCTCCTCTAGAATCTCCTCAGATAGAGCCAGTTGTTGAGACACCACCTCTAAATGAAGCTCATGTTGAAACCCAGATGCCAGAGCCTCCTACAGACGTTACACCATCTAGACCTCAGAGGCTCGTGGCAGCAGGGAGGCCAAGAGGTCGCAAGAAAAAGAACGTGGAGGAACAACCAATTGCCTCTCCATCAGTGAAACAATGCAGGAGGAGTGCAACATCTGATCTAGAATCTCCTCAGGAAGAGCCAGCTGTTGAGACACCACCTCTAAATGAAGCTCATGTTGAAACCCAGATGCCACAGCCTCCTACAGACGTTACACCATCTAGACCTCAGAGGCTCGTGGCAGCAGGGAGGCCAAGAGGTCGCAAGAAAAAGAACGTGGAGGAACAGCCAATTGCCTCTCCATCAGTGAAACAATGCAGGAGGAGTGCAACATCTGATCTAGAATCTCCTCAGGAAGAGCCAGCTGTTGAGACACCACCTCTAAATGAAGCTCATGTTGAAACCCAGATGCCACAGCCTCCTACAGACGTTACACCATCTAGACCTCAGAGGCTCGTGGCAGCAGGGAGGCCAAGAGGTCGCAAGAAAAAGAACGTGGAGGAACAGCCAATTGCCTCTCCATCAGTGAAACAATGCAGGAAGAGTGCAACATCTGATCTAGAATCTCCTCAGATAGAGCCAGTTGTTGAGATGCCGCCTCCAAATAAAGCTCACGTTAAAACCCAGATGCCAGAGCCACAGGAATCAGGTACATGGCATTTTTTTGTTTATAAAAATGAAAATAATATAGTCTGGCATGTGCCTGGTATTTACACTTGATACATTTTATCACTTTTTAAAAATTATATAAATGGAGGTTTAATAGCATTTTATAAAAAAAAATTTTTTTTCTGTATATTTTCTGTATGTCCTGTTTCATTTTATTTTTTTGGAGCAAAAAAAAATTAACCACGATTATAATAATTAAAAAGTAAAAAAAAAAAAAAAAAAAAAAAGTAAATTTTGTATCACTTTTTCTTTTATATGTTATAATAAGTACAGGTCAGGATAAGTATGTTGTCATTTTTACATAAATATATCTGTTATGTTGAATAATTTCACACATATTTTGACATTTTGTTTTCCCACAAGTTAATTGAATCATTAAAGTAGACACTTTACATTTAATAAGCTTTATATGTATATAAATCACTTCTGAATTTTATTTGATGCAGACACCAAAACTATTTAATTATATTAGTAGTAATTTAATTAAATATTTATTTAAATATCCCAAAAAATAATAATGATTATTCAGTTACATAAATTGTATTAATCTAATTTAATTAAAATTACAATTAAAAAAAAAAACATAAAATTGTAAATTTGTATGCAATGTTTCAAATTCAACGTCATGACAAAAAAGTTGTTCTTGTGCCTTTATCGTAAATATGCCTAAATAAGGTTAAAAAGTTAATGTTAATAATTGTAAATGGAGCCTCAAACATACAGTATGATGTTGTTGTCTTTTGAAATCAGTCACTGTATTATGTACCCATCAGATCAAAACATGTCCTCTGACCTCTCCATTGAGCTGAGTCTGCAAGAGAAGCCTCATCCTCTTAACAACTCTCTCTTCATGGAGGAGGAAGAGGACCTAGACGACGATGATGAGGAGCTGCCCAGCTTTTTGCAACAGGACAATAAAAGTGAGCGAACAATAAAATGAGCAAAAAAGTGTGTATGTGTATCCTATATATATATCCAATATATGCTTTGATATATTTGGTTTCCAGAGCCTTTGTCAATCTCAAAGGGACTTTGCGTGTGGTGCAAACTGAGGAAATATCCCTATTGGCCTGCAGTGGTAAGTTAAGCTCACTGTGCACACTATGGGTTTTGTGCCGTTTGTAACTCTTGATTTCATACTGTAGTTGATGACAAGTTGTTCATCCATGGCACAGGTTAAAAGTGTGAATCGCAAGAACAAAAAAGCCAGCATTGTATTTATTGATTGTTACCTAATCGACCAGAAGAGAATTAGAAAAGGGTAAGAATTTATCAATATCTTAATATCACTTATTTTTAGTGTCTATATGTGTGTATTTATAGTAAATCATCACATAATAAATTTGACATGTCTTAACAACCCTTTTTTTATCTGTAGGTTTTCTGTTTCCCTGCGAACCTTAAAACCTTTTGATTGTGAAGAATGTGAACATTTGGTGGTAAAGTGACATCTCTTTGACTTGTTTCCAAATTATTTTGCTTTTTCAGAGTGCATGCTCACTGTTTTCATTTTTCTGCCATTAGTCAACATTTGCTATACTGAGCATACTTTAAGAAATGGTGTATTTATTTTATGTATTCATTTTAGGACATTGCAAAAGAGAAGTATGGCAATGCTATAACCTGGTCTGTGGAACTGATATCAGACTATAGGATCCGCATTGGTATTTATTTCTCAGTGTTTTTTGTCTGTTTTCTTTTAGTACATTTAAACATTTTAATAAATTAGAAATAATATTTAACAGTCACCTTTTCAAACAGCAATTTACAAAAACTGTCTGAAACGCTGAAATTCAGATGTTTTCTGGCAGGATGTGGATCCTTCTCTGGTTCCTTCATCGAATACTGTGCTGCTGACATCAGTAGGTTTCCTTTCATTATAGATTTTCATACATATCTAACATGTTTTTAATTGCATGTTAGGGGTGCTAATTAATTACTTGTTAAAATGTAAGATTTAAGACTTTATTGTCTAAATCTGCATAAATAAAAAATATAAAAACTATAACACACATTGTAGGTGGTTAATTTATTAATCAATAAAATAGTAATAATAATTCATTTAAGTACCTGTGAGTAACAGTAATAATGTTAAAAACTTCCAATACTTACATTTTTAAGATTAAGTAGTACTTCAAAAATAGACTACATGCAGATGGTATTTGTAGTACTCCACGTTTTATGGTACTTTAACAATCAGTTAATTGATTGTTAATTTTAATAATAGCAGACTATGAAAATTTACAATCAATCAATGTCCCTACTCAACGTAAACCAGTTTAAAATCTCATTATGTATCAAGTAATTCTCATTCACCAGTGCTGGTTTAACAGAAATGGTCCCTTGATCCGATGATCCCAGGTTGTCCAGTGCGGAGGAAGTACTCCGAGGGGAAAGCTGTGCTCACCTTCCCCAGTCAGGAGATTCTGAGCGAGCAGTGTGACAGCTCTGATAATAACACGGAGGACATCGTCGTGGAAGAGCAAGATGAGCTTCTCTCCAAGAAAGTGCTGCCTGACCGATCCAAGGCTGCACGCAACCGTGACAACAAACAGTTGGTTGACTTCATCATCAGACGAAAAGTCGAAAAACGCTTATTGGTATGATCTCTACTGATATATTCATAAATGTTTTTAGAATTCCAGTATTTTTTTAATTTCAGACATGTTTATTCCATTATGACAGACAAATGTACACACAGCTAACTCTTCTGTCTGGTGCTCACAGGCAGTCATTAGCGGCCGTGAGTCCTCTAAATGGATGCAAGCCCTCCAGAAGCCTTCTCGCCCAGTGGTTGATGTCTACCTGGAAGATGAGGAGCAGGTTGATAAGGTGTACCGCTACCTGAACAAAGTCTGTGATAGTGCCCCACAAATAAACACCTGTCTAGAAAACATCCAGGCCGACCGGATCCGCCTTATTCTTGATGTGCTTCTGCCTGAGGTAATCGCCTTCATTTACACTACCATTTGGGATTGATAAGGTTTAATGTTTTTGAAAAAAAAGTCTCTTATGCTCACGATCGAAAGTGCATTAGAGACAGTAATACTGTGAAATATATTCAATATTTTGAAAGCTGAATTTTCAGCATCATTACCCTAGTTTTCAGTGTCATATGATCTTTCAGAAACCATTCAAATATGCTGATTCAGTACTCGATGAACTATTATTATCACTGCTGAAAACAGATATGCTGCTTAATTTTTTGTGGAAACCATGATATTTATTTTTAGGTTTCTGCGATCAATAGAGAGTTCAAATAACACCAATTATTTGAAATAAAAATCCTTTGTAATTGACTTTACTGTCACTTGTGATCAATTTAATGCATCCTTGCTAAATAATAGTATTATTATTATTATTATTATTTTTTTTTAAATCTTACAGACTCAACTTTTGTGTCTAATATGTTCCATGCTTCAGTGACATTTTTGCTTTTTAGGCCATAATCTATGCCATTGCTGGAGTCCACAAGCTTTCCCTGGAGAAGGCAGAGGAAAAGTATCGCAGAGGGCCGTGCTTTAGTAACAGGTAGAGTACTTGTGAACTCACTTGCCCTGAAAAACTGAATCTTGCATCTGTGTAACTTACAGCTGTTTTTATTTCATTGTGTTTTAGAGAAAGACAGGAGTTTGACATGATGATTGAACAGCAGATGAAGCTCAAGGAAATCACCCGGCATCATAGGCAGTGACGGCCCCTCTATTTTAAAACTAAATTAACTTTTATGAATTCTGTTCATATTTTTATGAATAGGAATATTTTCTTCAATATATTTTCTTTCTAATCATAGTATATAAGAAAATGTATTGAATGATTGTTGAATTGAATGATTTTTCATGTCAAAAAAGATTTTGCTGTTGATTGTAAATTAATCTGATTGTAAATGTTTATCAAATCTGAGACTTTATGAGCTGAATGGTGCTTTTAATGTTTGCAGTGTATAATAACTAAGTAAATGCCTTGTGCTAATACATAAATACATAATTTTACAAATAATGTAATATTCCTCAGATTAACTAAAACACATGTGGTTGCTACTTGTTTTGAAATGCTTAAGTGTGTGCTTGGGTTTTTGTAACTGTAACTGAACCCTGTCAAGCTGCGTTTACGATCCACATGGCTGATGTCTCTAAAAAGTGATGCCTTTTTAGCCACCTCACAATTCACAGTAATTTTCTGTGCATACAAGCATTTCTACACCGATGTGTGAAAAGATGCCAAAGTTGTTGCATTTTACTGCAACTGAATTCTGGTCTAATGTACATAATTTTATTCAGGACTTTGCAATTGATGTTTATCAATAAATCTTTATTTTTCAACACATAATATACTCTGTATTTTTGTAAACATTTACATCATTTGAAAAGTGTTTCTTTATATTTTAACAGTGTTGTGTAAATTGTTTGTTTTTTAAATACTTCATACATTGTGTGCCAACTTCCACAAATTGTGGCTGCTCAGCTACATCATCTCACATTCTTCATAATCTGCCTTTCCAGTTGGTCTGTTTACTATAAATGTAATATACAAGATTTAGTTGTTGATATTATAAAACTTGTCACTGAATGGAATGAAGTCCACCATGAAACTTTGAGGTATATGAAGAAGGTCCCCACGAGTGCCTACAGTATTTGTAGAATGGCCACACGCTGAAATCATGGCCCTTTAGAGGAATCTGACTCTCGAATACTGTGTGACCCACACACTGAGAGTGGAAAGACGTCTAATGTTCTTTGAGAGCATTGATCTGCGCACAGATTTTGAGTGCAGGGCCCAGTTTAATGTTCATAGCATTCATGAGATGGTCCTCTGTAAGCAGCAACAAAGCCTGTCCGTCAATCTCCTGTGACCGGAACTCTGCAGCAATATCATGGCACCCTTAAAGCAAGTGGAGGAGATGCAAAGATTAGCATATGATTCTAAAGATCATGTAGAAATCTATTTATTAGCAATTTATTCCTGTGGTCCAAAGCTGAATTTACCTGGTAAAGAGCTGATGAAGGAGCACACTTGCTCTACGCTCCACTGTGAGGGACTTGTGTCAAGAAGACAGTCAGAGCCGCTGCTGCTCTCCACTCTGCTCTGTTCTCTTTCTCTGTCTTGTTCCTTCTCTCTTTCAGCCTGCAAGCGCAGTCTTGTCGTCATCGGGCCTGGTGGATCCTCCTCTTCTCTCTCTATCCAAATTGAATTGGAGGCCCTCTGGTTGTTGTTGGTACGATGAGAGTCTTGCAGCTGCTAAGGAAATAATGTGGTACAGTAGGTCACTCTCACTTATTAATTATGCTATTGCATTGGATTGTATATTTTGGTTAAATGTTATTTCACTGACCTGCCTGAGGAAGTGTTCCCTGGACCCGTCATTTATGCGACTAGGTGGTCTCCCCCGCTTGCCCATGGGCCTTTGGGGCCAGCGGCCAAATTTTTCTGACCTGAACAGGTTTAGGCGCTTTTTACAGCTTACATTGAATCTGTAAGGTGTGAGAGATGAACAAGGCTGTGTGTGCTGCAGTATACAGTTTTATGAACACAAACTTGCTAAATTCTGTTTATGTATACAGTAAGTTTACGTCAAATTGAACTGGCAAAAAGGCAAATATCTTAAATGTGTTTTCCTCATTATATAAAAACATTCTTACAGAAATGAGTGCATATACACTTCTGTTCAACAGTTTGGGGTCAGTAAGACAAAATTATTTTTTTAACAAATTGTTTTTATTCAGCAAGTATGCATTTAATTGTGTGACAGTAAAGGCTTTTAAACTGTTACACAGAATCTATTTCAAATAAATGCTGTTCTTTTGAACTTTCTATTTATCAAAGGATCCTTAAAAGAAATGCATCATGGTTTTCACAAAAAAAAATTAGGCAGCACAACTGTTTTAAACAAGTTCAATACTGAGGTTTAGAACAATCCTTGAACCTAAAGTATGAGCAATAATAATCCTAAAAGTAATTATAATAATTCCACTGACACTATAAACTTCAAAAAGTGTGATTAACACTACCCATAGTGCTCTTTACCTTCTGACGCATGTCATGGAGCAGAAGCGTTTGGACCTGAGGAAGGTATGAGCGAAGCCTCTCTTCCCACAGAACTCACATTCGAGTACAACAGGCAGGTTTTCAACTGTCTGTTCTGAAAAAAGAAGAAATTCTGAAAGAAAGGCTCATATTGACTCTGTGTGTTAATAAGAAATGTGCTAATGAGCCCACCATCCTCAGCAGGTGGGTTATCAAGGTCGGAATCGGTGGAGTTCTCCAGATGGTCCGCATCCATCAGGCAGTCATCCTGGGTTGATTCTCCGTTCTCTCTATCTTCTGGTAGTGTGGCCTGCAGGTTCATCTCTAAAGAAGTATGTCTCACCTGATAAAAAAGACCAGCACATCAATAATGGACTTACCAGACATATTTTTTGAGATGCTTTTGTGGTTTCGACTTCTGAAAGTATGGAGCACTTTGTGACGGGGACTTTAATACCCGGTTGATCTGAATGTTTGGCCCCAGACCCTCACCAGGCCGTCTTACTCTCTGCTCTGAGGGAGTGAGCGATCTTTGAGCTTCATGGCAACACTAGAGAACCATGGGCTTCATTAGGGCCTCATGGCAGCAGTGAGTTGCTATGTTGTCAACCAGTGGACATACCGGGAACGGCTCCAGGCCCTCTCGGATGACGAAGCCCTCAATGAAGTGTGTGAGGATGTGAGGTCTAACGATGGCCTGTGAGGGCCGACCCTCAGGGTTCCCTGGGAGGCTGGCTGGGGGAAGCCTGCTGGTGCTTCTTACCGCAGAGGAGAGGAGGGGAGGTGGGGGACTGTTGGCATATGTGGGGTCCTCCGGTGACTGGATCACAGATCTGCTCGATGGTTCGCTCGGTTGGTCCAGATCAGCTATGGTTAGAGTAGAAGTCAGGTTAGAGTTCTGCAGACCACTTTGCTAGTCTTTAATGTATATATAAGATACCTGTACAGTTTTCTGGTTGTGCTGTTACATCTTCAGAGCATCCCTGGGGCTCGTCTGGTGGGGACAGCGGTGGCGGTGTGGGCGTTCTGTTCTGAGGACACCGACGTTCTACATCCTTCACCAAATCCATGCTTCCACTCTCCTTCAACAGCAGTGTTGCCTGCCAAATTTCATAATAAGCATAATGATTAAAATAGTATATTTAAATGAATAGTTCACCCAAAATATATTCTGTCATCATTTACTTATCCTCAGTGTTTTTCCAAACCTATATGATTTTCTTTCTTCTATGGGACACAATAGAATACAGTGTTAAGGTCTTTGCACACCGAGTCTGAAATTCTCGTCTGAAATTTTCGCATGTCAATGATAGCGTAGACAGGTAGATCATGATGATAATTAAATAAAGAATACAAAAAGTAAGACAGTTTTCACATGTTGTTTTTGTTAAAGGTTAATATCTTTAAACTGATTTAAGAATGTTTGAATGACATTTTCATCAACTAAAATCAGATGGCATTTTAAGAGTAAAAGAATAAAAATTACATAAATATTGACTAGAAGGATATTTTCATCAGAAGTCAAAAGCTATGACTAAAAATCCTGTCTAAATAAAATGAATATGACATGACGAAATATTGATTATTTTTAAAGGACATTTAAAAGACAAAGACGAAAACTATGACTATTTACACTATTTTAACTGTAAAAACTCTTACTGTTTTCGAAGAATAAGAAGTTGCTATGGTAAAATTGGTAAAAATGTTTACAGGCATTTATTTAACTGTAATAATTATTAAAATATTACAATTTAAAGTAACTGTCCTATCCTAGTGTATTCTAAAATGTAATAAATGTCTGATAGCAAAGCTGAATTTTTGGCATTCATTACTCCAATCTTCAGTGTCACATGATCCTCAGAAATCATTCTAATATGCTGATTTGGTGCTCAAGCAACATAATTATCAATGCTGAAGACAGTTTCAAGATTTTTTTTATCAATAGAAAGTTCAAAAGACAATTTATTTGAAACAGAAGTCTTTTGTAACAATGTAAACATCTCTACTGTCACTTTTGATCAATCCTTGTTAAATAACAGTATTAATTTCTTAAAAAAACGAATTCTTACGGATCCTAAATTTATTTATGTACGCTAGTGTAGCTTCAAAGAAAACCCAAAAAAGCACCATAAACATCATAAATGTAATCTATACATGTCATATAGTATATTCTGAGCCTTCTGTAATCATATGACAGCTTTGTGTGAGGAAAAGACTAAAATTTGTTGGTCACTAAAAAAAACTTGATTTCATTCATTCATGCCTGTCCATATTCAAGTGAATGGTCATGTTCAAATTTTCGTTTATGGAAAAGAGCAGTCTGGACACTCCTTACATAAAAATATCCCTTTTCTCTTCCACTGTAAAATAAAATAAGGTTTCAAACAAAATGATTGTGACTAAATGAGGACAGAACTGAATTGCTTTGAATAAGACTAACCGAGGGAGCTTCTGTTTGTGTGGCAGGTTGCACCTTTAGGTCCACTGCCACTGTCTGTGGTGGCGGCAGATTCTGAAAAGGCAACTGAACCACTGCTTCAGTGACTGGGATCTCCTCCTCAGACACCAGCATGTGGTCAGACTGGACAGCTACGGTCTGGACTGAGCGGAGAGACAGTCTCTGTGGCTGGACCAGCCTGGGCAGAGCCATGGTGAGAGGAGGGGGGCTGGACAGAGGTGAATACTGGGACACCGGCTCTAGCACTGGGCCCAGATGAAGCGGTGGAGGGTCAGGGAGCACTGCAGGGGGAGACACCATTGCTGATTGATTGGCTGGCTGATTTGAAGAGGAGGGCACTGAGAGGAACTCAGTGTGCTGTGATTGGACGGTGGCTGTAGTGGGAGTGGTACGGGTCTGCAGGGCGAGGGGTGGAGGAGAGCTGTCCTGCGGCATGACACGCAGCGCAATGGGCTGGACCTGTCTGTGAGCAGTGGAGCTCTGCTGGATGAAGAGCTGGTGTGGCGCCACCCTTTGGCCAGAAGGGCAATGCAGCTGGTGTCTGACTAAAGTATGAGACTGGACTGGTGTGAAGGTTGCTGCAGTAGAGACAGTCATTAGGAGCAAACAGAAAGTGTTCAGTTTAAACAGTTCAGAGATCTTTGAAAAGAAAAACAGATGAGTTATAGAAGTGAATCTCAACATTTTTTTAATTTTTGACCATTTTTAGTTAGAGAAACTAAGAGTGGCACTGTTAAAATAATTAAATCCCATAATTCCAGAAGTTTTAAGAATTGAAAGTTCTTCAGGGTTCACACTCTTTATGACAAATTAATTCACATGATTTTTCCAGCTGTTAATGATTACAGGATAAGTTTTTTTTAAAATGATGTTTACTCACAAATAGCAATTTCTCAACATTTTTAACCAATAAATTATGTTGACAATTCTTTTCTAATTGACATAAATAGGGTTATATATATATATATATATATTCATATATATTGATTATATATGCATATATTTAACCTTTATTTATTTATATTATTAATTTCTGTGAATTTCCAGATGTAGAAATATTTAATTTGATAAAATCAATAAAAATTTTAAACCATCTTGAGGCCCCCTAGTGGATCCTGGTTGAGAACCACTGTGTTACGATATGTAGCTTAACCAATATGAAATTATTTTTGTTGTTTTGCAATTAAAATAATTCTGCTTTCTCCAATATTTACTACATTTACATTATTCTGCATTAACAACAGTGAAAGTAATGGAGCTGGAAATGTGATCTTGTGACTTACAGGGAGGAATGAGTGGTTGGGCTGATGGTGGTTGAGTACCATCGGTCAACAGTGACTCACTTCTAGAAGTTTCTGCCAGGTTCTGGGACAGCTGTGTGGACTTCAGTGGGCAAATGGACATCTTGGGCAGGGGGCACACCAGCGTCTGACCTTGAAGAGAAGGCTTGATCTGGACGTTCTGGGGAGTAGCAAGAGCTCCAGGAGGATGTGTGCGGAGAGCTAAACTCTGAACCTTGCAGAGGACAAAACATGCTCAATGAATGTGGAGCATCACTGTTCATTTTATTGCAATATATTGGGTCATTTATTGTAGGGGGGGTCCCAGATCACATACTTATGCACTATTCTATGACGTTTAGTAGTATAAATAGCACGAGTAGTGGGTTCACTGAAAATTCCACAAAAAAAGTGCACTATAAATACATGGAAGATGCACTTAAATAACCAGGGAAAAAAGTTGTTGGAAAAAATGTTTGACACTTCATGCACAAAACTGTAGCAGCTTTAATTCTATAGCCAAGGGGGAGGGGCTATCAGACTCTGATTATTAACGACAAAATAACACTATAATATTCATATATGGTTGAGTACATAGTGCATATGTACATAATGTATAAGTGCATAGTGCGTCATTTGGGGTGCAGATTATGTGTCCATGACTGATATTATAAACAGGATGCATGATGGAGATAGTCATAAATGTATTTGATAGGTTTAACTCTGTTTAGTTAAATGTTGTTAAATTATTATTGCAAAAAAATAAACAGCCAATTTGTATTCCCCCATTCATTATTACATGATATTTAATTTATAAAATGTTTAATGCTTATACAAATATATAAATGACTGGATTAAATTAATTAATTTAAATTCCAACAACAATCTATATAAAATAACTCTGAAAATATGATTTTATCTTTATTTATTGTACATCAGTAACTTTATCAAATAAATAAATATATTGTATTATCATATATTTTATATATTATATTATTTACTACATAATTAAATGCATAAATACATTTGACACAAATGGCACCCATTAACCCATAAATTGTCTTACCTGTGATGATGCTGATTGAGAGGACACTGAACTCACGAGAGTCAGATCAGGTTGAACAGCAGCTACAGTGGCAGCAGGAGTAAGAATCAGCTGCAGGTTAAGAGACAGTGACACGACAACAGAAGAAAGAACACAAAACAGAATCAGGTCAAGTCAGTGGAGACTTCAGAACACCAATGAACTCTGATGCTCTTAGTAACTATCTGCTTACCATCTGAGTGCGCAGATACATTTGGGCCTGGCTACCTGTGGGAGAGCTGTTTCCTAGAAGCATGGCCTGCTGGGATATGGCTCCCGCTGTGCTATTGGAGCTAGTGACCTGGATGCGACCTATTGGCTGAGTTACAGGAGAGGTTGGCATGGTGATCTAGAGGGAGAGAGGGGTTTTCCTATGTAATTTATCTTTGATCAAAATCTTAAAGGGCTAGTTCAACAAAAAATTAAAATTCTGTCATCATCTACTCAAGTCAATCTAAACCTGACTCTGGAAAAAAATGCTGTGGAAGTCAATGGCTACCGTTTGGTTACCAACATTTTTCAAAATATCTTTTTTTTTTTTTTTATTCAACAGAAGAAAGCAACTCAGACATGTTTGGAACAACATGAGGGTGAGAAAATGATGACAGAATTTACTTTCCCTTTAAATGTCTGGATAAAGCCTGAACATATTAGCTATTTTACAAAGAACAGATTTATTTTACATTTATAAGCAAAGGACTTTTCGCAAATAAATTTACATTACACTTTTTATGGGGCTCTTTTTTCCAACAAAATGTTCAAATGAGATCATGTGGTCCATCTACATGAAACAAAAATAGGTTTGTGACAAAAGTGTATAAAAAATGAAAGCACTCACTGATGTTTGAGAAACACTAGCCAGCTGAGTTACATTCCCATTGGATGATGGAGGGGAGGAGGTGGGCTGCCTGCCATTAGTTTGTGCGGCCTGATAAGAAGTAGCATTATATTATATTATATTATATTGCACATATTTTCATATATATCCTCATACCTGCTCTGTAGTGGTCAGGATTTGTGTAGCCGTGAGGTTTTGTTGATGCTGCTGTTGTAGTGCAGCTGTTTGCAGCAGGATATGTTGTTGTTGGGCAGCATACATCTGTTGCAGGTACTGAGCTGTCATGCTCTGTGGTCTGTGTAACGTCTGCTGGATTACCTAGCAAAACACCACATCATAGGCTTCACACGGCCTCAACTTTTTGCCCATTTTATTTACTCAAAACCACAACAAAGGCATGGCATATGAATATTACATTAGCCTCAAAGCAATGTTCAGAATTTGGCTACTTTAATAGGCTGTTGCTATTCTTTCTCAGTGTTAAATAAAACAGGATACATTAGCATTGTGTGATACCATTTGTTTAATATGTTATACCGTTGATACCGGTGGGGAATTACCTGGACTGCATGTCTGTCTGAAGTGATGTTTCCCAGAGGGATGGCGTTGGGCTGGGTGTCTGTGGGAGTGCTGGATCTGGGTGTAGAGCTGGTGGTGGGTGCAGTGCTGCTGGAGGCTGTTGTCACACAGCCGTCACCCTCCATCTCTTCCTGACTCTGTTTATCTGTGTCGCCCATCAGAAGAAATATAAAAAAAATACAGAAAGATTAAAAAATTGAGAGAATATCCTGTATTCTGTAATCCACTTCTGTTTAACTGCATGGTTTGCTGGTTATTGGGTTATTTAGCTCATTGAGTTTGATTTAAGTAGAACTAGTTAATTTAGAACTTAACTTATTTAGATTTTTTTAATTACAACATATTTATTGGCATATTTGAGAACTATGAAAAAAATTATCCTATGTTACCTTTTTAGTTTATTACTAAAGGTAAATGTTTGCAATTACGTTGCAGAAATTAGTACAGACAGTTTCAGTTACCAAAAAATTTTTTTTTACATTAAAATACTAGAGTAAAAATATTTTTTATTATAGAATTAAATACACTTAATGTTATATAGAATTAGATTATCAGTCATAAATATTAAAAAAAACATAACGTAGCCTATGCTGTATTTAATAGATATGAATTATGTATTATTGTGTGAAAAATGTATGAATTAATGTGAATTCTGGGTGTGATGTGTGATTAATTAGGTCCATCCCATGTCATAACCTGAGATCAAACAGCCAGATCAATCAGGACCACTAAAAACAAGTCATTCTTAAGAAATCTCAAATGCATTTATAAATTCAGTATTGCTCAAAGGGTCCCAAAATAAACAGACATAAACATAACACCAATAAATATTCTGGAAATTAAAGTGATTAACACACTACAATATGAATGCTTGCACCAATATGGCCTTTCAGAATCACATTTCACATTTATAACACATTACTAAATACCTTGAAAATTCACAAGTTTACAAAATTCCAAACTCATAAAAGTCATTAGCTTTAATTAAAATAAATAATTAATTTAAATGTATAATTAAAATGTAGGCTACAACTTAATGTACATATATAGATGTACAGTAATAGTAATTCAAACAATGTCATAAATTCATTTTTATTTTATAAGATTATTGAAAACTATTTTATTTAATAAGCTATAATGTTACATTTACAATATCAGTTTGATAAAACTGTTATAAGAAATAGAGTATTTGCGGTTTTACATCTGCATTTAATAAAATTTAACAGCAATGAATTGTAGAATGGATAGTTTATATAAAATCTGACGTTTCAAAAATTCAGCATGTTGGTCGATTTCTGTGCACAAATGTCGCTTGTTTTCTAGATCTGCATTTTTACGGTTTTTAATATTAAAACTATGTAATTCATTTTCTCTGTCGGATTACAGTATTTGTACAGTACCGTCTATGTCATACTGTCATACATACAATATTTTTTGGGAAAATAATTGATTAGAATAGGCGAAAATAATGAAGCGGGAATGCATATTGGTTTATGCATATTATTGTGCTACCAGCGCTTTCTTTTGCAGCGAACTTCATTCGATATTTACAACTGAGGGATTTTTTTGAATTAAAAAAATGTTTAATATTAGTTTATGCTATACGATATTTTGTATCCAGACACACTATCCAAAATATATGAGCTAGCCGATTAAAAAGATCATATTACATAGATAGGCTAGATATTCACAGATAGCCTAGGAATTCTAATATTTTTCCCTCCCTAAAGGTCTTTCAATAGGCTAAATAGTATAAACCTCCTTATGGACAACCATAATCAGTAAAATAAATTATTTACAATGTAATGAAGATCAACAGAGAAATTTAAATAGCCTAACTAAAATATAAAAAGCCTATTAGCATTTACCAAACTTAGTATCAATTGTAAAATGATTGTAATCCGTTTAAAGGCAAAGGAAGACTATAAAGAAATAATTTGATGTTATATAGCATAAAATAGTATTTAAATATAGTCTAATTAAATAAAAAACCCATGCACGTCTGAATTATTTAATACGGCTTTTGTAGAAAAAAAATCAATAAAATATATGTGACTTCCAAATTTGACTCAACTTGAACTCGCGTGTTATGGGTTATTAAATCAACATTGTTACAGTAGGATACGCGGCATTTTAAATTTAGGATATCACTTAATTATTGCAATAATCGGAAATACTTAAAAACAGACTGTCGTCGCTTACGAAGTGCGTTGTAGAATATCTCGGCAGGCCGAGTGTGTCCCTCAGTCATCTGTCTACAGTCCTAACTGCTTCTAACCCAGTGACACGGAGAAACGCCCACCTCTCCAGTCGAGCCCACCATGACATTCTTCATGTGGGACACTGAGATGTCTTTTAACAAACGATTTGACGGGAATTATTTTTCAAAATATGTTTTTATTAAGACTTTCCGTCTCCGTCATTGGGGAATCATGCGATCATGACGCTTTTGTCCCATGCAGTGTTGAAGGCGCATCTGATGAGTTACCTGGCTGATATGAATATGAGACGTGAGCGCGCGCTGCTGTGCTCTGTCACGGCCCCAGTCATGTTGTAATGCGACAGCGCGCTCTAAAATGGAGATAAAAACAAAACGCTACGAGGCTGAGAAATTTCTGAGCCAGCAGCACCACTTGCTGTGTAGGAGGACTTCTTGCAGCGCTGCTCTCCACGTGAATTCTCACCACTGGCCCTTTTTTGGTTATCATTCAGGGCCTAATAAAGTCACTAATGGTAGGCTATTGCATTATTAGTTGTATATTCAGTAGTCAAAAAACGCTAATAGGCTACTTGTAGTTTCTGATAGTTTGCATTAGTAGGCTTGATTTTCTGTAATTGTGTTCGACAAATTATTAACTTCGTGTAAAATACAGTCATTTTGGCTACTTAAATTTCACCAGCGACAGTATTAAAAATCAATAAATGAGCCATTAAATGTTGATAAATGAGATTGTTTATGAAATATCTATGTAATAGGGATGATGTTGCCTATAGATTCATGGTGCGTATTTCTGTACACTTTTTATAAGAAATTTAACACAAGGAAAGCAACAGTCTGTAATATTAATTCTCAAATAATTCTGATTGGTTGATTGATTGATTGATTGTACAATGCATAGGCCTATATGTTTATTGGTGGATTTTAAATGTTTTAAACTGTGTAATGAAATTGCACACGTGGAGTTTCATTAGGAGGGCATCGGCTTCATTTGCACATCAATTTCAGTCTGCATTGCAAAGTCCTAAACGTATTAAAATATTATGTTTTTTAAAACCTCTAAGGATATACGATTTGATAATATTGTCAAAATGACATGGTTCAGTAGACTAGGCTAGTTACAGCACAGTCTTGTATCTAGTAGGAATCTGCGGTAATCTAGTACAGTAGTTTTGCCACTAGAAGGCGTATTACACCATGAATTATAGAAGTGTATCATAAAATGATTCTTGTAGCACGCAAGAATCCGTACGAATGACTCTTATGAAATGGTTCTTTTAGTGAATATAAAACATACCGAATAAGTGATAATATGAATAGGTTATTTTTATTGAATCAGTCGGAACAGTTACTTAATTAATTTGACTTAATAATGAACAAGTTATTACTTTCTTCATGACTGCCTCGGTTACTGTGTTATGCTGTACAAGTCAAATCAAGTGAAGTCGAGCTTTATTGTCATTCTGCTACATGTGTGGACATATAGTGGAACGAAATGTCGTGTCTCGCAGGACCACGGTGCTACATACTAGTTAAACATAAGATAAACATACAACCCCAAATCAGAAAAAGTTGGGACAGTATGGAAAACGCAAATAAAAAAAGAAAGTAGTGATTTCTAAATTTACTTTGACTTGTATTTCATTGCAGACAATATGAACACAAAATATTTCATGTTTTGTCTGGTCAACTTCATGTCATTTGTAAACATACATCCTTTCCTGTCATTCAGACCTGCAACACATTCCAAAAAAAGTTGGGACAGGAGCAATTTAGGGCTAGTAATGAGGTAAATTGGTTAAATAATGATGTGATTTGAAACAGTTGATGTCAACAGGTGATTGTAATTATGATATGGTACAAAAGCATCCAGCATAGAAAGGTCTAGTCCTTTAGGAGCAAAGATGGGCCGAGGATCGCCAGTTTGCCAACAAATATGTGAGAAAATTATTGAAATGTTTAAAAACAATGTTCCTCAAAGAAAGATAGGAAGAGATTTGGATATTTCACCTTCAACAGCGCATAACATAATTTAAAAGATTCAAGGAATCTGGAGGAATTTCAGTGTGTAAAGGACAAGGGCGCAAGCCTAAGCTGAACAACCGTGATCTCCGATCCCTCAGGCGGCACTGCATCAAGAATCGTCATTCATCTATAAGCGATATCACCACATTGGCTCAGGACTACTTTGGCAAACCTTTGTCAAGTACCACAATACGTAGTTACATCCACAAATGCCAGTTAAAACTGCACTGTGCCAAAAGGAAGCCCTATGTTAACAGTGTCCAGAAGCGCCGTCGACTTCTCTGGGCTCGGAGGCATCTGGGATGGACCATCACACAGTGGACGTGTACTGTGGTCACGTGAATACAGGTATTTTTTGTGGTCAGATGAATCCAAAAGCCAGGGTATTCATCAGGTATGGGGTTGTGGGTCAGAATGACGCCGTTGGCTCCGGACCAAAAAGGTAACTTGGATCATCCAGACTGTTACTTCAGTGAACAGTGCTGAAAAATAGTGGAGCATCAATATGCTTGTGAAGACATCTTTTGCAGGAAGGTGGGACAAAATTGCACTTCTGTGATGGCACCATTAATGCTGAAAATTAAACATTTTCACAATATGCTGCACATCTTTGTGAAAAGGAAGAATGGACAAAATTACACCTGAAATGCTTTACTTCATCACTTGCAAGTGAATGACAGGAAAGGATGTATATTTACAAATGACATGAAGTTGACCAGACAAAACATGAAATATTTTGTACATAGTGGTAAATGCTTTATCCACAACTTTTTTTTTTATGTGTTGCAATCTGAATGACAGGAAATAACTACTATACATATTTACAAATGACATGAAATTGTTGACCAGACAAAAATTTGCAGAAGAGAGTATTGTCTATAGTGCAAAAATAATTTTGTAGTGCAATGCATAAGAAAAACAAGTAAACATGAGTCTTTGTAGCAGGGAGTGTTTATAGAAAGTGTCTTTTGTGGGAAGCAGCGCATAGTGCAAAAATAATTTTGTAGTGCAATGCACAAGTAAACATGAGTCTTTGTAGCAGGGAGTGTTTATAGAAAGTGTCTAGTGTACATATAGTGGGATGAGTGTGTTACTACAGGTGGTTTGTATAGCCCACTCACCTGTGTGTAGCACACTCAGAATTGCACTTAGGAAAATTGTCAACAGTTTTAATGAGTTGGGGGGAGGGGGCTGAGGTGTTCATGGTTTCAGAGGGAGACAGGGAGATTGGAGTTAAGAGCTCTCACAGCCTGGGGGAAAAAGCTGTTGAGCAATCTGACAGAGCGAGCTTTGATACTCCGGTACCTTCTACCTGATGGCAGGAGCTGGAAGAGGTTGTGGGAGGGATGGGTGGGGTCCTTCACGGTGCTGGAGGCCTTGCTGGAGCATCGTGCAAGGAAAATGTCCAGGATGGAGGGGAGAGGGGCACCGATGATCTTTGCGGCAGTGTTCACTGTCCGTTGTAGGGTCTTGAGGTCAGCAGCACTGCAGTTCCCATACCAGACAGTGATGCAGGTGGTCAGCACACTCTCAATGGTGCCCCTGTAGAATGTGGTGAGGATGGGTGGAGGGAGACTTGCCCTTTTCAGCCGGCGGAGAAAGTGGAGGCGCTGTTGTCCCTTCTTGTTGAGTGACGTGACGTTGGTGGTCCTCTGTAATGTGCACCCCCAGGAATTTAGTGCTGCCGACTCTCTCCATGGTTGAGCCGTCGATGGTCAGTGGGGGGTGGTCAACAGAGTTTCTCCTGAAGTCCATCACAACCGCTTTTGTCTTACCCACATTGAGGGACAGGTTGTTAGCACCACACCATTCAGCCAGCTGTACCACTTCCTCTCTGTAGTGCATTTCATCATTGTTTCTAATGAGGCCTACCACAGTTGTGTCATCAGCAAACTTGATGATGTGGTTGGAGCTGGACTTGGCAGTGCAGTCGTGAGTCAGCAGCGTGAAGAGCAGTGGGCTGAGCACACAGCCTTGTGGGGCACCTGTGCTCAGTGTGGTAGTGCTGGAGGTGTTGCAGCCGACACGGACTGACTGAGGTCTTGCAGTTAAAAAGTCCAGGATCCAATTACAGAGGGAGGTGTTAAGGCCCAGCAGGTTTAGTTTGTGGATGAGCTGTTGTGGGATTATTGTGTTGAATGCTGAGCTGAAGTTGATGAACAGCATTCTTACATAAGAGTCTTTCTGTTCCAGGTGAGTAAGAGCTAGGTGGAGAGTGGTGGATATTGCATCGTCCGTGGAACGGTTTGGATGGTATGCAAACTGGAATGGGTCCAGCGTGTTTGGGAGACTGGACTTGATGTGATGCATGACTAACCTCTCAAAGCACTTCATCATGATTGGGGTCAGTGCTATGGGACGATAGTCATTCAGACAGGACACAGGTGATTTCTTTGGTACTGAAATTATGGAGGTGGATTTGAGAAATGTGGGGACGACTGCCTGGCTCAGCGAGGTGTTGAAGATGTCTGTTAGGACATCCGTCAGCTGTGCAGCACAGTCTCTCAGTACACATCCAGGTATGTTGTCAGGGCCCGCAGCCTTTCGTGGGTTAATCCTGGATAGGGTCTTCCTTACATCGGCTGGAGAGAGACAGAGTACCTGGTCGTTTGGAGATGTGAGTAGTTTCAGTGCAGGTGTGTCGTTCTGTATTTCAAATTGTGAGTAGAAGTGGTTGAGTGCATCTGGTAAGGATGTGTCATCGTCACTGGCCTGTGGCGGGGGCTTGTAGTCAGTACAATTTACATTTAGCAGACACTTTTATCTATAGCGACATGAGGACAATAGAAGCAATCAAAACCAACAAAAGAGCAATAATATGTAGGCTAAATGCAGTGACAAGTCTCGGTTAGCCTAACACAGTACACGTAGCAAGGTTTATTATATAAGAAATAAAAAAAACAAGTGGGCTAGATAGAATAGGAAAAGAATAGGCAACGCTAGTGTTAGAGGGTTTTTAAAATAAAAATAAAACAAGTCAAAAGAATAGAAAAAGAATAGAGAATGCTATGTCAGAGGGTAATTTTTTTAATAATAAATACAAAGAAAGATAGAATAGAAAAAGAATAGAGAATTAGAGGCTAGAGGCTTTTTAAAATAAAAATAAAACAACTCAAAAGAATAGAATGCTAGTGTGTTAGTGGGTCATTCTTATAATAAATATAAAGAAAACAAGTAGAAAAGAAAAAGAATAGAGAATTATAGTTTTAGAGGCTCTTTTTTTAAAGAAAACAAGTTTTAGAATAGAAATAGAATAGAGAGTGCAAGTATTAGTTTAAAGGACTGCACTTAGTCAGCATTTCAAAAGTCATTAAAAAATATTTTTTATTGTATTATTTTCCTGATTTACTATAGACCTATCTGTTCTATTGACATCTTTGAATTGCATTTTCCCCAAATATTTCTCATTCAAAACTAGTAGAGAAATCTTAAAGAGGAATCGGTACCAGCTAGAATCGTTAAGTTGCTCATGAAACCCATCTCTACTCGTTTCTAGCCTCGCAAAAGGATGCGAGCTACTTCCTTGGCTACTCTTCTCCACCCTCTTCGGAGTCTGTGTGGTATAATCGGAATGCCACCGGACGCTTCCATCCAATCAAACTCATTTGAACATAAATATCATATATATCCAACATTAATCGTATTGCGGGCGTTTAATATTTTCACCTTCTCTAAACTGTCTAGACAAATTATTTTCTGATACTAACAGTAACTAATAATGTGTAATGTTTTTGGTGGAAATCCCCCCCATCCCCCCTCCACATTCCGCTGTTTGGATCATTCCGTCTCGAGGCCTGAGCGAGAGAAGGGAGTGTTTCCCGTCAGACACAGAAGTTTTACTAGTCCTAATAATTTCTGTCAGAACTTGAGTAATAAGACAGACCTATTCTACCACCGGGGCCAACACTATTTTGGACCAAGGAATAAGTCCAGTTTTCTAATTCCGGTAGTTACTTTTTCTTTTCGTCAGACGACAGCGGGCTAGCCTCAATAGCTAAGTTAGCTCGCTAGCCGGACTACGGGGAGTTCATAATGCCCACGCTGCGGGACAGCACCATGTCCCACCCCGGAGAAAACCCGCACCAGGTCCGGGTAAAAGCTTACTACAGAGGGTGAGTAGCCAGTGAGACTCTGCGCTGTCTTTTTAGATGTTTCACTACACTTATTCTCTTATCTTGACCTCTTTAATTGTGTGGTTTCGGGATATACACAAATAAATGATTAGCCAGCTAGCAGACAGTGTTAGCTAAGCCCAAAACAAAACTCCTATGAAGTTGTCAAGTGAAACCAACTCCATCCGTTTCTCCATTTCTTCCTCTACAATTGGTCTTTCTTCCCGTCTCATAATAGTTAACGTAAACATACTGATTATATGTTTGTGTATTGTTTGTGAGTTAAGATAATTATGGCTTTTGATGTGATGTTTTCAGAGCTGCGCCTGTCATGTAGCCAGATATGTCTACCTGTCTATTATAACGTTTGCGTTCTCTGTCACATTTAGGTGGTTCTATATAACAGTATAATTAAGGAAAACTACAGTCACAGATACTTGTAATGGAACTCATTAAATGATATATGTAAACAGTTTGTTCATGCGTTATGAACACATTATATTGATCATATTATTTATCTAATATTATGACAGATTTATTTCTAAACGAGTATATCAGTGAATTGTTAGCAGAATGGGACGTAATGACCTGTAAATTTGTTTCTTATTCCTCTTACTGTTTAGGGAACGATTCTTGGGGTTGCTATGAAAATATATATATTTTATGTGCAATTGTGCATAAAGGAGCACATTTATGCATAACTGATTTTCAGTCAGATTTCCTTTCATGGTGTGCTTGTCATGCACTTGAAAAACTTGTATGACAAGTATCTTTTGCCAGACCTGTTGGAGACTGATCTATTCACACTCAACATCATCGCTATTGTATGTGTGCAGCTGTCTTGATGATTCAGTCAGTTTCTGTCAGTTGCTGATGATAATATTAATAGTAGTAGTAGTAATAATAATAATTCTTATAATATATTAATAATATATTATTATCATTATAGGGAATTGACAGGTCCACTGCCATTAGTGTGTGTGAACTGGCCTCAGTGATGTTGAACATCTTCAAGGAAACCTATCATCCACCATGATACCATACTTTGTTTTTTAAATCTCAGTTTCAGTGAAACGGATTTAATTTTGGCTTTGAGGAAAAGCTCTGTGGAGAGCGTGAATTGATGGCTCATGACTTATAAAAATAGTAGCACCGAATTCCTGGGTGTGGACAGTTTTGAAACCCACCATTTGTCCCTATATGTGTGTTCCCTTTGGTTTCTGTTGTTTTTCAGCAGGTCATTTTAGCCAATCTTTGAACCAGTTTCAACGCCCTTTTTCTGTATTAACCTCTATTGTGGCCGCGATTGAGGCGATCAGAGGTTGTTCCTTTGGTGTATGGTGGCCTTAATGGCAGGTTTCTGCCTGAATGCAGTAGAGTCTTGAATAGAGTGAAGGACAAATTACTCACTGCACCTTTTATCTACTGTTTGAAAGCCCCTGAAGCCTGGCAAAGATGAAATTCACAGCCTTTATCCACCTCCTCTTTTTTTTTCTCTGCCCTCTGTTCTTTCACTTATTGCTCTCTTTCTGTCACTAATCTGTGTTTTTATTTTGCTCTTTCTTATGTGTTGTATGTCTGTAATAAGCATGTCTTTAAGGGGATTTGACCTATATTGCAACTCGTTTCTGAATTTTTCTGTGGATGTCAAATACAGAAGAGATGTTACTTTATGTCTCTGCCAGATGTCATGGTCATCTGACTTAAAAAGATAGTTCACCAAAACTAAAAATTATTTACCCATCCTCAGGTCATTCCAATCCAAACCTTTATGACTTACTTTCTTCTGTGATTGGGCTGTGCAATATCAGTAACTGTTGTTATTATTTTTCACAAAAATTTTAATCTTGATTATTAATCACAGTTGTTCTCAGTTGAAAAATTTATATTTCAGAATGTCATAATGTTTTTCATAAATCAAGAGAATGCCCACAGGGTTTGTTTTACCTCACATAGTTTCCTGATTTACTTTATTTTTTATATATATTAACACACTTTCTACATTGTAAAGACTGTTAAAAGTTTATTCTCAAAGCTAATACATTGAAATGCCTAATTAATTTCAAAAATTTAAAGTTATTGTAATTGAGACTGTTAAACTGTTAACTATTGTCTGTTTTTTATATCAGTAGTGCTCGGATTGGGGGATTTAAACTAGAGATGCACCGATCGACCGGCCAGGGACCGGAATTAGCCGGTTTTCCGCATGACCGGCCGGTCAGTCTGCCGATTCTGAGCCGGTCTGTTGTGACGTCACACTTACGGCGACTGATAATGTATTTATATCGTGCCAGATGAGGCTCGTGCAGCCTGAGTGAGTGTGTGTGAGAGACTCGTGCAGAAATCAAAACAAATGAGCACAACAGAACACACAAAGTTATAGATGCAAACTGCAGTAGAAAATACATTTATAATATATGATTTAGGTACGCAACATTGCACGACCAAAATGTTTCAACATGATTGCAATGTGATCTTATACAATAGTAGTTCAATAAACAAGAAGTTAAAATTAAGTGACTTACATTTTAGACACAATATTGACTGTTTCTGCTCTTTTTCGCTGATGACAATATTCCAATCAAAGCCACAGCAGAACTGTTTTGTGTCTCCGAGCAACACAGCGGTATTTCGTTACTGAATGAATCCACGTTTTTGAACGAATCAAGTGAGTCTATGATTCAGCAAACCGTTCATAAAGACAGTAGTCACTTGCCTCGTTTCTGAATGAATCAGCCATTTGAAAGATTCTGTTGAATAAAAGACTAATGACTCACTCATTCAAACAGTCATTTGACGCCACCTACTTGTTTGGTTTCATATTTAAAACTATCATTGCAGTTTTCCCAAAAACAAATTTATTTGTATGTTTAAAAATATTTAAAACATTGCCTGCATTCGCGACCATTTTTGTGTGAGTAAAAATTTGACGTGGTCGCACTTGTGCGAGTGCATGGTCTGCACTGCTCCAAAGCGTCTGCTTCATACAACGCGTGCTGCAGAGCCGCGGCACATTGTAACAGGAGTCAGATTTCACTGATCACTTGAAGAGAGGTGCTTTCAGCGCGAGCGCTTCAGTAGAGCCTGGTTTATACTCGCTGCGTCAGCACGAGCGCGAAGGTGCGCGCCGCGGACGGAGCGCAACAGAGGATTTGGTTTTCAAACTAAAATGAAAGACCGCTTCTTAAACCAGAAAAGGTGAACATGTTGGTATTCTTGTGGAAAAAAATCATGCAAGTCCTGTCAGCGACAGCCAGTTTAGTTTTACTTTTCTTTTTTTTTTCGTTTTGAAAAGCTTGTTATCTTTGCTGTTTACCTCAAGTTACGCTATGGAGGCTTTCCTTAATTTTTTTATTATTATTTATTTGATTCCTCAGTGTTTGCTAAGCATTCTGTAATTTATTAGTCGGTAGCCTATATAATACAGCATGTGATGTGTCCTATGCCATGCCTCGTCTTATTCGTTTTTGTTAATAAAGGTAATGTAAGCTAGTTTGTCATTGTAACCTACTGTTTTATTGTTGTTGTGCTTTTTAATAATGAATCCATCTTTTGTTTTAGTCTTAAAAAGTGAAAGGTGTATAGATATAAGCAAAACAGACAATTATCGTTTCTTGTAAAACATGATACCAAGATCGCGAATTTGAAAGTGAAAGTGAAAGCGCATGAAAAGAGGAATTCCTGTTCACAAATTTTAAATCACAAATAATACTGATGAAAAAGGGTTGAATGTTGAAAACTTTCGTTACCATATAACTATAAACTATGATAAAAGTTCATCAGCATGCATTGATTAATCAAATGTTGTAGCAAAATAAATAAATTGCGACCAAATTATGTGCTCGTGCGACCAACTGAGAAAGTTAGTCGCAAAAGAGCGACCAGTGGGAAGAATGAGTCTAGAGCCCTGATTTATGGCACCTCAGCTTCAACAAACAGTCTGTGAAAATACATCTAATGCCACTTCAGATGCAGCTTCTTGTTTTGTTGATACTGATTTCATTTGAATGGTTACAGCCCTACAGTTTCTTATTATTCTAACTGAATTAATTAAAAACAATGTAGGAATTTGATGTGAAAGATGACACATTTATTAAGGTTAGTGAAAAAAATGACAATTTAAGAAACATAGTGGGAAATGACATCTGTATTGTTATATACAGCAACTCCTTTTCAGTGAATTGTTATTTCTACCTCTTTTCTAGTCAAAGAGCACTTTATTTTGAGAGTTGTTTAAAGGGGTGGTTGATTGCGATTTCACTTTTTTAACATTAGTTAGTGTGTAAAGTTGCTGTTTGAGCATAAACAATATCTGCAGAGTTGCGGCGCTGAAAGTTCAATGCAAACGGAGATATCGTCTTTTAAAATTCTGGCAGTTTAATGCCTACAAAAACGACAGGTAAGGGACTACAACGAGTTACTTCCCGGGTCTGATACATCACAGACCCAGATAAACCCTGCCCCCGGGAACACGCAGCAAAGGGGGCGAGGCCATGCTGCGCTGCTTTAGAGAAGAGGAAGAGAAAACTAGGGGTGCACGTAAAAATCTATTCATATGAATTGCGATTCTGTCTTCTAACGATTCTAATGGATTCTCAAGTTTCAAAATCATTAAAGCAGCGGTTCTTAATACTGTTACTCTGTCGCCCTGCTCTGCATCTCTCTCTCTCTCTCTCTCTCTCTTTCTCTCTCTCTCATTCAGATCTCAGATCAGCTCCAACAAACTGTTCCAATTATAGACTTATTTTCACACAGCAATGAGAAGCATTATAAATGGACACGCGTGCGGTTGCTGTGCTGTATTAAAGCTTTAATCAGGATAAAACCGTATATTAAAAGCTAACAGAAGCAGTAGCATTTATAAATAGCAGCGTATTTAAAAGTATGAGACAACAACAACCAAACATACCATTAAGAGCCGTGCTTGCACAGGTTCTGCACGATCCTCTTCACTAATATGAAGAGTAATATGAACTAATATGAACCGTTCATGAAGTGCTTTGAACGGTTAGTCATGCAGCACATCAAGTCTGTCCTCCCCCCCTCCTTGGACCCCTTCCAGTTTGCATATAGGTCCAATCGCTCGACCGATGATGCCATCGCCACTGCCCTCCACCCAGCCCTCACACACCTAGACAAAACGGACACGTATGTCAGATTGCTGTTCATAGACTTCAGTTCAGCATTCAATACAATCATCCCTCAACAGCTCATCCATAAACTGGTCCAGCTGGGGCTCAATACGTCGCTGTGCAACTGGCTGTTGGACTTTCTGACCGGGAGACCTCAGGCAGTACGGGTCGGCAGTAACACATCCAGCACCATCACACTGAACACAGGGGCCCCCCAAGGATGTGTGCTGAGCCCCCTCCTCTTCACTCTGCTGACCCACGACTGCACACCGTCACACAACTCCAACCGCTTCATTAAATTTGCGGATGACACGACTGTGGTGGGTCTCATCAGCAACAGAGATGAGACAAACTACAGGAGCGAGGTGAGCCGCCTGGCCGGGTGGTGCAGTGACAACAATCTCTCTCTGAATGTGGAGAAGACGAAGGAGATTGTCGTTGACTTCAGGAGAGTGCACACTCAGCATGCTCCTCTGACCATCAATGGTGCGACCGTGGAGAGAGTGAGCAGCACCAAGTTCCTGGGTGTACACATCACAGAGGACCTCTCCTGGACCAACAACACTGCAGCACTAGCCAAGAAAGCACAACAGCGTCTCTACTTCCTCCGCAAACTAAGAAGAGCCAGAGCCCCGGCCCCCATCATGTGCACCTTCTACAGAGGCACCATCGAGAGCATTCTGACTAGCTGCATCACTGTGTGGTATGGCGCCTGCAACGCGTCCTGCCGCAAGTCCCTTCAACGGATAGTGAGAGCAGCTGAGAAGATCGTTGGTGTCTCTCTCCCCTCCCTCCAGGACATTTACAACACCCGTCTCACCCGCAAAGCCCTCAGCATTGCAGGTGATCCCACCCACCCGACACACAACTTCTTCAGTCTGCTTCCATCAGGGAGGAGACTGAGGAGTCTCCAAGCCAGGACAAACAGACTGAAAGACAGCTTCATCCACCAGGCTGTCAGGAAGCTGAACTCCCTCCCGTCCTTGCCCCCCCTCCCCTCTCTTACCCCACGAATCACTGAACACGGACCCCCCCCCCACCACCACCACCCCACACCCACACGAACACACACTCACACACACACACACTCACACTCACACTCACACTGAGACAGCACCTCACTTGTACAGCATTGACTGACCTCATTCATTCAACTACCTCGTCTGGCAGTCTGAATAAAAAAGACTGCTCCTTGTCACTTTAAATAGTCTTATAAGCTCTTTGCACTACACCATCTATATTCTGCACTGTTTGTTTGTTTGTTTATCTCACTGATTTGCACTATCTGCCATGTGCCCTATGCCACTTTATCCATTCTTTATTTAATGTTTTATTTTATTTTTTTCCTACATGTCCTTATTTGTATATTTGTAATAGTTGCATTTTTGTGTGTGTATGTGTGTGCTGAGTTGTACTTATCTGTATTTTTGCGTTCTACTGTTTGTGTTTAGTGTTATCTGTATGCACCAGGGAGTAAGAGAGTAACGCAATTTCAATTCTCTGTATGTATGTACGGTACATGTGGCAGAATTGACAATAAAGCTGACTTTGACTTTTTTTGACTAATATCCTCTGGGTCTCAATCGGGCTCAAATTGATAAGCATTATAGACAACGCCACTGTTTACAATTCAACCGGAGCGCATGCCGCTGAGGAGAGGGGCGGGACGTTTAGATGTGCTAGGCGGTTTAGCCAATCACAACACACTGAGCCAGCTAACCAATCTCAGCCCATCGAGGGAGGGGCTTCATAAAACCAGGAAATAAATCGAGGCGTTTGTCAGAGAAGGGACAGAGAGGTGTGGAATAAAGGTAAATTATGTGAAAAAGAATGCGTTTTTTAAAAAAAACAAGCATGAACACATGCTAGACTGCACCCCATAAACACAATCAAGCCTAGAAAAAAAACAGTCAACCACCCCTTTAAGTGAGAGAACATCTGTAACTTTGTCCAGAATGGGGCAATTGTAATTTTTAATAATTGTTTATGATGCAATTGTTTTTTTTTTCATTAAAAAAGGATAGATTTTTGTTTGTATATGCTGTCAATTATAGTTTTTAAAAAGAAAATAAATCAGAATCGGCAAACATCGGTATCGGCAGGTCACACTTACAAAAAACAAACGGAAATCGGAATTGGCCAAGAAAATTGCAATCGGTGCATCTCTAATTTAAACACTTGATATCTGTAAACCCCCATGAATGCTTGTAGAGTCTTGTTACAATGCAGGATAACAGAAATGTCCAATAAAAAAAATTTTGGATGATGAAAGCAGGCCAATATTGCAGGCGATTTTTCTTCATTAATTGTAAAATATGATTAATCATGCAGCTCTATTCTGTGGTACACAAAAGAAGATTTTGAAGAATATTTTCATCTTTTCGTGACCATTGTCTTCAATTGACTTCCATTTCATGGTTAAAAAAAAAAAACACTGAGAAATTTCTTGTAATATCTTCTTTTATGTTCCAGAGAAAAAAAGAAAGTCATACAGGTTTGTAATGACATGAGGGTGAGTAAACGATGAAAGAATTAAAAATTTAGCATGAACTATTCCTTTAATGCACCCATTGTTGGCTTTAAAATAACGGTCTTACTTCCTTGTGTATTTTTCACGTTGACTTTAGTGTCCATGAGCTTGTTTATATCTCCAGGTTCAGAAAATTGTGTTTGACGTACTTGTAAGTTCTATTTGACAGTGGGAATGAATGTTTGTTCATTATGCTGTTATAAATGGAAGTGTGAGCCGATCCATGTATGCCCTACGGAGGAATGTAGCTTCACCACCTCCTTTCAATGATGCTGAGCTCTTGCAGGCTGCAGGCTGTTCATGCAAGAGAGTGGGTACAATGTCAGTTATGTGCCAGAATAATTTTATATCGTTTGCTAGAGGCAACAATAAGAGGAAGTTTATCCCTCTGTAAATATTAACTAAAGCACAGTTTACTGATGCAGAGCTTATAGAATGTCAGAGATATGCATCACAGGAAGCACAGAGCTCACCTTTAACATTCATACTTTAGCTTCTTCATAATGGTCCTGGATCAGATAAAACCGGCCTTGTGTTTTTCTGTCATAAGGTGGTGTGTGCCCTCCCACTAGTCTCAGCGGCCAGCTGAAGGCATGTGCGGGTCAGCGCGTTGGCTCGTAGACAGGAAGGACTCCCCTGCTGTCAATAATTAACCAAAACAGTGTGAACACAATAGTCAGCAGAGGGAAAGAAGATGCTAGGGTGCCTCCTACTATGGGAATTCGCTAGTAACACAACATAGCTTCCCAGAAACTCACCGTATGATACTCCCTGCTGTACTGTATTCATCTTTTGGTCTTTTAACAATGACGGATAGTGTTTTTAATACATTTTGAGTTACCAAACGCAAGGTTACAGAATATCTCCCCACATTTATGATAATCTTAAATAAAATATAGAATATTATTGGAATAAACTCTTACCAGCTGAACAACTACTTAAACTCAAATGGATACCTGGACAATTTTCAATCTGGTTTCCGCTTAAATTCTGATTCTGGCAAAATATCAGTGCTGGTACTACTAGATCTCAGTGCTGCGTTTGACACTGTTGATCATAACATACTTCTAGAAAGACTGGAAAACTGGGTCGGGCTTTCTGGGATGGTCCTCAAATGGTTCAGGTCACACTTAGAAGGGAGAGGTTATTATGTGAGTATAGGAGAGCATAAATCTACTTGGACGTCCATGACATGCGGAGTCCCACAAGGCTCAATTTTTGCACCACTCCTGTTCAGCCTGTATATGCTCACACTGAGGGAAATAATGAGAAAGAACCAAATTGCCTATCACAGCTATGCAGATGATACCCAGGTTTACCTAGCTTTATCGCCAAATGACTACAGACCCATTGACTCCCTCTGCCAATGCATAGGTGAAATGAACAGTTGGAAGTGCCAAATCTTTCTAAAGTTAAACAAGGAGAAAACTAAAGTAATTGCATTTGGAAACAAAGATGAAGTTCTCAAGGTGAATGCATACATACCATCACTCTAGGGATCAAACAACTAAAAATCAAGTCAAGAATCTTGGTGTGATTCTGGAATCAGACCTTTTTTTCAGTAGTCATGTCAAAGCAGTAAGTAACTCAGCATACTATCATCTCAAAAACACTGCAAGAATTAGATGTTTTGTTTCCAGTCAAGATTAGGAGAAACTCGTTCATGCCTTTATCACCAGCAGGGTGGACTATTGTAATGGTCTCCTCACAGACCTTCCCAAGAAGACCATTAAACAGCTGCAGCTCATCCAGAATGCTGCTGCCAGGATTCTAGAACCAGAAAATCTGAGCATATCACACTAGTCCTCAGGTCCTTACACTGGCTTCCAGTTACATTTAGTATTGATTTTAAAGTACTATTACTGGTTTATAAATCGCTCAATGGTCTAGAACCTAAATACATTGCAGATATGCTCCTTGAATACAGACCAAGCAGACCACTCAGATCATTTGGATCAAGTCAGTTATTAGAAATACCAAGGGTTCACTCCAAACAACGGGAGTCCGCTTTTAGCTATTATGCTGCCCGCAGTTGGAAATTCATTTTGAATACATTTTTAAATATTGAATTTTAAAAAATCTGAATTAAAAAAAAAATTATTCCTTGATTTTATTGTTGTGATTATTTTTAATGATTATTTTAATTCCTTTAATGTAAATCACTTTGAATTACCATTGTGTATGAAATGTGCTATATAAATAACCTTGCCTTGCCTTAATGACTGTCACCTTTTTCTGTTTTAGGGACATCATGATCACGCATTTCGATCCCTCCATCTCCTATGAGGGGCTGTGCAGTGAGGTGCGGGACATGTGCTCCATGGACAATGACCAGCTCTTCACCATGAAATGGATTGATGAAGAAGGTTCGTTTTTTTCATTTGTGTTTCTTTGCTCTCTCTGGCCTTATTTACAGCTGGTATTAACATCTGTCCCTGGTGATCCGATCGCAAGCAGTCAGCAGAGAAAATTGCCATTTACACCTGTCATTAACATGCGTCTCCTGTGACCGCTTGTGATCAGATTTCGTTAAAGAGAGACTCTGATTTCATGACTACACACAGGACTTAAACCAATGAGTGCCCATTTTTGCTCATTATCTTTGTTTCTTACCTTTGTTTTTTTCTTGAGTTGTTATATAACTTATAATGGGTTCTACTGTCTTTTGTCTTGTCGCGCCACTCGTGTCCAGTGTAGACACGGTGTGAGTTTTTTAATGGGTTATATTATAACCCTGCTTGTTTTTATGAAATATCTGTATTGACTGCATGATCATATCATTGTATTATTTACTGCTATGCGAGCCACGTTTGGCGAGCCACGTGTTTACATTATAAATGCAGTATGGTCATTTTCATTCCTGGCTACCTCCATTTGTGGTTTGAGTGATGACAAAATGTTTTGGACTCTGTTTGAACCTATATTTAGTGCTGTCCACCTGTGATCAGATCCCCTGAGACAGATGGTAATACCAGGTTTAAATGTGGCCTCTTATTCTGTTCCTCTAACTGTCACCGTAGCAACAAGCTTCCCCCTGCCATTCTGCTGAAACGTCTGCTTCATTTGCACCAGCATTTTATGTATTACAAATGAACCCACTTTTGGTAGATTGCATTAGAATCTCAAAATTACCCTGGACTCCACTTGCAGGAATAAAATGGATGGATTTTACATGAGAAATAAAGTGAATATGAACGCAGCGCGCAGCGGGGAGCAGGTTTTACTCTGGAAAGATTGACTGTGCGATGATTAACTGCTGCATTAGTCATGCGAGATGGGAAATGGTGATGGGAGAACGTTCATTTAAATACCAAAATCTTCACCATTCCACGCTGAGCCCAGAGTCACGCTGCTCATTAGCATAGCTGATCTGAGAGGGTCGTCATGGTGAGCAGTTAATCCCGTCTGTCTGCACAAGCCTTGGCATCGATGCCTGCCGTCACTCATTGCCTCCGCTGTGATGTCTACACAAGCAGTGACTGTCAGTGCCACAGGCTGCTCTTTAGATGACAACACGATTGACGTCAACTTCGGACAACACCACAGACCCTGTTACTAATTCATGGTGAAAAACAGGTTTTTGCATTATGCTCTCCCAAAATCGGTAGAATCACAAGCAGGGGCTTGTTTCTTGTCTCTTTCTCAGTCGTGCTTTATTTCTCTCACTCTCTCTGGTTCTCTTTGCAATGTCAGTCATGTCGCTTATGCTGATGTCTTGGTAGCGTTTTCTAGTGAGTATTCACTGTGCTTGTCATTGTAGGGGATCCGTGCACCGTTTCTTCTCAGCTGGAGCTGGAGGAGGCCTTACGTCTCTATGAACTCAACAAAGACTCGGAGCTCATTATTCACGGTATGCTGGGATTTGGCTTTTGATGTCGGTGTGCTATGTATGATTTTGTACCCTGTGTCGTTCTGTAGATTCATGAAAGAATTATGACAGATGAAGCCTTACACCATGTCTTAAGCTGATGTGACATGAAAAAGCGACAAACAGGGTCCTATGAAATACTTTTGTTTTTTTTCCTATTTCTGTTAATAAGCAAAAAGGATGTCTAATCAATTTAATTAATAAAACTTTGACAATTTAATAATTTATTAAAATTTCTGACAGTAGTGGCCTGTGAATTATTTATTTATTTATTTCAGAAATTCAGTGTTTTCGTTTTGAAATGTCTGCATTGATTTTTTTATTTAATACAAATTTAGTATCAAAAACGCATGAATGTATGAAACTTTTTTTTTTTCATGTAGTTTATCTTTTAAATTGTAATGTGCTAATCTGCATTGCCGGCCACCTGGTTCCCATTTCACTGGTGTTACGCTGGGTAGCCCGGCCCGCCATGAAATCTCACTGGATCAAAATTTTGTACCTTCAAACATCAAATATCTTCTGACTGGCTCTGATTGTGTCACATTGCACAGCAGTTTTGCATTCAGCTTGTCGCTGGAAACTTGTCACATCAGACACAGCGTTAGAGTCATAACAGCCATGCCCTTTGAAGCATGACATGTGATATGCAGTGTAGCAGGCCCCTGCTAATGAGCTCAGTCCAAGCTCCACCTTTTGATGTTCTGGCTTGGGTACATGTATTTATTTATTTATAACACACCCTACAGCATTATACAGGTCCTTAGATCAATAGTGCACAGGAGAGATAGGATTCAGGGCATGATTGACAGAGATACATTGTTCTGCCTGCTGTGTGAGTTAATTAGTCATGCTGAGGAGAAGACGTCTGGCCACAAGGGCTTTCAGAAAAAGACCCCAACCGACTGTCCGTCAATAGCCACTCTCCATACCAGCTGACCTCGCAGGCCTGGACAGACTCTGTTTCTTGACCCCAAAGTCCTTATCCACTATCAGATGAGGAGAGGTCACAGAGGTCGTTCTGGAAATGTTTGTCAGTGTTTTTTTCACAGTCTCTCTCTCTCCACAGTGTTTCCGTGTGTCCCTGAGAAGCCTGGCATGCCCTGTTCTGGAGAAGATAGTATGTGCATTTTGTCATTTATGGTCATTTAGATCATAATGTTTTTTTTTTCACTTTATATTGCTAGAAAGCATGCATTGGGTTATAATGATGGTAATTTGTAGGTTTAATTCATTCCTTAATGTTGTATTCAGAGTCCATATACCGCCGTGGAGCTCGGCGCTGGAGGAAACTCTACTATGCCAATGGACATGCGTTTCAGGCCAAACGTTTTAACAGGGTACAAACATGCTCTTTTTTATGTCTGAAATCGGGTATGTTACTTAATTTGTCTGAATTATATGCACACATGCCTTCAGTATAGTTTATTGTTCCTGTGTTTTCTGTTGTGTACAGCGTGCTCATTGTGCCATCTGCACAGATCGTATCTGGGGCCTGGGCAGGCAGGGATACAAGTGCGTAAACTGTAAACTGCTGGTCCATAAGAAATGCCATAAATTGGTCATAGTGGAGTGTGGTAGACAGGTAATACAGGTGAGACATTAGTAAGTCCACATTGAATCTGCATGCTTCTTTCACTTTTTTTAATTTGTGAATTAAATTTAAATATAAAATCAATTAGACATTCTTATTGATATCTAAATGTATTACCAGATATGCCAGATATTTAATAAATCGACATGCAAGGGATGGAAAACGTTCAGTTTTTTTGTATAGACCTACATGTTGGACATGCATTTTCTGCTAATAACACAATGAATTTCAATCTGTCTTTATTTTTGACCTTCATACAATTTTTCTAGGACCCAATGATTGGAAGAATCGATCCAGGGTCCACTCCATCAGAGCACGCTGATCAAGGTACTATAGACTCTCATCTATATTTGTCAAGCGCTACACATGCACTTGTCTTTATATATCTATCATGTGTGTTTATTACATTTTCCTTACTGCTTGAATAGCAGATTAATACTTGTATAAAATCAATTTTCAGGAAAGAATGTCCTTTTGAGATTTTCAATTAAACTTGCAATCAGTTTTCAAAAAGAATTTTCTTTTAAGGCTTTCCATCTGAGTTTAAATGATTCTGCCTGGGGTCACATAGTAATCAACCTTCTGTACCTTGCTCAGACTTTTCAAAAATCTATTTCAGATTATTTTTTTTAAATTTAATCAGGTATACGTTTCTGAACCTGAATTGAAAAAATTCCCTGATTCCCATGATAACCTGGTAACTACATAAAAATTCTACCCAAAAATCCGAAGTCAAGCAGATAAACTCGCCATGTGTTTTGTTAGCAAAGTCACTAACTAAAAAGTAACTTGTAATGCAGAGGTGTTAAACAGTGTTCATCTGAGTTATTGCATTCATTAAGTCACTAAATTGATTCGCTAAGATCTATAGTGGCTCATTGATGCCACTGATTTTCATCTTGAGGGGTTTTAAATGACTGGATGGGCTAAGCCGATGTTTCCCTTTAGTAATTAGGCGTGTGCTTGCACTGAAACAGATTGATGCATTGAGCAGCCTACAGGCGTGAGTCTTCTCACAAGATTAAGCTTGTTTGTTGGAATTAATGATGTGAACAGGCTCATGGCTTTAGTTACAGTGCTGGTCAGATAAATTTCAATCCTCCTGTTTTTTCAAACTGCTTTATTTATCAAAGTGCCTAGTTAGGTTTAGAGGCTTGTGAATTAGTTTTTTTGTAAGTATATTAATGAATAATGCCCATAGGCCACTGAGTGATGTCTTTCCCTGTTTCTCTTTGTTGTTTTCTTGTTCTAGACAAAAAGAACTCGACAGAAAGTATCAATCACGAGGGAGAGGAGCAAGAGGTAAGACATGCTTTGGCCTTGTTTACTCCTGGTTTTAACATCCATTTCAGTTTGATCCATTCACAAGTGGTAAATGCTGCTTCTCACGAACTCCATCTCTGCAAGCGATGTGAGCTTAAGTCGCTTTTAATGTGCATTGAAAATGTGACACGCCAGCCATCTTCCCCTTTTGTTTAAACTATAGAGAATAAAATCTCTATAGTTTAAATTTTGAAAGCAAAGTAGGACAGACAACCATAAATATTAGTATTGTAATTTTACTGTTTTGTAAAATAAAATAATTATAATGATTATTTATTATTATTATTATTTCATACTCTTTTTACAGTATACAGTATAGTATTATTGCAATAGTAATTTATTTCTTTGATTTTAATTTTTATAAATAAATAATAAAATAAAAATATTACTTTGAATAATAGCAATTGTTGTTGATGTTATTATTATTTTATAGTTGTATTGAATGGGTGAAAAGGGTGTTCTTTTTTATCATTAGCTGGTCACTTGCATGTTGATGATCTCTCAGATGCTCCAGGGCAGATACGCATTTACACTACAAATGCATTGTACACAAATGTGTTTTTAATGTGGTATGAACTATCAGACCACACCTTGTTTTTAGCAATTTCCACTTGTTGATCCAATTGGTCAAAATAAATCTTAGTAACAGGTGTAAATGGCACCATTATGAATGTTTCGTTTGATTACATGAGCTTTCAGCAGTCCGTTCTCCGACAGATGATCAGGCTGAAGTTGTCACTCAGGGAAAGGGATGGGGGTGTGCACAAGGTTAATTCGGGCTGTATTGATTTCCTTTAGTTGAGCTAATAAAGTAACCTTCTATCAGGGTCGTTAGAATCTGATTAAGGACACATGCTCCTGTAGCTCTGTCGCAGTCATGGGAAATCATACAGAGGGAAAGGACAGGGAAGAGATATAAACCAGAGAGAAGAGATGTGATTATTTATATACTTATTAGGGCTGTCAAGCGATTAACACTTTTAATCTAATTGATTATGATGACATGATGTGCTGATTAATTAATTGCAAATTAACTCATCGATTTGGGCTGAAATTCCCCCCAAAAGATCAATTAAAGTTTTTATTGTGATAAATGAGAAAAGCATTACATAGACATTACAAAAAAGTAGCTTTAGAAAGAAATATTTTTATTCAGCATAGAATTGATTACACACAAACCTTCAAGTCTACAATGTACCAATAACATTGAAATTATAAAAAAAAAATGAAATGATACTGTAAATATGAAACTAAAACTGCCAGTAGGTCGCGGCAAGTCACTGTCTTAATACGCGAGTCATTCACTGTCTTTATAAATGGGTCACTGAATCATTAGTTTACTTCATTCTTTAAAAAAACATGGATTCGTTCAGTAACGAAACACCACTGTGCATTGTTTGGAGACTTACAACAGTTCTGCTGTGGCTTTGTTTGGAACCTTTTTTTGTGATAATGAGCAATAACAGACAATACTGAGTCTAAAATGTAACACAGTATTACTTCTTGTTTATTTAACTGTTGTATAAAACCAGTATTCCGTTTGCAATTGTGCAGATATTCAGGGGGAAAAACCAGCATTCTTGTTTATATGTGTCCCTGGACCACAAAACCAGTCATAAAGGACCAATATTTTGAAATTGAGATTTATACATCATCTGATGTATAATTCCATTGATATATGATTTGTTAGGATAGGACAATATTTGGCCGTGATACAACTATTTGAAATCTGGAATCTGAGGGTGCAAAAAAATCTAAATATTGAGAAAATTGCCTTTAAAGTTGTCCAAATGAAGTTCTTAGCAATGCATATTACTAATCAAAAATTAAGTTTTGATATATTTACGGTAGGAAATGTACAAAATATCTTAATGGAACATGATCTTTACTTAATATCCTAATGATTTTTGGCATAAAAGAAAAATCAATAAGTTTGACCCATACAATGTGTTGTTGGCTATTGCTACAAATATACCTGTGCAAATTATGACTGGTTTTGTGGTCCAGGGTCACATATGATCTTGTTAAACTGTCACATGATATAAATATAAGACAAAACCCCTACAGGGGCATTGTTTGCCCTCATATCGGGAATTTTAGGGGGATATAATAGTATTCTAATTGGCTACATCATACAATGTGTATATAAATATAAATAAATAAAAGATGTTGGTGGTTTAATATTCTCTTTGTCCATCTCTCAGGCTGTGGGCAGTCGGGACTCAGGGAAGGCTGTGTCCAGTTTGGGGCTAACAGACTTTGACCTGCTCCGAGTGATTGGCAGGGGCAGCTACGCCAAGGTGCTGTTGGTGCGTCTCAAAAAAACAGAACGCATCTACGCCATGAAGGTGGTGAAGAAGGAGCTGGTGAACGATGATGAGGTGACATTTCACATTTCATACAATGGGAATGTACAAAGATGCCACTGATATGTCATTATATAAATCAAGTCAGATTGCATTCATAACCGTTTCGAACTGTACCAAGTTCAAATGAACCACATCCCAGACTACCTTGTCACACCCAACTCTGTGCTCCAAGTTGAAAGCATTCTTGACACTTCACAACTTGAAATATTTCTTGTGACACTAAATTACTGAACAACTCAATAAATTGAGCTTTTTGAGTCTTGACTGCAGAATAAAACAAGCAAAGAGCCGCCTCTGGCTCTAATCTTTCCAGGATGTGTTGAAGTACACATACAGATGACTAGATGTTGATGAAGTGGGCATTTAATGTTGATTAGATGCACTTAAGCCTTGTGTGATGAATTGACAGCAGCAGCCCGATGGTCAATAATGGCAGCTGCGCTCTACTGGCCCTGCAGTGCTTCTTTAAGCGAGTCTCACGGTCAGAGGTATTTTTACCAGGCTGTCAATGAAAGGTCCTAGTTTTTCACTCTGTATCTGTCCATTGTGAGTCTCCTCACATCCAGGAGCAGCTCCTTGGGAAGACCTGGTGCCCCCGTTTTTTAAACCTTTATCAGTTTTCAGCCTTGTGAGGCGCTTCTACTCGATACAGTCCTGAATGTCCTTAAAAATATTTCCCCTACTGACAGAAAGAATGCTCTGCTTTTCAATGGAAGATTGATTTTTGTGTGTGTGTGTGTGTGTGTGTGTGTGTGTGTGTGTGTGCTTGTTCTTCTCTTTCTTGTTTTTCAGGATATTGACTGGGTTCAAACAGAAAAGCATGTATTTGAGCAGGCTTCCAACCATCCCTTCCTGGTAGGACTTCATTCCTGCTTCCAGACAGAGAGCAGGTCTGTCCATACTCACTCTTTTTATGCAAACATTCAAGTATAAGACGTAGTGACAAGGAATAACTGGTATAAAAAAATTAAAGTGATGTTCTTATATTGGTCCTCAGGCCATTCTTATTGTTGAGCCCTTCAGTTTAGTGTAAACTGTTTTGTTTGTCTGGTGAGGCCTAATGATTATTTAATGCTTTTCTTTCACAGGCTATTCTTTGTAATCGAATATGTGAATGGAGGGGATCTAATGTTCCACATGCAGCGACAGAGAAAACTTCCGGAAGAGCATGCCAGGTATGAGGATGTGAGCTATCTATCAGTAACATGGTTCAGTGTTAATGAACAGGCTGAGCAGGGTTGGAATTGACTTCAGTCTGAATGACACACCACAGGAACAGAAACACAAATGAGGTCACTCACTGTTGCTCTTGTTCTTTCTACTGGCAGGTTTTACTCAGCAGAGATCAGTCTTGCCTTGAACTACCTCCATGAGCGTGGCATCATTTACAGGGACCTGAAGCTGGACAATGTTCTGCTGGAGTCAGAGGGACACATCAAACTCACTGATTACGGCATGTGTAAGGTACGTCTAAAGATGTTCATTGTCTCAGTTGATTAGGTGCCATATTGCTTAAGCCATATTGCTGGATTGTGGCGAAACTCAGTGTATAGGCTATAGGCTTTCCCAACACATGGTCATTACTTTCGCCGGTGTTTTGCGGCAAGTTATTTGTGCACTTGAGCACAGAATAGGCTATATATTAAAGGCTTATTATGGTTTAGTTCCCCACCCCCAGTATATTTAATTAATTTAAATAATATAAATGTGTGATTAGTCGACTAGAAAAAATGTAGTCGTGGGCAGCCCTAATATCAAGTTTGCCTCTTGTCATATTTATCTCATATTCACAGTGTACTATATGTAAAGTCAACATTACCTGCTTTTTATTTGTGAAAATAATTCCCAGTGCACACAAACATACCATGTTACTAAATGCACTGCTGGTTACAATTTTTACTTCCATTTTATTTCTTTTTATCTGTTTCTGTATTTGTGTAAAATACTATAATAGGATTTCTTAATCATGATGTATATGACTCTTTGTTTTAAAAATTACTTTTCAAATTTTTCTTCATTTCTTCACTTTCTATTTTTTTTATAATTATTTTAGTAACTATAAAGTGCCCCTATTATGGGTTATGAAAGGTTCATATTTTGGTTTTGGGAGTGCCCAACAATGGGTTGACATGCATGCAAGGTCAAAAAACACTTTCATTGTCTTAAAATATGCATTTATTTTTTCCTTTTTTGCTCACGACTCCCAAACGGTTCGTTCAACGATTAATTTTCCAAACCCCTCCTTTGCTCGACGTAAAAATGCAGTGATTGGTCTGATGATCCAGTCTGTTGTGATTGGTCTACTGCGTGCAGCAGATGTCAATAACGGAACGCCCATCACCATTACTGAGCCCACAGCTCGGTGGTAAACACCCAAACAGCCATGGCATATGCGTTAGCCCAATGCAGAAATGTATTGATAAAGCACTGCAGTTTGTACACCAACGTATTGCTCTATTCTTTATCAGAACTCCAAGTAATAACAACGACAAACATTCACTATTCATCGACACATTTCTAGACAATTGCGAGCGAACAGATATTGCTGTTAGCCGGTTAGACGGAGACCTACAAGCTACGCGGAGCGAACACAACACACAACTAAATAAGTTTCTTGCATGTTACAGTACATAGTACATGACAGCAACAGTTTTTAAAAGAATTACTCCACTTTCAGAATAAAAATTTCCTGATAATTTACTCACCCCCATGTCTCCCTTTCTTCAGTCGCAAAGAATTTATCAGTCGCAACTTATCTAGCGAAACCATCGGTCATTTTCTTTAAAAAAAAATTATGTGTACACTTTTTAACCACAAATGCTCGTCTTGTCTAGCTCTGTGAGGCGCATGCGTACTCTGTCTGTGTACAACGGTTCAAGACAGGGTATGTCTAAAAACTCCCAACACTTTTCTCCTACAACTTCAAAATCATACTACATCGTTGTTTTACCTTTTTTATTTTATTTTTTAGTAAAGGGTGTTTGACCCTCCTTGCACGTTCACTGTGTAAACACTGGGTTGGTGCTTCTGCAGCGATTGTAGGATGATTTTGAAGTTGGAGGAGAAAATGTGTTGGGAGTTTTTCGACATGCCCTAACGGAGACATACCCTTCCCCTCACAGTGCAGAGCACAGCGTCTTCTCCACAGGAATCAGCTGTGTTTGAGGGAGGGGAGGTTCAAGTTTTCCCGGGTCTGCTTGCGCAATAAATATGCTAATGTTTCACTTTGACGTCACCTTGAAGCAGCTAAAGATTAGTTTTAAAAACAACTTGTTTTCATGACTCGGTGTCGACTCTTTCTTTTGAAAGACAATAACTTTATACACGGTGCACTTTTAGATTTCAAACTTTGTGGGATGTTTTCATTCGCTTAGAGCTGTGTTACACACTGCATGACAGGTCATTTTCAAAAATCCATAATAGGGCCACTTTAATTGCAGAAATTATGCACGTGTTATTTACTACCATTAATATTGTGAGATATCTGATAGAAATCCCATGTATGTAGTCTCTAAAATATAGCCACTGGATATAAAAAAAAAATCAATCAGTAGTCGTATTGTGTGCCTGAGTGTTTCTTTGGTTTCAATATTCATCTTTTATGCAGGAGGGACTGAGACCAGGAGACACAACCAGCACTTTCTGTGGAACCCCCAATTACATTGCACCTGAGATTCTGAGAGGAGAAGACTACGGTAAGCACCGTTCACACACAGACAAGCCTCTTCACAAAGACTTTCAGTTGGCAACTATGTGTGCTAATGCACAGTGCTTAATCCATTTATTGCTATTAGTGTCTACTTCATGACTTTCTGCCATTTGAGTTTATGTCAGTGCTAAGCTTCCCATTTCAGGGGCTCAGGATGATACATGTGCAATTTTGTGTGTGCGTGTTTTCTTTAAAGGTTTTAGTGTGGACTGGTGGGCACTGGGCGTCCTGATGTTTGAGATGATGGCTGGGAGGTCACCCTTTGATATAGTCGGCAGCTCTGATAACCCTGACCAAAACACAGAAGATTATCTTTTCCAAGGTATGTGACAACAAGCATACGTGTTTCAAAAAATGTTTTCAATGTCTCTCAGATCTCATTCATTTTTTCTCTTCCTGATTTGCAGTAATTTTGGAGAAGCAGATCAGAATTCCCAGATCGTTATCGGTTAAAGCTGCTAGCGTGCTGAAGGGATTCCTCAACAAGGTAAAGCAGACCAGACAGATCAATGTTAATATCCTTATATCATATGGACCTGTTATAGAACTGTCATAATCATTGTTCCCCACCTCTTTTGTACACTCTAATCTCTCTACTCTCTTTGTTTTTCTGTTTTTGTCTCTTCACTGTCTTGTTTCTTCTCACTGATTTATTTTTCACTTTTTTTTGTAGGAGCCAAAGGAACGCCTCGGATGTCACCCTCAGACAGGCTTTGCAGACATCATGGCCCATCCTTTTTTCCGAAATGTAGACTGGGATCTTGTGAGTCACCGTTATCTCTGTTTCCTTTATCTGACTTATTGGATGTTTTGACTCGAGCTCGCAGAGGAAGCATGAGTCATTTGCTGTAGCCTGACGCTAGCGAAACTAAACAGAGGACTTACTGGAGCCTGAAGAACTATTTAGTGCTGTTTATGACCTTGAGTAACCATCCATTTGATTACTCATTCTTGTAATTTGACGTTAGCACAATTACCACTATTACATATCATTTCAGGAACGTCAGCTTTAAAAGTAGTCAATATTTACACCTGTATTTTTTCCACACCTGCTGTTATTTTTTGAATATATTTATACAATGTTTCCCTCAGTCTTTAGGGTGTGGTCCTACATTATTATTAGTTAATTATTATCTTCATCATCAATAAGACAGTAATATACAGCATAAAGGTTTCAAATGGCATGCGTGTGACTAAATGATTATAAAATGTTATAATCAACCATTCCTTGAATTTTTTTCTGCATTTCCTGATTTTCTGCATTTCCTGATTCACATATTTTTTACATTCATTTCACATGAATTCACATGAATTCTTATCAAATACTCTAATAATCTAAATAATCTAGCAGACGAGAAGTGACCCTTTTGGCGGTACATGGTTGTATCATGACATGAACTATCACTTGTGAGGCCAGTGATTTAATGAAGGTGATAAAGTGTCAAATCATTGATTTTTCTGGTCTGAGGTTGTGACAGTGAACTGTATCATGTGTGAGGCAGGTTTAAGTGATGTTAAACCAGCAGACGAGACTCAGACAAACACGGTGACCTCTTGTCCCTGTTTGGTCTGGGTAAACACACTCACTCACACACACACAAAGTGGTGGTCAGGCAGTTTGAAGGGCTCAGATTACACTTTCTACTCAGACAGGATGCAGTTCCCGAGTCGGCCTGCAGGGGGATGACCTTGCAGCCCTGTTAGGTTTACAGCACAGTGAAGGCCAAACTAATAGCAACTCTGAACAAATCCTGTGAACAAATATTGTTTTTACTGTATTTTTTTATCAAAAAAAATATAGCCTTGATGAGCATAAGACTTTTTTATAAAAAAAAATTGAATAGTACTATTTCTATTCTTTTAAAACCAATGCCATATGTAATTACTGGTTAGTGTTTAGTATTTAATATGAGCACTGCGTGCTGAAGTGTGAGACTGCTTTATGACACATTCCTAGTCGTTTATTGACTCATGTTAACTGTATTTCAGATGGAACAGAAGCAAGTGGTTCCGCCCTTCAAGCCCAACATCTCCGGCGAGTTTGGGTTGGATAACTTTGATGCCCAGTTCACCAATGAGCCCATTCAGCTCACGCCTGACGATGAGTGAGTGTCTGTTCATGTGTATCTGTCTGTGTCACGCCACAAGCTTTCTGAATCAGACCTCAGGCACCATTAATCTGCTTCAGATCTTTACCACAGCAATGCAGGTTTCATCAGGAAGTAATATCAAATTTATGACCCCTGATGACACATTATACAGGTTTCCGTCGTTTCCACATATCCCAGTTTTCCAGAAAGATGTTTTACAGCCTGGGCTCTATTTGAAAGCCGTAGTGAGTTAAATGTGCCGTTGCTGTTAATACTGATTGATTGTGTCTTTGTCTCCCTCCCAGTGATGTTGTAAAGAAGATCGACCAGTCTGAGTTTGAGGGCTTTGAGTACATCAACCCTCTGCTGATGTCCGCGGAGGAGTGTGTGTGAACGGCCTCCTGTTTCTGTTACGTGCATATCATCGCTGCCTTTATTTGCATGGTTGCAAACAATCAGAAAGGAAACAACAACCTGACTTCATTTTGTTGGGACCAGATGAATCATTAACTTTGCCAAACCTCTTTCACTTTCTGCCATTTGTAACCACTAGTCCTTAAGTCTATTTTTTCTTGTTTATTTTTGTATCATGTAAATCAGCACTGATGAAATTTATCGGTGCCTTTGTACGTTGAAATGCCAGTTTTAGGTTACTGAACACACTGCAAACTAAAGGAAAAGAATGACTGTGATGGTACGCAGGACCTCCTAATACTTATGGTGTCTGATACACACTTTATTTGTATATATTAAAGAGAATCCATTGAGCATATATAGTAAGCCATTTTTAAACTCTATATACTACATGGGATATTCTTGAAGACTTTCTGATTATCTGTTCTGCCTCTCCTCAGAAAAAAAAGTGTAGGAAAAGGAGGAAAAACTTTATACTTTGTTTTATTGTTATTTTTTATTTAAGAATACTGTCATCTTTATAGAATGTGCACAATGTATTGAATCAAGAAGATGTTTTATGATGATTGGGCATGTGGACTCTTTAGATCGAAGTGGGTATCAAACTTGTAAGAATGGAGCAGGGAACACTAATGAACACTGTTGTAAATACTGACAAACTGTGAATGGAGAAGTTTTCTGTATAGAGAGGGGAAGGAGGGAGAAAATAGACATGAAATACAACAGCTTTCTTCAACACAGGACCAAAACAAGACACTAAAGTGAGTATGTTCCTGTCAGTGCTCTCCATAGAGACGAGGTAAAAGTATGTTTTTACTCTTTACGGTTGCATGTGTAAAGTATTTCTCACTTTTTTCTTCTTTTATTTCTTGCTTTTTGTGTTAAATGTGATACGTTGTCTTTCTGGTTATGATATTCCATTTATATACTTTTTACACTGAGCATCAATGCACGTGAGTACGTTGTTTCTCGTTACAGTCACGGAAAAGCTTTTTTTTTTTGTTGTTATTTTGTCCCTTTGGGGGATTTCTAGTCAGATCAGATGCATGATGTACTAAGGGGCCCTGGATTGTGTTTACCCTTCATGGCCCCATCAATGGCGCCCAGCTCTTCGGGTGGAGCGTTTTGAAAACAGATCATGTCTGGATGCATTATTGTTTGTTTGTGTGTGTTACACTGAAAGGACCTTTGACAATAATGACCAAATGATGATATTAAACACAGCATCACCCTCTCTCATTCCTCACCATGCATGTATCAACTCGTTTATATTTTCATGGATGTTCACACTGGTTTCGAGCTGCGAGGAGCTCGTTAACAACCCGGCGTTATAAATGATTGAATCGCTTAAAGCCCTCGATGCATTCCCAGAGAAAAGTAAACGATGTGCTAATATGCTTTAAAGAAACATCAGGGGGCTGAAGTGGACCTGTTTTTTTTCTTTGAATGTTCTGTATATTAATATGCACACTGAAAAACACTATCAACTGACTGGAATAAACTGTACCATTTGTTTTTTTGTTAACACCTAATTAAAGTATTTAAGGAAAACTCAACATCTCTCAAGTGTCAAAGCAGTTTGTTTTGTTGTGATTGGACAAAATTCATATCTAACTATTTGTAATGAATTTCCTGTGCAAAAAGAATTGCATAAAATTAATAATTGTTCTTAAAATCATTGGTGTGTGTTTTATTTGATGAAACATCTGTTCAATAAAACAATGAGAGAGAACTTTTTTTTAACAGCAGTATCACAAAGATTAAGAAAGTGAACATTTGTCATCTTGAGCTAGTTCATTATGTATACAGTATATCTTGTTTCATATTTAACGTCAGTACCAATCTCGCAAGTGACATATGCATTTGTAGACTAAACAAATGAAGTTCCTACATCAATCACTCCATTGCTGTAAATTCCTTTGGGCTTGAACCGTCTGCATCAAATAATAATCTTTCTATCTGATATGTAAACATGATATTAAAAATTTAACACAGTGATGTGAACCGGTGGCCTCCATGCATACATAATCTCACTTCAAAGTTTAAAAAATTGAAATCCACTTCCTGTGATTTAAATAAACATATGTATTACATGGCTGTGTGTGGAGCTGCACCTTGTTGGCCAGATGGTTGAGGACCTCGTCTCACGCGTCTGGCGTTGACAGTGCCGGTGGAACGACTCACCTTGTATGACTTTGGCCATTACTGTAAATCTTTGAGGAACGGTGAATGTGAATGTTTTTTCTGCACCAGACTGTGCTCTGTGACATTGTCTCTGTGTCCTCTTTCTCACGAGAGCAGGGCACACAATTCCCTGTGGAAGGAAGAGCAGGGTTGCCCTCTAAAGAAGAGATGTGTGACCTTGTTTGATTAGTGGTGGAGAACAGATAGAGGTTCTGTTTTGTTTTAAAATAATGCTTTTGTTTTGCATATTGTATCTGTGATTCCATTTTTGTTAGAATTACCAACTCTAACGCTAATAAAATGTGGCCATTCTAAAAATTGCTATAAATTTCACAAAAAATGACAAAGAAACACCAAGTAACCAGTGTTATTTTAGGTTCATTGAGATACAATTATCATTTTTATTAATATTTTAATTACTTCTTTATATATTTGTTCTGTTTTCTTTTAAATTTTAGTTAACATTTTAGTCATTTTGTATTTTTATAATTTTTTTAAATATAGTTTTTATTACTTTTTATTTCAGTTTTAGTAGTTTATAACAAACACTAAATGAAAATAAGTAAGTAACACAGTGAATGTAAATTTGAACTAAAAGACTGTTAGTTAAATTACTTATTCATGTTATTTACAACTTCGCAAAATCATTTTTACAGTGTATTTACTCAAAATACATCTGCCATTCTGAATCGTTCTTTAGAGAAGGAGAGCCAGGTGTGTTTTCTTTAGATCGTCTGTTTAAACAACAACACCAAACTCCTTTTCAGAGCAGGTAGCACAAGTCTGCCTTGTAACAGTAGTGCTGGCGATAAGCGTTTGTTTGTCTTGCTGTCTGATGATGCATTTCTATATAGATTTTCTCTGAAGCTACGTCCTCAGGGGGGTGCTTAGGGGTTAGTCCCATAGTCTGTAATGAAGACAGCTGCCTGACTAACTGTGTGGCCCATCAGCACTTAATCCATTTTCCTGCATTCTTTATCCTTCATTCTCCTGCACGCAAACAGCATTATGTCAAGCTTTAAATGAACTATCAGCTATTGGAGAGTAATTACCCATATTAAGTTTAAATTACTCCTCACAATACCGGGATGATGTTATTACCCTCTGGAAAAAAAAATCAATGCGCTGTTTGGAGTTCAGGCACAGCACACTGTGTGTGCTGTGCCTGAACTCCAAACACACAGTACACTGTGTGTGTGTGGGTGCACCTGCTTTCATAATACATCTGCTGACCTTGCTATCTGCAACGAATGGTGAAAACACAGCTGAAATGGGCCTTGATCATTGGTGCATCAAACCTCACACAGACTGGTGACAAAAAATGAGTTTATACCCAACCAGCAAATGATGTCAGTCATGTTCAAATCACAGTTAGCAGGGATAAAAGTGGGTTATTGACAAGTAACATGTTTTTTTCAAAGATTTTAGACCAAAGGAAAAAATAAAATCTATTTATATAATAAAAAATAGTATGTTTATTTAGTAGTATATACACATAAGAATGTGTGTGTGTCGTGTATATATATATATATATATATATATATATATATAACATCTACGTTTTCAAAAATATGTGCATTATAAAAGTATGTTTTTCATGTTTTGGTGTTAATTTTATTTATTAAAAAAAAAAATGGAATTTAATATTTTTATTTAGAAAAAAGTATATAATTATATATATATATATATATAAAGGTAGATATACATCTACCTTTTAAAAATATATGCATTATAAAAGTATGTTTTTTCATGTTATGGTGTTAAAATATTAAGAAAATTTTATTTATTTAAAAAAAAGGAATTTAGTACTTTTATTTAGTTAAAAAATATATATATATAAATATATATATACTATTCACTATACACACACACACACACACACACACACACACACAGTAATTAGTATTATATATTTTATGTATATATTTATTAAATAAAATGTTATTTACTGAAAATTAATTAATTAACACCAATACATATCCATGAAAGTATCTCTACTGTGTCACAAATAATTTATTAAAACTGCATTATATATACATAAAGTAATAATTTTAAAAAGGTTTAAAATAGTTATTGATGATTTATGGTTGCAGAGTCCTGTTGTCATTATTTAAATTTCATGGTAATTACCCAAATTAATATAATAATATTCCTGCTACACTAAAATACTACTAAAATCCACAAGCCTGCAGATCAGACTTTTGGTGTTTGGCATTTTCTGGCAAATGCAAAAAACACTTTTTAAGTTCTTAAATGTTAGATTTTCCAAAGCAGGTGTCAATGTAACCTCTTGCTCTTTTGTGTGAGTATTCAGTCTAAACAAAAACACAACACCTCTAAGCACATCAAAACTATTCAAATCTTCACAATCCCCTCTTGCCTGAACATGACCTGGGTCAGTGTGGTGGAGAAGCCTTTAAAAGTGTTAATGCAGTTGGTGTGAATGGGCTGTTGAATTCAGGCCCTCATAGCTCTGCCTCTCCCATTTAACATTTAAATGACACCTAACAAATGGCTCACACAGAGATGGATACCGAACCAAAGGTGATCCCAGCACCCCATCATGACTTCATTGAAAAAAAAGAAGCCCATTGGATGGTGGAAGCCCTGTGGACCAAGCAAACTGCTGGATTGGCTCCAGGCCATTACTCAGCCACAGAGAATGTTCTATTACTTAATGTCCTTGGCAAAAGCCTCCACAACATTTGTACTAGCATAACAGTTACTCAAACTAATGTCCATAAACATGTCTGGGTGGCTTATAATTAGGTCAGTTCAGACATTGTATCCGATAATGACATATATTTTCATTTTAAGTCTAAACTAAAAAAAAAAATTTAAATAAATATTAATTATAAATGTTGCCTCAGCAAATAAATTATAAGTTGAAGTTGAAGCAATAAAATTACTGAATAAATAAAAACAAAAAATGAACTAAACTGACATAAAAATAGTAAACTAATAAAAAGCACAAATAAAAATGACAAAACACAAAAAATTACAATAAAATAAAATGAAAACTGAAAATATAAAACTAAAACTAATTCAAAATATTAGTGAAACATATTATAATATATATATTATTACAAAAATAACACTACCCCAGATACGTTTTTATGTTGAGTCATTGCTCAAGCATATACAAAAAGTGTGATGTTTTAGATGAAAGGAATTTCATTCAAAGGAAACATTTCAGATGATTCATTATTTGTGAAACATTTAGAGACATCTGCTCATGCAGCCCTTCACTATTCATCATAAATCATGCTAAATCATTGCATTCTGGGGAAATGGCTGCAATGACATTTTAATTTCCATTCACTCCTTTCTGTCACCACAAAGTTATTCAAATTTAGCATACGATTCCCCTATGATAGGCCAAAAGAATTTTGGAATCAATTTTGAATCCTGAATCCGATGTAGATCAAAAACTCCCTTATTTATACAAAAGAAAATACAAATACTTATAAGAAAACACCAAGAATCTCCAGCGAACACGACATCTGCTGCTTCAGTAAATACACTGGAAGCTGAGCTAGAGAAGAGACAGGACAGATATAATCAAGACATGTAGGTCAAGCTTAATAGTCATAAAAATATTTCTTTTTCAAAATGGAAAAGTTTTTTAGACAAAATATGAAAAAGTCTGCATATGTGTTTTCTCTTGAGTATCATATTTGGTACATCAGGCTTTTATTGCTCATATAGTGTATAGTTGGGCTAACCAAGACTTGTCATAGCACTTGCATATTACTGCTCTTTTGTTGGTTTTGATTGCTTCTATTGTTCTCATTTGTAAGTCGCTTTGGATAAAAGCGTCTGCTAAATGTAAATGTATTTCGAAACGTCGTTTAAACAAAACTTCCATTAATTCGTCACATATAACACAAACTACCTACCACATCCCGTATGAAAACAGATGCCTCTACATGCTTTAAATTATAGCCTACGTTTATACCTGAAGTCTTGCAAGTCTGAACTTCACAAGACATTGGGGGAGGGCGGGCAGACAGACAGACAGACACGCCCTCGCGACATCCGCCGTGACGCTCGCGCTGTCTGAAAGCGTCAGTCTGTGCGCGTGTTGTTGACGGTCAGACAGAGCGAGACAGCGGACCAGGAGCGATCATCCTGAGGCAAGTCTCTTTAAAAAAGCGACATACTCTGCGTTCATTAACTAAACGGTTCAGCAGATTCTCTGGTTGTTTTTAAATCGTTTTTAATGGTTATGTGATGTTCTTCGAGCTCGGAACGGGATTTGTAGCGTTAGCTCGGTTAGCGCGTGCTAAAGGGTTTAAATGTTCTAGCCGCACTGCTAAAGCTGTCTGTATGAACGAGTCAGCTTTTAGATGTAAAACCGGTTTAGGTGCTGTTATTAAGCCATGGTAATTTGGTTAAATGTAGCGTGTGAATCTGTGGGATATTTTGATGTGCCATTTAAAAGGAACGTTTATATTCACATATTTAAGAGACGCATCGTCGTGCTCAGATGATCGGGTCTTTGATTTAAAACCTCAGCCTGATCAACATTATGTGTAGTATTTTTAATATTAAAAAGGAAAAAAGACAGAAACGCATTTGGGGCGATAACGTAGCTATTTAACATTTTTGGAGGGTCAAGTGTCAGTCTAACGTTAAATGGCTTGGCAAATGATTCACTGCCGTGTAAAGTCACGGAAATTGAATTAAAATCCAAGCTTTCGCTGTCATTTTGACATATTTGGGATTTAAGATATGTGATTTTTCTGTAGTTATGTTGAGGGTCTCCCGGTCGCGGGGAAGGGGAATGTCACACCGCGGGCGCTCAGAGCAGCTGTGCCCGGAGAATGAGACGGGAGAGACGGATAGAGACGGGGACAGAGCCGCGGCGCCCTTGCGGGGTAAAAAGATCGACACTGTCGCTCAGGTTAAAAATAGACAGCATTTTGTCAGTGTTTCTGGAAAATGGTTATTTTACGAGGAAACGAAACGACGGTCTGCGGTCAGGGTCAGTCTATCCGAGCTGTCACACAAATTTGGTAAAGCGTAACTAGGGCAAAAATGTCGTTTTATTTCGAGGAACTTGCGTTTTGGTACCGTGTTAAATTTGGCCAGTATGCGCGTGTGCGTCATTTAACATTCGTGGAACAGAGGCGCATGTTGTGAATAACGAATTAAACGCGTGCTGGTTTTAGCCGAAACCTCACTGGCATGCGCTGATTTTGGGGCTTTGATCCCTTATTTTGCCTTCATAATCATGCTCGGAAATTCCGTTTCCGTCAGTGTCAGTCAGGCTTTTGCGAACAATTATTCAGTCAGCTTTTCCTTTATAGATGGCGCGTGTGATTTGATCTTTTCATAGATGTGGTGGTTATGTACAGTTGTTGCAGCTTATCTCAAGCCTGCTGTGGTTGGACAGGACTAAATGGCTGCTTGCTGTTAGTTACGGTTGCTGTTGGTTATCTGTGTGTTAAACCGACGTTATTAGTGCATTGACTCATTTAACGCGTTGACGGATTCGGCATGTTGTCAGTAGAGAAAAACAGCGCACTAAACCACCGAGAAACTGTCCTTATATCGATTGGTCTCAAATTAGATTATCCTGATGAGGTGAAAATGTTTCTGTCGTCTAGTTTAGCACTGTGCCCAACACAAAATCTGTTCTGGATGCTTTTTATTGCCCTGACAGCATATTCTTTTCATGCGCATTTGTGTGGCTTCACACTCTGATTCGTTGTTTTTCAAAATTTTTGTCTAAGCCGTTTAGTGCTATATGTTTTTAACAATTTAAACCTTATTCTTTTTGTTTCCTTCACAGGAAGCTCATCAGATCATTAATTCTGTCACCATCATGCATGTAGCTGGACGTAAAAGGATTTGCAACCTTTAACACAGTGAGGAAAGAAGGACCAACTCAAAGGTGTTTGAAGAACAGCTGAATATTTTCCACCGGAGAAAGACCAATCACCTGTGTATGGACATGGCCAGCCCTCAGACGAGTCTGAAAACCCCTTTCAAAGACCTGATGTCATTCAAAGGCAACATGAAGCGGCTGTTCAGAGAGCGACTGGAGGATGCACCCATTAAAAAGCGGGTAATGGCGGAGATGCACCTGAAACGACGCTGCCTGGAGAGCGTCCCCAAGCCCCCGAAGGTCAAGAAGGAGCGCGAGGAACACGGCAGCTCAGAAATGGACATCGAGGAAAGAGAGTTCCACGTCGTCGGGGCTTCCAAGGCTTTAGATCTCAGCGCCGGCCTCAAGCACACTCTAGCACAGTTCACGCTGAGCAGCCAGAGCTCCTTGGGAGGTCCTGCTGCCTTCTCAGCAAAATCTGCACAGGAGTGCACCTCTCCTGCTGGCATGGCTCCCCTACCGTCTCCCCCAGTCCTCGGAGGCGGCCCGCTCTTGGTTCCCTGCGACAGCTCCACAGAGCTCACCCATTCTCTGCTCGAAGGAGAGTCCATCTCCTGCTTTGTTGTAGGTGGCGAGAAGCGTCTTTGTCTGCCCCAGGTACTCAATTCGGTGCTGCGAGATTTCTCTCTGCAGCAGATCAACGCTGTCTGTGACGAACTTTACGTTTACTGTTCCCGATGCGATGCCGAGCAGCTGCACATCCTCAAGGTGCTGGGCATCCTGCCTTTTAACGCACCTTCCTGTGGCCTGATCACCCTAACTGATGCCCAACGCCTCTGCAATGCCCTGCTCCGCCCAGGTGCTGCCCTCTCGGCTGACCCCAACAGCAAACTGCCAGCCCAAGGCCTGCTGAAGGAGAGTGAAGCAAGTTTCCAGGTCGAGCACCAGTGTCTGGGCAAGTGCCAAGGCCTGTTCGTGCCCCAATTCTACATCCAGCCGGACGCTCCTTGTATTCAGTGCATGGAATGCCAGCTGCTGTTTTCCCCACAGAACTTTGTAATGCACTCACACAAGTCCCCCGACAAGAGGACCTGCCACTGGGGTTTCGATTCAGCCAAGTGGCCCTGCTACCTACAGCTGGGCCGCAAGCATGAGGGCACGCTGGAGGAGCCGCAACTCAAACAGCTGCTGGACGAGATGAAGGAGAAGTTTCACTACCAGCTAAACAGGCCTCTGGACAAAGTAAGTTTCTTTTCCTTCCATGTTTGCTAGTGCGCTAAGGTCAAGTTTTGCAAGTGGATTTGCACGTGTGTGACCAGATGGTAAAGTGTGATAGTCTGCAGAGGAGACTATTTGCTATTGTCTGGGTCAGGCTGCAGTTGTTTTGATAAACTAGTGTTGACCCAATTTTATGAGGTGGCACGAGGCAGGTGGGGACGTATGGCAGGAGGGAGGGAATTCCAGTTGGTCTGGCTGAAGGGGAAGTACATTATCTACCTCCCAGGTCAGAAGAGGGTCATCTTTGGGGGGTGCATGGGCATAGACATCCTTACATTTTATATAATATACATAAGAGTGTTGGATTTTTTTTTACCTTGAATGTGGTATTATAAAAATAAAATAAAATGATGAAGGTGATAATAATATTGCAAAATGTAAAATAAAATGTAACAAATATACAATTTAAAATCTAAAATCCACAAATTAACATTTAATTTTTCTTATTTCTTTTTTTTTTTCAATTTAGTCTGTTTTGCATTTTATAATTGTTAGATTTTTCAGATTTTTGGATTTTCAAGTTAATTTAATTTTTTAGTTTTATTATTTTATTTCTGTTAAATTAATGTGTTTACTGGTATCATTTAAACATCTTTAAATTTTGCAGCAAAGTCTAGTATTTTTGCTGTCTAGTGGCATTGTCATGTTTAATAATGTCATGTTTTTTTGTTAGTTTTAGTACTTTTTTATGAATGTTATGTTTTATGAATGTTCTTGAATGTTCAAGGCTTTCAGTGTGAGCTGCTTCCAGTTATTTTAGCTGTATGAAAACAGTTTAATGTAATGCTTGATAATGCAAACTTGTATTTGAAATCATATTATTTTAATTTATTATCATAATTATGCATTGGTTTCTAGCCAAATAATTTTACTGTTCACTTCACTTTGTTATTCGTTATTTACATATTGCGGCTAATGAATCAGAAGCATTGCAAATTCACAGAAAAATAGCTTAATTCCAAGTTAAAAAATAAGGTTTTATTTGTGTCATCTGTTGAAGTTGTCCCTTTTTAATAGGGAAATTTGTAATGAAATCATTGTATTGGGAAAAGCCCGCATTGCATGATTGCATAAAGTCAGAACACTGGAGATTCTTCCACTTTCATGATGTGACCTTTGAAACAAAACTCCACAAACTGTACATAGTGAACTAGAAACTATAGAAAGGTCATCCTAGTGGGGGGAAAAAGGTCTGGATTGTTTCACTCCCATTGACTCCCATGTCTCATGACCCCCTTGACCAAGCCAGAGGTTTTTTTGTTGTTCATGCTCATGTTAGACAAAGATTGACCCCCTGTTGGTGCTGTCAGAGATTTGTTTCAAATGCAAGTGGCAGCAGTTAATGGTTTAACAGTGTGGTAACGTTCCAGTAGACACAATTATTTTTAGTTTAGAGGTGATGTGAGCGAATGAATGTGTTCTGTCTAAGTGAGGAAGAAAAGCCCCGGTCTCTCCTGTGTGCTTATGCAAGTGTGCCGGAAATACCGTCTGGTGTCTCGTCTAGCACCCAAACCACATTCCTCCTTCCTCCCTCCCTCCCCCCAACACACACACTTCATGTACTAAAACAGACCTTGAGTCTGTCAGTCATACAGTCACATCTGCTGCACAGACTGACCTAACCCTGACACACAAACAGCCAGTAACACTGTAACACTCAGCTCACTTATGCTTAACGCACACTAATGAAATTGATTCTCACGCACACGCTAAACGCCCCCAGGGATCGTCTCTGCTGCGCTCGGCTGAGGGTGAGATATCAAACTCCCAGAAATACGAGCGAGGCAGACACCTTCTCTTTACACATTAACTGTCGAGCTCCTGACACATACCTGTCTGGCAGCGTCTTGCACCTGCCCTGACGCTTTGCCTGATCCTTCGGTTTCTTTTGTGATTTTTCTTGGCTGCCCTGTTATTTTTCAATTAATTTTATCATTTAATTTTAAGCTGTAAGGAGTTTTCCAGGTTTAATGTAGTTTTAAATGGCCTAAAACAGTGGGTTTTACACCATTAAACTGATAAATGTGACAGTCCTATTTTGTTAATTTATATTGTTTTAAGCAAAATTTATAAAATTTGACTCTCTAATTTTCCACTGACCCCGGTTTGAAAACCCCAGGTGTAAAACACATATAGGAAATTCAAATATATATTTATCTACTATTATAATATTTATTAACATTTTGAATCGGTGTTTATTTTTATATTTTCAGTTTGCACATTTAAATTGTAGTTTACATTTTGTAGTTTTGTTTTGTGCTTTAGTTTTTTTATATTTCTATTTTTATTTCAGTTTTAGTTTTGATAATTTTAATTTAATAATTTTAACAACTAAAACTGGAATAAAAAAATTATTTAAGTTAAATTTATTAAAATTATGAAATTAAAATGATCAAAGTTAAAATTGAAGTAATATTTTTTGGTAATTTTACTCATTTTAATTTCATAATTTTAACTTCATCTAATATTTTATTTCAGCTTTATTTGAATTACTGGAAATGATTTCTAACAGATATAGATGTAGTTTCAGTTAACAGTAACAACACTGATTAGGAGTGAAGCAGTGTCAAAGAAACAGGTGCTTACAGTTTTGTGTTAAACGGCTTTTGAAGGAACTGTAAACAGACATATGTGCGTGCGTGAAAGGTCATTACTCAGACGCTGAGCTTACACGGGTCGTGCCGATAAAGAACAGCAACACATGCGCACTCATCTGCTGGCTTTGCTAAGTTACGTGCATGTGTGTCTGTACGGGAAGCAGGGCAGACAGTCTCATCAGTTTACTGGGTGAAATGTTCACTCTAAACATCTGTGAGATTGAGTGCCAGAACAAGTGACTCAGAGTTTCCACAGGTGGCCATGTGGATGTTGGTGACGATCAGACCCTCACCGCCAGACTTCTGCACACGGCACTTCAGCTTGTTCAGAACCAGCCCTCTTCCCCTTCATCAAGGACACTGGCTGTGTTTCAAAACCTAGTGAGCTGTCTACCTAGACAGAATATTCTAGCCACTGCTGAAACATGCCATTTTTGTGTGATTCTAAAAAACATGAATAATCAAATGATGAACATAATGGAGACACAGCTGCCGTTCCATTTCTAGAGAGAATTAAGAAAGTTTGTGTATGTCTGTATTTATGTCTGTTTACTGTATAGTTTTACAGAGCAAGTTGTTAAAGCTCATAGCTACCACCTGACCAAACTGTCAAATATTTTTTCCACACCCAAGTTTAGATATATCTGATGTTAGATTTTCCTTCTAAAATTAAAACTAATGTTAGCATGCATGCATTTTAGTGAATTGCCCCAGGCAAATATAGAAAATACATTTGCACAATTTACCTATCAACCTTGAATGCTTGCTGCTGCACAATGGTACTGTGTCCAATTTTCGAATTTTTCATGTACATGTTATAATGGGAATTTACATTTACATTTACAACAAATTTACTTTTAAATGTTGTAACATGAAATAGCAATTGATTTACCAAATGATAAACCTCACAATTGAACCTTTAAACCATTTTTTTTTTTGATGAGTCAGAAGTATAAATTATTATATTATTTAAAACTTTTAATTTTCGCATTGGTCTTGCAGACTGGATTATTGAAAATGCACATTCAAGTAGGAGCTTTTGGAACTTCAGAAATATAGCGTTTGGAGTAAACAAAGCAGTGCTGAGCTTATCGAAAATTCTTTTCAGGTGTTCTAGAGAGAATTCTTAAGTAACCCTACATTTAATTTTAGTCTTGTAACTTAGGGTGTCCGATTAAAATATTTATCGCATGATTTTGTTAACTTGCGTAATGTCTGTTCTAAATGTACCTTAAATTAATACTTTTGTCATGTGGATGCTTTATGCTAGTGGCAGCATGTATCCATAGATGTTAGTGTGTAGACACTACAGTTCCCATTAGCAAGCAATTTTGTTAAAGCTCATGGCTAGCTGGGGACCACCTGACCAGAGACTGTCAGAACACAAATATTTTTAGACTCCACACCCAAGTTTAGATATATCTGATGTTAGATTTTCCTTCTAAAATTAAAATGTTGTGGCCTAATGGTTAGCATGCATGCATCAACAGTACAATGAGCCATGCTGCTCATTTTGTTGACGCAAGTTTGAGTCAGGCTTGTGACATTACCTGATCTGTTTCTCCTCATCATTTCCCGTTTCATTACGTTTTTCTAATCGTGCCACTTGGGTCTCGTAGATAGCTAGTGTGTGTTTGTTTGTTTGTATGATTGTATGACAGTGAAAGACAGGCAGCTGTGATGGTTTGAGGCTTGGTGTGCAGACGTGTCTGGCAGACAGATGGAGTCCTGTCGATCTCCCACAGAGGCTGAGGCAGCGGCTGCGGTGCAGACACCAGACAGCTGCCTCTCTCTTTTCCTCTCTCTCTCTCTGTTTGTGTCTCTCTATCTTCCCTTTTGTAATTGTGAAATCAGCGACTTCATGCACCACAGGCACGGAGACCAATTCTCCCCTATCTCGCTCTCTTATTTCCACTTTCTGTATTTCTTTCCTTCCTTTTTCAATCTACGAGAGAAAAACTGTAAATTTCCTGTCTGACTGTTTTGTTCTCTCGTCCTGTACCTCGACCACAAACCTCATCTGTGACGTATCTTGTCAGACTTCTCTCTCTCTCTCTCTGTTTTTTTCCTCTGGTTTTGCTTCCTCTTTCAGCCACAGTCCTTCTTTTTGCATTGCTGTTTCCATTTAGTCACGTGTCTATCATTTATCATACTACAGTTAGTTCTGGTCCTCTAATTTGATTGGATATGTGGTGTTTTCAGGAAAGCCCTTTATTTTTCTTTTTTTATAAAAGCCTAACACTGTGTCCTAACTACACACGACGCAACAAGCAATTTGGCTGTCCACGCCAAACGCGACGCGACATCACAACGCGACAGACTCAATCAAATATCACAGCCAATCAAAAGCGTGTGTGGGCGGGCTCTCTCTGGAAGCGCACTACACTCGCAATGAAATGGATAAGTTTATGACCTAATTCATAAATATTAAACCTTTTTAACATTATTAAATGTACATACTAAGTGACTGATACCATCTTTGTTATGGAATACACTTGTTGGTACGCATTGAGTTCATAGTTTTAACGTATATCTTTGCTTTAATTTATATTCTAAGGTAAACTATCTGTTGTATAATACTAATATAAAATTATATTTAAACTCATATTAGACACATTTAACTTTGAATAAAGCACATCCTTTTTTTTATCTACGGTCATATTAAATGTACTGTTTTATGTGATGTGGTGGTTGTATTTCTGAGCTTAAGACAAATTTCCCTCAGGGACAATAAAGTGTACCTCAACCTTAACCTTAATATAGTTTGTATGTTGTTGTTCCAGTCGCGACGTCGTGGAAATAGAAACCATTTCTAAAATAGAAATTTCGCATGTCGCCATCGCGGCTAGTTGGGACAAAAACTCTGATTAACATGGAAAAGATACCTTTTATCACGTGTCGCAGCGTCTTGTGTAGTTAGGACACGGTGTTAGAACGCTTCACTATGTGATTCACTCAAGCTGTAAACTTGTGCATTGCTTGGTTGCTTCTTCTGCAACAAATTTGGCTAATTTTGGAGGAAACATTTACAAAATGGCTGTATTGTATCTAAAATGTAAAGTACTCAACTTGTTTATAGGTTTACTCATGTGTTATTGCTTCACAATTTGCTGCTTATATTCTCATTCTCTCCACCCCAGTTCCACAGCACTAAGGTGCGGGACACATTAGCAAAATTTTGCAGGCAAAAAAGGTCCATTGTCTATAATCAATAGTGTAGCGATGCATGAAGCGCTGCTCACACAGAAGAGCTTTTAAACCCATGCAGCTTTCTGTTCTGGTCAGTGTGGTGAATTTCTTTTGACCAACTTGAACACAAGTGAAATGGTAGTGGCGAACTTTTCCACCCACATGCGAATCTCCTGATTGCACGGATTCCTATTGAAATTTCACCTGGTAAATTTTAGTGGTAAATGTGACAGCACCTTTAGATCGATATTACGAAGGGTTGTTCTGCTTTATATTTTCAGTCTGATCTCTCCAAACATGGCATTTTCAGCAATCTGCAGAGCACGATATTGTATCTTGGGAACTTTATCTTCATGCCGCCTGTGTTTGGTGAGAAATAGAAGGGTAATGAAAGGTCAGAGGTGGTGGAGGCTCAGGGTTTTGTCTGTTTGATCGAGGGTGTTGAGCTCAGGGTTTGCTCCAGTGTAAATATCAGAGACTCCAGTGGATGCAACTCAGCCCCTCAAAATAAGCAGCCGAATGACCTAATCAGTCTCCGTTTACATAAGGGGAACGGAGGGCAGTGAGTGTGTGTTTATGGGGAGAGAGAGAGCGATTGAGGAGAACTATTGATCTGGCTGGAGTGGATGAATTCAGTCAGACAGTAACTGTGTGTATAGAAGAAGAGAGAGAGAGAGAGGCTGAAGAAGAGTGAGATACACCATGTCCTAACCAGGGCTATTTATTTTTTGCCTTTAATAAAAACGCTAAATGATAAAAAATCACTGCTAATCAGAACTTATTTTTCAAAATGTAATTTTATTATGTCAAGTCTGGTCAGGAGGATGCATTGTCAGACTAGCTGTGTAAAAAAAAGTAGTCCTCTCGCACACATGCAAACACAAATAAATGTCAAAAAAATGCTAATGCATACAAACGTGCGAGTTGCTGACAAATGCACATTTACTTGAATGGATAAACAAAAAAATAGACAGGTGTGCACACCCATTGGCCACAGACTCGATGAGAGATGGTTAGATAAAGTAATAATAGTGTGGTTAATGAAAAAAGAGGAGAAAGATATCAAGATGTATGGTTCAGCTCAGGACATGCTGGCGGTAGCCGGCTTCAGCAACTTTTACTCTTTCCTTCTGCTCTTTTCATGGTGAAGCATTCACCTTCATCGAGATTCGTGGCAGTCCATGTGCTCAGTCGGTCACACACTCCAAGCTTCGTTCATTTATTTCCAACTGTTTGTCCTCATGCACAAACAAATCACTAACTAACCTCAAAGCCCCCTAAAAAAGCACACACTCTGTGATTTGGCAATCTGTCCTATTTATATAAAGCCCAGAGTTCCTGTTGGCCGTTAAGACAACATACTCCTCCCCGTTGGCTCAACATTCAGACGCTGTGGGCAGATTGGGGGCCCTGTTCTTTGTGCTCAAGCTGGGAATATTGTTGTACCGGTCTTTCGCCAAGTCCCTGGAGATGAGCCAGCAGCCAGAACAGCCCCAGGACGGCGCAGACTGCGGATAACCCAAATTCGTCAAGACATGCTCAAGTATTCAGCCAGGTGGTTCAACTGCCATGGAGAGCATTGGCGTCACTTTTTTGTTAGATAAATCTCATACGTTTAAATGCCTGCTGTTGATGGTATTTTGTGTCATATTACCACTTTATGTATTTTTTTTATGGCTACAGCATTGGGACAAGCTCCAAAAAAAAAAAAAAAAAAGCAAAATACTGGATGAAGCAATAAAAATGTTGATTATACTTTACAATTAATTTATTTGCATTTATGCACTTGGCAGATGCTTTTTTCCAAAAATGACTACCATTACATTGAAGGTATACATTTTGTCATGCATTTCTATGGGAATCAATCCCATGACCTTGGCATTGCTAGCACCATGCTCTATTTTATGAGCTACAAGAATGCATTCATTACAGCAAAGTATATAAAAAACTGAAAACTGACTATTATTTATATATATATATATATATATATATATTATTTAAATTTATTAGAGTATTGCACCATTCCTCAGTCACCTATATTGACCCCCGTTCACTTTGTGTGACAATCTGTGTGCTATTTATGTGGTGCATGGAGTTCCAGCTATGTAGAGCATTCCCTTTTATCATTCTTTAATATTAGGTCCATAGTCCTGTAGTATACACAAGGCAGACTTTTAACATCTCTTGACATCTGCACATTTTTCAAAAGACTATTGATTTAAATTATTTGTTCCATTTCATTCCTGCTGACCGCCAAATACATATATAGATATAATGTGTAATCTAATATTTTCCCCCTCTCTTTTTCTGCTTCCTCTCTGACTGCTATAGATCTACTATAACTTTATCTGATGATATACTCTTCTCCCCGCTCTTTGCAAAATCAGCAGTGTTCGTCTTCCTCTAACGGGAACAAAGTAGGAGTTCGTTCTCAAGTCCTAACGGGGACACGAGCGGAGTCAGTGTCCCTCTGCTCCAGATAAGACCGTCTGACTATGCTGGCTAGTGATTCATCTTAATGTCCTGTTGCAAAACATTGAGAGTGCTGCGATTATGTGCTCTCACTGTGGTCGGACACACTTTTGATGGAATGCAATGCAGAAGCCACGGTTGTCTGGCTTCATCAGGGAAGTTGCCAAAAATGGGTCATGAAGATGCTTGATGCAGTTACCCTCATCTGTGCTTGTGAGGCACTTTTTCATATGAAACTGCTGTTTTCGACCCCCGGTTCACCACAATCTCATTAGACTGCATATTTTCCTCCTATTACTGCAGTGCTCTTGTTTCCTAACGCCAAGCTCATCCCAAAGGAAGATGTGTCGTTCTGCAGACGGCTCCGAAGATGCACGCACAATGCCACCGGCTTGTGATTAATGCGCCGGTACGCTACATACAGCATACATTACCTGTGCTATAAATCTGTCTTTCTTTCTCCTCCCACTTGAGCCTATATATCTCAAAGCATCAGAAAACGTGAGTGAGGGGCTGGCTGTCGTACGTTCCCCTCCCCTCTCATCTCTTCCCTCCTCTCCCTGCGGAGGCTCTAAACGTAGACTCGCTCTGCTCTCCTGGCTCTATGAGGACAGTCTGTTCCAAGCTTGCGTGAAGCTGGGGGACTCCTCAACCTGAACAACAGCACCAGCCTGTACGTTCATGTCTCTCTGGAGAGCAGCACACATTAGAGTCTGAACACATTTAACTTTCTGGCACAGGCAAAACAAAAGACATTTGTATGACATGTCATTAATTTGAATGACTGTCCATCTGTCCAGTAATTATTGATCACTAATGCAAGATATCCTCTCTATTGATCTCTCCCAGAAAGAAGTCCCACGTGTCTGACATACTGTACATCAGTACCTATGTACGTCTCGTCTCAGCACGTTTCATCTCTTTAATGTGATGGCAGACTTGGGAATCGAATAGTCATGATTTTTTTATTCGAAACAGTCATTGCTGCAAGTTTTCTATTACAGGCTGCTGTCATGAAGCATCAGTTTGAAGAATTTTTTCTGCAGGCACTTATAATGGAAATGAATAGGACCAGTTTTTTGAGTCTGTAAGAGAAGAAATATGAAGGTTATAATTTTATATGAGCATTTGCATTAATTGCTCTGTTTAAACTTCTGTATTACTTGAGCTGTAAAGGTGTTTAAATTGTTTTACAGTTGTTTTACATTTTTGATAAAAAAAAAGAGCCTTGGTGAGCATGAAAGACAGGTTACAGTGTAGTTTTGTGGCTTTTAGCCCACGTATGTTAACCTTGAGGTTAATCTATAAAGGTAATGTGTGATGGGAATATTTTGCATAGCAAAAAGTGTTTAGGGTTGTCAGATGCGCTATTTTGTGTGCAAGGGTGTATGTTTGTTTATTTTGACTGAAATGTGCTCCTGACACCCTGTGTGTGACATTGTCCTGTTTTCCTGTTCTTTATCTTCTGCTGTATATGAGATTGATTGATTGATAGTATGAGAGTGTTTATGTACGCTGGTAACGGGGTAGATGTGTGCTGACAGCTTCCTCTTGTAGGGATGGGTAGGACACTGCTCTCTCTCTCTCGTTTCCAACTCCTTTTCTCTATGCAAAGCCAGTCACTGTGGCCCCTTACAGGCTCTGCCATGCAAAATGCATGAGCCGCTTGTGTAGAGTGTGTAGAGTGAAATTGTGTGTATGTGTGTGTGTGTGGTGTCTGCAGCTCAAACTCTGTGTATGAGACTCAGCTCTCTGTGGGTGGGCAGTCGCTCTCTCTCTCCCGTGCTCTGTCTGTCTGTCTGTCTGTCCTTCTCTCTCGGGCTGTTGGAGATGGCAGAAGTGAAATGCACTGCCAGTTTTGTGTGTCAAGCTGCCATGTTGTTGATTCTCCTGTGCCATACGCACGGTTTAAAGATATGCACCTATAGAGACCGGCTCCCTCTCACACACCTAATGTAATGTTTGGGAGGACTGTATGCTTTGAATATCTATCAGATATCAGGAATGTATTAGATTTTTCCATAACCAATTGGTTGACTAGTCTATCTAACCAACAGATATCAAGTAATTTGGCTTAATAACTATAATTTGCCTTGATTAGTGCAATTTTCTGTCATGTGCTTACTATTGCAGCATTCAGTTATTCAATTCAATTCACGTTTATTTGTATAGCGCTTTTTACGATACAATCGTTGCAAAGCGCTTTACAGGAAATTAAGTTTCTACAATATATTTATATTTTTTTTAAATAGCCAGTCGGCTGTACCTTATAGCCATTAGCCAAGTTTTGCTACTTGCGATTGATAGTGAGAGGCAGGTAAAATAGGGGATGGACTTTCTCATACTATAGAGCATTTGAATGGACAAAAATCAATTTAGTGCAGGATGAGTCATTAATATATTTGGTCTGTTTCCCCAGAAGAGAAAGTATGCTTATAAGGATTTTTGAAGTGAATTTTATCAATGTTTAGGACTGCACTTATAGATTTACCTTAAGGCTAACATATGTGAGCAAAAAGCCACAAAAGCTAAACTACCTTTTAAATGTTTGGGGTCAGTAAGAAGTCCCTTATGCTAACAAAGTCTGCATTTATTTGATCAAAAATACAGTAAAACTGTAATTTATTTCTGGGATGGCAAGGCTGATATTTCGGCATCCATTACGCTCCAGTTTTCAGTGTCACATGATCCTTCAGAGATCATTCTAATAAGCTGATTTAGTGCTTGGAAAAACATTTAATTTCGCTGTATTTCATTTCACAATCATTCATTTATCTTTTTCAGGATTATTTGATGAAATTTCAAAAGAACAGCATTTATTTGTAATGGAAATCTTTTGTAACATTACAGATGTTTATAATGTCTTTAATGTATATTTTGATTGATTTAATGTGTCATTGCTGAATGAAAGTATTTCTTTCTTTCTTTCAAAATAAACAAATAAAGAAATAAAGAGAGAAAATGATAATAGTGTATGAATTCATGGGGTCCTTTAGACCCAACATTTTAGACAAAGAACTTCTCTGAAAGGTTTTAGCATGCTAGTGGTTTAACACTTTAAAACAGCCTTCTAACACCCTTTTGAGAGGTTTCTAAATTATTTTTAAAGCTCTGTCTTTAAAAAAAAAAAAAAAAGTATTGGCTGACTATTCAACCATCTTGACCCATCCGTAGTATCAATCATGCTTTTTTTGGCCATGACGCCCTTTGTAAAAGAGCACAGAGATTCACAGCTGCCACACGAATATCCAGATGTTTGCGTTTTGTCCTCTTGTGTTCTTGTCCCTTTGACCACAGCTCTCACAGACTGTGTGTGTGTGTGTGTCCTGCCGAGAGAGGAAGGTTACATTCTGCCCCCCACGCATCCTACAGAGAGCATCGTAGGGCGTTTCCAACGTCAGAGTCTGGTTGAGCCCTGACAGTAGCCTCTGAAATGAGCCGTAGGGTGCCACAGCCCAGAGAACACACACCTCAGAGACTCATCTCCATCGAGACTGCATCTGCCAGTGTCTTTGTGCATGCGTGAGTACGTGTCTATGTGTTAGACTAGCGCAGCCGCGCCATGGGAGGCTATGCGGTTACTGCTTTTCACCGGAGCACACTTGAGAGTACTCAGTTCTAACACGCGTGCATACAGATCTCCCATTCATGGGCCTATTTAAAGCTGCCCATGTGTAGGGAAGGGAACAGGCAGAGCTCTGTTCGACTGTGTGAAATCTGAGAGCAGGAGAGGGGAGAGACCGTTCCTCTGTATGTTTACGGCTCTCAGTCTTCGAAGCCGATCCGTGATCACCGGCACAGTATGTTAGTTTTGTCTGCGTGAGTATGCGAGCGGATAACTTGTCCGGTCTGTGTGTGTGTGTGCGCGTGGCTCTTATCAGGTCGAATGTTGTAGATTAATCAGTGGATGTGTGTAGACGGCTGTCGGGACAGACAGGCAGACTGTGCAGTATTGATGACCGTGTCTAGACAGAATGTTCGTCTCCCTCCCTCTTCCCTTAAAAAATTTGCCCCAGGCTGCCAGCCAAATCCTTTCAGGAATGAGCACGTCTGAGCCTGTGTGTTTGATCCCTGTGTGTGTGTGCGTATTGATATTTAGAGGAGTGTTGTTTGCTTGGGTTTTTTTTGTGCAAGTGTTTTAGTTTGATTATGAATGTTTGGGTTGTTTTAGTGTGTTTTTGTAGGACGTGGACTTTAGGACTCCAGTGTGTGTATAGGCGTCATAGGTAACGTGAGGAATGCATGTCTACTTATGTGTATGCAAAACCAGTCTGGCCATGAGCGCTTTCAGAATCAGATTCAGAATCAGCTTTATTTGCCAAGTGTGCGCAAGCACACAAGGAATTTGTTGTGGTTTTTAAGAAGCTCTTGGTACAGACACGCATACATACATGCATACATACTTACATATCTGACATGAGAACAGAAACATTTAAAGAGGCTTAACAATAAATAATAATAATGTGTATGAATCTGGAACAGAAGATTTCACTACTGAATTCACTCCTGAATGATTTAGGTGACAACTTGTTCACTGCTGAAAGAAGCCAAATTTTTGCTGGATTTATTCACAAGTTTGGGAGTGACTATTCTGTACACACATTGGATCTTATTCAAGTAAACAAGTGGGAAAATAATTTGTGTAAATTGTATTCTTGCATAAGTTATTACATTCATTTCAGTAGGACAATTTACATATGAATGATTTTACATTTAAATTCATCTGCTTGTGTTTTATGAAAAATATCCATGGAATGATATTTTAGTGTAGTGTCCAACATACTGTAATATTCCTGTACTACCGTTGTTCAAAAGTTGAGTTGGTACAATAAAAACATTTTAATTTTTTTAAAAGAAGTCACTTATGCTTACCAAGGCTGCATTTGTTTGATCAAAAATACAGTAGAAATTGTAGTATTGTGAAATATTTGTACAGTTTAAAGATAGTTATTTTTACAGTTTAAAGATAGTTAACAATTTTGTATTTGAATATATTTAAAAAAAGCTATTTATTTCTGTGATGGCAAAGCTGAATTTTCAGTGGCTATCACTCCAGTCTTCAGTGTCACATGATGCATCTAATATGTTGATTTTGTGTTAAAGAATTATTTCTTATTATTATTATTCATATTAAAATAGTCATGATACTTTTTTCATGATTCTTTGAATAGAAAGTTTAAAATGCTTAAAACCGAAATCTAATTGGATTGAATTCTTTCATAACATTTAAAATTACTTTACTGTCTATTTTGATCAATTTAATGCATCCTTTTCGAATATATTTATTAATTTATTAGTATTCATTTACTTATTAAAAAACTTACTGATCCAAAAACATTTGAATTGTAGTGTATATCTGCATATTAAACATGAAAACATGTTCTTACAGTGATTTTGTTGCATTGGTTTCAGTTTTTTTTATTTTACCGAGGACCTACAAATAGCTTGACCCTAGCAAAGATGAAATGTAATATTTTACATTCATTGTTAAAGAAAAACAGAGAAATTGTCACCATTTCAGATCTCTCTTTGGTTCCCTCTCTTCCTCCGTTTTATCTCCTTAGCCCGCATCAAGTTGGCCTACTTTTGTCCACAGTCCAGCCCACATAGAAAAGATGCCTCATCAGTATACCACAGAGCACACTGAGCGGAGTCCCACAATGCAGTGCACAACACTTTTCTAGTCTGACGAATGAAACGGAAGTAATAACCTCAGTGATTTTCGTGACTCATTATTTGATGTGACATTCTTACACACACTTGAATTACAAATGCTAAACAAACAACTGACAGATGGACTAAAAGGACAATGGATGAAAATTATTCCATTGTTTATTTTCCTTCATGTTCTTCAAAACCTGAATGACTGACATTCTTCTAAGCAGAATTTACTTTTTTGGGTGATCTATCTCCCAAAGGTCATAGGACAACAACATAGCATACTACTGTTCCAAAACCCTTATATAGTATGTAATAAACAACATGCTAGTCTATCATTTGTTTTCAGGTTATAAATCATTTGCACTCTTTTTCTAAATCAACCTACATTTTTCCGCCATACACCCGGCTTACACATGTCCTTTTTCGTTTTTTTCCTGCAGTGCTAATGATGTGTGAATAGGAGACCTGTGTAGGGGGTACAGTGAGGGGCCCCAGCAGCCCTCTGTGTGTTTGTGACTGAAAACTGCACGTTTGCACTGCATTTCGCTTTATACGTACCCTCTGCCAGAGCTACAACAGATGGACACACAATCACCCTCATGTGCCGCCTTTCACACGAATTGTGCTAAACTGTGTGTGTGTGTGTGTGTGTGAGGTACTTACAATGAAAAATCTACTTGTGAGTCCACACACACAGTTTCACAAATGAAATGCTTTTACACACATATACACATCAGATTTTTTTTAAATGGCATTCCTACGGTACACACGTGTGCTCTCTCAAAGGTCATTGCGTTGTATGACGGTGTGAGGCTGGCCTAGATAAGATTCATCATCAGCCCATATGGCTCGTAATTCCCCACTAACAGCGTAGCTCATAAAACGTGCTCGTGTGGGAACTGCAAAGACCTTGCGTGTTTTTACGACTCTTTCCTGTCAACCTCTGTGCGTACAGTTGTTTTTTCGTAGCTGTTTTCATCAGGGGATCTCCGTAGTTAGTAATACAGCGATGAGGTCAGGCACGCACGTTACAGCATTTATTGTCAGAGCCAAAGTGGAATTTGTGTTTGTGTGTCAGTGACCTCATTGTGCCTGTTTCGAGGGAATGCACGTGAATTTGACAGGGTTTAAAGCGTTCTTGGTTAGATCTAGGATGTTGTTTTGGTGCTCAGGTTAGCGACCCGACGTGGGCGTGCGAGAGATCCAGGGCGAAGGGGAAACGGCACGGACTCTGGTGCTGAAGAGCTGATGAGTTCGGAGCAGTGGGGGAACGTTTCAAATGAGTGAGCTGCAGGAATGCTAACTCCCACCGTTACTGATGTGGGCCGCCTTCCTCTCTCACACACTTTTGCAAAGTTTTGAATATCCCATATGTTTGTGACAAACAGGCTTTGCGTCCTTGGGGTGTTTGTGTGTTATTGTTCTGAACGCATGTCGCATCGTGAGGGATTTGTGGTAGTTACATTTGTCAACTGTGCACAAGTACGTAGTGTTACAGAGTATGATTGTGTGTGTGGGGCTTTAACACACTAATTAAAAAGAGATTAGATATGGCTGAGGTGTTGCGTCCCTGGAAGAGAGCGTGGAGAGAAACTCATAACAACCTGATCCGTAGGATTTGAGAAATAACCGTTCAAGAAAACTGTAGTTTATAAACTGTGTACATTACAACGGCCTTGTCAGCAGGCGCTTTACCACTTTGTTTATATATCACGTCACGCTTATATGGTGATTTATATTGTGTATCTCGTGTTTGTGCATTTGAGAGTGTGAGACACCTGTTCCAGTGTAATTTTCTCATGTCCTTGAGGAGAACAGTGCAATAACTCTCTCAGTAAACAGCGCCCACAGCTTTCGCACAACTATCCCAATCACTACTCACACCATGTGCTGCAGGCCAGCTAGATAAATCCTCTTGTTTTTGTGTTTGTTTTGCTCTAAGGTCTTGCGTCAAGGCTGCACTGCTTCTACCGTGGTACAGCGGATTGGAAGCTCTAATATGAAACGGTGCATGTAGCGTCTTTATGGCTATGTTCAAAATAGCATACTACTTTTGCTGTTTCTGCAGGATAGAAAGTGTATATATATATACTCTGCATAATATGATCATTTTCAGTATGCAGAGCATCCCCACATGACCTAATATGAAATGTGCTGTGTCTAACGGTATCCCACAATGCAACGCACTTGATTTGACCTTCTATTTCTAGTATGATTAATGAATTAGAATTATTATCTTAACATCTTTTGCATGACTCATTTGATTGGACTGCCATGACACTTTTTTGCACAATTTGCATAATGGATTAGAAATGCAAAAATATCCTTATTTGTTTCCTGAGATAAATATGGTTATGGACTCCAGTTGATTAATTAAACATTATTAATCCTTATGTCCTTATGGCATGCTAATGTTTAAAAACTTATTGTGCATTCTATTTCATATACTGTATATAATTTCTGTTATGTTGCAATAATAAAATCGCTCAAAAAACGGTGTGTATACTATTTTTATACAGTGTGTACTGCGCAGTGTGTTCCAAACATAGCATATTGAACCAGTTTTAAACATTAGAATTGCATACTTGGCTCTCGAGGGACAAGAACTCGCGTCGCAGACTGTAAACATAAAGGAGATAGATTGGAGACTGCGTGATTGCATGTGTCACTGCTGAGGAGGGAGTGTTGGCTGGGCCGTGAAGTGTGGAGAGATGGGCCGACAGACATGGTGTGTGTGCTTGTCAAGGTTAGACGGGCTCACCACTGCAGTGTGCTCATTGTTCCTGCCCCCCTCAGCAGCCGCCCACCCCTCCCTCATGCTGCAGTCCTCCTCTTCCCTCAAGAAAAACAGCCCTATCTCCTACACGCACGTTTTCTTGCGTTTAGTGCAAATGTGTGGGGTTGCCATGTCACCCCACCACCGTACAGCTGCTTTATGTTGTACGACGACATCGCCATTCATTCTTCAGGCTACAGGAAACAGGAGATCCCGTAGTCTGCAGGAAGTTGTAATTTACTCCAGATAAAACATGTTCTTCCTCCTCTGGCACTCACCCAGTCACAACTGTTAGTGTCTCTGTGATGGAGGGGTGAGGATGTGCGTTGCGCTTTCTGGTTTGCTCTGCCAAATAGAGGATGTTACGGATTGTAAACATTACAAATGCACATATGAATCACACACAGTCTTAAGAAGTGAACGGTTGTTATGTCGGATGAATGTAAGGTCTCTATCCTTCTGTGTCAGCTATATTAAGCTCTGTCTGAGTCTGATAACCATCAGCACGGAGCTTGCCCTGGATTCATGGTGTGTGACTGGCGCACACACACATGTACAAGCCTCGCAGCGTGTTTGTCAAACACGTTGAGCAGAGGAGGTGACGGACAGATTGAATGTGGTGATTCGTGCACAAGCTCTGTGATATCAGATGTATTACATGTCTGAACGCTTGCAGCTACGTGTTAACACTCTTGTGCTCATAAAGCATGTGTTTGTGTGTTTTCTCGCAGAAGGTGGTGGATGACGACAGTCACGGGAGGAAGTCCAGTCCTGCACCCTGCCCACCTAACAGCAAGCTGTCTGATAGCGTCCTGGAGAAAAAGGTACCATCTAAGGTACTGCATCATTTTACAACAAAGTCCATTTAATGCAAGTCAGGCTACTCGACGGGGATCTTGGCATCGCTCCCGGGCAGCTATTTTCTATCTAAGCAATAGACCTGCAAGTACATGATCATGTGTGCTTGAATGGGGGCAGTCTGAAATCTCCAAAACTGCTTGGTGTGTAATAACAGTTCAATCACTAATAAGAAAAGTTATTTCTTAAATTAAGCTTCTTTAGCGGAAATTAGGCTAATAAGGCAGTGTACAGTGGGACTTCCTTTCCTACTGCCACCATTTTGAGCATTGCCATTTCTCCAAATGAATTGTTCAAGTGGCCCGTCTCCTGCTTGTCTCTGTTTACACACATGCACAGAACGGCCTCCCCGTTTATCTACACACCCTCTTCCTCATAGAGTCAGAAACAGGAAACAGCTTCTCTCTATCTTACTCACTCATACTCATCGCAGGCCTCAAACCCGACCTCACCCTTCTCACCCACCCCCTAGACAACTCCCACATTCACACCCCTTCCTCTCATTTTCTCTTTCAATCACTCATTCATTCAGAAATATCTAATTTCACACACTTCAGAGCCCCGACAGCCATCTGGGTGTCACCCTTGTCCTTCCTCTTCATTTCGGGTGGCGATTTTGGGTTGACCTAATCACAATTGGGCAGGGTCAGGTGAAACGGGGTCCAAACTGTTTCATGCAAACCACTTTCAGTGGAGGGCATTGTTTATTATTAACACACTACAGTTCACAAGTTTGAGTTCGGTAATTTTAGGTAAAGTTAGTATAAAAGAAGTCTCTTATGCTCACCAAGACTGCATTTAATTGATTGAAAATACAGTAAAAACAGTAGTATTGTGAAAATATTATGGCAATTTAAAAATAACTTTATTTTAATATATTTTAAAATGTAATTTATTTCTCTGATGGCAAAGCTTAATTTTCAGCATCCATTATCTCAGTCTTCAGAGTCACATGATCCTTCAAAAACTATTGGAATATGCTGATTTGGTGCTCAAAAACATTTTTTCTTATTATCAATGTTGAAAACAGTTATTCTGCTTAATATTTGCATGGAAACTTTATAACGTTTTATAACATTTTTTTATTATAATTATCATTTTTAAGGGTAGTGTATTTTTCAGGTGAAATGGGATGACGTTAAATGCAGGTGTATGTGAAGTCCAAAATATTTGACTTTTGACTGCATTGTGCTTGTAGAGACGCATCTTTAAAACAGAGCCACACTCTTCCCCAGTATACCTCAACCAGCCTGTATATCAACAATCAAACAGCTAGAAACCCAACCGGCCTGTTTCATTTAATGCTGTCTTTCTCTTATCCTCTTCATTAATGCTCTACCTGTCAGCATGTGCTCTGTGGCCACTGATGGATGAGTTCTTCTCATGCATACATGATATTACAGCAGGATGTTTGTACTGCTCTCTTTGTTTACTCTGCTTCAGGCATCCTCACTCCCCTCACCAAGTTTCCCTCTGTGTGTTTGTACATTTGTGCGTAATTATTGCTGTTCGACTGCTCCTGCGCAAATGCACTTGATAATCGGTGTAATGAGACCTTAAAGATCTTCTGTATTATTCATGTACAAATATGTGTAGACATGTATTTTAATGCAGCTCAAACTGTTCATTTCATATTCAAACGGTCCTAAAGTTCTTCATTAATATTGATGCACACTTGTTTGTGTGTACAGGGCAACTTGCAGTCTTCACTGGTGTTCAGTCGACTGTTTCCTGACATCAAAGAGGAACCAGGACAAGGGCCCATCATCCACCCAAGGTACGTCCCTTTTTTCTCAGCATTCCCTTGTTCCAGGATCACGCAAGTGGATATCATAAAATGGGCAAAATTCCATAGATAGACCATATCTAGGGTTTCTGGGGAAACCTGGGTCTCTTTGGTTTGAACCTGCAAGCGTTAACCCTAGAAACCACATAGCAGTGCTCTGTCAACCAATCACAACACCCGAGCATTCTGATGCCATTTGTACCACTCATTTTTTTAGACAATGTTAAAATGTATTTAAGATATAGTTTCAAACCTCATAAGAGAAAAACAGCACTTGACCTGAAGGCTCAGAGTCAGTCGACAAGATAAAAAGGGATCGAATTGCATCGCCACACTTCAAATAGACCCTTTTTAAAAAATGTTAATTTATCCCAGTCTGATCTGATTATTGCGATTAGCTCTGTAGTGCATCATTACCTGCTCAGCTGTACGTGTGAAAAGCTCTCTGAGAGCAACAATTCTCCTGATATTGTTGGAGTTTTTAGTTTCAGCATTGTATGTGCACCAGCCTGAGGGTGTTTGTTATGTTTGCAGTTACTACCTGTATACGTACGATAAGATGGTGGCCCCTAACGTGTCCCTGCGGAAGGAGGGGGAGGTGAGCCATGAGGTTCTGGGGGCCCTGCTCAAGCAACACTACAGCAGGAGAACACTGACCCACGACAGCCAGCCCACCACAGGTCAGTACCCCCGCACTCTTTAGTTATCCTTGTAAATGAATGCACATGCATGCACAAGAATGATGTGCTGTTAAAGGTTAGAAGTTTATGGGCATGAATGTGGTTGACTCACTTAAAGGGTGAGGAGCTGCTGAGAGTGTCTTGCTAATGATTAATACAACTCACATTTTATAGTTGCCAGTGAAGAGAGAGAGAGAATGAAAAGAGGCCGCTGTCCCTGCGAGTGTCAGATCACTCTAGATTGCTGGGGGAGGGGTCTCTCCAGTCTCCACCGCAGCACGCCACATTTCCTCCTGTCCTCCTTCTGCCTGTCTCTCTTTTTCCTTTTTTCTCTGTGCCTCACTCATCCTTTTTTTCACTTTTTGATTTTCTTTCAACCCCCTCTGGCCCACTGCTCACCTCTCTTTCTCTCTCTTTTTTTTCCCTTCTCCCTATCTTTTTCTGTCATCTCCCTTCAGTGTACCTGTTCTCCATCCTATCTCTCTTCTTCAGTCTGTTTCTTTTTTATCCATGTACCTGTTCTCCATTCTGGCTCCTCCATCTCTCATCATTCTTTCTTCAGTTTACCCGTTCTCCCTCTTGGCTCGCCCTCTCTTTATTCTCAGTTTGTCTCTATTTCTTTATATACGCCCAGTCTCCATTCTGACTCCAATGTCTCTCTTTCTTCCATGTACCTGCTCTCCATACTGGCTCCTCCATCTCTCATCTTTCTTTCTTCAGTATACCCATTCTCCATCCTGGCTTCCCTTTAGTCTTTTTTTTTTTTTTTTTAAATCTGTACCACTGTCGTCATGTATCTCTTGTATTCACGTGCCCTCTGCCTCTCTTCCTTCTTCAATCTGTCTCTCTTTCTTCAGTATACTCCTTCTCCGTCTTGCCCCCCCCCCCCCCCCCCCCCCCCCTTATTCTCAATTTGTCTATCTTTCTTTATATACAACCAGTCTCCATCCTGACTCCCCTGTCTCTTTCTTCCACGTGCCCGTTCTCCATCCTGGCTCCCTCGTGACCCTTCCGTCTCTCGTTCTCCTTCTCTGACTCATTCTTCTGAGTGTGACAGACAGGTCTTAGTCACAGTAGAGGCTAGCAGCAGAGCGAGGCTGTTATTCGGCTCTGCAGTGCCAGACCTGCAGCCTGCCTGTCCTACATTTTAATGAGCTCTCTCTCTCTCTCTCTCTCTCTCTCTCTCTCTCTCTCTCTCTCTCTTTTTTCTCTCTCTCTCTTTTCTCTCTCTCTCTCTCTCTCTCTCTCTCTCTCTCTGTGTCCCTTTGGACTCCCGTATTCCTCATCAAAACACACATGCTAGACTGCTGCTGTTTGCCTAGTGCAGGTGATTTGTATGTAGAGCGTGTGTTGCACCTTAGCAGCATTAAAAAATTACTTTAGATAATTTTAGAAATTCTAAACATGTCTCACATTTCTGTGTGATACTTCCAGCTCTTCCCCTCTACGCTGACCTTCAAAGAGTGACACCCACAGAGAATTAGTCAAACAGACTTTTATTTAGCACATGACAGATAAGGTGTGTGTGTGATCGCATGAGTGTGGTTAACTCTTTCTTCTCTTTCCCTCAGATCTTCCTGCATCTCCTTCCTCCATTGCAGAGGAGGCCAAATCCCACCACGCAGGCGAAGCAAATGAGCGCCGCCAACCTCCTCCGTCAGTCGCCATGGAGACCAGCCCGGGCTGCAAGCAGCACGCCCCCATTCCCACGGAGGGCAAAGACAACGGAGCGGAGGACGACAAGGACAGGATCATGCTGGAGATCATACAGATGTACCGGCGGCAGCAAGAAAAGCTGAATTCCACCCTTCAGAAACAGCTGCAGCTGGAGATGGTGAGACAGTCAGATTAGACCAATCATCCCTTCCTGAGTCACAGAGACTCTGATCCAAACCTTAATGAGCTGTCTGCTGTCTACATCGGCTTCTAAGGAAGCATCATATCTCATAAGTAACCTGTTGGCTTCATACGCCATGCTCACAATTGATTATAATAGCAACTGATGTTCGCATATGCTACCTAACGACACGTTACAAACTCAAATATGGTGATCCCCTTGCGACAGACCCCCATCCTTACAATTTTAAGTCAGCAATTTTATTTTTGTGCAAAGACCCACTATATATATATATATATATATATATATATATATATATATATATATATATATATATATATATATATTTTTTTTTAGAAAAACACGTCAATATGTTTTCTAAAAATGTATTTATTTATTTTTTAATTTCTAAGTCAACTGTAAATAAATAATATATAAAATAAAATAATAAAAAAATTGCTCTCTCTTTATTTTATATATTTATATTTGCTTAATGAAATTAACAAATTTATTATTATATGAATTTGCTTAATGACATTAACAAATTTATTTATTTGATATTTTATATATATATATATATATATATATTAGAGATTAGATGCCATTTTTAATTTCACATGGAAAAATGAAAGGTCTTGTGAAATTAAAAACATTTATGCATTTCCTGCTGCCATTTTGGAAGAAAATTATCATTAAGTTTTTATATTGCATCTGGGATTGCCTCATCCGTGAAATGATACATGCGATTCTGCCCTAGATTTTGGCCTAAACGGGTATCTTAAAACGCAGCGTGATTTTGCTGCCTTCTGCTTGGAGCAGCCTTCATGTTGGGTGCACGCCTGTGATGTTTAAAAATGCTCCTCTAAATAGGCAGCTCACTAGAGATTGGAATAGAGCCAGGGAGATGGACTAGTTGTGTATCAGAGAAGCTGTTTTGTGCTCCTGTGAAAAGAGAGAGACCTTGTTATAGTTATAGTGAGAATAAAGGTGAAGGCCAGAGCAGAAAGGAGTATGTTCCAGTTGAGCTTTATCACCCCCGACTCGTCCACTACAAACCCTCGTCCTTTGCCGTACATAGTTTAACGCATGTCTCGATGTGCGTGTGTGTGCAGGAGCTGGAGGCAGTGTGCGGGGGCGAGGCAGCCAGGCTGAGGGAGTTGTCTGCGGAGCAGCTGGAGCTGCAGAACGAGCTGGAGGCGGTGCACACTGAGCATGCTCAGAGACTGGGGGAGGTGCGGCAGGAGCAGAGACAGCTGGAACACCGACTGGAGCAGCTCAGGCAGCAGAGCTGCGCCTGCCAACCCAAAGAGCAGGAGGCGCAGTACAACGCTCAGGTACATGCGTGGACCGCAGCAGATCCAATCTGAGCGTGCCCGAATGACTGTGTGATGCAATGATAAACTATACCCAGTATGAATTATTCCTGTACCCAATGCAATATGCTGCATGTATCAGCGCAGCTCATCTGTGTGTGGGAGGGATTCAGTAACAGGAAGACAGATACGCACACACACTGATGGAGATGGAGAGCCAGTGCCTGACTGATTTGCACACTGGGCCTGAATTCTGCATTACAACTATCAATTAGGGCAGTGGTGCTCAAACTTTTTAAATCACATATCCAGTCTAATCAAATCAGACTGTCTAAATACTGTAGATTTTAGTGGCAATTTAAGTAACATTTGCGTGTAATTTTTACTATTCATTTGATTTTGTGTGTGTGCCTTTTAATGTTGCTAAATGCAGGGGTAAATGGAGTCAATGACTCGAGAATTGTTTTTTCAATAATAAAAAATGACACCTAAAATAATTAAGCAGAAATTAGCCATGTTGCCATGAAATAAAAAAAGTGAAATGGAATAAATAAAAATGATAAATGATACATTAAATGATATAGATTACTTAAATTAAAATGAAAACTGAAAATACAGTTCTATAATAGCATATCAATAATACTATAATAACAGTACATCAGATATCAAATCACTTTTCTAAAATTGTCTAAAAGTCAAGACTTGCAGATGTAAATTCATTAACTGCTCTAAAACATTTTTAGTTGATGCACTGTTTTTCTTTGTTTTCTTTATTGCATTTTTGGATTTTTCTTGCTTTAGCCTCTAAGCTCATTGTTCAGTTGAGTGGGTTTGTCAAAATAAATAACTTTCTTATTTATTCTTTCCCTTCCCTCAGATTTTTTTTTGTATGAAATATTTTGTGCGTTTCTGTTTGTAACCACACTCTCGTTCTGTCCGCAGCTGTGCGAGCTTCGCTGCCGTCTGGAGCATGCCGAGGCAGAGCGTCAGGAACTGCAGGAGGAGCTCTGCAGAGAGCGGGAGGCCAGAGAGAAGCTGGAGCTCATGATCTCACAGCTTCAGCAGCAGATAGTCAAGTCTGGCACCAAGGGGAGCTGCAGCACTAGCCCTGCCCAGCCCCCGACCCCTTCCGCAAGCCCCCAATCCCAGCATTCCCTCTCTTCACCGGCCCCTGAGGTAACTTCCAGATAAACTCGCCCCCCTCTCTCGCACACTTCCACGCCTGTAGCCCAGGAACACGCTCGCCCACTCCCTGCAGAGTCACAGACAAACACAACCTCTGCAGAAAAGAGCAGCTCTCCCATAACCGCTTCCGTTTGTGTCGCACCACCACAAAAAAAGACTTCATGTTTGAGTTTAATTTAAAAAGACTTTTCGTGTCACCCTGCCCTCGACCAGTCGTTAAGCATTTTTTGGATGTACATGTTTGTTTTAATTTATAGTCGTGCTGAGAGGCTGATGGGACGGTGGAGGTGTTTCTTTGTTGGACTTCTTGCCTCCTGTGGCATTGGGAAAGCGCTCGAGTGCTTTTCTGCTCCCAGCTCTTTGGATACAGGAAACTGACACTCAGTAAAATACTACCTGTGACACGAAGCCCAAGGATGCCAAACGTCAAGACGCCAATGCCCTGCGGCAGCAAGAAACCATGTGGATGTTTACTTTTTATATTCATTTTGTGTATCATTGTTTCCTACTGAAGAAATGGGAGGTTTTTGTTAACGTCACAAAAATATCAGTAAAAAATTATTCTATAGCATATTTAAGTCATTATACTTAATACAAGCGATTCGGAAATGTAGAGGGGACCCCTTATTGAGGCCCCCGGTTTAAGATCATAATCCTCCCCCTCTTCCTCTCCTTCTCCCCTCCATTTTCTTTCCCTGCCTGCCGTTTGTCTTTTCAGTCTGGTGTTGATTATATGTTTCCTGTCTGCACTGCTGACCCTTTGCAGGCTGGTATATGACAAACAGCTCAGTTCATTCCTGTATGATGCAGTAAGCAAAGACTCACATCCGCCCCCTGCTGGAGAACACTATGAAACTCGGCCCCCATTTAACTACAGGCAGTTGTACAAAGGAAGTTTCAGGATAGTTCAGTCCACCTCACTCTGAAGTTTATGTTCAGAGCATTGAAAGGATTCCTATAGCGCCAGTAAGAACACACTGCTTGTAGTTGCTCAGAAATTGCAAGATCGACATCCGATCTTTAAACAAAGCACACAGTAGACCTTATATTTGTCCTTTTCTTAGCAAAGTATTCATTAGTAGTGCAATTGACGATATAAAGCATTGAAGTACGTCACAATCTCCCATAAACCTAAAGCTGATTTCTTTATTCATCTGAGAACTGCTAATAAAGTACCTAGTTTTTGAATGCTGGATTCAAGGTTAAATGATTTGGATGTTTAGCCTGAATTTTTTGTTTCATATACCCCTGTTATTTATTCCTCTGTGTCATTATTCTGGATGACTGAACAAACAGGTCTGACAGGGAGAAGAAAAACAGACAGGGGGCCAAGGGAGGGACGTAAAGTAATTAATGCTGTCACGTTAGCTCCCAGTCACTGAGGGTTGAAGATTCCAGTCACTGAGGGTTGAAGAGGCACGCTTTGTCTCCGCAGAATGGGGCAGCTGCCTCTGATGCCCACTCATACATCAACTATTAGATGGATGAAGAAAGATGGACACAGGAAGTGAGGTGGTTTTGCCACTAGAGCAGTTTGTTCTTTCTTTCTTTTTCTTTCTTCTGTTCAGATTGGTTGTGTAAACAATGTTGGATGTAAATCTAGGCTTCTTTCGTGATGTACATATCTCACATAGAACATTCCACTGTGCACAACTCATCGGATTCACAGTCAGCCAAGCCGCAGCAGTTTTCTAAACCTGATAATGTGTACAGTGCAAAACCTCTTAGATGCAAAAGAGGAAAACGTAAAGAAACACCCTGACTTATGTGAATACATCCAGCTATGAAGAATCAAAAAAACAAAACTATATTGTAAATGAGTGCTTTGACATTTTTGAACTTTTTTTTTCTTGAAATTATTCAGAAATTATTTAATGTATTAACTAATAAAGATTTATATACACTTTGTACATACGGTAGTCATTAATATATTAACTAAATTCTTATAAACAATCTTTCAAGGTTTCTGATCACATTTGAAAAAGCTGGGCGTAGCCCAAGCTCAATTGTTTTTTTCCCTTGTTTTTTATTCTTTTCTCTTTTTTATGCCTGAAGAGTGGTTGTTGATAAAGTGTGTAAGGTGGTGTAGGGATACATGATGCTCAGAACCCCTACACTCCATCCAGCGGGGAACGGGAACAGCGACACATGCTGTCCACTGCCTCAATGTTTCCCTTCAGTGGGTCATTTCGTCCATTTCATTGGAGCCCACTGAGATTGACAACCTGTTGTTATTTTGGTGGTGTTCAGCTTTTCCTTTTCCCCATTATTTATATATATATATATACACCTATAAATATATTAAAAAAAATAAGAATTTAAAATTCTTAGAAAGAAGGGAGTGAAATAATGCATGTATTATTAGCTACTATATTGTTATGCTAAAACACAGATTCATTATTGCTAAAATGCAGAAGTGATTTTTTTTTCTATTCTCTCACACATACGACCTTTCCAAAAACGTTACTCCATATTGTCTGAGAAGAGTAGTCTTTATGTAAATGGGCACAAAACATGCTCAAGAGCCTAATATAGATGCTAGAAACATTTGGTATGAGAGACTGTGTGTGTACTGAAAAGAGCGATGTGTTTTTATATATAAATATATATAGCTCTGATTTCATGTGTAGTTCTTTTGAGAGATTGCAGCATTTGTTTTGGCACTGTAATGCATTACTACAGTGTCGACTACAATTTCTGTTCAATCAGTATTAGGTTTCTTTTGTTTTCACCACAGTTACCTCTGTAGCAGCCAGTTTCAATGCTGTTTTTGATAGTTTTGGGTATTAAAATGTATTTCTGAAGCTTTCTAGAGTATAACTTTTCATTTGTAACGATTCTATGAAACCTGTAAATTGCATTTTGTACACAGGGGGGCGCTGTATATCTTCTATGTAGAATGCCATGTTCATTTGAATTCTGGGCATATGAATACAGTACTCTTTAGACTCTTGAAACAACAAACCTGTTTTTTTGGCTTTTTTGCAGTGTTAAGAAAATGAATACAGATAACGTTGTACATATTCGAGAGGTGTGAAATATGTTGAATATCTGATATGTATAGGCCTGGTATAATATAATTAGCAAAATTGTACTTTAAAGCAATCTAATGCTTTAATAGAGTTTTTCAGCAAAGCTACTATGTATTTTGCATTATAGAGGAAATATCCCATTTTACTGGGGATAATGATTACTTTGGCTCCCTTGAGCTGATTAATGGCAAAAGAGAAAAGAAAATTGCAATTATATAAACATTTTTTTTTTATAATGGTAAAAAATACACGTAGTATACAAATAACTACCTGCCAGCACAGCATGTGTCCCCATGATCTTAATCACACCTTTTCTAATGTGTAATTGAGACGTTACTATTAAAAAAAAAAAAGGAAAAAAATCAGATGTGATGCTTTTTTTTTTTGAGAACACATTCAACACTGTAATAGAAACAATATCATTGTTTACGACTTTTGTAAACAGCAAAGATATTTTAAGTTGCAATTCTGAGATATGAAGTGCAGTGTTTGTGTGTATCATTGCATATGTTGCCAATCCTACAGTGTGATGAGAGGTTTTTTGCTCTTGCATGAAAATGAGACATTGCTCTCCTACCTCATGTTGTGATAAGATGTTTTCTAAAGCAGACGACACATCTCAAACTGTTTATCATGATTGATATTTACAAGTTAAATACATGTACATGCTTTTAGCTAATACCTCAGTTGTATCTAGTGTTTTATTGTTTAGTTCCCCTATTTCAGACATTGTAAATATATCTTGTATAGACAATGAACTTGGATTCAATTCAAGTAAAGTTCTGTAGTGTCAAACCGGCTGTCATTGTACTTTTTCCATTTTATTCAAGTCAAGTCAAGTCAAGTTGAGCTTTATTGTCATTCCGCTACATGTGGGGACATGCAGTGGAACGAAATGTCGTGCCTCACAGGACCACGGTGCTACATAAATACAGACATACAACAATGAAGTAGAACACTATAAACCTATACACAGACTAACCTACTGACAGATGTTGACTAAGTTTACTATATATATAATATAGCAAACATATTCATGTTTGCTTTGGCAGATTTACTTAAAAGGACAGTTCACACAAAAAAATACATTTTGGCATCTTTTTACTGATATTCCTCCATGTTCCTGTATGACTTTCTTCTGTGGAATATATTTTTCATTCCATTGTGGTGCAATGTTTCTTCACAAAAAACATTTGAAATATTCTTTAACCTACAGTATAATATTTGATACTATACAGTATGTGTATTATAATATTTTTACAAGAATTACATGAATTTGTAAGGCCTCTAAACAACAATTAAAACGTTGCTGAGAAACCTGTTGTACACAATCTACTACATGCTCTCGGTCATCTGATTGATAGTTAATACTTCAAGTATAAAAGGCGTTCAAAGTAAAGAGTTTTTAAATGAAAACATAACTTTTATATTGTTATAAATATTTCAAGACAAACACTTACTGAAGCAAAGCTTTACTTAATTATCCATACTTATGTCATGTTAATATGCATGTATAAAAAATGATACAAAATGCTTTTTGAGGAATGTTTATTTGTACATTTCAAATATCAAAATATCTTACTGAGACATAGGCCTATTATTTCAGTTGCAGAATGCAGATAGCAATTGATGACATATATATGCATTTTCTGTGAGTAATCTGTTAAACATATACAATAAAAGCTGTCTGAATTTCATTTTACTTTTTGGTCATGTAAGTAACAATCTGCACCAAATTGTATATTTTTGCTCAGTTTAGGCCTCTGAATAAAACGGTGCTTATGTTCCTCCATGAGCGTGAGCTTCTCACTATATTACATGGGCCATAATATTTTTTTAAATGTTGTTTTTTTTCTAAGGTTTCAATAAGCTCTCTATTTAAAAAAAAAACTCCAACTTTTTTTTTTTAACTCCATTTAAAGATATATTTGTCTGACTATTATTTCACATCTTTAAAGGGTTAAATCTTATTTAGTGTTCCCCAGAAGAAAGTCATACGTTGAAACGACATGGGGGACATTTTACATTTCTGGATGAACTCTCTCTAATGCTGTCTTGTGTAAGTATTCCTAAACTGCAATAGTATCGGGGAGTGAATAAACCGGTTAGACTGCTAGTTGTAGGCTAAATACACTTATTTGTTGTTGTGTAATTTCCTTGTAATTTTCATGGGTCCAGTTTATTTGCATAAACGGAAAAATACTTGTAATTTTGAGCTCTTGAAATCACATTTTTTTACATCAGCATTCTTCCAAAAGGTGCTGGTCAAATATATATTTTTCTTATAGTGAAGAGACGAATCAGTTGTACAAAAATTAGGACTACTTGTATTTGTCTCTCTCTTTTTTAATGCAAACAAGAAAGCAAAGAAAAACGCTTTCTCCAGAGTAAACATGGTCAGCTATTGAGAGCGGTCACTAGATTGTTCTCCATAATTCCACTCGTCAGCTCCACATGTAAAACAAAAGTACCAGGAACAAAAACCATCTGTAATGGTGTCGCGTTTCTTGGAAGTCGATGTAATAGAGCGACCGCACAGAGCCAAAGCGAAGAAAAAGCTGTTGACGAAACACAACCAGATGACATTGAGCTGCAGGTGCGCGTGCATCTCTATCTGCAGCAGCGGCGAGATGATCATCAGAACGAGAAACGAGGCCCACGTGCTGAGGAACGTATGCATGGCCTGCCTTAAACAAACCATGCAGCTTTGTTGAGTGGAATGCAGAAACAACTGCACCCTCCATTTCTCAAACGGAGCTTGCGAGTAAAGAAAGACGCAGGTAACCGTCAGTAGCAACGCTACGAGAATCTGAGAGCTCTGAGGGCTACTAAACAGCTCACACTGGTGCTTCTCATCATCTTCTAACAACTGAACAAAATCAGGCTCCCAGAAAACATACAAAGCTGCTAGAACCCAAAGGAGACACACTCCAGCAATGTAAGTAAGCTTTTGTTTCCAGGATGTGTGTGTTGAGCTTGATGATAGTGTCCAGAAGTTGTCTAGTCCTACAAGGAGGAACACTGGCCAGTGGAGCACGGAGTAGATAAAACAAGCAATCTGAGTCAGCAGGCATACGTGATACCTGGTGAAGTGCCAGCCTGAGATGTTGAAGTCTTCCAGATAGAAAATAGCCGCGAGGACAAAACTCAAGAGACTGTCAATCAGTGCCATGGAAATGCAGAAGAATCCTGAGAAGCTCCTGATCATGTAGTGTCGCTGCACCACGACCACCAGCCAGTTCAGCAAACCCTTGAGCCACAGAACCAGCAGAAGCGAAGGGATTGATGTTTCCATGGTATGGCATAATCCAAGGCTGAAATCAGAACAATCAACAGACCAGTCTTTCTTGTAACTGGCCAGCAGTTCCTCATTGAAACAGTTCACACTATCAGACACACCCTGAGGTGAAGGCCAGCCCTGCACATTAAATGAATAGCCCACTTTTACTCGGAGTTCTTTATTTGTTAAGCATGTATATGCATTAAATAATTGTTTCCCTGTATTTAAATGTAGATGTGGTTTTACTTTTTTTTTTAAAGTTCATCTGTACTAATGCGGATTCAACAACACTACTCATTCAGCAACTTGCATATTAAAATATTAAAACTGGATATATAGATACAAAAGCTGAAAATAAACACTAGCATAACTAGAGTTACCTGTATGCCAGCAGTGCAGTACTTGCCAGTACTTGCCTTGATTCAACAGTTCCTGCCAATAAAAAACACCTGTTAAGTGTATTGACATAATAAACAAATGTCAGTATGTATGCGTAAATTAAGTGTACTGATATAACAAACTAATTTCTGTATGTATGTATTTGTTTGAAGGTCACATTAAAATATTTTGGAAAATTACCATGTCTGTCGTTTTGCTACTTTTAAAACTTTTGTTTATTTTATTGTTTTACTTTTGCTCCAAATTCCAAACCCAGAATTTCAATCTTTAACTATTTTTTTACATTTATGACTATGATGATCTATACCAGGGAGAGGCAATGTCGGTCCTGGAGTGCCTCTGTCCTGTAGAGTTTAGCTCCAACCCTAATCAAACACACCTGAACAAGCTAATCAATAGGTGTGTTTGACTTGACACACAGAATGATCAGTGTATGTCATCACAGTACCGCTAGAGCCATAAGAGAGCAGATGGATCCTATGCTGTCATACACTGATCATTCTGCGCAGCGCCGCTTCAAGCCGAACACACCTTCAGAATTACTAGAGCTACAGGCAGGTGAGGTTTTTTCAGGGTTGGAGCTAAACTCTGCAGGACATCGGCACTCCAGGACCGACGTTGCCTACCTCTGATCTAAGCAAAGCTTAGTTTTATAGTTTTTGCACAATATTGCCAAAAATAAATAAAGCTACTCTAAAGTAGTCATTCATTATTTTATGCCAAAACGCTTAGAATGTTTAAGATTTTCAAGAAAAGCATGCCAAAGATTCTCTTGTAATGCATATGCGTCCACTGTTGGACATTTGTTAGAAAACAAACTAGAATTTTAAAAATTGTGTTTAAGGGTTTATTACTACAAGTCCACATTAATGTCTCTTTGTAACATCCAGCTACAGGTTTGTGCAGAAAGGAACTTGACCTTAAAATGGTGTGTTTACAGATTAACAATTGGCTCTAAAGAAAATTAAACTGGGTGTTGCTAAAACAGCAATGTTCAGAAGAGACAGGGACATGTCTGCATAAGCAGGCACATTAAGTTGGCTCCACCCTTCTTTGAGAAAGATGTGGACAAGTATTTTCTCATGGTAAAAAAATTTAGATTGCTCAGAACTTAAAAAGCAGCAGACTACAAAGGCACTGGACATAATTACAGGGTGCACACGTCTGGTTATGCTCCCTTCCTTATTAAAAGCTCTGTCTCCATCCCTGGCCAAATGAACTGACATGCCGGTTCACATTTTAATCTTTCATCATGCAAGGTGTTGTATTTGAATTTGCTTGTCCATTGAATCCTAGTCAGCTATGAGAAGATCAAAGATTTGATAAGGTTTTTTTAAAATTCTTTTCACTATTTGAACTGCCGGAGGTGGTAATGAACCTTTCAACTTTCATTTACATTTATGCATTTAGCAGACACTTTTATCCAAAGCGACTTACATTGCATTCAAGTTACAGTTTTGCATTTTATCAGCACTTGCTTTCCCTGGGAATTCGACTTACTTTGTATTCAAGTTACAGTTTTGCATTTTATCAGCACTTGCTTTCCCTGGGAATCGAACCCATGATCTTGGCGTTGCTAGCGCCATGCTCTACCATTTGCGCTACAGGAAAGCTTTCAGAACTCAAACCAGCTTTTAAAAATGAATGTTTGCTTACTGATAGTTTTGGCTTACAACCAGGGTTTCTTTTCCTCTTTATGGGTAAAGTTATGGTTAGGGTTAAGTTTAAGGGTCAGACTATGTTTTTGAACATGAATTGTTGTTCCAAGCTTATGCTGGTTAGCAGCACAGCCCAATTAGCCCTTGCTTGTATACAGTAACTAAACCATAAGCACCAAAAACTCATCATTTTCCATGACTGTCATGCAAAAGTAGCTGTGTATTCTGAAATATTTGCAAACAGAAAACAAATTACATTTTTTACTTTTTATAAACAGCAGTTTATATAAAGCAGAGCATTAGTTTCTTTCTGAAGAACAATGTTTGTAATGTAAGATGTGTAGGCACATGAGTAAAAATGATATATAAAATGAGTATAATAACATAGCAGCTGTTTATGCATTGGCTGTATGCATTGTTTGCAAAAGCAGAGTTTTGCTGGAAGACAGATGTGTCACATAAAAGTGAAATGACTGAAGTGCAGCTGCTATTGATATTGAACCCTGATGAAAGAATAAATCATAACAAGGGGCAAACCACACCTGTTTATTCATTGCTTATTCATACTGGAAACGTATTAGGATCTATTTTTTATGTAATCGTCCCAGTTACACACCTGCGTGAATTCAATTCATCATGTGACAGAAAATTTAGATAAGAAAAATGAATGGCTGTTTTGTAATGTCTGTTTACAACCTTGTAGTGTGGTTCACAATATAGACCTATGTGAATAGCGACCATAGTTATCAGTTGTGTAGCCTACTTAATATTATCAATTGATTTTAATATCTATTCGTGATTCATTCCTTGATTATTATTATTATTTCAGTTCATAAATGTCATTTTCAGCATGTGGAAGAGAGACTTTATCATGACTTCGAAGAGATAATATTAATATTTTTTTATAATATTTTTTTATATAAAGAGAGACCTGAATAAATGTATTAAAACCCACACAAAAGGCAAAAAATGAGTAAGGAAAATATTACGAAGGCATACAAAAAAACATTTTTTATTTGCTTCTCAGAGATTCTGCGCAGCAGCACTAGTGGTCACGAGCGCCCTCGTGATGTCATTGTGGACATCCCATAATATTACTGAGCATAAGCCGAAAGCCTGGAAATAGTGTTGCTGTCAAGGTAACGCGTTCAAGTGTGTTAAATGTACCTTTTCGGTTGTGAAAGACTGTAAAGTCCAAAAGGGAAGTTGTGCGTTTTTCCTGTGATTTGGTAAGCGCTGGTGAAATGTGTTTAGCTAAGTTAGCTCCGTGCGGCTAATTTAACGGAAGTTTTGGTATTCCTTCGGCTGTGCTGTGTCTTCAGTGTAGTGTGTCGTGTCGCTTAATGTGTTCACGATTGCTGATTCTTGTCACCTTGTTGTCACTCCAAAATCATTGTTAGTAGCGTGATAGTTTGCATTTGTAGTAGTATAAATAAGTTTCAGACTAGCTGCCTTTGCTTATTGAATGTGCAGCGCGTCCTGTGTTTTACTGGTTGTTCCAGTTTAAGTAGATCATTACGAAAAACATAAATAAATACATAGGCGTTTGACAAATAACAGGTCTATGGAATTGTTTTTATTAACAAAAAGGTTTTAGTTATTATTTTAGTAATTTAAGTTAGTGACTATATTTAGGGTATTTATTTTTATTTTCACCCTTTTTAGTAATTTTAAATCACCTAGTTTGTGTTGAATTGTTTTGCAATATGGCAAATTATTTTTAAATCTACAAATATTTAATGTAGCTTTTAGAATCTCACAATTCTGTTCAAAATAATTAATTGTCAAGTAAATGGAGTTTTGTATGTCTCAATGCAGAACATGTTAACTTCCCTAAAGTATTTCATGTAAGCTATTATATATGTAAGTTAAATGTAATAACACATGACACCAGCTGAGTATGTTTGATTCTTCTGTTCACATAAGCTGTTGTTTTGTAATGTGTGTCAAATATCTATTTTGATCAACAAGGTCCTATATGGGTCAAAGACGTTTAAATGTTCACATCAAAATAAATTTTACAAAAGTGATTTTATATACATAAAAAGCACATTAAATGCAAGTAAAGTGACTACCTTTAAGGTTTCAAATAAGTTTTGGGAGAATAAAATTGTCAAAATGTGGGTGAAAAAAAAATTCCATTGTCATTCAGTGTCAGCCTATATTTATGTAAAAATGTAAACAACATACTTACTTATTCTGACCTGTACGTATTAAAATGTATAAAAGAATAAGTGAGTGTACAAAATGTTATTGCATTTTAAATGAGTAAAAAAATCTTGCTGACAAATGGCCAAAATGGGATAGTGGCAAAGTTTAAAAATGTAAAGTTACAAGTAAGTAGTATTGGGGGTAAAACTAATTAGTCTTTAAATATGTCATAAATTGATTCTTGTGGTAAATATGCCTGACAAGATTGTTACACTGAATGACATTTTAGTGGCTGTTTTCTGTAAATCATGGTAAAAATGTATGATTTATTTTTTGTGCAGAAAAAATATTTAATTGAACAGGACACTTTATAATGTATCGAAAAACAACAACAACAACAGTTCAAAGCTCTATTACACATATTGTTTTGATGCTTGAAAACCCTTTTTCATCTTTGACCCATATACAGCAGGGCTGCCTGGAAATGTAGGTACCATTGAGCGATTAACCAGGAACGTTGTTCGTGGCCCCATGATGAGGGGGCCCACTTAGGTCTTCTCAATTCATTTAGATTATTTGGTTCTCTTATAATGATGTGTAATTTAATTTTTTTTGTCCCCCATAAGAATTGAAGGCATGGAAGACGAGCCGCCCTCCAGAAAGGCGGAGGAGGGTGGTTCATCTAAGCGGTCACAGAGGCAGCAGGATCGGCAGGGGAAACTTCCAAGGAGACGCAAAGAAGTGAAGAGGTCTCTTCGGAGGCCGGACTGTCCAGAACACCTGTCGGGGGGAAGCGTACATTGGTTGCCTGAGCAGCCCGGATCAGAAGCCTCTGGATCAGTGGAGGACACTGCTGAGGGTTGCCCAAAAAGATGGGATAGATGCAGGTACAAAACACACCATTTGGTTTAGACCGGTTGAACCTTAAATATAAAAATGTGCAGTGACTTAAGTGCCGGTTTGTTGCAGACGAGGGCACTTTTTACATGGACCATATCCTGCTACTCACTTTGGACCCAAAGCTTGCATTCTTCCCAACCCAACCTCAGTCATGTAAGTAAGCAAAGTCAGGCTTAATTTTGGTAAGGGGCTAGGTCACATCCGTGTCTTGTTACTGTTTAAACTTTAAGTCAACCAAAGGATTGTACAAATGTAGCGATAAGGCCGTGTGTGCTGAGTTCTGATTGTTTAAGGGTGGTTTGTTGGATGAAGCTGGAGAGCAGCGCAGTCAGGCACCGCTGTGACTGTCACAAGAGTGGAACTCTTTAAAAAAAAAAAAAAAAAACAATAGAGCCCCCCAGCACTATGCCTGTTTTACGCCCCCCAGGACAAACCACATGCAGAGGGTAATGTGGGGTTTATGGTTTGATATCTGATGTTGTGCTTAACATGTTGTTTAGATGGTATGAGATGTTAGTTATGTGTTTCTGTATTTCAGATCAAGAAAGATGATTAGAGTGAGTCTTTAAAAAGGACTTATTCTGGATTTCATGCAACGATAAAATTTAGAAACTTATTATAGAAACTTAGCTGTTGGACTTTATTCCTTGATACATTAAATAAGATGTGTATATAAATATTTACATTTTTGAAGTTAAAATACAAACCGTGAATGTGTCAAACAACAGCTATTTTATTTTATTAATTTATTAATACTGAAAACGAACTGATCCTAGAATTATGAGAAACCAAAAGCAGAAGTCCACATTACAGTGCTTTCCAACATTTGACCATGACTGTAAGTTGCGTAACGAGTGTAGAAACAGGACAAAGTACATGCCGTTTTGCTTTGCTCGGAGTGCAGTGCCGACACATACCATGTTTGCCTACTCTGCCGACTTTCCCCACAGGCACATTCAGGATCCAGCCAGCCAGCGGCTTACCTGGAGCAAACCACCGCTCAACGTCCTGGTCATCAGAAAGATCCGAGATGAGACCCTTCTGGAGCCGTTCAAAGAGCTTTGCAGGTTCCTCGTGGAGGTAGGTTACACAGAAGCAGCATTAGTAGTTGATTTACAGGCTAGGAAGTTACAGGCGCTATTGTTACCCTTTAATTTTTTTTTCGCTGTATCATTATTTTTTTTGTTTTAGATTTGGTTACACAAATACTTACACAATTATTTCCACCATCAGGAGAAACATCTGATGGTTTATGTGGAGAAGAAAGTTGTGGATGATGGCTCTCTCTTGAGGGATGACTCATTTTCAGCCATTCGTAATCAGCTGTGCACATTCAGGGAAGGTACTGAAACCTCACTGTGTTATTGGCAGGTTCACCTGTAACATGATTTACATAACCCTGACGCACCATTAACCAATGAAGGATTGGGTGCATTAGGAAAATGAGTGATTTATCATTGTGTTCGCACAGGGTTTGATGACATCTCAGACTGCATCGATCTGATTATTTGTTTGGGTGGAGATGGGACTCTTCTGTATGCATCATCTCTTTTCCAGGTATTCTCTCATCTCATCTTCTCATTTGTTTGTGCACAAGAGTCTCCTACTAGGTCAGTCTCATCTGCTTTCCATTGGATGTTCTCTGTGTACATCATATAAGTTAAGAGAATTTGGATATGCAAAAGGGAGTTGTTTAGAGATTATTTAAGAATGAAATGTGGTTTTGTCTCATTTGTTTAAGGGCAGCGTTCCCCCGGTCATGGCCTTCCGTCTGGGCTCCTTAGGATTTCTCACACCATTCAAGTTTGAGTCTTTTAGAACAGAGGTTGATAAAGTGTTTGAAGGTAGAGTGATTGAGAGTTTTTTATTTTTCATCTCTGAAACCAGAAGAACTGTAGTTGTTGTGCTTTAGATGTTTGTTGTTTTATTTATTTTTGTCTGGCTCCTGTAGGTAATGCTGCCATCATCCTGCGCAGTCGTCTGAAGGTTAAGGTGCTGAAAGGCATGTTCCAGAGGAACGAGCAGCTCCTCAGCGCTCAGGAGAACGGAATATTGCCTCATAAACACATAAACAATGAGGCAGGCAAAATCACTCTACAGTTACAGGTAACGCAGCACTCACAAAGTATTTGCTGAACACAAAACCAGTGACATTTGTGAAATGGAGAAATCAAAGAATCAAAATACTGGGCTTGAGACAAAGTCTGTCTTTGTTTGCCAACACGTTTTGGCACACAGGCCTATCAAATGCTAGGCAAACACAAACACTGAAAAAATGTAAACTTGCAATCCACCAATAAGGACGTTGGACAGATCTGATGGTGTGGTGTCAACCAATCACATGAAGTGATTGGTTGATTGGACTAAGGGAAAGGCTATAAAATAAGCTTATTGCCTCTTTTGATCAAAAGTGACAGTAAATGTATAGATTTACAACATTACAAAATATTTCTATATCAAACAAATGCTGTTCTTTTGAGCTTTCTATTCATCCAAGAATCCTGAAGAAAAAAATAGAAAATCAAATCCTTAAAATTAAAATTAATTGGAATGATTTCTGAAAGAATGTGTGACATTGAGGACTGGAGTAATAGCTGCTGAATGAAAATTCATCTTTTCCATCATAAGAATTAATTATGTTTTAAAATGTTAAATTAGAAACAGAATTTTAAGTTGTAATAATAGTTTACAATATTACTGTCTATATTACTGATAAAATAAACACTGCCTTGGTTGAACATAAGAGACTTATTAAAAACAATCTGTAAAAATCTTACTGACCCCAAACCTTTGAACGGTGGAGCACATGTACATACAGACATATGCATATACATGAATGTACATATTTTTTACAATGAGTATATCATTTATTAGCTTACAAAATGTACAAAAATAATTGTAAAATTATACATTACAGTAATAACAAAATTATGTTAGGATTGAGGAGACATGAAGAAGACTAATGTAATAGATGCGAAATATTAAAATGTTGCACAAGAAAAATGCCTGAATGTCTGCCAAGCAAGGGCACTCTCAGAATATTATTTTAGGGAAAAATCCATCAAGATTGTCTAGAGACCTTTTCCATGGTAACAGACATAATTGGAGTTATTTGAATATAACAACTGTGATAGGTCTGCATGTCCAGTTGTCATAGCAATAACATGATGTCATTGACAGTCTGCATTTTTACGTCTGAGATATTTTAGACCAGAGTGGCATGTAATAAATACAGAAACACCTCTGTTTGTTAGATGCTTTTATGTATAATTCTGTGATATGGATATTATGTGTGTGTATAAAGGTGCTAAATGAGGTGGTGGTGGACAGAGGGCCTTCATCCTACCTGTCTAACGTCGACCTTTACTTGGATGGACGCCTCATCACATCTGTACAGGGAGACGGTGAGCACAAGCATATGCTTCAGCTTCAAACAGCACTGATAGAGCTCTTTTTTTATCTTGTCACCATTGTGCAAGCCACTTAAAAGGGGTCTGGTGGTTAAGGGTTTTTCAGAATGTAATTAGTACTTTTAATCGGCAAGGGCTTTAAATTTATGAAACGTAACAGTAAAAACATCTATAATGTTACAAAAGATTTCTATTTGACATGAAATGCTGTTCTTTTGAACTTTCTATTCATCACAGAATCCTGACAATAAGTATGACTGTTTCCATAGAAATATTAAAGGGATATTTCACCCAAAAATGAAAATTCTGTCATTAATTACTCACCCTCATGTCGTTCCAAACCCATAAAACTTTCGTTCATCTTCGGAGCACAAATTAAGATATTTTTGATGAAATCCGAGAGCTCTGACCCTGCACAGACAGCAACAGAACTGAAATGTTCCCAGGCTCAGAAACGATAATCTATCAAATAGTCCATGTGACATCAGTGGTTCAACCGTAATTTTACGAAGCTATGATGGAGAGTATCACGCCGCATGCGCATTGCTTTCATGGCTCAGTGCATGCGTGTTGTACATCAGCAGCATTACATGCATGCGTTGTTTACGTGCAGAGGTACTCTCGATAATGGTGGAAGATGTGATTTGGAGAAGAATTGTTGAATAAAGTCGTTACTTTTGTTTTCTTTGCACACAAAAAGTATTCTCGCAGCTTCGGAAAATTACAGTTGAACCACTGATGTCACATGGACTATTTTAATGACGTCCTACGTTTCTGGGTCTGGGAACATTTGAGTTACGTTTCTCTCCATGCAAGGTCAGAAAGCTCACAGATTTAATCAAACATAGTTAAATTTGTGTTCCGAAGATGAACGAAGGTCTTGGAACGGTTTGAAGGGTTTGGAACGACATGAGGGTGAGTAATTAATGACACAATTTAAATATTTTGGGTGAACTATCCCTTTAAGCAGCATAATTGTTTTCAACATTGATGATAATAATAAGAAATGTTTCTTGAGCATCAAATCAGCATATTGGAATGATTTAAGGATCACGTGACAAGAGTAATGGCTGATAAAAATTCAGTTTACCATGACAGGAGACAGATTAAAAAATTAACTGGGAAAAATAATATCAAAGCAAGGCCAATTGAATTAAATGTTAATGATACAATTTTACAGAGCCCAATTGATGTGGCACAGGCCTTTAATCACTATTTTATTGAATCAGTGGATGAAATTGCTCAAAGTTTCAAAGTACAACAACCTTATTTACGAACAAATAATGCTAGCGAGACAGCTTTAATATTAAGATCAGTAACTAAATTAGATGTTGAAAAGGTAGTCATGTCTCTTAAGTCCTCAAGGGCAAAAGATATCTATGGTATAGACGCACTTTTATTGAAACAAATTATTTCCTCAATTAGGGATGTAACGGTATGAAAATTTCTTATCACGATTATAGCGACCAAAATTATCACGGTTATCAGTATTATCACGGTATTGTTAAAATGTGCTGGAGATGTTCAAAAACTACAGACACATAAATCACTTCAAGTTTTATATTTAAAAATCAACAAACAACAAATAAAATGACTTTTTGTTTGCATAATCACTAAAACAATAACATGACCAATGATGTTCGGATTTTAAATGACGACATGACTGACAATAGTTTAATAGCATGTTCAAATATCTAATGTAAATGTTCAAATAAAGCTTTGAAAAAGTTTCATAAAAATGTAAACCTCACATTTCAGCCTTTAAATAAAGAAAAGGATTAAGTCAAGATGATAATTGATTAATAAAGGATTAGGCTATATGTATTTTATCTACTCCATAAATATTTCTAGATAACTTATCTGAATTGTTTAAATGTGTAGAATCCACATAAGCTTGTTTTTCATCAACCGGTCAAAATTTACAGCAGGGCTGGGCATGCAAATTCAGTCCGTTTTTGACCAGACAGAAACTGCACACAGGCTGAATGTAAGTCTCTGTAAATCCACTCTCTGACAGCAGGTGGAGCTTTAGAAAAGCTGAATTACAGCTGTTTCCTCCGTGCACAAAGCAGTATTGTGATTAAGAACACTTCCTTTAGGTATTACATGGAGCGAAGATGAAAACAAAATGCCATCGAATCGTTTCTGAAGACAGTCAGAACCTTCAGAGGTACATTAATATAATTAATTCATTCATATATTCATTTGTATAATTCCCTCAGCACTCTTTTAAAACCTCCCAGCTTTTCCGCCCTTTTTTCACTCAAAACTACTCTGCACAATGTGCACACGTGAGACTCTTACTGAAAACTGTGCTTTATGCTGGACAGTATTTATTTATCGTGAGATGTTCAAATCGTGGTAATCTAATACGGTTTTAATGATAATTCAAATATGAAACGGTAATACTAACCGTGGGGAATTTTATCATGATTTATCGTCAAACCGGTAATCAATAAGAACACAAAAGATATTTTGGGGAATCTGGGTAACCAAACAGTTGCTGGTCCACATTGACTTTGATAGTAGGAAAAAAAATACTATGGAAGTCACTGTGGACCAGCAACTGTTTGGTTTTCCACATTCTTCAAAATAGCATTTATGTTTAGCAGAAGAATGAAACTCATTGAGGTTTAAAACAACTTTTGAGTGAGTAAACGATGGTATAAAAATAACACTATTTTTTTATTTTTGGGTGAATTATTCCTTTACTGTTAATAAAACACCAAAACACAAAGAGAAAAATCACTCACTACTCTTGACTGAAAAACTTTAATACAGTTGCTTTACTAGGAATCAATCTATTTTGTGTTTTATTTTTATATTTGTTCATTCAGTTTCTTGAATGCTGCTGCTAAATACACCTATTGTACCTGAAAATAAAACAGTTTATTTTATTTGTTTATTGTGTGTATTTGTAATGTGTATCTTTGTTCTCATTTTTTAATAACAAAGATAAAATAATGACAAAGATTTTTATCTTCCCCCACTTTGGCCTAAATATCCACCATCCTTTTTTATATTTTGTTACCTTAAAAGGCTGTCTTTATAATAGGGAAATTAGTTTGGCTGTAATGCTCAAACAACTTGCAAAATAGAAAAACCAACATGACAAAGAGTCGTGATATTTAAAAAAAAATTGTGATATGATATTTTTTTTGCCATATCGCCCACCCCTAGCCGAGGGGGACCAAACCCATCACCCAGCCCAATCCTGGTGTTCCACAAGGGTCCATATTAGGGCCAATTCTCTTTAGCATGTATATTAATGATTTACCTATGGTGTGTCAACAATGTAATATCATAATGTATGCTGACGATACAGTCATTTTCACGCATGGTAGAGGTTGCAAATAAGTTGACTGATGTTCTGGCAAAAATCATATCCTGGCTCAATCAGTGTTATCTGAAATTAAACGTCAAAAACAGCTTGTATGTTCTTTTCTAAAGGACATAGTGTTGATATAAAACAGGATATTTTAGAGATTACAGGTTGTTTCAGAATATAAATACTTAGGGGTTCATTTGGACTCATGTCTTGGTTTTAAAACGCATATAAAAAAGGTATGTAAAAAGGTAAAATTCAATTTAGTTGATTTTTGGTTTATTAGAAACTCTGTCAAATGAGGCTGCAAAGGTATATTTTCATGCTATGATTCTCTCTCATATTACTTATTGTCTGACAAGTTGGTCTAATACACATGCTATAGTTCTAAAACCATTGGAATTATTGTACAAACAAGCACTTAAAATTTTAGATAAAAAAAACTATTTAGTTTTCACCATTGTCATATTTTAAATACGTATAACCTGCTTAGCTGGGAAAACATCTCTAAATTTAAAAATGTTTTAGTTTATAAGATTATGCATGGTTTAGCTCCTCCTCCTCTGGTTGATTTTATTAAATTTAAATCTATTGAAAACAGAGTAACTAGAGGTGCAGCTAAAGCTGATTGCATAATTCCACATAGAAAAACCTTGTTTGGTCAAGCTGTTTTTTTCATTCAGAGCATCACATCAGTGGAATTCAATACCACAATCAGTTAGAGAATATACATCATTTAACTCATTTAAGCATCATTTTAAGAAATGGCTTAATTGTTGAATTTCGTTGTTGATGTTTTTTCTATTTTGATTCTTTTTTTTCTTATTTTTTTTAGTTTTTTGGCTTAACATCTAGCAAAGGGACTAATTTGGGTACATTTACATTCATGAATGTTGATTAATGTACACCAGGGGTCACCAAGTTCGGTCCTGGAGGGCCGGTGTCCCTGCAGTGTTTAGCTCCAACCCTAATCAAACACACCTGAAGCAGCTAATCAAGGTCTTACTTGGTATACTTCAAACTTCCAGGCAGGTGTGTTGAGGCAAGTTGGAGCTAAACTCTGCAGGACACAGGCCCTCCAGGATCAAGTTTGATGACCCCTGATGTACACTGTCCCTTTTTTTTGTGAAATAAATAAATTTACTCTATCAAATAAATACAGCCTTGTTGAGCCTAAGAGACATCGAAAGCATTAAAACATCTTATCGACAACAGACTTTTTAATGATAGCGTGGCTTTGATTTTTTTTTTTAATGATACATGAGAAACATTTTAGATTCACTTCATTATCTGAGTGCTTGATCTTTTTTTTTTTTTTTTTTTTTTTTTTAGCTTAAGCAGATGCCTCAGTACATTATGGTCTTTTCATTTGCTTTGACGAGAGTCCAGCTGCCATGAAAATAAATGCAAATATGTGGCTTGTTTCTATGCAGGTGTAATAGTTTCCACTCCCACGGGCAGCACAGCCTATGCTGCCGCAGCGGGAGCTTCCATGATCCACCCTAATGTCCCTGCCATCATGGTCACCCCCATCTGCCCTCACTCCCTCTCTTTTAGACCCATCGTGGTACCCGCAGGAGTGGAGCTCATGGTGAGAACAGGACTGAGGTTTTTCCATTTCAGTGATAAAACTGCATCAGTTACTTATTAAACTTAGGTTTTTTTCCTTCAAATGAGAGCTTCAGAACAACATTTGTTTGCGTTAACTGTATTTACCCTGCAGATAACACTGTCGCCTGACGCTCGCAACACAGCCTGGGTCTCGTTTGATGGCAGAAAGAGGCAGGAAATCCAGCATGGGGACAGGTGACACTCTTTTTACACAATCCCATAAGCAAACAGCTTTGACCTCTCCCATAATCCATTGACACAACAATAGCTGTATTACAGTTATGGAAATGAGTATCAAGTAGGGACCTCAACCTTTCAGTTCAAATTCAGTTTACCCTTTATCTCAAGATGCACTCTCAACCGCACATGCCGTATCTGTTAATCATGAGTTCTTTTTTCTGATTATAGCATAAAGATCACAACCTCTTGCTTTCCGGTCCCTTCTATCTGTTGTCATGATCTGGTTTACGACTGGTTTGACAGTCTGGCTCAGTGCCTCCACTGGAACGTCCGTAAGAAGCAGACACGTCTAACGGATGCCAGCGACTCTTCCGAAACGGAGAACTGAAACATCACCACAAAACACACACAAGTACTCTCACTCTCTGTTGACTTTACATTCCATCCTGACTCACTGAAAAGGGGGTTAGAGTTCAAAATTCTTGATTCAATGTTCATAGATTTACAGATTTCATTATAGATCGCAAAAAGTGCTCATGTGCTACCTGAGAAATAGAGGTTAGCCTAGATTACTTGCAATTTAACTGCAACAAAATGTTTGGTTAACATAAAATTTCATAGTGTGACTGCTAAACATTATGCAGACAGTATTTCTTAGCGAATTGTTTTTGCAGCTGACCGCTTCACAACATGCTAAATAACTGATCTGATTTATTATAGTATATTTTGTTTGTTTTTATTATAATACTATTTATTAAGAATTATTATTTAAAAAACCACCAACATTTAAATTTGTACTGTAAGTTATGTAGATTCATCCACTTATAAATAGTTTAGGTAACAGAAATGACAAATCACCCACCACGTATTTGAACTTGAAATGCACATTATAGCAGGAGTATAGTGTTGGAAGTCATTTACTGAGCATAAAATGTTCATGTTGAGGTGTTTTTTTGTTTGTTTGTTTAACTCTGTAGCTGTTAGCTAAATTGACCACAAACTACTCTCACCTACAAACAGACAAAGCTTGGTTTTCAGTAGTTCCTTATTTGTAATAAACTGTATGGGAAGCCATGCTTTGTCAGTTTAACATGTTGGCAATCAGTTTTGTGTGCTCTACTAGACAACATTGTACATTCAACTATTAAGATTGAATGTGGTTTATCAGTCTTTTTCCTGTAGCTCAAGCTGGTGTCTGATTTTCATTCAAAGTGATTAACCAGTGCAGGGCCTTTCTGAATATGAATCAAATAACCAATGTTTTGTCAGGTTGGATGGCTGTCAAACCCAAGTAGTTCTTGTCAAAGAACATTGTAGCCTCCCTGTGGCGGCACAGGATGTTTTCAAAACCATATTTCTTAAGCCATTATCTGTTTAGTTTAATATTTAATACTCTTAAGCTGTGATCTTTTCATTTACAGATGCATTGTATGTTTTGCATTTCTCATGAAATATTTCTGGCACTGCAAGGTCATATCATTGCATAATAACTTAGTATAGCTGAATGTATGTAAGCTGTTTACGGTTTGATGTAAATAAGAGATCCTATGACGTGTGTTTGTCTCATTTGTAATATTTCAATAAAAGTTTCTTTTTATCTTGGATGTTATCTTTTGTTTTTGTCATTTGAAATGTATCCTTATGTGTTTTAGGGCTTTATAACCTGTTGTATTTACTAATGCAACAATGTTTGCAGAACAATGGAGAAGAAATTGTATTATAAAAACAAATACATTGCTTGTGAAGTATTTTGTAAAAACTGAAAGCATCAATTTTTTTCATGTTTTTCAACAAAACGCAAATTGCTTATGTTCTATATTTTTATTGCAATGAAAGGATACAGATATAGTTTCTGACAGACATTTAAATTATTCTCCAGATATTGCAAAAAAGACAGTCCTCAACATTGATCCTAATACGGACAATTAGTTAGTTGAAGATGCTGACCACATAAAAAATAATAATGGGATTTCAGTTTGTTTTTATAAATGTAACACTAAATTTTTATGACAGAGCCAATGGCAAATTAAATTTCCTGCCAATTAAAAAAAAATCTGGCATATCAGCATCTTTATCTCTCAAAGACAATGGGACAGAAAACAAAGGTGAGTGAAGCTCCATTGAAAGAAAATACAAATGTCTTTAGTTGCACACGTCATGCCCAGTCTATCCAGGTCTTCAAAGTCAATGACGAAGAATATTGAGGACATAGTATTTCTACAGGAACACTAAGTGTGACCAACAAGATCATCTACTTACAGACATGGTTAAAGATTCTTAGCATTTGAAGAAGAAAGAGAGATGTTCACTCGGGAACGAGGGGTTTCCCTGCTCCTTGTGAACTTGATGACCATGAATTTTGAGGGATGCTTTAAAAATAATTCTCAATTTTTTAATATAGAAAAACCACCTTTGCAGCCTCTTGTGTGCGTTTGATAACCACTAGAGTCAAAGCATTGCAGATGAACAGATGTTTTCTGTTTTCTAACTCCAATACATTGTCCAAAAACAATCTTTCCATCATCAAAAACATTTGGTGGTTTTAGTATTGGTAGAAAATGCAGTAAAATGAAAACCTGCGTGTCTGACATTATAAAATAGAGTACAGTTCATGCTGAACCTGAACTGCTGGCATGAACATCTCTGGTAGATTTATAGAATGAATCCATATATAAATGATACATTTGTATTTCATCTCTTAAATATCATCCTCAGTATGAGTAAAGAAACAGCTAATGTAAAATAACACTCTAGCCAATAGTATGCAACCCTACGGAGGGATAGTATTGGACCTCGGCCCTATTAAAACGCAAACTAACTAACAGGCTATTTTGGACCACAGCCCCTCGGGGAACAATGACCAGATGGGAAAACCAGAGGCTATGATGCATGGATGTGAGCTACGGCATGACATGTTTGAACTATTTCTCTGGAAGTTGGTCAGAATTTGAATGTATATGAAAAATATCCCGCATCATTTGGCACAAATGTGGATGTAGTTCCCCTTCTGAACGCAGTCGACCTCATGAGACTCAAACGGAGTTTGGTTTTAAATAACTGCCTACTACAATCAAGGATACTGTTCGGATTTATTAACTTCTCCGTTTCCGTTAACAAGGACTATTTCTCATCAGGGTCACAAAACATGATTGCAGAAATGTATGATTGCAGACCGAGTCACAAGTCCACAAAAATACAGCTCTCGTCTCAAACCAAGCAAGATCTCCCAGATTTCCACACAGAAACGTCACAGGCCAAGCTCCATTGAGATTTATGACAGATAGCAACACTTATTAGGTATCTAAGACAAAATATATTGGTCCGTCTAAATTATCCAATGTATCTAACTGTACAAAAGAAAATAAATTTTGAATTCCCTCACAGGACAGCAAACCTTCATATGTGGGTTAAACACCATTGTGAAAGTTCACCAATCCACTACTGACATGTTTATACAGCACAATACTTGACATTAGATAAAGCAAAGATGAAAGAAAAACACGGGGGTCAGGGAGACTTGAGGTTCTTGCATCCATAGTGGGGGAAGCATTTCCTTTGTGATATCTTCCATTGTCATCGTAGCCGTTTCCTGCTCTCGTTTAACCTTTAAGCCTGTCTGTTTTCACAGAGGAAGATCTCAGCCTGAACAGAAATGGGGAACATCTTCCGAACATGGCAGAAGTACGTCAGCAGGTCCACATGGAGCATGGGAGTATGTGTGCGGTGTGAGGAAATCGTTTATGTCTGAACAGTCAAGGGCTTTGTCTCACTTTGCTCTTCCTCGTCTTCTTCCTCATCTTCCTCTGTATGCTGCTCCAGCTCTTCTCTGGTGATCATTTCAAAGTCGTTGCCGTTGCTGTGCTGCGATCCTTCATCCTCCCGTCTGTCACTGTCTGTGTCCGACTGACGTTCTGCGCCCGCTTCCTCGCTCGCCTCCATTTCTTTATTGTCGTCTTCATCCTCTTCCTCATCGCCGTCTTTCTTCTCGCTGTCCGATTTGTCCTCGCTATCTGATTTCTGCGCTTTGCTTGAATCCTTGTCAGATTTCTCGCTGCTGGATTTCTTGGAGCTGGAGCGCGGACCCTTGTATTCGTGCGTGTAGAGGGGGCGGAAGGAGTCGATGAAGCCCACGTCAGCTGTCAAGTTGGGTAGGAACCAGAAGTGATGACGGCCGGCGGTCACTACCCAGATGATCAGGAACAGGATGCAGCGAGCTGAACCAAAGGGGAAACCAGAAATAAGACGAGAAAAGACAGAAGATGCAGTGTCATTGGACTGTAAAGTGAAATATTGGTATTATACAAGATATAAAAGTCTAGAGCTCATACCGATGGCCAGGAGAAGTATGCTGGCGACGAAGCATCCTGCAGCCACGCTCAGGTAATACACACCAACTCTCATCTCAGCGGGCCACAGCGGAAACAGAGTGGCTGCGATGACGGCAATGACTGCAAACACACACACAGCTCTGAATCAGTACTGGAGCCAGAGAAACGACACTCAGGCTAAACTGGAGAAAAGAAAATCCCACCTAGAATCAAGCCCATGGCAAAGGTTTTAAAGTGGACTGGATCGTAAATCCAAAAATATACCTGTAGGGAAGAAAAATATTATAACTTTTTAACTTGTGAAGTACTTGTTTAATAATCACAACAACAATACATACAATACTCATTACATAATTATATAAAAAAATGATCTTATTTTATAATATTCAGGTTGGCTGGGTAAAAAAAATGAAATAATATTTAAAAATAATAATACTTATATAATGACAAAAAATTATTATTATTATTATTAAATATAAAGGTAATTAAATAAAATGATTATTAGGTTACCAGTGCTGAAATTCTTAAATAAAGCTAAAAAGATTACAAATAATTTCAGGTAATTGAAATAAAACTGAAATTAAATAAATCTACAAAAAAAAATTGAAATGTTGATTTGTAAACTAAAAAAAGTAAATGTTTAACTTGAAGCACTAAAATTACTAAAAAATAAGTAAAAACCTTAACATTTACAGAAGAACATACAAAATTACTAAAACAATATTAAAATAAACTGAAATATAAAAATAGAAGCTAATTCAAAATTAAATATTAATATTATTTATGTTTATTACTTACATAAATAATACCAAAATAACACTATGCTACCCCTGTGCAGTATTGTTTACAAAACCTTAACGTTTAACATACATTTTATTATTTGATTCCATTTTCAATGTGAAAAAATACTGTTACATAAAGTGTATGCGTATTAAGGTTACATTGTATGCAATATAAAGCAGTTGCTTTTATGACAATTAATCATCAAATAAAAAGCTATGAAATTTACAAGCAATCATGAGATATGGTTTTCTAAATCATCCTGACCTCATTGCCGTCCAAGAACAGTTGGTCCTCATGAGGTTCCAGCTTGAATTTCTTTTTCACATCCTTCTTCTTCTTTGGAGATCCTGGACTGTCATCCTAAAAACACAGAAACAAGAGTTAAAAATAAGAATCATGATATGCACATATGCAAAAAATACCTCTAGTGGAACAGAACGTATCTGTGTTTTCTCATCCTATCAGATGATCTAGTCATACATTTTTTTCCTTCTTTGTGTCCGTAGCCTCAGAGTCCTTCTTTTTCTCTTTGTCCTTTTTGCTTTTTTTCTCCTCTTCTTTGCCGCTGTCACTTTTAGCCTTTTCTTTTTCTTTCTCTTTTTCCTTCTCTTTCTTTACATCTTTCTCTGGCTTCTTCTTCATCACTTTCAGGGCTCGGTGGAAAAACTGCTTCTTTAGGAGCCTGTGAATAACAATACGATTCAAATTAGTGGTTGACTGACATAGACTAGCATTCAAAAATTAGCAGTTTACCTTTATTCAGCAAGGACGCACTGATTAATCAAAATACATTTATAATGTTACACAATATTTCATATAAATGCTGTTTTTTGAACTTTCTATTCATCAAAAAAAGCTGAAAAGGACCATGTGACACTGAAGACTGAAGTAACGGCTCCTGAAAATTCAATTTTGCAATTACAGGAATAAATTACACTTTAAAATATAGTAAAATAGAAACCAGTGATATTAAATTGTAATAATATTTCACAGTACAAGTGCTTTTACTGCCTTGGTGACAATAAATGACTTTCTTCAAAAGCTTTGTAGTATCAAACACCATAGAAATAGCAAAGAGTTTCATGAAATGAGAGAAAATACTAGGTTTACCTGTTGCAGTAGTCCACCACCGACTCTCTGGTTGTGAACAAAGCTTCCTCGCCCTTCTTTGCTTTGGCCCACTTTGAATCCAGCAGACAGTCGACTGCTTTGGAGGCTGATGAGCAGAAAACAAACACTTGGTTCAATGACAGCAAAGAGTGAACATCGAGAACTCAAATAAATGAATGAAACCTTGATATAAACCCTATGCAGAGGAAACAGAAGCAAGCAGGGCATGAATGAGCGCACTGACCGATAAAGTAATCCACTCGATGTCCCATCATGTTGGTGGATTTGTTGGGGCAGTTAAAGCGCAGGTACTTGGCCACTGCCTTCTCCTCCTTGGTAGGTTCACTGACCTCCTGAAGAAGAGAGATCAAAGATCATGCAGTCATGACACATGATGATAAAACTTATCTGCTGATTATCACAAATGTATAAATGTAGATTCAGTACAATATTGGTTATCAGACGATATTTGTGATTTCTTAATTCATGCCATTAGGTAATACTGAACTACTGGGTTAAACTTTGGGTTGGAAAGACTTTTTTTTAAAAAGAAATGTATACTTTTATTCAGTAAAATAACATTTTAAAATACATTATTTTTACAATATTACTATTTTATTATATTTTTTGATCAAATAAATGCAGCCTTGGTAAACATAAGAGACGTAAGAATATCCATTTTTAATACCGTACAGTGCATGTTGTGATCCACTTGTAGAATCTGAACCAATTTATTTTAAGCGTGGTTTTCTTTATCGTTTTAGAATCGTAATATCTTCCATAACATGGAAATACCAACCATATTTTTAAAATCAGAGTTTAATATATGCATCCCTATTATGTAGAGCATGATTCTGGACCAGTGAGACTTCACCATGGGAGAGGTGATATTAATAGCATAAACCAAGATTAATAGATACAACAGAAACCAAGAGTCTGACAAAAAGCTGGTTTGTCCCTTTGGCTACCAGTGCTTAATTCTAATGAAAAATGACATTGGATAACAGCGGCGCAGGAATCCAGCGAACCCCTCTGAAAAGCTTTGAAATGAATCTCCCGCACTGGCAGCAGGACCCTCGTCGGTCATCTACTCAATGAATGTGAACTAATTAAAAGCCTCAGCTCACCACACACTGATGTGCTGTTCTGTGTAAACCATACACCGAAATTACAGTCTCCATTCAGACTCACTGAGTCCTCACTGTCCCATTTATTAAGCTAAAGATCATTACTTATAGTACTGTGTGACCACACTATGCAAAAAAAAAAACCCTGACCATAAGCCAGGCTATAGAGAGAGCATTTATTGAGTAATGAATGACTACCAGACATAACTCTTAAGCCTGAGGTCTTGGTATGAGAGTGTTTTTGAGCTCCACAAGCCATCGGTCATACTCTATTCGGTCAGAATGTCTCATGCATGACTCAGAGAAACATATTCAGTGAAGACCATATAAACATGGTATTTGTCTGGGTGTGCAGGAGTTACTGGCAGGTTGCCTGATATTCCTCTGGATTTTGTGAAGGAAAGCAGCCAGATGTTTATTGATTATATTGTCTCAACTTGGCCTTGGTAAACAAGAACTTATCTTGTACTACACTAGGCCTTGTTATCAGTTATAGTTCGGTGGTCTTATAGTGACAGCTGTACTACATTAGACAGGCTGTGGGCTTCAGATAAACTGCTTGAAGGACTAGTTCAACAAAAAAGCAAATTGTCATCATTTACTCACCCTCATGTTGTCCCAAACCTGTAAGACTGTTTTCTTCTAGAGCGGGCAAAAGATTATGTTTTGAAAAATGTTATGGTTTTAAATGACTTTGTTTGGACAAAAAAAAAACAAGAGTAAATGATAACAGACTTTAACATTTGAACTAGCCTATTTGATTAACACTTGGTCTAACTGCCACGTTTACAGAGAAGAACAATCAGGTCTACTTTATTTGATTTAGTTCAGAAAACTCAAGTCCAAAGGTTTGTTTTAGGTTTCCTGATTATTGTTAATAAGCACAAATAATGCAGGACTTCTAATCTATTACAAAAGGTGGGACATGTCCTTTCAATTTACTTAACTTATATGGCAAATACATGTTTATTCACAGTAAGATAAAGTGACCAGCAATGACAGTGGATTTCAACCTGTTGCATAAGAGCAAAAACTAACAAACACACTGGAAGGATCATGAAGAATGACTCTCTTATCAAGACAACAGGTCATTACTCAAATCTCCACTGTTTTTACATAACATCACGGGAACACAGTAACTGTGACCCAAAACCTAATAAGCAGCCAAGCCATTTTTTTGTGGATTATAAATGCATTCTGACTACAATGTCCAAAAATGCTGTCTAAGTAGTGCACTAGTGGCAGATGCACATAATGTAGCACTTGCATTTGATTGACATATTTAGGATGCGACATGTTTTAATAATGGAGAATGGCTTTAAATGGAAAACCTTTTAGCATTTACTCACTTGTTTGAATCCTGCATGTGTTTTCTAACGGAAAGTTATGCACTAACAGTCACGGATCACTTTTAATGCAACCTTTTTCATACAGGTAAAATAAATGACAAATGCATTCTGCCTAACAAGACTTGAATATTTAACGCAAAAAGAAAATCAAATGAGACTGAAAAAACAAACAAACAAAAAAACATGAAATTGAGTAAATGACAATTTTTATTTGTGGGTGAAATGCCCCTTTATTCAACCTGCAAATAGGTGCAAAGTTGGCGATGAGAAGTGCTGCATTATGGGCGTTATTTGGTCAAATTCGTGAAGCATAAGAGACAGCAGCTGGTTAAAGAGAGCAGCCTGCAAACCAAACAGTCTGTGTCGAGCTAAGATGGCCAACTCCATCAGCTGTGCCACCAGACACACTCCTCCTCACAGGGGAGAGACAGCAAAACCAGGTCATGCTCACATCAAATCCATCGAGCAGTTGTATAAATGATTAGATGCCTGCTACAGAGATACAATGCGTTACCCAAGGGAAGCGCATAAATTGCGCCAGCACTGACAAATAATCCACCTCCCATATGAGAGCATTGCAAAAATAACGGATCCAAATACCATTGTATTCTGGGTCAAACAAAACACTAACTCGAGAAATGACTCGATGCCAAACAGCGATCTAAGATTGGGCCTCTAATAGCAAGAGTGACCTGAATTCTGTACCTGAATCCGCTTCTTGTGTTTCCTGCGCTCCGCCATGATTTCTAACTTCTGGGTTCCCTTGACGTGGTCACGAACAGAGTGGGGAGGGAAGTCTCGCGATATTTTGAATAGCTCGTGATCAGTCACTTCTTCGCTTGGCAAATTAAAATCAGAATGAATGAATACCGCCATCTGAAGTGCAGGTGAGGCACACAAACTGCGACGGTGCATTGAAGTCAGGGTCAAGATACACAATTTTGTTGTGAGAATTATTGATTATTTTTTAGATAAAGTATTAGCTCTCATAAAATTAGCATAAAACTAACACATCCGTTAATGTTCCTTAAAAGTCTGATACCTGAGAAGTAACATGTGCACCAAGTTTATTATAAAACCTGAAATAAAATAAACGTTAATAAAATAAAAATATATTAAAAATGTACTTAATTTTAGCTATATAAGAAAACAACAAAACACAATAAAATTACTGACACTAAAAATGAATATATATATATAAAAAAAAAAATAGTATCAAATGGTACTAATTTTTTTTTGCAAATACTATTGTTGACTGCATTGATCAATCATTCAACTCTATTAAGCTATTGTAAGAATAAAATGATCAACACACACACACACACACACACACACGCGTACACACGCGTATATATATATATATATACAGGTGCATCTCAAAAATTAGAATATCGTGAAAAAGTTTTTTGTAACATTTGAAAAAGTGAAACTTTCATATATTCTAGATTAATTACATGTAAAGTAAAACATTTCAAAATATTTTTTTATTTTTATTTATTTTGATGATTAGAGCTTACAGCTCATAAAAGTAAAAAAACCAGTATCTCAAAATATTACAATATTTACATTTAAGTTTCAATAAATGACCATCCCTACAGTATAAATTCCGCTTATCTCTTGTTCTTTGAAACCACAATAATGGAGAAGACTGCTGACTTGGCAATGATCCAGAAGACGAACATTGACACGCCCTCCACAAAGAGGGTAAGTCACAGAGGGTCATTACTGAAAGGTGTGGCTGTTTACAGAGTGCTGTATCAAAGCATATTAAATGCAAAGTTGACTGGAAGGAAGAAATTGGGTAGGAAAAGGTGCACAAGCAACAGGGATGACCGCAAGCTTGAGAATACTGTCAAGCAAAGCTGATTCAAACACTTGGGAGAGCTTCACAAGGAGTGAACTGAAGCTGGAGTCAGTGCATCAAGAGTCACCACGCTCAGACGTCTTCAGGAAAAGAAACAACATCAGAGGCATCTTACCTGAGCTAAAGAGAAAAAGAACTGGACTCTTGCTCAGTGGTCCAAAGTCCTCTTTTCAGATGAAAGTAAATTTTGCATTTCATTTGGAAATCAAGGTCCCAGAGTCTGGAGGAAGAGTGGAGAGACACAGAATCCAAGCTGCTTGAAGACCAGTGTGAAGTTTCCACAGTCAGTGATGATTTGGGGTGTCGTGACGTCTGCTGGTGTTGGTATATTGTGGTTTATCAAGTCCAAAGTCAATGCAGCCGTCTACCACGAGATTTTGGAGCACTTCCATGCTTCCTTCTGCTGACAAGCTTTATGGAGAAGCTGATTTCCTTTTCCAGCAGGACTTTAGCACCTGCCCACACTGTCAAAACCACTTCCAAGTGCTTTGCTGACCATGATATTAATGTGCTTGATTGGCCAGCCAACATGCCTAACCTGAACCCCATATGGAATCTATGGGATATTTTCAAGAGAAAGATGAGAAACAGTCGATCCAACAATCCAGATGATCTGAAGGCTCAATAGTGCCTCAGCAGTGCCACAGGCTGATCGCTTCCATGCCACACCTCACTGATGCTGGAGTTTGTGCTAAAGGAGCCCCGACCAACTATTGAGTGCAGAAATGAACATACTTTAAAGAACTTGAACTTTTCTGTTTTGCAAATCCTTTTTTTGATTGATCTTAGGAAATATTTTAATATTTCGAGAGACTGGATTTTTGACTTTCATGAGCTGTAAGCTCTAATCATCAAAATTAACACAAAAAAACTTTACTTTACATGTAATGAATCTAGAATATATGAAAGTTTCACTTTTTTGAAAGAAGTTACAAAAAAAAAAACTTTTTCACGATATTCAAATTTTTGGAGATGCACCTGTATATGGGATAGATTTTTAAATTTATTTTAAGTTTATTTAATATTTTAAAGTTTATTAATTTGAAAGAAAATCATATGGTACAAACTAGCCAGCCCCTACTAAGTAAACAGATTTTTTTAAACAGATAATTTAGGCTACATTTCATTTGATATTTATAGCTATAAAATTACAAAAAATCACACAAATCAGGGATTTAAACTAGATCCAGTTATATCATAAATCATGTATTTTCATTTGTGTAAAAAGAAAGTAATACTATATATTCTGTGTGGAAAATGCTGTATATGTTTTTTACCATATCAAATAAATCAAATAAAGACCAAATGAGTAATTCTTTTTATTTTCTCCATAGCAAACAACACATGACAATAGAGAATAATTCAAGTTTAAAGTAAAAACCAAAAGACAATTTTACAATAAAAAAGGCTGCAATGATAAGGACAATTTTTTTTGTAATTGATTTGCTAACATATTACAAAATATACATATATATATAGAAATATCCTGCATTCAAAAATCTAACTCTGTTGGAGACCACTTTCTGAACCACATTGTTGGAGACCACATTCTATTGCATAACACGGATCATAATATATTTGTGATGAATATTTAAAAATACTGTATATGATCAGTATATTCACTATAGAAATGTCAGTGCCTGTCTACCTTATGCATTAGGTGTCAAAACAGTAAGAGATTTTGAGGTAAAAAAGAGGTCCAACAGTTCTGCATGCTCTTTCAGGTGGTCTCACTCATCTGACTTGGTGAAGGATTATCAGCTTCACTTACAGGCTCTGTAGATTTAAGAGCCTCTGTGTCTCTGGGGCTGCTGAGCAGCTCCACACTGTTACAGTTGAGAGGAGAGCTGATGTCTGATGATCTGTCACCGCTTTTCTCAGGCGGAGGCTGCAGACCGGAGACGGGCAGAGGCAAGTTCATCATGTTGTAGAACATGTTACCCAGCCGTCGGGACAACTGAAAACAGAACAGAACAACCAAATGAGTTAGATAAGTTCATTTTTTTAATAAACTTTAACTCAAGACCAAGGACCTCTTGGAGGGTAGAGAGGACCCTTAAAATAATCAGTTATATATGTATATAATTCATTTTATGTATACAAAATATACTTCATTTTACTTAATATTTTAATTGAATTATTAACCTGCTTATTGAGATCAAATTTGGTCCTTTTGAAAGATGGCGAATACCTGTGATCGTATCTTAAGCGCTGGCCCAAGCTTCAGACCAAGTGTATCGAGGAGGTGGTCCTCTGTAAGAAGAGGTAACGTCTCTCCATCAATCATGTGGTCTTTGAATGTCTGCAACGGGTGACACACAAAAGAATGAGACTTAAAGCTATGTAATTATAATTGCATTTTGTCATTTTACATTTGTATTACCTGTGCATATTCAGCGCAGCTTGGTATTTCACTGATGAAGTTGTAGACGTCATCAACTGACCACTTGCGAATATCTTCTAATGAAGTCATCTCTTCTCCATTAAGAAACATATTAGGATGTCCTAGTTGAAAATTAAAACAAAAAATTAATAGATAACGATGACTTTAATGCATCATCATTTTAATATTTCTTATAAGAAATGTATAGTGGCTGACAAAAATGTGCCTAACAAACAGTAAATGAGCAGTGTTGTTATTGTTAACTAAAACTAAAATGATAAAAAGGTTTTCATTAATTTAAATAAAGCTGAAAAGAAATAAAATAAAATATAAATATTAGATGAAAAACTTAGACTTAAAACACTTTAAAATAACTGAAATAAATTCAGTTTAATTCAGTAAATTCACTGAAAAAAATTCAGTTTAAATACTAAAATTACTAAAATAGAAATAAAATAAAGCTACATAGAAATATTTCAACAAAAAAAACTAAAATATGCCAAAAACACATAACAACATTACTTAAACTTCCACTAAATTTAAAACGAAAACAGAAAATATAATAAAGTCTTACTCAAAATATGAATTAATGTTATAGTAGTATATAAATAATACTAAAACAACACAGTTAAACTCAACCACTGCATTTAAAAAAGCAAAACTAACAAACAAACACACCAAGTGGTACAAGTCCATTTCCTGGCACGGGGAGCATGTAGGGCATTCCTGTGAGTGGGCCGGCGGCAGACGGGTACAGAAACTTTTCTTGGAAAGCCGAGCAAGGGTTGGATATGTCTTTGTCACTGGTGCTAGCATTGCAGTTGGTGACTTCTGCACATCCCTCTTGTCCACTAATACATGCCTTGCGAATCCCTGGCTCTCCTTCCTTAAAACCTTTCCTACTACATCCAGAAGACAGCTCTGTTTCTACTTTGGTTTGGTGTGGTTTGCTGATGGTGGCCTCATTGCTCATTTCGCCTTTCCCTTCAACTTCCTTCTCCTCCCCTGAGGCAGCTCCTGGACTCTGCTCGATGTTCTTCTCTTCTGATTGGCCTTTGGGGAGAGTGATGCTGCTGTCTGAGCTCTTATGATTGGTGGTCCTTCTGCCGGTCCTGCGTCCTCGCTCCCTTTGCAGTGTGCTGATCGGTGGGTAAGGGCTTGACATGAGGAGACTGTTAGCGTGCAGGTCTTCAAGGGCAGTGCGATGGACGAATACATCATGACCATCTGGGAGTCGCTGGCGTCCCCTGAAGGCCATTGGATTGGGTTGGATGCCCTGGTACATCATGGGATTCTCCATCCCAATAAGACCCTTTTGGTGGGCGTTCTCCAGTTCTTTTTGGTGCAGGATAGCATTCATCTCCATCCTCATAAAAAAAAAAAAAAGTTACAATTAGTGTTACGCCCAGTTTTTCAGCGGTGGTGGTTCCAGAAGTATATTATTACATATTATTTTTTCCATTCATTTTTTTTTATAGGGAAAGTATTTGTTAAAGCATTATAAGCCATGAACCAAGACAACCAGCTACAAGGTGAATAAAAACATTACAAACTTTTATTCAAAGCACAAAATAATTAAAATTGGACAAAAGCACTGTTAGATGGAAGGGTAGATCTATCTATGATATCTATGATCTATCTATCTATGAAAGATCTATCTACCTATCGATTTATATAGATATAGATAGATAGATAGATAGATAGATAGCTAGAGATAAATTAACAATTAATTAACAACCTCAAAGTTCACAATAGATCTGTCTTCCCAATGGACAAAATAGTTTTTTTCCTTCTGGAACGCTATTGTTGCACTCTATGGCTTTGGATTTTACTCCCACTGAATATAGGTATAGCAAATGAACTGAAATTTACCTGGCTATGTTCTGTTTGTGAATTAACTCTTGTCGTCTAGCAACCGTCTCCATGGATTCAGTTGGAAGGAATCCGTAACCTGCAAAATGGAAAACATTTGTAAAATTATGTTGTTCTTCCTCACTGAGCTTCCCCTGTACTTCTCTACATTTAACCATAATTTCATTCTAACCTGTGCCAGGGAATCCTCTGCTTTGAATAACATTGGAGTTTGAGGACAGAGGTGGGCCGAAGTGGGCACCCATGTGGATTTGTCTAGCATCAGCTGATACCATTTCAGAGGGCGGCACCAGTTCCCTACAGATAAAGAGGATTAAAATCATCATTAAAAATTCAACTAACACAGCTTACATCACTGTTATATAATTATATTTCTATTGTGTTGTTATTCTCTATGTTATTTTTTTTATTCCTATTCCCATATTCTTTCCCCATTCCCAATGTCTTATTTATGCTTTTTGTTTTATATATTTTCATCTGTATGTTCCTTTTATTCTTTTTAATCCTCTCGTTTCTATGTTAGTTTTATTTCTGTGCTAGTTCATTCTTTGTATGGAGAGTCATAACATGATTTCACTGCACACTGTACTGTGTATGATTGTGTGTGTGACAAATAAAATTTGAATTCTACTCTTAGTTTAAACTGCATAGTTACTTCACTGCAATCTTACTCATTCGATTTTTTCCACTCTGTTTAATTTGCACTACTGCCATTTTATTTTTTCTATGTAAATATTACATAGCTCATGCCAATAAAGCTCATGTAAACTGAACCTAAAATATCCACAAACAATTAAAAACTCATTCTCTTTTACTGTCTTGGTTGTATTGGTGTTCATTCTAACAGACCTCTCCATGAAGCGGGGATCAAACTGTGCAGGCACACCCTGCAGTCTCTGCTGCCCCTGAGCCAAGATCTGTGGAGCCATGGCCATCTGGTTCCTCATCATGAGCTCCTGCCTTTGCCGTAACTCTGCTTCACACACAGGGGAACAGATGAAGGTGTCAGTAGCCTAATAGCTCTTTCTCAGCTATATTTCATCAAGGTTGCGATCAGCTCTGGTTTAGGTGTTCTATGAACACTTCCGTGATGACCTCTCACCTCCAGCAGACATTCCATTGACCAGTCGGTACCAGTGTTTCTCATCCAGAGCGCCTTGCTCTCCCAGCGCCGATATCTTCCTTAGCTGTTCACGTGGGGTCATGACACGGCCGCTTTCCTGAGTGTAACAAACACATCCATTCTCTAAATTTTGCACATTAAGAAAAACGCTCACTGCATTGTATGGACAATAAAAAAATCACACTAACAGCTACTATGCGGTTCTGAATTTAGCAACTTGTTTCGTTTGTAAATGAATCAGCATTTTGAGCGAATCGGTTTAGTGAATTATGATTCACTCATAAAGACGGTCACTTGTCACCACCTGCTGGCACAACTATGTAACTGCAGATAAAGTCACCGAAAGAGTAAAACACATGGAATTTATGATGTACCTGGCATAGGCCTACTACCTATTCACTGCCAATACTGTAATAGCAGCAAGACGAATTACATAGCCAACGATTGACACAAGACACACAACCATCCATTGGCTCATAAATCAGTATTTCTGTTTACTATCTAATACTAATACTTTCAGTCAGGTCAGTGAACAACACATATTTAAGATAAAATCATTAAGAGAACTCAAACATCAATGTTAAGAAGGATAGATACATGTAATGAAGTAGCTACCTGTTCACTCCTCCTGTGCTTTATCTTCACTCACTGTGCTTAATGTCGCTCCTTTCAGTCTGAAATTGAGAAACCTATAGAGAGAGAAAATGATAGGTTGTAACCAGTTTGTCAACATCTTTGTTCCTTGGTAGCAGATATTTCCAGTGAAAATAATTATCTTGATATTTAATAGTGTAACCAGTATTTGAGATTTACTAAGCAAACACTTAGAGCCAAACAAAAAACAGGGCTATAACCATTAGAAAAATGTATATATTATATTATATTGTGATATTATTCGCTTCATATATCATGTGAAAAAAAAATCTGTGAAGTGCAAATTTTTCTACCTGTGAAAATATATTTACTGGAATAATACAATAGGCCAATTAAAGATTAATAGGTTAATTAAATCTACAGATCTTTATTCCTGAATAAATTCTCCTGTATTCTGTACGGGACAGCCTCTGTGCGTATTACCCGTTATGAGGAGCCGTTCTAATCTGAGTCCTGTAATCCTCCTGTTAGTCCAGCAGTCTGCCTGCTACATCTGCTGACCAGCATGCGTGCGTTCCTGCTGTCAGCCAACCCCCAAACTACCCTCAGGGCCCCTATTCCCCCCTCGGATCCTATTAGCTAAATCCTGACTATACAGCATTTTAACGGGATGTGTTGGAGGTAATCCCAGAGTTTAGAGTTTTACCCTCAGCAAACCTTGCCTGTAAGCATACCGGACAATACACCCTAAGTGCTAAACCTATTAGCCTCCATTAGCCCCAGAGATGTCCTAAAAACACCTTGGGATATAAATCTGGGATACAATCGGTTTATGTGGTAAATGTGGTGCAGCCAGACACACCGACAACTGTGTTAAAATTCTGCCTGATACACAGAAGTGTCTGTTCAACATGGAATGAAGGAATGATAGCATATTTATTATCTGTATTTATTATTTGTAGTCATATTTATATGTAGAACTATTCTTTAAATCATTTTTTAAAAATCATATAAAAATGCAAAATGCACCAATAGCAATGTATATATTATAAAGTTTTTTCAGATTTTTAAAATGTAACGTAAACCTTTTAAAATGTAATATAAAAATAGATATAAAATAAATAAAAAAGTAATTATATATAATGCAAATTATATATTATGCAAAAAAGAAATTATTCATTCGTTCCTTATAAAAAAACGAATTATTCATTCTGACTGTAAGATAGCAGATATTATAATTTAAGTAGGCACCTTAGTATTTTTTCCCCTCAGATTATTAAGAGTAGACATGAAAAACATTTGACGATTTGCAGCATTTAAGATATTTACAAAACAATACTATATGAGGCTTAAACATATTTACAAGGCAAAACTCCAATATTAGGCATATTTCCAAAGCAAGTGCAGTGTTTGGCATGCATGTGACAAGTGATGCCATATCCAAGTCACAGACTTGAACTGCATGGATTTGCTTGTGGCTAATCTCATTAAAGGAATAAATTAAGGGAAAACTGCTGACGACTTAAATCAAGCCTTGCATTTGGGTAGGTCATAGTAGAGAAGATAATAATCATCTGTTCTAATGTACTTCCTTTGTACAGTAAGGGCACAAGATAATTCCAATGGTAGACATCCAAGTCTAGGATGGGTATAACTGGAAGTGGCAAGGATGTGAAGAGTATCAAGTACCTTGATCACTTTTTTTTGTGCATAAAAAAAGAAAAAAAAAAGCAGTTAAAAAGTAAATGAATAAAGATTTGGTTAAAATGAAGTGAACATGCTATTATAATTCAGAGTGACAGTTGCAATGCATATAACACTGTTGCACACCATTGCAATGTATCAGTGAAATGAACATGTAAAATGCAGTCTAAATCCTCAACCTTACATTACAAGTTAAAATACACATCTAGAACTAGCAAAACAACAAATAGTGGAAGTTAAATTGAAGCCATAAGGACCGAAGAGACATTAGACTCACCTCTGAATGTCTGCCAGAGAAATGGGAATCTGTCCAAACTCTCAGTCAGGATGGGTCATGGGTCAACTCATGGATGGGTCAACTCCAGGATGGGTCAACTCTCAGTCATTCATTCCAAACAAGCAAAATGATTCCAAAATGAGCATGAGACCTGAATCTGCAGCAAGAAAGTCCACAACTCTCAGCACTCTGAGGTCTTCAGTCCTGCCGCAAAAGCCTCGGCCAACAAGTGCCAGCTCCTGGTCTTAACTAAAAAAGACCTTTAATTACAGATTCATGTTATCTCTATTAGCTTGGCTTTATCTGCCTGCTTAAGCCCCCCCTTACCTGACATCATTATGATCTCTCGTCCAACTGCACGCGGGACACTCTGCTGAAATGTAATTAAGAGCACTGCCTAAGCACAGTGGCTAAACCTCTTTCAACATTTACCTCAGTAATCCTCTGTTAGCACTTTAAGACCTGAGGGTAAGACACCTAAATGCCCAGCTTCCTTTTCCATGGAAAAGACAGTGTCAATTGAAATCAAGCAAGATGTGCATGTGCCTTTCAAGTGTTTTTTGTGCATGCAACACAGAAATTATTCTCAGAGTGTTAATGAGAGACTGTATGAGTTCTCATTGGGTGCCTGCCCTTCTGACTATGTTGTGGAGGATCATGCGCTCAGACTTGTTAATCTGACAGTTTGTGCTCACCACCCGCTTACAGCATCGTCTGCAGTTCCCAGACTTATATTTTTTAACACTGAGAGGATCAGGGAGAATTAGTATAGGGATAGGTATGCGCACAATTGCGTGGCATATGAGCATTTTGCAGCAAAACAGATTCTTGGGGAGACGCAAACACGTGGAGATTGGCGGCAAGCGTTCACTTCCCGCTGGGATAAGCTGACAGAGGGTTAATAAAGCTGTTTTGCTGATTATTAGAAATGGCCCCACACACCACCTCCTGTGCTATGCAAGGTTTGTAAGAAATTAGCAAACAAATGCTTCTGAAGCCAAAGGAATCTCAAATACTGATTGATGACATTACCATATAGCATTTTATCAAACAGCATTTAAACTTGAGGCCTTAAAAATGGCAATATACAATTTAGTCTACTATTCAAAGGTTTGGGGTCAGTAAGACTTTTTTTTTCTCAAAGAAATCAATACATTTATTCAGCAGGAATGCATTAGCCTGTTGAGAAAAACAGCATATGTGTCACAGTGCTGCTACTGTGCTGGAGCGAGGAGATGCTGAGACGTTGGAGTTTCACATTTACAAAAGACTTTATTCATCCAAATCCAAAGGAACACACAGGGAAGCCAGGAGACACACACGTAGCACAGGTAAGACGAACAATACCGGACGTGGGAGACAGGGAGACACAAGGCTTAAGAACACTAGGAAATTAATCAAGGAGAACAGAAACAGGTGAGGAGTAATTAAACACAGATGGAGACTAATTAACTAATGATGAGGACAGGAACAAGAAGGACCAAATATGGGCACAAGAGGGAGGGAAACACAGTACATGGGGAACACAGGTCTGACATTACTCCCCCCTCCCGAACGGTGCGTCCCGCACCGTACACCATCCAATGGGGGGGGGGGGGGGGCGCTCTGGAGGCCTCAAGGGACACGGAGACAGTACAGGACAGGAGGCCTCCAGGGCGTCGCCCGTTCCGGGACCCACGGCGGAGCGGGGAGCTCGGGCGGCCATGGCGGAGCAGGGAGCTCGGGCGGCCATAGTGGATCAGGGGACTCAGGAGGCCATGGCCTCTTCGGCTGGAGGCAGACTACCCCCCCCCAAAATTTCCTTGGGGAATATAGGGGCTCGATCGGGCACTTGGGGGCGCACTGGAGGCGCGGACTCTTGGGGGCGCTATGGAGGCGTGGACTCTTGGGGGCGCTCGGGAGGCGCGGACTCTTGGGGGCGCACTGGAGGCGCGGACTCTTGGGGGCGCTCTGGAGGCGCGGACTCTTGGGGGCGCTCGGGAGGCGCGGACTCTTGGGGGCGCTCTGGAGGCACGGACTCTTGGGGGCGCTCGGGAGGCGCGGACTCTTGGGGGCGCTCTGGAGGCGCGGACTCTTGGGGGTGCTCGGGAGGCGCGGACTCTTGGGGGCGCACTGGAGGCGCGGACTCTTGGGGGCGCTCGGGAGGCGCGGACTCTTGGGGGCGCTCTGGAGGCGCGGACTCTTGGGGGCGCTCGGGAAGCGTGGACTCTTGGGGGCGCACTGGAGGCGCGGACTCTTGGGGGCGCTCTGAAGGCGCAGACTCTTGGGGGCGCTCGGGAGGCGCGGACTCTTGGGGGCGCTCGGGAGGCGCAGACTCTTGGGGGCGCTTGGGACGCGCCGACACTTGGGGGCGCTCTGGACACGCAAACATTTGGGGGCGCTCTGGACACGCGAACACTTGGGGGCGCTCTGGACACGCCGAACACTTGGGGGCGCTCTGGACACGCGAACACTTGGGGGCGCTCTGGACGCGCGGACACTTGGGGGCGCTCGGGAAGCGCGGACACTTGGCGGCGCTCGGGAAGCGCGGACTCTTGAGGGCTCTGTCGAGGAGCGGGCACAGGAGGGCGCTGTCGAGGAGCTGGCACTGGGCTTGGGTGAGCAGCGACCGGCAGGCTTGCCATACGAACCGCCGGCGGGCTTGCCATACTCACTGCCAGAGGACTTGGGATACTCACTGCCAGCGGGCTTGAGGGAGCCGCGAACTACGGTGGGTGAGGAAGAGCCGCAGACGGCGGCGTGCTTGCGTGGGCCGCGAATGGCGGCGTCGGACCTCAAAGGGGCAGGGGCTCGAGCCTCCCAGGAGCTAGTTGCTCAGGACCAGCTTAAACCAGCTCATGTCCAACTAAGGACCAGCTTAAACCAGCTCAAACCAGCCACCATCCTTCACATACCTATCCAGCATATGCAGTTTTTTGAACAGGGTAAATTGATCAAAAGTGACAGTAAAGACATTTATAATGTTACAAAAGACTTTGATTCGAAATAAATGTTATTATTCTATGCAAATATTAGAATGATATCTGAAGGATCATGTGACATGTGGAGTAATAGCTGCTGAAGATTCAGCTTTGCTATCAAAGGAAAAACATAATAATATATCAAAATAGAAATGTCAGTTTAAAGTGTAATAATATTTTACAATATTACTGTTCTACTGTATTTTACTGTATCAAATAAATGCAGCCTTCACTGAAAAAATGATACTATTTTTTTTTAAGGTAAGTGGTTGCAAACAATTTCCTATTTTAGCCACATAAAAAAAACATGTTGGAAGTTAGTCAACTAAATTTGTTTATTTAAATATAGCTAAAATAAATTGATTGCAACCACTTACCTAGAATTTTGTTTTGTAAATTCAATGAATCATTTTTTCAGTGTTGTTGAGCATAAAAGGCTTAAAAAAACCTAACTTTTGTTGGTCTATAACTCTGCTTCTGCTTTATTTACTGAAATTTTGAAGAGCAGAAGGTGACCATTATTTTATTAATTTCTTTATTGTTCTGTGCAATTCTTTTTTTTTGACAGTCCAAGTTCAACACAAAAAAATCTTATTTTGAGAAAAGACATGAATAAAATCGTATTAATCCTAAGATATTGTGCAAGTCAATCACACAGGTTTAATAATTATATATGAACAGTTCTTACAAATCTACAATATACATCTACAATAGTATAATTCCAAACAAATATACATCTGTAAATCTTTAACAGCATTTTAATGTGATTAGTCTACTCATAAATCAGTCAGATGATTTATGAGTAGACTAATCTATTTATAAATGTTGCACAGGTGTGGACTCATATCAGCCAAAAAGAGAAAATCAAGAATAAAGTGCTTAGACATCGGGAGAGCAGAGTATTAAGACATGTAAACCACTAATTTAAGAATCTGTGCGGAGTAAGCTTTTTAAGAGGGATTTCTGCCCAGCCTGTTTGTGTACTGTATTATAGAGTCACAGCGAGGCAAAGGGATAATGTGGGGTTTAACCCCAAAACCACTTGGTAAAGACTCTGTTTACGAAGTCTGAATTATGCCAGAGGATAAGGGAACTCTTCAAAGAAATTAAACAGACATGTGAATAATACAGTCAGTGTTACCAAAGTGAAATACATGCGAAATAGATCTATGACCTCTGACCCCTATGGGGCGTGCTGTTATTAGTACACGTAGACCTGCAGTATGAAGTTACTAACACATGCCTTTAAGACTGATGGTATCCTGGGTCAGTTTCAGTATAGAATAGATTATTTTTTATAATTCTTTATGCACTAAAAACACTACCACTGAAAATCAAGACATCCCAAAAACATGTTTTGGAGAACATTTATAAGGTAAAATATTTTATTTTATGTTTTAAACTACGATATTACAATTTTGGCTGTATTTGGGTTAATTATGTGACTTTTTTTGTCCTGATTTATCAAGTCTATCTATGATGGACATGTTTTCAATTTCTGAAATAAAATTAATTTTGACTTTATAAATATAAAATGTTATGATTTCTTGTAGATAATTTATTGTAAATATAAATAATAATATAATTCCTGTTCAAATTAAATACTATTCATTTATTCATTCCATTTTTCAGTTGTTAATATTTCAAAATCTTCTTTCCACCAAAATCAAATGTGTGGTGACCAACATGCAGGGAGCTATTTTGACTATCAAACTTGTAGAAGCAACATCTAATGACATCCTCCAGCCTTCATTGACCGCCAGCACGGACAGAAGGCAGAACCAGTCGAGCCTGCATTCTCTCAGTTTCACCTGAACAGATATTAACAGCAGGAGTTTTAGTCTAAATCATTTGTTACATTATCACATAACTAAATGAACTTTCCTATCCTGTGCAAAAACAACAGAAAATGGCATTCAGACCTCATCTTACCTGTTGTGACCTGTGCCTGAGGTGAGATGTTGGTGCTAGAGATGGATATATACGCCATCATGTCATTTTTGAATTAATTTTGACCTCCATTACATGATGTCTTTGTTGGGGAAGGTTGAGGCTCTTCACATCTGTTCAAACAGGGGGCTTATGACACACAAAGGTCATTCAAACACACCTGCAGGCTAATCATTCTTTCAATACACTCATAAGGGAAATAACATGCAATTGTAGTTCTAAAAAAGAACTGGCTATGAATTTTATCACGTCCAATGTTCAAGTAGGACAATGTGACCAGCATGTTAAAAACACTACTCAAATAAGGTTTTACAAAACACCTATAAAATAAAAATATTTAAGTCTTTATAATCTTAGTATAACTGACACTGGAGAATGAATAAATTAATGACATCTACAGAAGTTCTAATAAAACTCACTGAATATCTTAAAACATTACTATTTTATGTACATAACGTAAGTTCATTTTGCATGTTGTGTAACATAAAACTTTTTTTTGGCATGCATCCAGAAAGTTTTCTAGAAAAAAATCTTTATATTATTATTACAAAGATGTATATAGACAAATTACAAAGTTTTAATGCACCCATCATTTCAGTAAAATATGAGCAATTCATAAATCAATGCATACAAATTATTTTATTGCAAAGACGGAACAATGTTTGATGTTAGTTGTGCAATTAGATATGGATAAGTAGATTTTTTTATTCTACCTCTGACTGTGTTCTTTCACACTGAATAGTTTTGAATAGTCAAACTGTTGGCCCTCAACCAGACCAGTAAAAGCAAGACTGATGCAAAAGCATTTGTACTTGATAACTAGACAGTATACAAAGAAAAAGAGATATAGTTTAATTAAAAAAATATATTTAATAGTTTATTAGCAATGGCCAAACACTCAACAGCTGTTCATAAGTTTAACAGGATGCTATGTAGGCTAATTAAAACGTTCTGCAAAATCAGATACTTAAAAAAATGATTTATTTTTTAAATTAGCCTAATGTAACTCTGATAGACTTTTAGACCTCAAACAGAGCAGACAGTAGACTATAGTAGTATAGCATAACCGAAGCATTATTGTGCCTTCAGTTCACAGCTATCAGCGTTCTGTATTTCTGAGTCACACCACTAGATGTCACTCTATTCATGATATTGGCACAGTTGACACTGGTAAATTAACAAGATCTGTAATTAAACATGGTAAATGTCCTACTCATTCCTCAGTGTTTAGAAATGTTTAAGTGTAGTTAAATGAGGTTTATTATGAGTCTGCCTTTGAATCTGCTTATATCAACTCTTATTATTCTGAAGCCTACTGTAGCCTTTCTACATTTGTTTTAAAAATGTTCATTTGTGTAAAATGACTTTGTTTCATTGCTGTTTAAATGTTAAATGACTACATTGAATCTGATTAGAATAGCATTTGGTCATCAAAAATGACCAAAGAGTTTTATTTTTCACGCAGCCTGAAAGTGTCCCCAGCTCAGTAGCCTATGATATAGTGGGGACTACTTTCAGGTCATATCACTGCACCTGCTGCACAGTGTACAGCAGCAAAGTTTCTGATTATTAGCTGAATGAGGTATAGTTCCTAGCCATTAAGCCTAGAAAATCGCACTTTTATTTTCCGTCGGTCTAGTACACGATGTAACTACAGAAGAGTCAAGCTTTAAATAGGAAAAATATCGAAACTCTTTGGTCATTTTTGAGCGCGTGCTAAGTCTAATCAGATTCAGATCTAGCTAAGCTAAGCTAAAAGTGCTATCGCCAGACCCGGAGATCGGCTGAATCGATTCAAAAACGGTAAAACTCAACTTTTTAACTCTTGGGGACTTGGAAAATGAGCCTATTTCCAAAAAAAGTGGAGTGTTCCTTTAAGGCTAGAAGGGATACGTATGGCGCTACTGGGCATGCGCACATCAATACAGCGTAATTTTTGTCACACTGTACAACAATGGTTACTATTTTTTTCATTCCTGTAAGGGGTAGGCTTAGGGTTGGGGTAGGTGTAGACGTTAATAAAACACAGTCTAATAGGTATAAAATTAATTTCATTGTTCATTTCCGGTCGGAGCTGTATCCCTTCTAGCCACAACCCTGTGAGCACGAGGACACTCTTTGATTAGTGTGTTCTTTGACTTGTTATCACAAACCCCTGTAACATGCAAAACATACAGCGACACGTGAGGACACGCTCAACCCATTATGTAAATCCAGATCCATAGCAAAGATTTTTGTTTTTTTTACTTTGTCATAAACAAACATTTTTTGGTGGCAGAAACTAGGATATAGCTATTTCATGTTTAGGCTACTGTTTACGACAGAAATGTTAAACGACAGCCAGTAATATAATGCAATATACTCGACTTGTCAAATTTGAATATATAGCCGATTTGAAGTGTATACATATTTGCGATTTACGTGATTTATATTCATAACTGAATTTATTAAAAAACAAATTGTAAACTGAGTGGTCCTGAGAAAGTACATCAAGCACAGATAGTCAGATACAGGATCATTTTAATGAAGTAAGTTGCATTCACACAAAGTGATAAAACTGTGAAAAGACATAGGCCTAGGGCTATATGATAAACAATACTGATGCTTGCAACTCACCCTCATGATATATAGGCTACTCTGAAACAAAATCTGAAATAAAAATGTAAAAATCATTATGAATGAAAAAAATCATCCCACAAAAAGGAAGTTGTCATGATCTGTGTCAATATAATTCATGTCTGATCAAATACTGAACAATTCTACCAGTTTATCTCAGAAGACACTGTTACCGGTGATTTTAGTTACACTGAGGTGTAATTTTAATCTGGTCTGTTTTACTTCATATATTTTACAGCCTATTATATTCCCTCGTCTCAGTTTATGTATAACACCCTTGCAAACTTTTCATATGAATTTTATGTACTTGTATAGATATGAAATGTAAAATTTTATGGAAGACAATAATAATTTTTTTGTGCAATATTGTCAAATTTTGCAAAACATGGAAAAATATAATTTATCTGTAATCAAATAAACAACTTTTTCCTACAAAATAATGATGATTATACAAAGAAAATGCAAAGAATATCTTCATAATCCTATCTGACATGATCAAAAAAAAATTGTGCACATACATGACAAAAGACAGCATTTGAAATGTTTTAATATATTTATTCAAAGTCTGATCCATGCTGAATAAGGAACAACTGATTTATCACACAGTATTTGTAGACATCATTCATCTGTTTGAAGTAAGAAAAGCAACATCAGAAATTAATAAATAGGATTAAACCAAAAGCTTTAGTTCAAATAGTGACCTACGATTCAGTAAAGTTTAATTTGCAGATACATAACATTCTCATTGCCTCAGACCACTGATTGAGAAAATATTTTGTATGTAAAGAGCTTACATTTATATTGTTCCTTAAAAACATAATTAGACCACAACACATCTCACAGTAGTTCATTATAAGGCAGCTCTATCAAGGCATAACGCTGCACAGCTCCGGTCTCTGATCGGTCTCAGTAAAACTATCAGTACTGATGCCATGGGATTTGAGGATGTCTAACAGCTCAGAGACGGTCTCTTTAGGAAGTGTGCGGGTTCTGCTCATGATCCAGGAAAACTCAGCACGAAAGAGACCAGCGAAATCAGAGCAAGAGTAAACCAGGGTGTAGTTGTCATAATCAGTAGCCAGCACCCAGTAGGGGGCAGGAGGAGAATCTGAAAGAGGACACATCAGAAAGAACTCAAATCTCAGATTCTTAAAAAATGAATAAATAAATAAACTAAGAAGAATGATTTGTTTAGATTTACCTTCAAAGAAGCTGACTTCAAGTTTGGCAGGCTCTGATGCATCTGCAATCTTGGCAGTTCCCTCAATGAAGTTGATAGTGCCGTTAGCACTGTAAAGATGTTCAGTGAAATAATATTTGGTGAAGTTATTTTATAAGAGCAGAACTATTTTAAATATTCTGAATATTAACAAATCAGTTTTTTTTTTTTAAACATTTTTATTTACTTATATAGTGTGAAAAGTATTTTGAACATGAATATGAATTAAATGTGAACAAATATATTGTGAGTTTTTATTTTATTTTATTATTTCCTCCTAGATTGTAGTAATTTTTCATCAGTACTTACAGAAGCTCATCATTTCTAACCAGGACAATACCGTCACTGAGAGTATAAGTAGCCTGGCAACACTCTCCTAACTGGAACGGGGCTGGAATCTTCATGATCTCATGCCACCTGCCCATGTACTATGAAAGGGCAAAATGATGAGAAATAATGCAACACAATTCTTTTTGGTGAAAAATGCATATAATTAATTTTTATTAATTTAATTATTAATTATACATTTGTTCCTGATAATAATAATAAAAAAAACAATATAAAGATTAAGAAACATTTGTAAGAAAAAGTTTACCCTAGTAGGATCAAAGTTTTGCTGAACAGGAGGCTGTGGGCATTTTCCAGAGCCGATGGACTGAGCGCTGACCGCCAGCACAGACAGCAGAGTCAGAGACAGAACCTGAAGAGCCTGCATTCTCTCAGTTTAAACCTGAAAAAAGAGTCATATTCAATGAGAACAAGAAGAAATTTGTCTTTAAGAGATTCAAATGCTGAATATCTTACCTGTTTGGTCTCAAGTGTGAAACTTGTGTTCAAGGTAAAGCACCGTGACAGAGATCAGTATATATAGAGCTTTACATCTGTTTATTATATCACTAACTCCACCCCCTCAACTAAAACAGGTTTGGGGAACCTGAGCATCTGCTCAACAAGATGTTGAAGGTTAAATAAACACACCTTGAATTGTTGATGAACGGGTCACCACAGCTTTCCACATCCTTGAAACTAAAACTGTAAAATAAATTAAAAGGTTTTCCTATAGAGCAGGGGTCACCACACTCGGTCCTGGAGGGCCGGTGTCCTGCAGAGTTTTGCTCCAACTTGCCTCAACACACCTGCCTTGAAGTTTCAAGTTGGGGAGACATTTGTAATGTAACATTTTGCAACATTTTCCTTCATAACTCACAGACTACTTGAAATACACTAGTCATCTTTTGATACAAGAAACAGATATAGGTGCACTAATTAAAAATTCAACTGATATATTTTCACTAATAAGGACAAGACTATAATATTAAATGAAACGCAAGAATTCAGTGTTACAATTGGCCCCTTGGTGGGGGCAATTGTAACAGTGTTTGGGAGCAGTTGTAACTGAAAAATAAGTCATGTTAAACCACTGTATCTCAAATAAAAAGGAACTTTACTGTTGTAGTATCTAATATTATATATGTTATATCTAATTACATATATATATATATATATGTGTGTGTGTATATATCAAATATTATATATTATATACAGTATCTCACAGAAGTGAGTACACCCCTCACATTTTTGTAAATATTTTATTATATCTTTTCATGTGACAACACTGAAGAAATGACACTTTGCTACAATGTAAAGTAGTGAGTGTACAGCTTGTATAACAGTGTAAATTTGCTGTCCCCTCAAAATAACTCAACACACAGCCATTAATATCTAAACCGCTGGCCACAAAAGTGAGTACACCCCTAAGTGAAAATGTCCAAATTGGGCCCAATTAGCCATTTTCTCTCCCCGGTGTCATGTGACTCGTTAGTCACATGACATAAATATAAAATATTTACAAAAATGTGAGGGGTGTACTCACTTCTGTGAGATACTGTATATAATATATATATATATGGTTCGAATTCGCTTAAATGTCAGGCATCATTCAAAAAGCAAAAGTCTATTTATATTTTTTGCAGAAGACTGCAACTATTCTAGAGGTAACTAGATTTTAATTATTTAAATATATTTTACTCAAATACATTATTTAGCTGATGAGTCAAGAACAGGTACAATGAAATGGTACAAGATAAACATATTAACAGAAGAACTCAATGAGATCATGTAGAGATTATAGTCATTTTATTTTTAAAAAGATTTAAAAGCAACACTAATCATTTTAAATGTAGTTTTACATTTAAACTATGTTTATTTTCTAACAGAAAAGTAGTTATGTCAATGCAGAAAAACAAGGTGTTTACACTGGGCCCTGTGGCTAGGGGGCAATTGTAACAGTGTTACAATTGCCCCTGATGTTGCAGCCATGATAAAATCTCATACGCTAGCTAGCCACACCTACTGTATATTAGCATAGGTTGTTCATGTTAATTTTCTATCAATAACCTAGAGATAAAATGTATGTAGTTTAAATTCGCAATCATCTAAACTTTAGACAGCAGCAGAAAAATACTGTACATCCAAAAATAAATTTTCATAAAAAAATTCTGCTGAGGTGAAATGATTGTGCTCCTTTTCCACAGGCAGAGAGAAAATCTTACTGAGCATTTGCAGATTAAGTTTCATCACTCTAGCTTGATTCTGATTGGAGGAATTGAGTGTGTTACAATTGCCCCGGTTTCCCCTATACCAAGCAATACCTTGGTTAGCTGGTTCAGGTGTGTTTGATTAGGGTTGGAGCTAAACTCTGCAGGACACCGGCCCTCCAGCATTTTTTGTTTGTTTGTTTTTTCAAATAAGGAAAGACAAAACAAAATAGTCACAAATTCTGACTGATGTAACAATCAAAGTTTCATATCAGTCACATTAGCAACAATTTAGTCTGAATATGCATTTTAAAGACCATTAAAACCCTGATATCAAGTGGAAAAATTCAAACCACGTCTGAATCAGTGTGCACATCTCTCGATAACTGAATCAAGGTTTCTTAAGAATCTACCTGTTTTTATCCACTATGCTCTTGAAAATAAATTTCAACAGATTATGTTGATTTGTTGGATTTGTTGGTTAGTGACAAAGTGCTTTGCTTTCAAATCTGAGAATATATTGGAAATCATATTTTGTGTTTTGCATCTCTACTTCAATTGCCAGTTTTGCCCTACACTCCATACTGGATTTTGTCCACTATGAGAATTCAGCTCTGAATAAATGCACTGATGTCTTGAGACTGTTCCACGTAGACTTTGCTTGAATTCTAGGCCTGCAACCATGGAAATTTTATCCATAATGCTCTTGAATCTATCAAAGTTAAGATTATGTTGGTTTGTCAGATGGGTGTTTATTTGTGACAAAATGCTTTGCTTTCAAGTCTTTATTTTCAACTTTATTTTCATTAGTCCATACATTTGCTTATTGGTTTTTGTAATTTTCTGAAGATAAACTTTAAATATCCACACATTTGGACATTTTAAATCTGTCAGGAAGGTTCAAAACTTTGAAAATAATACTTTAGTATGTTACCCATGATATAGTATATAAGTTTGATGTTCTTCTCTTAACATTTTCTTCCTTTCATCCTTTTGTTATGAAAGGGGTGTGCAAAGTATGTCCTCAACACAAGGTCATGTCACACGTGAATTCTTCATGTTCTTATCACTTTTGTTTAACTTCTCACAAAACACCTGCAAGCATGCAAAACACTCACACGTGAGGATATAGTCCTTATGTAAAGACACAGATCTACAAAACTTCTGGGAAAACATACATGTGGCGGGGATTTTTTTAACATAAAAAAGAGTTAATGAGGTGTGGGCCACTCTTTCCTCTGGGCTAATGAGCAGGTTATAATGAGTAGGATATAATTAACCATGGTTTTACTACAAAAAAAAAAAAAAAAACATGGTTACTAGAGTTAAACCATGGTAACCACAAATTAACCATGGTTTTGCTACACTAACCATAGTTTAACCATGGTATTTGTAGTAAAACTGTGGTTATACAAATGGTAATCAATACGCAAAAAAAACATGGTTACCACACTTTTACTTCAATAAAACAATGGTTCATTTTCGTAAGTGCCACAGAGAAACAAGAAAATTCCTTTAAAAAAATTAATCAATGCTAAAGCCCAACATGACATAGGCCTACCTGTAGAAACTAAATATGAGTTTCTGATTCAGAAACAAAAAATGAGTCATAAATGTTTTTGCCAGCGAAGCATTTGTGATGAGCATCCTCCTCCTCAATGTAGCGCCTTCTGTCGATCAACATCACCATTACAGACATTAAACATGCTGCCGATTTTACTGCCGTAAACTGTCAAAAATAAGTAGAACTTGAAAAACACAAAAGATATGTATAGAAAGGAAAAAAGGGTTGTTTAAAAGACAAAGAATTGTCACTAATTAGGATTTCTTATGAGGTTTTCTTTGAGCTCAGTCAACTGCAGGTAAGAGCAAAAAAGTGAAACAGTTTTAAAAAGTGCTTGCAGCTCCATGATTTGACTAGTGTTAATTACACCTCAGTGAACACAAGAACATGTGACAAAATCATCACTGCAAGAGAAGTTCCATTTACATTCTAGTCCTGTTAGAAACTTACACTGTGTAAAATTAAATGATTTATAATAGGCTAATAATGAACTTTATTTTATATAGCGCCTTTAAATGTAGCATATCAAAGCGCTTTACGTACATATGAAAATTATACAATTATAAGATACACACAAAAAAGCACAGGCAGTAAAAAAACTAACCAAAAAATAAAAAGCCAATATAATAAAAGACAAAGTAGGCTAGCTAATCACATAAAAGCTACACTGAAAAATTAAGTTTTAAAGGACGATTTAAAAACACTAAGGGATTCTGCATTCCTAATCTCAGAGGGCAGGGAAGGAGCCAATGAAGAGCAAGCCTGATCACCCATAGTTTTTATCTGAGTTGTTTGAACAGTTAGAAGACCAGCTTCAGAAGAGCGTAGAACACGTGCAGGGGTGTAGGGAGTTAAAAGCTCTGACAAATATTGAGGAGCCAAATTATTCAAGTGAGCATGAGAATTTAAAAAATCAATACAAAACTGACAGGAAGCCAGTGCAATTTTTCCTAGATAGGTGTAATGTGTTCCCTTGCACTGGTCCTAGTCAGAATTCTAGCAGCTGAATTTTGTACCAACTCTAATTTAGGGTGGCTTTTGAAACTCCAGCCAGCAAAGCATTACAATAATCAACATGCAAAAAACAAAAGAAAAAAGCCACAGAAAAAGTCAGCACGGGACATAATTTACTCTACAAACATCTAATGGTTTGATTTGCAATCAAGTTCGTGAAAGTTAAATGACAAAACTGGATCTTCAGCGGGTTTGGTTGTTTCAGTTTATCAAAAACATCCTTGCAAGCTTTTCATATGAAATTACATGTCAGCATAAAAAAGCTATTAAACACCATGTATAATCTGAAATGTGGTGTAAATGACAGTGAATAAGCAGTAGATTGTGAAAAACTACATCTGAGGAGGCTTATTGACATGGATGTGAATGAAGAAAAAGAGCATCTCCATGTATTTCAACAATAACACTTCTTTTTCAAATGATGCATTAATGTCATCTGGTGTTAAATTGCTTTGCTAACTATTGGCAAAGTGAAAGGAAAGGTTCCTGCAAGAATAGCCTAAAACAATGCCCAACTATTGGTGAACATTATAAAGTTCTTACCTTATGAAATGTACTGTTTTGATCAAAAAGCTAAAAAACAATTCTGCAAAATAACGTGATGATTATATAAAGCAAATGAAAAGAATAGCTTACAATATCTGACATGATCAAAATCATTTTTGTGTACATAAGAACAAATGACATAAGACAGCATTTTACAATTTTAATATTTATTCAAAGTCTGATCCATGCTGAATAAGGAACAACTGATTTATCACACAGCAGGTATTTTGTAGACATCATTCAACTGTTTAAAGAAAGAAAAGTGACACCAGAAATGCCTAAATAAAAGCTTTCGTTTACATAGCGACCTATGATTCAGTACTGTTAAGTTTATTTGCAGATATATGTATTCACATTCTCATGCAACAGACCACTGATTGATAAAATATGTTAGGGATGAAAAGAGCTTACATATATGTTGTTTCTTAAAAACATAAATAGCACAACACATCTCACAGTAGTTCATTAGAAGGCAGCTCTATCAAGGCATAACGCTGCACAGCTCCGGTCTCTGATCGGTCTCAATAAAACTATCAGTACTGATACCATGGGATTTGAGGATGTCTAACAGCTCAGAGACGGTCTCTTTAGGAAGTGTGCGGGTTCTGCTTATGATCCAGGAATACTCATTGTAAAAGGGTCCGGCAGAATCAGAGCAAGAGTAAACCAGGGTGTAGTTGTCATAATCAGTAGCCAGCACCCAGTAGGGGGCAGGAGGAGAATCTGAAAGAGGACACATCACAACTCAAATCTCAGATTCTTAAAAAAAAAAAAAAAAAAAAAAAAAACTAAGAAGAATGATTTGTTTAGACTTACCTTCAAAGAAGCGGACTTCAAGTTTTGCAGGCTCTGATGCATCTGCAATCTTGGCAGTTCCCTCAATGAAGCTGTAAGCGCCATTACTGTGTGAAGATATTCAGAGAAACAATATTTGGTGAATTTAAGTCATTTCAGAAGAAAGTGCAAAACTATTTTGAATATTTTGGAATATTAATAAGTATTTTATTTACTCCTATACACTGCATACATATTTAGAATATTCTGAATAATGCACCTGTAGTTTTATTTTATATTTTATTTATTTTGTGGTAATTGTTCATCAGTACTTACAGAAGCTGTTCATTTCGAACCAGGACAATACCGTCACTGAGAGTATAAATGGCTTGGCTACAGTCTCCCAACTGGAACCGGGCTGGAATCTTTGTGATCTCATACCATCTGCCCATGTACTACAAAAGTGCAAAATGATGAAATTATGCAACAGGACTGAAAATGCAGATAACTTTGTAGCTGAAAAAATAAGTTTGATATGAGGAAATACAAATATTCTACTATTTTTGCTGTAATTTGTGTTGACAGCATCAATGTGATATTTTTATTCTTTTTTTCTTGTCTTCCTCTTGACTTTATTATGTTACAGTTGTTCAACATGATATGTTCTTGATAATAAAAAAATGAAAAACAAGGATTAAGATGGTAAGAAAAAGTTTACCCTAGTAGGATCAAAGTTTTGCTGAACAGGAGGCTGTGGGCATTTTCCAGAGCCGATGGACTGAGCGCTGACCGCCAGCACAGACAGCAGAGTCAGAGACAGAACCTGAAGAGCCTGCATTCTCTCAGTTTAAACCTGAAAAAAGAGTCATATTCAATGAGAACAAGAAGAAATTTGTCTTTAAGAGATTCAAATGCTGAGCATCTTACCTGTTTGGTCTCAAGTGTGAAACTTGTGTTCAAGGTAAAGAACTGTGACAGAGATCAGTATATATAGAGCTTTACATCTGTTTATTATATCACTAACTCCACCCCCTCAACTAAAACAGGTTTGGGGAACCTGAGCATCTGCTCAACAAGATGTTGAAGGTTAAATAAACACACCTTGAGTTGAACCTTATTGAAGAAGGTGGCTGTACAATGCATTTTGTCATAAGGAAAAAATAGTCACAGGACAGGACACACTAAAGCAGAGGTGTTCAACTCTGTTCTTGGGGGCCTGACTGTCCTGCAGAGTTTAGCTACAACCCTAATTAAACACACCTGAAGCAGCCAATCAAGCTCCTCATAACTGCATGAAAACACAGGTGTGCTGAAGCAGGTTAGAAAATTAACTTTGCAGGACAGTGGATCCCCAGGAACAGGGTTGAGGACCTCTGCACAAAAGCTTTAGTGAATGTGACAATCTAAGTTTCATAATCTGTCACCTTAGCAACATAGTCTCAAGAATGAATTTTTAGCTAAAGACAATTAAAACACTGATATCAAGTGTAGTAATGTCACATTTATAATTGAATTTTCCAGCTCCACCTCTGAATCAGTGTGCACATCTCTGGCTAACTGAATCAAGGTTTTCAGTTTTTATCCAAGATGCTCTTGAATCTCTCAAATCTCAATAGAGTTTATGTGATCTTGTCAGATGGACGTTTGTTTGTGACAAAGTGCTTTGCTTTTAAGAGAACTTTATTTTCATCAGTGCATACATTTGCTTCTAAAATATTTTTAGGTTTTGTCACATTCGTTGTTTTTGGCGCCTTTTTGAAGATACACTCTAATTGTCCATACATCTGGACATTTTAAGTCTGCCAGGAAGGTTGAGGTTCAAAACTTTTAAAATAACGCTTTAGGTTGTTACCAATGAAATACATGAATAAAATAAATAAATAAAAGCATCTGCTAAATTATTAACATGGCATGTAACATGGCTTTTTTATGAAGTTTTAAGTTCAACTACTAACACATAGGCCTAGATGTTATACAATTTTCTTCCATTCACACTTTTGTTATGAAAGGGGTGTGCAAAGTTATTTCCTCAACTGAGGTCGAGTCACACGTGAATTCTTCATGTTCTTATCACAGAAGTGTTGTTTAGCTTATCACAAACACCTGCAACATGCAAAACACTCACACGTGAGGATATAGTCCGTATGTAAAGAGACAGATCTACTACAAAACGTTTGGGAAAACACACATGTGGCAGGGTATGTTTTTGTTTTTTTTAAAGATTACTGTACATGAGGTGTGGAGGCCACTTTTTCCTCTGGGCTCAATGAGATAACAGATAGGATCTTGCCACAGAGGAACAATTCCTCAGTTTAATCAACGATCAATCTCAACATGACATAACGGGAGAAATCATGAGTTTAAAAGGGATAATGTAAGATCAGATTCAGAAACAAAAATAAGTCATAGCCTAAATGTCAGATTCTTTTTGTCAGATGAGCATCCTCCTCCTCAATGTAGCGCCCTCTGTCGGTCAGCATCATCATTAACAGACATTAAACATGCTGCCGATATTAGCTTCATCGTAACTTACTGTCCTAAACTCAGGGCCGGCGCCACGGGGGGGCGTGAGGGGGCGTCGCCCCCTCACTCGGACTATCCCGCCCCCTCACTCAAGATGAGTGTGAAAATAGATTTTATTTATGAAATATAATGGTTTATTTAAAAAACACAGTTGCCAAACGAATAGGCTTTCTAGCATTAATATGATGCTACTATAGCAAACATTTAGGACAGTCTGTTTCACAAAGTCGCATTTTAATTACATCTGACACATAAACTTCCCGCGCAAGCGGTTCAACTAAATGCAGGCATTATGCAGCACTACTGACTAAGCTAAAGGTATGATGAAATAATTTTTTAATGTTTAATAGAGGGCTAGATTATCGTAGTTAATTGATTATTTTGCTGTATTGTTTGATGCTGTTCAGTTTGTTAAACTTAAAATGATGCATCTGTTAAATGGGCCGCAATGAATGTGTTATGTAAGGGAATCGGTCACAATAAGCTTGTGTTTCATTGTAAAACAGACACAACTGAGTATTTCTGGTGGTTGTGGTGGTGTACCGCCGCTCCCTATAAGCAGAGTTTGCATAGGGCATAATTTTTTTTTATTATTAAATTCGTTCTATATTAATATATACATATACATAAATAAAAATATAAACATGAACAGATAGCCTATATATAATGATAAAAAATGAACGCTGTAGCTAAGCACATGTGACGCGCCCTTCCCGCGTCTGCGCTCGCGCCCGCCCTCACGTCATATTTGCGGCTGAATGCAAATTATCATAAATGATCGAAAACTATGCCCGGGAAAAGACATCAGCAGTCCAGGGCCCAGAAAGGAAAAAGGAAAAAGAAAAAAGCCCAAGATGAAGCCTGTGCATCAATTTCATGTACGTTCATAATCCTGTGAAACTTTTTTGGCTGTTGACGTTAATAATGTCTAATAATTTCACCATCAGCATCTGCCTTAATATTCTCTTTGAGTTTCCATGTTCTTGTAGCCATGGTAACCACAAATTAACCGTGGTTTTGTTACGTCAAATAATAATTTGCAAATAAGTATTGAGATTTTTTTTTTTTTTTTTTGTGGTTATAAAAACAGACCTAAGCGAACAATAGCCTTTAAAATGACTTATAAAACATTATATAAAACAATGAGGCAATAATGATCGGTTAATTACTTATAATCATATTGCATAACTTTTAAAATACATAAAGTAATACAAAATATACAATTTATGTACATTAGGCTACATATTATTACAAATGCCTGCAAAGGGCACCAAAGGCCTGGTAATTGCTGCTGTTACACTTACAGGACGATCAAGTCCTTTAATATCGACCAAATATTTAATTAAAATATCCACTTAATCTTTTATTTTTGGCCACCTTTTTGCAATAGAAATGCTACAGCCTCTATAATTTCTTCAAGAAAAACATGTGAACATCACAACCCTTACAAAAATTAACCATGGTTTTATCGTAGTAAAGCTGCTTAATTTTCTTTTGTGTGATTTCTGAATGCTTTGGACTATAAAATCGATCTGACAGCTGTATTAATAAAATCATAGCCATAGTAACTGTAATTGTAATTTGTAAATAATTCAATTTAATTACAATTTATTTATTTACTTTTATATTTTATTAAAGGTCTATTTTGACCCCTATAGTTTTTTTTTTTTACTTCCATAATATTTTGGGGAGGGGGCACAACAATACAATTCTGCTTAGGGCACCATTTGGCCAGCAGCGGCCCGTATTTGTGGTAAAACTGCTGCCCTAAGACATGTTATTTCCTGGATGTCAGATTTTCGAATTTGATGCGATTTTGTTTTATTATACTCTGCCATCTGTATTTGCTAAGTAGGCTACCTTTTAGTAGGGTCATTCACTCAGAACGCATTTTTCATTCCACTGCGGTATTTTCCATTGTATTTCAAATTAAATGCACTACGGATGTCTTTGAATGTGAATGCTGCGCTCTCGTCTTTTATAGCAGCTTCTCCACGCTTAATACATCATTCTAAAACACGCACTGAAAAAAAAACCAAAAAACCTTCCACTGACCTGTCTCGCGACCAAAACACTATCTGTGTGTGAACCCAGTATTCTAATAGTTGTAGTAGTAGCGCGGGCAGGCTTGTTTACGGTCCGACAAATACGTGAATGGGCCACATATGTTTTTATTTATTTATTTATTTTTACTTTGCGCTACGTCATCGCCACCTTTCGTTACCTCAGTCGCCCCCTCATCAGTGCTGCGCTGGCGCCGGCTCTGCCTAAACTAGCATATGTCAAAAATACGTTGAACTTGAAAACACAAATGATATATTTAGAAAAAAAAGGTTGTTTAAAAGACAAAGAATTGTGACATTGTTATGTTCAGTTTAGATATCATAATGGAACATTCTCTCTCATGACTTCAATTTGCTTAATCACTTACCTCATGTTACGAATCAACTCTGGTCTCACAAAGACTCCTTCATGACATGTATCTTCTGCAGTCACATGATCCCAGAGGAGAATGATTTAGATAAATAGTCTGAGCTCCAGTCCATCTCATATTCAGCACGACTTTTAAGAGGTAAGGGTTTGTTTAATTTGTTTTGGTCAAGCTGTCCTCTATAAAATGGTTGTTTCACAAGAAACTAAATATGTATACTGTAAACTACTGTTATTTTTTTTATGGAAAGCAGGTTCATTCAGCAAGGGTGCATTAAATTGATCGAAAATTACAGTACGGACATATATAATGTACCAAAAGGTTTCTATTTGGTTAGGTTTCTAACTTTATACTTATCAAACAATGCTGAAAAAAATACAATTTTGCACAAAAATATTGCATAACTGCTGAAAATTCAGTCTTGCCATCTCAGAAATAAATTAGCCTACATTTTAAAATATATTGAAATAGATAATTATTTTAACATGTTATAATATTTCACAATATTACTGTTTTTACTGTATTGGATCAAATAAATGCAGCCTTGGTGAGCGTTAGAGACAAAACACTTTTAAAAATCTTACTGAACCCAGATTTTGAATGGTAGTGAATGTGCATCTTACAATGTTTGCTGCTGTATAACTATTCTATTTTTCTTTTCTTTTGGCAAAGGGCTAAACAAGTACAATGAAGGCCTTACTGGTTGTTTTGGCCCTCTTTCTGCCCATCATAAATGCCCAGGTGCCTCACTGGGGGCCGTGCCCAGAGCCTGTTACTCAACCGGCCTTCAACCTAAAGAAGGTAACATACTCTACCACAGCTTATGCTATTAACCAGTCTTCTATTCTGCTCTTAAATGTTCTCGTTGTTTGCTTGTCTGTCTCCTAATGTAGTTTATGGGCAGGTGGTTTGAGATCGCTAAACTTCCAGCACAGTTTGAGCGAGGGAGATGCATTGAGACTAACTTCACTCTCAAGCTGGATGGAACGGCTCATGTTGTGAGCTCTGAAATTCTGTGGGTATCTAAATCACAGTTTTGTAGAATTCCTTAGACTTTTATATCAGAGGTAATAGTTAAACCATAAACTTTATTTTAATTAGAAAAGGAGAGTTAAAAACAATTGACGGGACAGCTGTGGTGGAAGATAAAAGAAATCCAGCAAAGCTTGGAATCAGTTTCTCTTATGGTACAAATCTGATTTTCTTTTTTTCAAATGCTTTGCTGTTGCCATAAGTAATGACATTTCTAATTCAGAATTAATAGGAATCAAGATGTTTGCCTAAATTATATTTTATGTTTTGTATCTCTACTTGAATTGCCAGTTTTGCCCTACACTCCATACTGGATTTTGTCCACTGACTATGAGAATTCAGCGCTGGTGTATTCATGCACTGATGTCTTGAGACTGTTCCACGTAGACTTTGCTTGGATTCTGGGCCGCACCCGATCCCTGCCTGCTGCCACCATCGACCACGGTAAAGAGGTTTTTACCAACAACAACATCGATGTGAGCCGGATGATCTTAAGCAGACAGCAGGGATGTGACAAAGACCTTTGAATGACTGGAGAATCCCGTTTAAAGTGTTGAGATGTTTTTGTGTTGAACAAACTGTGGACTACAGAAGTAGTATACTATTCCTTTTAATAAAAATACTGCTCTGTTTATGAACATTCTTATTTAATTAAATGGCCATGGAGTCTTGGACTTATTACATTATTTTTACAGGTTTGCAAACCAGAAATGTAATCCATCTTCTTTGGGAGTTATTGTACAGAATTGAAAGCACAAGTTTCCAATTGATCAAAATAAATTGGAGCACTGACCAAAACCATGTGAACTTGGTTGGCTTAATTCTCAGTGACTGTTGTACATTTAGCACCTCCTTGTGGTCATAGAGGAAATAAAAAAAAACATGAACATGAAATAATGTGCAAGTACTTTCAATTCACATTTACTCCTTAATAAGGTTTGGAAAGATATAGAAGTAAAAATGATATCCGCCACGTTAGCAGTGTTATTTCAGTAGCTTTTGTTAATATTTCAAGTTACATAGTATCAATATATCCAGTTTATTTTTAGTTTTAGTTATTTTAGCACTTAAACTAAATGAAAATGTGAAACATTGCATGGGCAACTAGCTGGAATAAAATATTTTTATTTCAAGTAATGTTTTTTTTTAAATATAGCTTAAAGTATTAAACAAAACCCCTGCATGGAGAAGAAAAAAACATGGTGAATGGATTTGTTTACCAGAATTTTATTTCAACATTTAAAGAGTTTCACAGGAAAGGAAACTTGTTTTGCACTGATTGACAGGGTCACAGATGCACACTTAGTTATTCAGATTAATGAGACAAGCATACATACTGTAGAGACCTCAGATATATTAATAGAAAGCACAGTCACAGGGAGATTAGTCATGTAACAAGGTATTTTCTGATCTTAAAGTTTTCATTACTTCATCTTATAAAGGAAAGTATATGTGAGAGAAAAGCATATCTGTTTTCATCCATGTTTATGTAAAGCGTGTTCAACGGAACTGCAGTGGGCTGACACGCAAGCCGATCACATCTTTACCAATCTCAGTTACCTAGGAAACAGGAGAGAAACAGCCAATGAAATCGATCCTTCACTTTATAGCACCGCATGATCAGATGGAACAAGGGGAAAAGCAGAGATACTTTGTCACATATTAACAATATTGTACTTTCTATCTTCAATAAACTAACACTAATTAAACATGGACATTACAAGGTCTTACAACTAACCTGTGTGACCCTGCAGACCTCTCCTTTGTATTTGGGGCAGTAGCAGGCTCCAGACAGGGGACATTTCTCCACAGGCCGCCCACGGTACAGCGGAGTGTAAGAGGCTGCGCAGATGTCAAAGGGATTGTGAGGGTCGTAGTTCAGTTGGTGAGCATCTGTCAGGCTCTTCTCACATGCTGCAAGAATCTTTCGTGTCTGAAAAAGTAAACACATCAACAGGTTTTTAATGAAAATGTACACACAAGGAGAAAAAAAAACAAACAAAAAAAACAGGGGGCCTCTGGATACTTCCAAGTGGGATGCAAGATGGCTTAAATTTTGCCAATATTAAATACTAAAATGACAAAAGCAAGCATTAAAAATAAGCTTTTTTATTTTAATTAAAATTTTAAATTACTTGTATTTTTTTTATTTTAATGACATTTTTTTTTTATTTTTTGTTACAATTTTTTTTTTTTTTTTTTAAATACTAACAACTTTTATCTCGATTTTTAATGTGAAAACTGTCTGACTGAATAGCCATAAGTTAGGGGAAATTAAGACAATATTCCATTTACCTGTTGTGCCACTTCTGGTTTGGGACCCAACTCAAGAAGACGGCGAGCAAAACCCGCTGCTGTTTTGAAGTTACGCAGTTTGAAGAAAAGATTGAGTGCTGTTCTCAAAACCAACACCATGTGGACAGGTTGCAGACTGCAATGTGTGAAATATGCTGCCATCTGAAACATACAGAGAAATATTAATATATATCAAGATAAGATTCAGTGCATATAATGAAATGTTTGTTTTAAGTATTTCGTAAAATAAAAAAATAAATTATATACACCGTAAAAAAATAAAAATCTTATTTCTTATTTTAGAATTTTAAAATGCATGTACCTCACAAAGTCTCTTTTGTTCATCGAGAGTGTCTTTAGGAAGTTTCTTCCTCTCTGTCTCCATGGTGAGGCCAATAATATACTCTTTACAGATAGTGATAAGCTGTTGAGCCTGAGTGAAAGTAAAGAGAATGTTTAGTACTTAACTCCTATATAAAACAACATACCACTCATCCTGCATGAACCACACCTCTGCAATCTCTTGTTTGTTGTCGACCACAAGCAGTGGTACGGAGAGGAGAACGACTCTGAAACGATCAACAGCTTCTTCAAAGCGCCCCGCTGTGGTCAGCTGATAGCACTGCTGCAGACGTGAAATGAGATCAGAGAGACGCAGGCCCACCGCTGGCAGACCCCCTTTAGCCCCACTGTCCTTCCAGTTCCTTTGGGGGTAACTGTGCAAGCAGGGCAGTGACGGCAGGCCCAGGTAACAGGTGCGCCCACGGGACAGAGTTTGCATGAACAGTTGCTTATAGTGTCCAAATTGAACCACACCAACCTGGTCATGCAGCAACTGTAGAAAAGGGAACAAAAACATTAGAGACAGCAAGGAAACATCTGCTACATTTCAATTTAGTAGAAAAAAATATTTTTTTCTCCACATCTAATAATTTAGCCCTGATCTATAGTTTTGTGTGATCCCGTTACCCTCATTGCAGTCTCAAAAGATCCAGCCAATAAGTGATCCACCACCAGCTGAGAGTTGTTGCACCACATCTGTGTGGGGCTTGTGCCCTTGGTGGGCGGCACAAAGAAACCTTCGCCCTCTGCGCCACCTCCACCACCAGAAGGTACATCCTATTGGTTAAAGGAAAGACAACAAGACATGAGGTTACATGGGATTCTGTATAAATCCATTCACAAACAGTAGTGATTTTTATTTCAGTTCAACACCAGACTTACCAGTTCTGGTGGGAGGTCCAGATCTTCCTCAACATCCCAGCCTCCTCCTTCCTCTTTCCCAATAGCTCCCTCATCTCCCAATCCCTCTTGAGCATCCATAAATCCATCTGGATTATGAGAGAGAATGAGTGATTCCATCGTTTGGTTTGGTTTCCTCCTTCATAAATAGTTTTAATATAGTAAATACCTTCATCCAAATGAAGTTCTGCATCTTCTCCCCAGCCTTCTGCTCCTGAAGTATCCATGTCCAGGTCAGCAACCATCTGGCCAGCACGTCCTTTTCAAACAACCACAAAAATACATGTTATTCTTCAACATGACATCCATCCAACTTCATAAATCCTGGTTACCACAAATACATTTATCACAAAACCTCACCTTTGGCAGCAATGGCTCCCTCGAAGAAGCCCTTGGAGACTGTGAGCAGAGGCCAGTTGGTGTCCAAGGGGTTGATGGGAGGTGGCGGCTGCAACAGCTGGGCATTGGGGTCCACTTCTGGCACCTGCACATGGATGGAACCCATCGCTCAATCATTCATCTACAAATTAGTGCATCTCTGTTAGTAATGAGAATATAACAAACCATTTCTTTTTCCAGGTCAAAGGTCTCCTTCAGGGCTTCAGCCTCCTCATCCATCCCATGAGTGGCAGCAGTCAGGTAAGCCAGAGACTCTGAGAATGTATGCGATACAGATGTCATTTTCTTTAAATAAATCTCATTAAAACAATCATGTGAACAAAATAAAAGTGACAGCACTCACTCTGTCCACAGTTCTTCAGGATTCGCACACGCTCACTGACGTCACCCAGGTAAAGAGCGCCCTGATAGTGTCCACTCATGTCCTTTCTTATCTCAGCTGTAACACGAAACAAAACATCATTCAAACAATCCATAAGAATGAGTTATTCTTAAAGAAAGTACACTACCATTCAAAATACTTTTTTTTGTTTATTAAAGTAAAAAATATTAGATTAATTTGTAATAATATATTACAATATTACCGTTATTACTGTATTTTCGATCAAATAAATGCAGCTTTGGTAAATAAATGATACTTCTTTCAAAAACATTTAAAATTCCTATCAACCATAAACTTTTGAATTGTAGTGTATTCACTCACCTATCTTCATCATCTTCCTGAGTTTGGCCAGGTTGCCAGTGATGAGGTACAGGAAGGTGAGTTTGTCGAAGTTCTTGGTTCTCTGGTAGCACATCTCCACAACCTGGTGATGGCCCTGCAGAAGCGCAGCCTCGCCGAGACGCTCCCAGCAGCTACGTTCATCCAGGGCTTTTGCAGCCTCTAACGCCACCTGCAGGAAACAAACAAATGAAGAATGAACACCTGTTCAGACAAAAGTGTTGAAGAATTGATCCTCCATAAATGTTAGTTCTGTATACCTCAATGTTTCCACACTCCAGAGCCAGGCTGAAACGAGTCTTCTCATCTTTGACGAAGTGCAGCGCAACCTCTGGGTAGCCCTTCTTCTGCAGGTAGGCAATGATGGACTGGCCTACCAGTTTAGCGTTACGCACCATATGAAGAACCTGAGGGTGGGGAAAAAAGGTCATTAACAGTGTTGCTATTGTTAACTAAAACAAAAACTTCTATTTCAATTAATGAAAACAAATTTAAAAGCTGAAAGTAATACATAAAAATAAAGCAAAATAGAAATAAAAAAATAAACATGACAAAAGCATATTAGTTCAATTAAAATTAACATGAAAACCAAAAAAAGCTATTTCAAAATAAAAATAAATGCTATAATAGTACATAAAGAATACTAAAATAATGGTTATTAAAGGCAAATCAGAATGTGTAAAATGATTGACAGAGATAATTACTGATTATAAATAAATAAATGGGTAAAAAAATAAAATAAAAGGTAAGCACTCTCCTGACCTGTTTCAGGGATATCTTTCAGGTTATAAGAATATTTTATATGTGGCACTCCAAAAAAAAAAATAATAAAAATAAAAAAATAAAATCACATACAATTAATATAAAAATATTGAAAAATTATTAAAATTATTCATGTAAATAAATAAATAAAAATATACAGAAGGTACAAATCTCAATGTTGAAAATACGCACTAACCTCCTCATATTTGCGATTGACCAGAGCCAGTTTAAAACGGTACTCTGTGGGGTCGATGTTGAGCACCCGTGGCCTGCACTCACGATCCAGGCAGTACACACTGTTGCCTCTCACTCGTGTCACATAGATGGGCAGATCCAATGTACGGATTATACCATGATCACTGTGAAAAAAAATAACAATTTAAAGATTAATTATTAACAAAACATTAGGGTCTTCTTAATGAAATAGTTGCATGTGAGGCTGTTGGTTCAGTACCCGGAGGTGAGAGCATATTTGATGTGGTTGGAGGTGGTGTAGATGAAGACTTCATTCTCAGCCCAGGCGCCACTCTTTACTCTGATGTTCTCATGGATGTTACACAGGCTCTCTAACTTCTTGTTGCAGATCATGATGGCTGAAAAAGCCAGAGCAGAGGGTCAGATGTGTGTGAAAATATGATAAATCAAAAGAAATATAAACATGAAATTTTTCTATTCGATACAAGGCAAAAACACCTGAATAACCCTTAAGAGCGGAGATTTGTGACTGCAAAATCAGTATGTTAAAGACTACACATCCAATTAGTAAGTTTTCAGTACCGTGTTTGGCCAGCAGGGCCACATGGTTGGCATCAGAGCTCCACACCACATATTTGACTTTAGCGATTTTGACCGTAGCGAGGGAGCGCTTCTGCTGCACGTCAAACAGCGTTGACTCCTTCAGCATCACGCAGCAGCAGAGATCCAGTTCCAGCATAGAAGATCTCCTCACAGCTTGGTACCTGGACCTTCTTCACAATCTCATTCTTCAGGTTCTTTATCAGGAGCTGTGGTGGATAGAGTGAGGATGAACATCAAGGTTTGTTTCAGTACATGTGTACATGGTCATAACTCCTTTATTCAACACTAAAGAGTGCTGCAGGGATGACATGACATGAGGGTAGACCAAAACCTAGAAACAATTGAGCACTTCCGGTTCCATCGTCCTGAACTCAATGGGATTTTTGAATGGGTTTTTAGTTAAATGCTTTAACACAAGCTCAAGAAATTTTCACATTTAACTCTGACATGAAATACATCAGTAATAACCCGTTGTGACCTTTTTAAAGCTTTTACATGATTAAAAAAGGTGGTTGCTAACAAGTGGCTACATGGGACTACAGAAGTTGAAGCATTAAACACCTAAATTATGCTTCAAATTGCATAAAAGCAGTGTTCATATTGTGAAGATTATCATTATGAACAAAATGTCGTAAAATTTGTTGGTCACTGTGCATATTTTCTGCAATAATCCAAAGGCCAGGTGAAATCCTATTGGGTTGTCAAGAAAACCAGAGGGATGCCAACTTCCAGGATGGCCTAAAAATGCAGAATCACTGCAGCACTATTTTCTATCAAATAGATGTTGCTTGATTCGCTTACTGAGTGCATGCGGTCGAGTACAGCAAACCGGTTCCTGGCCACCCAAACCGCGGTCAGACCAGAGGAACGCTTTCCCTCAGGAGCTGAAAACGTGTAGAGAAAGTGAACAATTTATTAATTTTTTTCAGAAATTTCACCAGGCAAGTTAATTAAGAACAAGTTCTTATTTTCAGCAACAGCCTGGCAGGAGAATTAATATCTCCTGAGCAACATACAAACATGTATTACAATACATAAACATAAAAGAAAAAAAGATAAAAACTCAGTTAAAACACTTACAGGTTGAGGTCAGAGTACTTACTAGTAACATACAATGCACATACTGGGATAATTGTCTGTAATTTAAATAACTTTTGCAGTACATTCCAATCATTTGGGGCAGCAAATTGCATGAATTACATTTTGCGCATTATATTAAGGACTTCTAAAGAGAAAAAAATGTAATGTTACCATCAGGATTCTGGGAGTCACTCTCTCTGGGAATGGAGTACAGATCATATGTGCTGTTTTCCAGGTTAGTAGCTCTCTGAAACAGAAAGAGGAAGAAATTAAATACACAAATGAACCTTGATTTGACTAAGCAGACTGATAGTCTACAATACTCACAGTGCACAACAGCACAGAATTTTCTGCAGGGTTGTAGGACATGCTGAACACTGGGAATTTGGATCCACTGTCAAAATAAAAGAAACCATTCAACTGAAAAGTTCAACTGCACTAAACCTTTTGTAGATGCACATTTAGTGTTTTTAGACTTAGAAAAGACACAAAAAATCCACACACCTGCGCAGCTGCATGACGGCTGTATCCTTGCTGCTGTTGAAGTCAAGCTGGCGCAGGAAGCGATCTTTTACATAGTACAGCATGTTACCATACACAGCATAAGCTGGACGTTCCCTTTCCAGTTTGAACACCAGCATCCCACTGTCATGGCCTAGAAAGGTACAAAATTACACTTTAATGCATCTCATTTCATCACCAAAACCACTTGCTTAACTAATTATTACTAGTAACCTACCAGCAGCAAACAAGTTGAGGTTGGGGTGAGCCCCCAGCACCCAGAAACGGTCGTGATCTCTGCGAAAGGTCTGGACGCCTGTCCTCTTGGACATGTCCCACACACGGATGCTCTTGTCTTCAGAGTTGGACAGGATAAGCTCCTGACGAGGGTGGAACACCGCACAGGACACATTGTTGTAGTGCCCTCGACAGGTGTCCAACTCCCATGCTTTTGACTCTAGACGAAAAAAAGTGGAAAAAAAAAGAACTAATGCATAATTTGTGACTTTTAGTCATAAACTCGAAGTACGAGTTTCGAAAGTTTAAAACAACTGCCTGTATAGGTAGTAGACAGCAAGGTAGTTCACTAGGTTTTAAAACAGGATTATATATTTTACATTTGCAATGTCATTTATTTTCAAATCAGAAGACATTGTGACAGACATTTTTCCATGGGAACACATACCGTTCATCCTCCAGATCTTGACCTGGCGGTCATCTGCTCCTGACACAATGAGAGGCATGCTGGGATGGAAGGCTGCCCAGTTTACGCCTCGATCGTGACCCTGAGACCAGAGCAAGAGAACACAAATTTCATTCAAACCAACAACAAACTTCATTCATTCAACCCCAACTGCACTTTACAACACAAAGATCGGGTCCAGTTTTTTTTTTATGGCATTACAACCACATTCTTACCTCAAGAACATGCTTCACTACTGCATCAGAGGCCCCAAACAGGTCGACACCAGAGATGCCACGCACCTCCGTGTCCACAGCACCCGGAGACAAGTTCTTCTTCCTCAGACCTGGAAGCAACATTTACAGTCCGACACACACAGGGGACCGTTTACAAATTACACAGGAACACCCACATACCGGGGAGGGAAGAGAGAGGAACAACATTAAAACTGCTACTCAAAAACACATTTGTGATATCTGACAGTAAACACACAAACATTTTGTTGGGCTGCTAAACATTCGCTGGTGCTCGAGAACACAAACACAACAAACATCCTCCGTTAGGCCTAAACCTGAGTTAAGGAAGTAAACTTAACCACCAGATTAAGAACAGATACAACAATCAATCAAAACACAAAGTTAAATTATGATCACAGAGAGATCAAAATCATTTGAGATTGGATAGGATGCATGTAAATCAATGACAGAGAGCTAATCAGCTTAACTCAGGTCAAGACGCAGAGAAAAAGAGAGGAGAACAGAATGCGTGTCTGAGATCTCAGCACTCCAGATATCTGCTAAATGAATAAAAGTCCAACAAAAGCTGCACTAGAAACCAATGCACAGATGTGGATGTTTCCAGAGGGGCAAAGGAGCTGTAGAGGAAGTGAGCAGGGATGGAACTGAATGGTGGATTGATGGGGTGGAGCGTGTCAAAATGTTCTCTGGATGGGGCACTGGATGTTAAAGGAGTGAGAAGGACTCCAGTTAAGTCATGCATTTGTTATTGCATATTGTAATGCATTAATAGATGGATTCCATCATGCATTCAAGTGGTGTTAAGAGTCATTTAACAAGTAAAATGACAATCTATGTTCATGTTACTGATCGAAAAGTTGCATTCAGATAGATGGATCGACTATTTAATTATTAATATTATATATGGATGACAAATGCCATCATGCAGGATATGAAGAAAAAGTTAAAATGTTTGCATACTTCTGTGAATTTCACAAATGAACCAGGGATTAGGGATCCTAATTGTTCCTGTTCATGAAAATGCTTATAGTTTTGATGAAACTTCATCCAAAAGATGTTAAAAAGAAATGCGTTTATAATTAAATTTAGATGTTGAAAGAATTTTTAGTTTTCATCATCTCATACAATTACATAAGAATTGCATATTATCCATGCAGCAATATATTCATTCCATATTTTTATGTGAAGGGCAGAACGGTAGAGAGAAACTATCTGTTCAGTGTAAGCGTTAATGAATCAGTTATTTGTCAGTCAGTGCAGACAGCAGCAGTTTAAAAGGTTAATGAGCAAGAAAGAAGTTCAGCAATGAAAGCAAAGGACAGACATTGACAATTTCATTAAAACATGCAGAATCTCAAAAATGCCTCTAACATTCACCATTTCTTAAATAGGACTTTTTGAGCAGGTGACCATATGGTAAATCTTTATTTTTAAGTGCTTCATGACTTGCCGTTCCATTTAAAATGTATTTAAACATCTCAACATCACTAATTAATCTTCCCAAGAATAACTAAAAGTACCAAATCACTAGACGAATGCTTGATGCTTACAGCATGTGTGTGAGAGGCATTTTTGCTTTGAGCCCACAGAGTTTTGTTCTGTACACACTATAGAGAGAGGAAATGAGGGAGAGAATGCCATTAGGCAGCCTCTTACTTCCTCCATCCTCTCTCTCCATTCCCACCTCCCCAGCCTTCCCAAAACTACTCAATCCTGTCCCAAGCCTCCTCACCGGAAATATCCCACACGCGCACAGTCTGATCCAAGCTAGCCGACACCACCAGGTCCTCAGATGGATGGAACTGAGCGCACATCACATAGTGATTATGCCCCGTCAGCACACTACAGAGAAGAAACAGCACAGAGAACATATACTCAGTTTCTTTAAGCTAATGGTAATGATAGAGTTGGTCAGGTCAGAGAAAATGCTTTGACAAACAATTTGAGCATTTTCAAGTAATTTATTTAACAAAAAATATGAAATATTAACAATTTTAAAAAAAAAACTACATGTATTACATGTGCATTTTTTTATTTGCAAATGTTAAATCATCAGTACTGGTTTCAAAATAAGCTTCAACAACCTATGATTTTCTTAAATAATGATAATAATAAAACTTCCACTGGTTCATAACCTACATAAAGACTCACCAGACACATGTTCTGGACTGCCAGTTCCAAATGCGAATGGTCTGGTCATCTGAGGCACTCAGGATCCAGGGATACTCCTGAAAATGATATGATAAGTTAGAACTCATTTATTAAAAAACATCATGAAAAGAATTATGAAAGATCATCACAAAGTTGACAGGGCTCACATGGTGAAAGAATGTTGTACGAATGTAGTCAAGATGTCCAAGAAGAGTGAAAAGACACCGACGCAGCTTGTAGTTCCACACCTAATAATCAAATAAATGTTAGCAAACCAAAAAAAACTTTATAATAATGTCCCATTAGTTGATACGTTAGCATAAATGATGAGCAAAACATGTTACTTTATTCACTAACCTTTGTTAACTTTTGTTAATAAAATTACTACTGTTCATTGTAATTTCATGTTATCTCAAGTTCATCAACTAATGTTCAAAGATAAAAAAAAGCAAAACAATAAAAGAAAAATGTATTAGCAGTAATTTAAATTATTATTACAAACTAATAGATGATTTAGACGCAACTATATAGTAGTAGTAGCCAGGTGACAAATTTAATAAACATCAATATTGAAAACGAAGCAAGCAAACCTTGATCTTGTAGTCATCTCCTCCTGACACAAACAGTGGCTGCTGCTTATGGAAGTCAATACCTCTGACTGGACCTAAATTAATTCACAGTATTATGAGGGCTCAGAAGAAAACCACAAGAGACTGAAATCGTTGATCAGCTGTTTCATACCATCATGCTCGTCAAACTTATCGATGAGGGTGCACATGCGATAGTCCCACAGCTGGATGACGCCGTTGTGCAAACTAGCCAGAATCCAGGGCCGTTTCGGGTGGAAACTCAGCCCTACGGGAAAACACATTACAATCAATTCAGGTGCTTATTAATATGAAGACAGTAATAACACAGATAGTGTTATGAGAACATAATAATGATGACACTGATTTAAACAGATTATTGTTTTCATTAAAATTTTATTGATAATAAAAATCTGGTCAGGTTAATGTCATTCGCATGTTCACCAAAATATGAAACATCGGAGTAGAGAATATTTCCTGAACGTCTGGATTGCTAACAAATAATAGCTTTGTGCTAACGCTGAATGACTTACAATATTCAACAAGATACGAACTGAATCCTTACTAAAAAAGACAGTACATTATATTCTACAGACATTAAGAATAGATTAAAATCATATAACTGATTTATATAAAATCGGCCGTAATAATTATGTTATACAGCAGTCAAGTGAAGCTAGCCAGAGCAGATATCTTACCTTTCACTCGGGCCGACTTTGTCTCAAATTTGGTCAACATTTTCACTGCCAATAATAACCGAACAGGAATGCGTAATGTATGAAGATATAGCTCAGTTTACGTGAGTGTAAATGCTAAAACCATCCCCCGTTAGGAAGGGATTTGCGTGTTTGATTCTGCAGCTCCACTTCCGTAGCTGACACGTCTACTCTATCCACTCAACCCGGGCCGTGTTTCCGTGCGCCAACAAATAAAGTTTGATCATTCAAACGCCAACATCGCAAAGTCCACGTCATAGAGTCATCCGCTTAAGATGAAAACGCATAAAATAATAATAATAATAAAAAAGATGAAAACTCATTTCCCCCCCAGTCAGTCGTTTAGAACACCATTTTAAATAAACGGGAAATAATAATCAAGAATACTGAGTATAGAAGTAAATATGGCATTGTTCCTTGTTGTTATTTCAGTCATTTATTATTAGTGCCAATACATATTGTAACACAACATTTATTATTTGTTTTGTGATTGATTTTCTGATTGTAAATCTAGAGATAAAATCTTTTTACAATTTCACAATTCTGTATGTTGCCAGCCACTGTCATAGTATTTACACTTTTCATCGGGAACTTCTCGTTCATAATTTGATATCACAATAATACAACATTTGAATGTTTACCTAATCATTAAATTAAGACATTGATTAATTGAATTAAAACAAACAAAAATCAATTAAAATACATAAAAATGCTATAAATGTCTAATTTTTATTATATACAGCTTGGTGCATAAAAATGTTGTATAATTAAATATTCAAAACAGTACTGATAAATTACCTACAAAACAAAAACAAACATATATAACAGGGCCACAAACACATCACAAGAAGTATAAGTCTCTTTACTTAAATAATTTTAAAGGAAAGTGTTAAAGCCATAAAAATCTTGTAAAATTGTAAAAAAAAAAAAAAAAAAAAAGGTTAATAAAAAAAAATCATATTAATAAAAAAAATAGCAGACAATTGTGCGTAGAGTGGTGTTAATTTAATTTGATATGCAAGAGGAATAAAATTGGTCAGGTAAAGAATATAAAACGTAAGTTTATAACTTTTATTTAGATTTTTGAGAATTGCAGTTCTTTCATACAGATATGACAAGACCAATGAACTACATTTAAGGGAACATTTTACAGGATAAAGAATATTGATGATCTGATTTAAGTGCTTGGGTGTCTGAGCAACCCCTGAGTGTTGTAACCGTTACATATTTTTTTCCAGCTCATCTGCACGGCCATCCTATCCTTCTCATAATCTTTATATTGGCCACATAATACCATATTATGATATAGCCAATGCCACATGCCAAGAAAGCAAACTGATAACCAACTCCACATTTGATCCTGTGAAATGATCCCATTTCCATGCACTCAAACCTGTTTGCATAAAAGAACCACGTAAACATCCCCTCAAAAGCAATGACTGCAAACTTGAACCTACTTTTGAGGTATCCTGGGATTTATCATGTTCTTTAAATGTTAATACAGTTTATTATTTTTAAACCACGATCCAATATTCTTTTATTCTTTCAATATTCAAGGCAAATTAGGACTATTGTGTCAAAAACATCACAAAGTGGCACCACCATAGAAATTATGGGAATTATTTAAATTAACATGGCAACACTTCAAACTGCTCTATATGCAGATAGATATAGTAACCATTAGAAGACAAAGGGAGAGATAATTATTCTACTAAATTACAAATGCAGTCTATGGGTCCAATAATGATATTATGGATATACTATCAGCCTGCATCTTAAGTGTCTGCAGTTAGTTTTTTGAAAATCCTGAATCTGAGAGATGTGTTTTGGTCACAGATTAGTTGTCAAATCACAGAAATAGCATACATGATATAGTGTGAGAATAAATGGACATTACATTGTATATTAAAATAATTTCATCAATCTGATGGAAGCTATTTGTTGACCCTGACCATTCTTCTGAGATTTAAAAATAAATTTAAACCAATCAATCTATAAATACCTTTCCTGTCCATTTGTCTCTACTTACTCAAAACACAATCCACCGCAATACCTGTCAAATGTGTTTGAAGCAAAAGTGTAAAACCTTTACAAAATTCAGAAAACTTTGATTTTTACCAGGCTTTTTACTCAGCACACTGAGATATCAAGCTTCACTCAAAACGCTAAGAGCTGCTCTACAGTGAGCGGATTAGGGATGAATATGAAAAGGACCTCTGTGGACAAGAACTACGAAGAAAAATGAATGTAGTGAACATTCACAGTTTCAGTGCAGACACAAAAGCAAACTCCATTAAAAGGGGAGCATGATCAACTGTGTCCAACTCAGGTTCAGATAATTAGCTCCAAATTGTATCGTTTTCAAACGTACATTAATTTGACCTCATTGAGATCACATGATTGAGCACTGCTCTGGTCCTGGGACCCCTTGCGCTCCAGGAAGGTGCAGAGATTCTGGGTCAAAATTCAAGCCAGGAGGCTAAAAAACAAGAGATTGATTGATGATATAAATATAACATAACTTTTATTTAAAAAAGAAAGAAAGAAAGGTAAATACTCACTGCCTCTCCAGCAAGCTCTTTTGGAGGTTGACCCAAGTCTTGCAGCTGAGGGGTAAGACATTATTTCCATGAACAAAAATATTTATAGTGCTGTTACTGAAAGGTTATATTAAGTAATATTATTATGTGTTTTAAGTAAAAAGGATGTGAGATTTGAATTCATGTATTTTTAATTCATTACACAAAAAAAAAATCGGCACGTTATCAGTAAGGAGAATGAAAAAATGCCCTCAAATTTTTTTTTTTTAAATAAGTGCACTAATTTTAAAGATACATGCATTCTACCTTCTGCATGAGTTCCAGAATGTTTTCAAACGTGCGGTCTTTGTCTCCATCTTTCTCAAATTGGCTGCATATTTCTCCCATTGTTTTGTACTGTTGCTCATACCGCATGAACTGGTCTGTGGGAAGGGATTGCTTGTTGCTCTCCAACCATTCAGGGTACTAAATGCAAATTGCATTATATTAGTACATTAATTCCCCAATATTAAATGGAATGTGTTGCAAGATTTTCTGAAAGCAAATGTTTAATTAATAGCAGGCATTTTACCAGCTTCACTGGGACAAGAACAGTAGGACAGTCATTAAGACAGTCATGCAGATGCAGTAAACTACTCACTCACCTTCTCTGTTATCTCTTTAAGAGAAGGGTATAGAACTTCTTTGGATAAAAGGTTCTGCATGATGGACTGCATAATTGGGAGAATATTGCCATCATCTCCTCCCTCTCCATTTTCATTCAATCCCAGGTTCTCCAAGGTCTTTACCAGATCATCTCCAGCCATTCCTGCATTCTGCGTTTAGAGTTAAATTACGAATCTTCTGTCATACATTACCCTTTAAATGTTTGGGGTCAGTAGGATTTTTTATTCTTCTATTCAACTAGGATGCATTAAGTTAATAAAATGTAAGATCAAAATTTTAAATCAAAACATCAAAATCTTATCAACCACATTTTGAATGGTATTTTATCTTTAAAACCACCATTTCCTTGAATTATATTTCAATAGCAGAAATTCTGATTGGGTTTACCTGGATGTTGTCTGCATTTTTCGCCAAACCACTAAGGGTGTCCTTAAGACGGGAGGTGAACTCTTGTTGTGAAGCTACATCTGTGCCTAAATTAAAAAAAAGTATAGTCAAAACAATTGGAAAGCAGGCTAATAACTAAACTTGCATATCTTCATCCAACATTTATAAAGTGCTCCATTTCAGATAACTCACCTACTTTACCTGCTGCCTCAGACAGCTTATGAAAATGCTGTAGAAGCTCAGGTTCTTCATGCGCTAACTCAGCCATGGCTTTCTCCCACTCCTCATGTGCTTGATTGGCCATCTCACCATCAAAGAGAGCCTCGAAGAACTTACTGTCCTCCAACAGAGGAGGCTGAGAGTGAAAAGAACAGAAAACAAATACATCAAGCAGCAGCAATGATGGAACAAACTCACTGCAGAATTGGAAGAATGGCTAGAAAATTGTGAAAAGATAATACAGTGTTATTCTGATCATTTTACTGGCTTGATTTCATAATGAAAATGTGTTTATTACCTTCTCATCACTCGTCGTTCTTGGACCAGGGGCAGTGGGGGCCTCAGGGGCCGCAGGAGGCACACTGGTCTTGTCAAAATCATCAAGAGCACCTGCAGTTGAGGAAACACTAACATTGGAGTACCAAGGGTATATCTGTTTTGATGGTACATTATCATGTGACTGATTTCATCCAATCACACGGTATGAATAGCAAAACTAGCTAGTGGTCCAGTACAAATACAGCAGCATCAATTATAAGCTCCATCTAGATACAAAACCTGGTTTTGCATAACTTGTGAGTTTTTATGTGACAATAAAAAAGACAGAGTGACTATCTCTAAGTCAACTAACAGATGCACATCTACTGTTTTTACGTTACTAAAACTTCAATCACTGAGACCAGCATAAGCACCGGACTAATAGCGTAGCAGCAACAACACCGTGACAACCGCTTCCGAAGCGCTAGTTCACAACAGTAACATTATTAAAGAGATAAAACATTTGCACATTATAACTGTGGATAATTTTACATTTAAGCCATCTTCAAACCTTACTGTCTAATAATTCGTCCAGTTCGCTGTCTGGAGCACCCTGATGTTCTTCTGATGCTGACGCCATCTTGCTTCTCAATGACAAAATGCAAATTGTCGCAAAATAATGACGTCCAATAAAAACAGCTTTGATGTTTTTTCTCTTTCTTTTTCCCCCCTGGCATTTATCAGATTGCAACATAGATATAACATTTTATAACGATATGCTGCAAATATATAATTGCGTTCCCTTTCAACAATAATTGTTATATCGTCTGTTATATCGTGTTATATGCGCTTTGAAGCTTATTATTAATTCATGTGTCCTAAATAAATACATAAATAAACCTATCTACCAGTCTAAATCTATCTATCTATCTATCTACATTTAAGTCAATTACATTGCCCTTCATACATCGTTTAGTTTATTTGTTTGGTACAGTGCCCCCTTCTTGCTTGCTCGTTAACTCGGTCACTTCCGCAGTTTTGTCAGCTTTCAAATCAGTGTTTGCCCCTTTTGAATTTGAACAGGACCGAGAGACTTTGATAGAACCGCGATTCAAATAACGTTATGTGTTTATAGATTATCTCGCGCTCAGGCGAATCGATTAAGGCAGAGTCATGTTGGCTATAAGAGGTTTCCGAATTTGGCTGAAGATTGCTTCTCTGCTTTTGCTGGTGAGTCTTGTCATCATCATGCACTTCTTTCGTTTGTCATAATACTAATGCATTTGTTATAAAGACTTATATAATTGCATGTTTTCTTTTCTCGTAAAGGGTGCTTTGTATGTTGGTTTACAACATAAGAACGTCTAAGTTATATTAGCTTTTGAGAATTCTATAAACTAAATGACAATATCAGCATATTTTTGTAATAGCTGCTGTAGTTAGGTAAACAAGTGAACACACTTAAATCACTCTAGCATACATACATTCAAGAAAGAGTCAGCTATGATTGAAGTAGATTTTAAATGAAGTGTTCTCAGGACAAGTTGTTTTTCATAAATGTCCCTGAGAAATTTTAATACAGGAAAGACAACTAGCCTTAGTTTTTCAGTAACAATGACATGACTGCGGCACATGACAAGCGATGCACTGTTTTGGTTCCTCTAGTTTTTAACTCCTTTATTCTCCACTTTTTACAGCTGGCTGGAATTACAGGTCTGGGTGGTTCATTCTTTCTGCATAAATACAAAGTTTACAGTGTGCTTTTTAGCAGCCTTTATATAATTCTCCCTGCAAAGCTGGCTGTTGCTGGAGGAGTCATCCTCTTAATCAGTGGATGCATTGGCTGTTCGGTGTCCAACAAAAAACCTTCATGTGGACACGCATTGGTAAGATGGAAAAAATTATTTTTAACTAAAAAATAATAATTTAATGGACTGTGGTGTTCATATTTGTATATTTCTTGTCTTTCAGTTTGTGTATCTTCTCATTATTGTGTGGTGCATTGTGGGTACTACTGCTGTATTGGCATATAATACTAAAGGGAAGGTAACTGAAATTTTGTTATTTGGCTATATGCAGGTAAAGTGTGTTACATTGAAATGGTTTGACATTAACAATTTTTTTTTTTAGCTTGATGCAGACTTGGCTCCCCTTAAAGATGTGTTTCAGAACTACAGTGGTAACAGCCAAGATCCTGATACCAAAGCAGTGAATGCCCTTCAGCGTGAGGTATTTGCACAGAAATCTCTAGGATTTCTATGTGTTTGGCAAAATCAGATTGTTGCACTTTTTTTGTTACAGTTGCGGTGTTGTGGTGTTGAGAACTACACAGACTGGTTGGAAACACCCTGGTTTAATCATAGTGGGAAATATGAAGTTCCTCTGAGCTGCTGCAACAAGAACTTTCACTCCTGCAATGGGACTTTAGACTCACCCCAGCTGCTATATAATGAGGTACAGATTACATTTGAGCTACCATATTTATTAGATATAATATTAATATTTTCCTTGATTTTACAGAAGGCTATACCATTCATTACAGTTAGCATGAAATGAAAATTCACCCTGTATATTTTCTAAATTCGTTTTATGTATCTCACTGTGAACGATTCATTCATGTATAATTCTTTTTTTTTAGCTGATGAGAAATGTAGTAAAAATCTAATAATCTGTTACACTTGGATGTATGTCACAATATGGATAAAAAGATCTGTCACTGCTTCCATTTCAGTGCTACATAAAAGGAGTATTATGGGTTAAATGCAATTTTAGCTATATTAAATTAAATTACAACAGAAAATTATTTAATCTTGTACCTCAGTGTGTAAAAACAAACAAGCAAATGTCTCAACAATTGTGCAATTACTATAATATTAATACAGATGCATACAGATGTCTGTCAGTAGATCTTAAAAATGGAAAACTGGAATATTTCTGTAAAAAGGTTTCAACACTGCTAAATTAAGCTTCATTTGATAATGAATTTAAATTAGGTGTGTATTCCACTGTTTTGAGCAAGATTCCACATTGTTTTTTCTATTCTAGGGTTGTCAAGTTAAACTTGAGGAGAAATTACTACTTTCAGTGCAGGTCATCATTATAACATCTTTAGTGGTTCTCTTTTTACTGGTGAGCTCTGACTTGAATTATAATTCATTTATGCCTGATCTTTTACAAGATTTATAATGCCATCTTTGACCTTTCTGTCTTCAGGTAATGTCTTGGATTATAGTAGCACAGCTAATGAGGCATCAACCCCCACAAGAGTATCGAATCCTGGACCAAGAATAAAAAGACACTTATGGAATTAAATTCTTGGGACTTTTCTTCTGAATGCTTACACATTTTTTTTTAAACATATACTGTACATATAAATAGTTCACTGTTAATTACTTTGATATATCATTCAGTTAACTTAACTTACATTTCTACAAACTAGTGTGTCTCTTCACAATACCTGTTCTCCTATGAAAATTTTATACGTTTAACTTTGCACAATAAAACTGATACAATACAAATAAAATGTCTGATTTTATTATTAGTGACTGTTGATTTGAATCTGAATGGATTATGAAAGTGGGAGGGGTTAAGACTTCCGCTTCCTCCGCAGAGCTCCCTACTAGTGGCGTGTTTTTTGTCACGAGAGCGCAGCGCCAAAAAGCCACGTTTTGCTAAAGCTCCGCGTGCGTTCGTTCTGCAGAATCGGAGAGACGTTGAATTTGGTAAGGCGCCAGATACACATTTAAACGTTTGATTTTGTTATTTTGAACTTGTTTATTAGGATTTAGCAACGTTTATAAATCCACTCGGTGTTCGAGGCCTGGTTTTATTTGGGTTAGGCCCCTTAGCGCAGCCTGCTCGAGTTTGAACTCGAGAGTTGCATGGGATTTACAGAGGGAGTCATCGCGAAAATACGGGGACGGTGTGTGGGGAACGAGGCCTCATGTTGTGTGCTATTTTATTCTGAGGCCTATTTTTGAATCGATGATTCTTTACAAGCTTGCTGTGTAATGCCGCGAGGTTGTTGTTCTGTAGCTAAGATACGAAACTGTAACAATGGCGAGGTAATCCAGACAAGCATGACCGGAAGAGCGATGTCCTGCTGCGGGGTAGCTGTACATTTCACGCCCCAACGACTAGGCAGAATTACAAATGTGTTTTATTCAGTTTTTCCAACAGCCTACGAAAGCATGAACAGTGTAGTCAGTATTTATGGCAGTCGTACATTTTGATAAGTGGAATAAGCTTAACCGCCCTATATGTTGCCTAAATGGTAATATTTTGCCGTGAATTAAAGAAATATATGAAATGTGGGAAATTATACGGAACTGTCCCCTAAACAGATGTTCTTCGACCTCTATGCTATCAATTATTTGTAATAAATTGTTGCACCAAATATTTTTTACAGGTTTGCAGTGCGTCATAGTTTAGGGTTAAAGTTAATCGGCCATTTTAGTGTATTTTCTTTATTATTCTTATTTGTGCAGGCAAAAATTGTTTCACAGAATTAGGTAGATTTTATGACATGTTGATTTGTGTTTAAAAAGATATTTAAAAGTGAAACCATTTTTCATGTTTGGGTGAACGGTCCTTTTATGAATAGTGCAGTACAGAAAAGTTTGCTTTTATTTACACTGTATTTTGGTGTTTTTTCAATTTATGAAAACAAAAAGACTTGCATTCAAAAATAAAATATGTAATGTAACAAGTACACCATGTATGTACTATCAACATGGAGATTTTGTGAAGGCAGGACAGACTCAAAGTGAGGTGCTAAAAATACACGCTGAAACTACACCACTCTTAATGGCCAATCGGTTATTCTTTTTTCCACAGGTTATATCAGAAGGTGTCTCATCTTATCTTTTTGCCCTTTTATTTTATTTTATTTATTTTACTCTGAACCCCCAACCTGCCTTTGCCTTCCCTACCACCCCTTCACGTCAGCGTGTATTTTTATTACCTTATTTTGTTTTTGGTATCTTCAGTGTCTGGATCTGTGACGGCTCTTCATGGCAATCAGAAGGGGACACGTTAGATACTTAAAAGTGAGTAGAATTTGCGTCCAACAGGGACTGAATGTGGATTTTAAACCATTTATTTCTCGTTATACTGAATCTGTAAGCTAGAGTCAGTAGTGTTTAGTGCTTGTAGGCTGTTTTCGTCCATGTAGTGCTGTAGCCTGTGTGATAAGCAAGCCATACTTAAGGTTTGATGCTCTCATCTGAGGTAGGCTTTTAACTAGATGCACTAGACATCATCTTAGGTGTTGCATAAAGTCAGTTGAAGGTATTTGACCTGGCAAATGCTGCAAGTTTAACCATGCTTGTAGGGACCAGCTCACGATGGAAGTAGAGCGACCTGAATAGTTTGAGCGATTCAGACCACTTTATCAAAACCTCCAATGTTGGGTTGTAGGAGGGTCAGTAATAATGCTTGTTTGTTTCAGCCTTGAAGGTTGACTGGCTACCCGTGTGGAATACACAATAAGACCTTTCTTCTAACATGAATGGGACACTCTGTCCGATATCAGAATAATCACGGGTCACCAGAGTGATCATTTTCTTTATCTTCCCAAAAAATGCCTTGATGAGGTGCTGTTAGACATCTGAAACCCCTTTTTTAATGTACACTTATTTTATTATTTGTGGCAAAGAAATTGGTCACGTGCAGTTTCGGCTAGACTCCATTGTGTGATCAAACATTCAGTGTTGATCATAGCATGTAAAATAACATTAGTACAGTGAGTCCTGTTGACAGTTGTATTGGTCTTTTTGCTCATTTGTTTTAGTTTTTATATTCTTATCACTCACAGTTAACAAACTGATTAAAGGCAGATTGCAACATTTTGTTGGTTACATATGAATAAGACACAGGTAGAATATGATCTGAAAGGTAATGTTGTTCCTGTTTCTGGTTGAAGATGTTTAAAGGAGTCATATGATGCGATTTCAAGTTTTCCTTTCTCTTTGGAGTGTTACAAGCTGATTGTGCATAGATAAGATCCCTGAAGTTGCAAAGACTAAAGTCTCAAAACCAAAGAGATATTCTTTATAAAAGTTAAGACTCGACCACGCCCCCCTAAAACGGCTCACTTAAACACGCCCCCACATGTCTACGTCACGGTGTGGGGAGATTTGCAAAACACCGCCCAAATGTATACGCAAAGAAAGAAGGCGTAACTATTTAGGGCTGCAGCGATTCGTTCCTTCTGACCAGACATGGTAATGTTTACGCTGCGCGATACAATGCGTAAAAAGACAGTATAAGTCATTTATAATCGGTAATTATGTCCCCACTGGATGCAACAAATGTCTCGTTTATAATGGGTTTTATTGTTTTTGTGTCGTCGCGCCGGGACACGGCAATACGGTAAGGGGCCGTAACATTTCCGTTAGGGATGGGTATCTTTACATTTTATCGATACCGATACTGCTTATCGATACAGGTACTTATCGATACTATTTGGTGCAAAAAGGTATGTGAAAAAAAAGTTATTTTATTACTGCTGAACTTTAGCAACTGTATTAAAGCTCTTATGTCAGGAGCAGCGAGTTATTTTTCTCTTTGTTTTATTTTATTAACATTAAAGGAATAGTCCACCCATAAATTAAAATGGTCATTTACTCACTCTCAAGTTGTTTTAAACCTGAATGAGTTTCTTTCTTCTGTTAAACATAAAGGTTATTTTGAAGAATGTGGGAAACCAAACAGTTGCTGGTCCCCAGTGACTTCCATATATATATATATATATATATTATTTTCAAAATATCTTCTTTTGTGTTCAGCACAAGAATAAAAATGAATACAGGTTTGGTACAACATGACAGTGAGTAAATAATGACAATTTAATTTTTTGGGTGAACTATCCCTTTAATGACATTCGGCAGCATGTTTAGTTCTGTCCCTTTAAGACCTGCACGCATCTGTTTCTCTCTCAACCGTTACTTTCACTTTAGACATAACTAACTGTGTTATGTAATATGTATATGTAAACCTTGTGTGTTTTTGACAGTATAAGCACAATCAGACGATAACGAAGTAATCATGTGCTGTTTGACCGGCCTTTTAGTGCATCAGTGTATGCGCTCTGAATAAGCGTATGTCAGAACAGCACGCAAATAAAATGTTTAACCCGCAAGACTTTAAAGCACACGCAAATAATGTACTTTTGTGATTGCGAATAAGTGCAGTGTCTTGTGAGTGTAACTACCGCTGAATCAACATTTGATGTGAATGTGTCTCGCGAGTTAGTTGTAGCTGGAGCAGGCAGACATGGTAAATACAGCGCATTGCTTGAGGTGTAGATGTTTTGTTAGTAAATGTTTCATTATATTACTGGTGTTGCCTCCTTTGTTCACTATTAGGCTACACTACTGCATATTGCATCTGACACTGGTGTGGCTTAGTTTTGTAACATGAGCCCACACTTTCGAACGTTTCACTCTTGCCGCGACGACTGATTGCAGGCAAACACACAACGGACACACGCTCATGGATATCACACATCATTCAGTGAAGGAAAATGACAAGCAGCAGCTTCTAATTCGTCATTAACATTGAAGTATATGGAGATAAAACAACGCAAGTATCGATAACAGTATCATTTGTCCTGAAGCTTACCGGTAGTCCGGTATTGACCCAATTACGTACCGGTCCAAAAAGATACCTGTTCTCGGTACCCATCCCTAATTTCCATCTCACACTTGAGGTATCCGGCCAATCACAATGCACTGGATAGCTGGCCAATCAGAGCACGCTTCGCTTCTCAGAACGATGAGCTTTGTAAAAATTGGCGCGTTTCAGAAAGGCGGGGCATAGAGGAGCAACAATAATGTACAGTATGTGGAAAATGTGTTTTTGAACCTTAAACCATATAAACGCATTGCAGAGCATCCAGTTTTGTTCACATAAAACTGGACGCACCGGCGGCGCTCTCTCTCACTCATAGTGAGGAAAATCCACCTGCGAGCGGAGAGTTTCATGAACTGAATATGTGCTCTGCAATAATAACGTGATCGTTGTCCACTCTGATAGCTGTTCCGGGGCAGTTTTGTAGTTTTCATCAGTAAAGCTAATACAGTGGCTGGAAATCTGTTTATCCTTCGGTTCCTCGTGCTTCCCCATCTTCATAGAGAACGCGGTTCATGGAACTTGCTCAGAGTCAGAGCGCTTTTGGAAAGAACCTGGAAGTGGCGCGGCCGAGATTTCCACGCATTTTTAGACGCCGTGAACAGGGAAATTTATTTAGAGCACCTTGTATTAATTAAAATATCGATATTTGGCGCTAGATATCGATTCTCGTATCGCATGGAGAAGGATCGCGATATATCGCCATATTGATTTATTGTCCCACCCCTACTCTTTACACAATTGTATGCAGAAAACTGTCAGGTATCGACAGCAAGTAATAAGTAAAACTATTTACCACATTTTCCCAGGTTTTTATTTAGCTATTTAGCATTAAATAGTCCAATTAAATGTTGATATCTGCTTTTGTGTATAACCTTCACAGAAACTTGTTTTTATTATTTCCAGGAGGTCTATGACATGTCGAACGGTTACGAAGATCACATGGCCGATGAGCCTAAAGATTCCAGTACAAATCTCATCATCAACTACTTGCCTCAGAATATGAGCCAAGATGAGCTGCGAAGTCTCTTTAGCAGCATTGGGGAGGTGGAGTCTGCTAAACTTATTCGAGACAAAGTAGCAGGCAAGTATTTATTAGCACTTGGCTCACTGCTTTCAAATCAGACAAAAAAATAATGTTGAGAGGAAGATCTGAGAAAATGTTTTGTCTCGGTTGGTTTAGGGACGCAGTGTCTTTATTTGCGGGGTTTGCCTGTAGCCGTGATTTTACAAAAAAGTTTTTAAAAGATGTGTGTCTTCAGATGCACTTAATTGTTTCTTTACAATTATGTAGCCTTCATTTCAATGTTGACAAAAAATTACTTGCTTTTAGTTTCCTTTCTCAGGCCTTTCCCACATATATGTAAGTCAATGCGGATTTATTTGTTTGGTGGCATTAATTTTTTTCCCCAGAAGTTTAACATTTGATACTAGGATGTTTTTTTCCTTTGTATTTGGAACGTTTCAACTTTTTTTTTTGTTTTGTTTGTTTTATTGTTTTCCTTTTTTTTTTCTCTAGGCCACAGTTTAGGGTACGGATTTGTTAACTATCTTAACCCTAGTGATGCAGAAAGAGCAATCAGTACTCTCAATGGACTGAGACTACAGTCTAAAACTATCAAGGTAATGTGACAAAAGGTGCTCCTGTGCAAAGTTAAATATGTCATTGCCTCAGACCGCCGCTTTTGAGACCAAGGCAGCGAGAACAAATTAAATTGTTGAATTGCTCAGACCTGATGGCATCTTGGTTGTGGCCATATCTGGCTTTTCAATATTTAGATTCATCAATTTTATTATCTATGGGTTTTACAGGTTGCTTTAAAGCTGTTTGAATTGTATAGAATATTTTCTAATTTTTCTATTTCTATAAAATTTTATTTAATACTTTTAAGGAAAAAAAACATGGTAAAAATAATTTAACAATTTGGGGGTTTTCCTTATTTAAAAAAAAAAAACACATTAAAAACACAAAATTTGGAGAAAAAGTAGCAAAAGTTTCAACATTTTTTACAGTCTTATTTGAAATGATGGGGAGGTATTTCTTCAAGATCTGATCTTTTAACTTTGCTCTTCCTGACAGGTGTCATATGCCAGGCCAAGCTCTGACACCATTAAGGATGCCAATCTTTACATCAGTGGGCTGCCTAAAACAATGACGCAGAAGGACATCGAAGAAATGTTTACGCGTTATGGCAAAATAATCAACTCCCGTGTTCTCGTCGATCAAGCGTCAGGTTGGTAAATGAGCATAGTTGTCTTTCACACCTGGAATGTCCTGGTATGCATTTGAATGCTGACAGTTTATTCTTATTGCAGGACTCTCTCGTGGTGTGGCTTTCATTCGGTTTGACAAAAGAGCAGAGGCAGAGGACGCTATTAAGGACTTGAATGGGCAGAAGCCACCAGGTGCTGCTGAGCCAATCACTGTAAAGTTTGCTGCCAGTCCCAACCAAGTGAAAAACTCACAAATTATTCCACCGATTTACCACACACAGCCTCGCCGCTTCGGGGGGCCCGTCCACCACCAGGCCCAGAGATTCAGGTTAATGAAGTCAGCTGTTGTGTTTCTCTATTTGCTTGGTTACCACATCTTTAATAAACTGATCTCTCACCCAAAAATGAAGATTCTTTCAGTTAATAAAACATTGTGTGCGTATCTGATGAACTAAAAGATGTGATTTCCTGCCCTCAGGTTCTCTCCAATGAGTGTGGACCACATGAGTGGCATGTCTGGCGCTAACATGCCTGGAAACTCCTCGTCAGGCTGGTGTATGTTCGTCTACAACCTGGGCCAGGATGCAGATGAGGGCATTCTGTGGCAGATGTTCGGGCCCTTCGGTGCTGTCACAAATGTCAAAGTGATCCGTGACTTCAACACCAACAAGTGCAAAGGATTTGGGTTTGTTACCATGCCAAACTATGAAGAGGCAGCCATGGCTATCGCCAGCCTCAATGGCTACCGCGTCGGGGACAAGATTTTACAAGTGTCGTTCAAAACGAGCAAGTCACACAAGTAGAAAGCAGGGTTGCCAGGAAAGTGAAGGAGAGAGATGTTGTCTGAAGCCAGAGAAATTGGCGCAGTTTTGAAAAAGAAAAACTATTATTTTTAGTGTAATCAAGTCTTTGCAAATGTTCATGTTTCTAAGTCTCGTTTAGACATCTGTTTGACAGTTTCATTTCATTTCTTTTAAGATTCAAGCTGTTTGATGCTTCAAATGCAAGTGTTTTAGGCGTTCCGGTGTATCCCAATATTTGACCAATTTCGCATTTGATACAAATGTGTGTCTCTGATGTTAGCCTGATATTGTCGCTATGTGCCATATGTGATCGGACACCTCATTCACCAGAAGCTGGATTTAAAACTCAGATTTTTGTCAGTATCTACATCCTACATAGCTCTTCAGTATTTACAATGCCTTAATTTCATGTCATTTTTTCCTCTTTGCCCTCAATAATGTAGCACTTTTTGGTTTGGCAGGAATCTCATGATCCATCTCACAACAGTTTGTTTGTTTATTACAAAATTTGAGTTTTAAATGCAGCATGCTGAGTGATCCATTGAGAAAAAGAGGTAATGATAAAGAAAGCAGAGTTCAGTGAGGGGAAAATCTTTAAATGACTTGTTAATTTTTTGTAAGGGACCCTCTGAATAGACTGATAACTAAGAAGGACCAAAGACATGAATGGAAGGTTTAGTTTCCCCCAGCAGAGGTGCAGGTTGCACATCCCTAAGCATATTCCAAAACGATTTGGACATCTGAATACTAGGTACTGAGTATTTATGTAAAAATGTAATCCCATTTGAGCATCAGCATCCTATGTTTATGGTTTGCGTTTTTTCATTTTGTTTCTCTAGGCTAAAACATACTTCAAGTTTAGTTTGGTTATATGAAAATAGATATCCAGTACTAATGCATATGCTTTTTAAGACTGCCTTGTGATATTTTTGTGTTTTGTTCTTTTCTTTTTTGCTTTTGTGTTCCTTTTGAAGTCTTTCGTTTTGTTTCACATGGCATTTACAATCATTAAATTTTATTTTGTTTTGCTCAACTTTTTGTTTTGTTTCTTTATTTTATCTTTTAATCAGTTCTTTAATTTATCCATTTATAGGTGCAGTGCAGTATAAGTCAACACAAGACCATATCCATATTTACAGATGCGGTCAACTGAGTTTTTAGTCCACAAAGACCTCATGAGAAATACTAGATAACCACATTTCATGATTTGAGTATTTTGAGGGCTTTTAGTATTCATATTTCAGGCATCGGACCAAATCGTAAATATACAACTTGGCTATCTGACAGCGGTTGACTTTGATTTGGCCACTGGTTTAGTTTATTTAGCCTTCCTTAGTGGTTCATATTCAACTTGTTCCAGAGGTTTTCAGCTGCATATATCACCGATGAGCAATGGTGAAGCTAGAAACAGGACAGCAGGCTCACTCATAGTCTTATAGTTGTACAGTCATGCCCTTCAGTTTTGACTCCGCCTGAGGTCTTCCAGATAGCAGCTAGTAAAACCCCACATAGGTTCTCCTGTAGTTAGACAAACCCATGAATTTTCCAAGATGCCTCATGTAAGATTTTTCGATCATGATCGGCACAGACAGTTCTTATGCTCCCTCTGCTACAAGACTTGAGGTTGGTATTGTGTGTGTGTGTGCATATATTTATATTATTGGTGACTTACATTTAATCCTAATTGTCTGTTTTTGTACAGTGACACACTATATTCTATCTCGTCAAGTTTGTAATAAGCAGCAGTTTACTATACTTGGATCAACCAGTGTCATGTTACTTTATGGTTCATGTGAACCTATTAGCAGCTTTACAGCCACTGTTGGTTACACATCCTTGATATGAAACACTTAACCTTGGCATTCTCTTTTTGTGCACGTTTAGGCATATGTGCAATATTTAAAAGTGATTTCTTAATAGTTAGTAGTAATTATAGCAACTTTTTCCCTGTCCATCTTTTTTCATATCCTGATGTTTCAAAGATTGCCCAGCTAGTCAACAGAGATGCCTATTGTAAAAAAAAAAAAAAAAAGTAGAATTTACTGGATGGTTGCTTGTTTTAAGCCTTAATTTATGTAGGAAATACTGGATTACTGAATGGTGGAATTTATTTATTTAGCTTACTGTGTACGGTTTTATGTGTTGATATGATGAGTGTCTTAATTTTTTTTTTAATGAAATCCTTTTTAATTCTACAGTGAACATCTGTTATGAGCTACTGTCTAATATGTAGATGTGAAATAAAATATCGGGCATCACTGCAAATCTCGAAATTTGTGTCTTGGTATTAGTGAACTGAAATCAATATAGGGGTAAAACTTTCAGAAAGATTTTCCATTTTAAACTATTTACTACACATTTTAGGTTTAAATTAAAAACCAGTAACTAGTACTTCCTGTTCTTTTACAGTATGAAGAATAACACAATGTAAATTTTTTCATTTTTTATTAAGAAAATAAGCAATTGGTAATTACAATGCACAGCGACCTATCCAAACAATCAAATTGCCATCCCAGAGGAATTGTGCACTATGAACAATGAAGCGTTAGACCATCTCTGTTCTTACAGTCATTACAAGTCATATTTTGTCATCACCGTACACTGTATGACAAGGCAACATGATCCATATCTGGAGCCCCAGTCGACTTACTAGTTGTGCAATTTCCCTTTTGGATGTGGTTTTATTATTGTGGTAGTATTATTATTATTGTGGTCTGTCATTAACTACTGCATTTTAAGGCAATTCTAGATGAACATTTAAAAAAATGATTTTATAATTTACAAAACCCTCAAGTTAAGGTGTCAAAAGCACCCAAATGTTCACCAAAGGCGACACTTTGGGTAACTGTAACATCTGTGATGTAAAAAAAGACAATGGCACAAATGTGGAACATAGGGGAGAACAAGGAGGAAGGTTTTTGTGAAGTCAAGGCAACTTCTGCTCCTGCTTGGTATCGTCTGTCAAAGTTAGACTTGGCAGAGGTTATAACAGGCAGTCGGCCTCTCAATCACCTGATCGCCGACAACCTCTAAGATGTAGTCCCTGTTTGCCAGAAGTGGAACCTCAGATGTGGGAAAGCTCTGCATACTTTGGTTTCCGAATGATATCAAGGTATCTCGCTGCAAGACACAAAATACAGACATTATGCAGCTGTAAAAATATGATACTTTTGACCAGGGCTTATTATTGTTACTGGTAAGCAACAGACCTCTACTACAATACTTGCTTATTTCCTACTTAGGAATATAGATATGTGAATGAGCACATGGTGGATATATCTTACTCTCTCTGGGTTGGTTGAGGATGGGACGTCTTTCTGGAAGTCCTTTCTGCACAAATGAGCCATGATTCCTGCTGCTAATGCATCTCCAAGCACATTGATCATTGTTCGAAAGCGGTCCCTGATGAAAATAGATGCATGAAATTGACTGAGTTACTTTTGTTGTGGTGTAAATGCTGTAGTATTTAAGAGTATTGTACTTACAGGATCCAGTCGATGGCTACAATAAGTGAGATGTCATCTGGAGGCAAACCCACTGAGGTAAGAACGATAACCATGGTAACAAGACCAGCCTGAGGGATTCCAGCTGCTCCGATACTTGCCGCTGTAGCTGTGATACTGAGAATAGATGGTCAAAGTCAAGTAACATGCAGCTTTCATTGGTACTTGCAGCTTTGTCACTGTACACTAGTGATCAAAGTAACTAGTTTAAAATAACAATTTATGTTTTCTCTTTTGTATATTTTAAAATGTAATTTATTCCTCTGATGGCAAAGCTGAATTTTCAGCAGCCGTTACTCCTGTCTTCAGTGTCCTTCATGATCCTTCAGAAATCATTCTGATATGCTGATTTGGTGCTCAATTATTATAATGCTTCTTATCAATATATATATTTTTTTGTGTGGAATCGAATTGATTCTTTGATTAAAAGACAGTTTAAAAGAGCATTTTTAAAATTAGAATCAATTTAATGTGTCTAATGTGCGAATAAAAGTATTAAAGGGTTAGTTCACCCAAAAATGAAAATTCTGTCATTAATTACTCACCCTCATGTCGTTCCAAACCCATAAGATCTTTGTTCATCTTCGGAACACAAATTAAGATATTTTTGATGAAATCCAAGAGCTTTCTGACACTGCATAGACCGCAACGGAACTACTACGTTTAAGGCCCAGAAAGGTAGTAAGGACATCATTAAAATAGTCCATGTGACATCAGAGGTTGAACCGTAAATAGGCTACGAGAATACTTTTTTTGAGAGAAAGCAAAAATAACAATATCTTCTCTTCCGTGTCAGTCTTCGCCGTGCGTACACGAGACCATACACCATGATGTATGCATTCTGACATAGAACCCGGATGCGCTGTGCCTTGTTTACTAGCAGACAAAACAGTCCTCGTAAACTGAAGATTTCGACAGAGAGGATGACTTGAACTAAGAGAGATGGACGTTCGATGTCAGAACGTGAGCAGCACCACACGCATGCATCGTGGTACCCTCATGAACATGTCGAAGATAGACAGCTCATAACTTCATAACATTACAGTTGAACCACTGATATCACAAGGACTATTTTATTTTTAACGATGTCCTTACTACCTTTCTGGGCCTTGAATGTGGTAGTGGTGTTGCTGTCTAAAAAAAAATCGTAATTTGTGTTCAGATGATGAACGAAGGTGTTACGGATTTGGAACGGCAGAGGGTGAGTAATTAATAACATAATTTTCATTTTTGGGTGAACCATCCCTTTAATTTTTAACATCAGAATGATTTCTGAATCATCATGTGACGCTGAAGTTTGGAGAAATGACTGCTTTGGAAAATTCAGGTTTGCCATCATAGGAAAACTTTACCATTTAATATATATTAAAATAGAATTAAAAAAATAATAATTGTAATCATATTTCACAAAAAATTACCGTCATACTGTTTTTTTTAATCAAATAAAATAAGCATAAAAGACTTATTTCAAAAAACATAAAATTCTAGTTATTCCAAACTTTTGACCAGTAATGTATATTATTCTGAATGTAACTGAAATACTTTACCTAATAGTAACAAGTTGTCCGAAGTCAAGCTCGTACTCATTGACCTGGGCAATGAAGATGGCTGCCACTGCTTCATATAACGCTGTGCCATCCATATTGATAGTAGCACCCACAGGAAGTACAAATCGAGCGATTTTCCGATCCACGTGGCAGTTTTCCAGTAAGCACTTCATTGTAATGGGCAAAGTAGCTGAACTGGAAAGAGAAGGGTTATTTAAATATACAAATTACTTTATAAGGAACAAAACCATTAGATGCTTATTTCAAATTGTACAAATAGAAATGTACAATTAAAAAACACTTTAATTATTCAATTGAATGTGATTTAGTGAAACTATTCCCTGAAATAGATCATGGATTAACATTTGTTATGTTTCAGCGAGCTGAAAGGCTGTTCAAACCGGCTTCCTTACCTGGATGAAGTTGCCAAAGCGATAACCAGAGCCTGGAGGAGGCCGCGGATATAGCTAAAGGGGTTTTTCCCAGTGAACAGGAAGAAGAACAGCGGCAGCAAAATCACACCATGGACGAACAGTCCCGCCAGAACCGTTATGAAGTACATCCCAAGCTTCTCCGCAAGGACCGCAGGATCATGCATGTCCAGGATCTTCCCAGCAACTAGAAATACGATTCCAAATGGGAAGTACCTGTACAAAGAGACAGGAGTGTTAAAACTATATATATTTATAATTTGCTTACTGTAGGTGCCTGCACGTGACTGAGTTTTAAATGCATTACTGACTGACTAAATCAGCTTTCAGCTTCAGCTGGCCTGACTCTCTTAGACCAGAACACCTTTCCAGTGCCAACCTCATTTAGTAGAACGAGAAGGCTTAGAGCTGCTTTTAAACGATTACATTGACGTATTTTAGTGTGTATTAAAGAGACAGCTGGCTCTTTAATTGGCAGACACATGCTGCTTTCACAGGTTTGCATGACAAAACATGTGATGACCGTCTTTGTAGTTATGTAGTATGTCTAATAGTGAACATTTCTGTCATAGTTGAAATGACAAATCTCTAGACACAGGTAGTTTATTTTGGGTAAAATATCTACTCACCACATAGCAGCATTGATGATCTTCATAACACATTCATTGATGCAAAGACACACATGTACTAGGGGTGTACCTCTGGATCCCATTCTACCAAGCAGAAGACCTGGATTCAAGTAAGATTTTTTTATTTATACTTTTATTTTGCAAGGACTTAAAAAGTAATAAAAAATGTCAGTATATAGATTTAAGTAACTAAAGTTTCTATTTCAAATAAATGTATTTTTAAACTTTCTATCCATCAAAGAATCCTGGAAAAAAAATATGCGTGGTTTATATAAAATTGTTTATGTAGCACAACAGTTTTTAACAATAATAGTATGTTTTTAAGAAGCAAGTCGGCATATTAGAATGATTTCTGAAAGATCATGTGACACTGATGACTGGAGAAATGGTCATAATGCAATATAAGACCGTTCTCTTCTATACACACCCATAGTGGCAGAGAAAATGACGATTCCTAGCACGTTCATCCCATTGCTTTTCCCTGGTACAATCTTGTAGAGGATTTCAGGAGGAGGAGTCAGTTCAAGAAACACTGGGTGACCCATCTTGGGGTTTTCATTGTCTGGCATGATGTACACAAAGTTGGCTTGTGATAATTTTGCGCTGTTTTTAAAATTGGGCACAAGCTCTGTTTTATACTGAAACAGAAGAGCACAGATGGACAAGGATTAGATACAAAACATGGTAGATTATTAATTCCTCTGTTCTTTGTGTGTTTCTCTCACCTGCTGAAATGTGGCTTCAATCAGATTGGATGGAATCATGTTCCTGTTGAAAAAAAACAATGTCAATCATAAGGCCACAGATTTAAAACTATTCACACTCATGGACCTTTTAGCAAAAGGGTTAGTTGTCCTGAGTATATACTATTAGACTGTTTTTTGAGGCCAACACATACCAACAATTACACATTTTATTAATTTTTGTATTATTTTAGAATCACTTGATTTGAGTACTGGTGTGATTTATCTTATCCTGAAGACTTGGAGGACAGAGCGGCTAATGATTTATTTATAAAGTACCAATTCTACTAGCGTGTCCCTGACTACAATCCAGTTAAATCTGGTCCGGAGCTCAGGAGCATCTTTCGCATTCGGGAAAAGCCATGTCATTCACATCCTCTTGGGTGGCTCTCTAAATATATACCTAATTCCAGTCCTTCTGTCCAGTGACAGGATTGAGCAAAAGGGAAGCTTAAGCCTCGAAAGCTGGACTGCAGCTCGGAAGCAGTTATGTAAGTTCAAGACGTTTCTTAGACTGATCAATAAACTGAAATGAATTGCTTACAGTTTGTTTTTTGAATGGGATACTAAATTAAATAAATAAAATACAGGTATATTTTATAAAAGATTAAACTTAGAGAAGTCTAAGTGAAACAGGACATTCAATAAGAAATAATGCAGGGCAGAACTTAATGTTTTATCTAAGGGGAAATGATTGGATTTTGTAAATCGAACACTGTATACCACATTGTTAATGCTAGTTTGCTGAAACAATGTCTAAACAGCTGTTTGTCTATTGGTTAACACTATATTCACCATATTTCTGCCTAAGTCAGGTGGGAAAGTAGAACATGAACAAGGATGAGCAAGTTGTTACATTCTCATTTAACATTATGAAGACAAGCACTAAAGAATCTCGATAAGATCAAGAATAAAACATTAAGAAAGAAATTAAGGAATTATCTATTTTGGTTTCACATTGACTTATAATGATAATGCAAAGACATAAAGCTTGTTTGTATACATTTTTGTCCAACACCACACTTCAACCATACTCTATTTAAGCAGAAAATAACTAAACTTTCATCTTTAGTCCTCCTTAGTGAGGTGGAAAGGAATGTTTTTCTTAAAAAAAAAAAAATTCTAAAAACAATTCAATCACCACACTTCAACCAAGTCCTTTTTAAGGTAAGGCAGTCCACTTGACGGCCATCTTGGCAATGACCCTAGACATATATTGGACTGATATACCTTAAAGGGACTTGGTTGAAGTGTGGTGTTAAAAAAGAAAAAGAAAAAAATGGATAAAAGTACAGTTCTTTCTGCTTGAACAGAGAAACTAACATGTTTGAAATAACCAATACATCTGACAGAAAATGCTGAAACTTTAGTTTTCAGGTTTCTCTAGCTAATGTGTATTCACATTTGGAGAGCAAAGAAACAAAATGCCACCTAAGCTGATTGGTTGTTTAAACTGAAGGGCGGGACTTCCTTTCCAATAGTAGTCACGTCCTGTTTATATTTCTTCAATTGGTCTGTCTCCTCCCCTTATACTGTTTCTGCCAAAAACCGAGAGTCAGGTTCTGTTATTATTGTGAAGTTACCTGATCAAATCAAGCAGGGCATCAGCAGACGTCATCACTGGCCCTCCTGAGGCTTTATGTCCCTCTTTTTCAGTGCCGGTTCCAGGATGAATGATCAGTACCAGAATAATCCCCACAATTACAGCAATGAAGGTAGTCCACAGGTAATATGTGATGGTGAGAAGGCCCAGGCGTCCACTGGCCTTGGTGTCCATAGCAGACAAGCCAGACATTAAACTGTAAGGAAAGTGTTGGTGTTTCAATCATAAAATGAATATAAATTTCACATCAAATATCTCACATATACTGTAACTGCCTCCCCTAAATGCATTGCAGACACATTTCTTTTTTAATTTTAATAGAGGCTGACTGCAATTCATCTCCATAATTTGTAAAATGTTTCAAGTAACTCTCACCTAGTGTTTTACCTTCTATAACAATAAACTATCCCACTATTTATCAAAAAGGGTTAAAACATGAAGCATTTCTCTTGATGGAACTTTTTTTTCTGAAGACATTTTGTTGTTGTTGTTTCTTTTTTTGTACATCCCCCCCCCCCCAAAAAAAGTCAAACACAGCCAATATATTTGGTCTCAGGAATGCTGACTGAATGAAAGTGAAGAACTAAAAAGCAACGACATAGTGTGTATTTACCTGGATGTGATGAGAGGAAGAATCAACATTTTCAGCATTCTCATTAGAAGTTCTCCAGGAAAAGAAAAGTAGATTTTTGCCTGAGGGAAAATAAAAAACATGGCTTTTAGTGATTTGTAAACGATAGTAAATCATTTAAACTTTTACTTTTAATATTTACTATTTCTGTAATATCCCTGGAGACTTACGTCAGTTGACTTACTAAGTTATGCGTGTTTCTCCTTATAGTTGACCTTGTAAGCTGTGTGGAGTTTATTTATGGGTAACAAAAGCCAGATGTCTCATTCTCAAGAAGCACCACTAAGATACCGTTTTGAATATACAGGTGCATCTCAATAAATTAGAATGTCGTGAAAAAGTTCATTTTTTCTTGTAACTTATTTCAAAAAGTTAAACTTTCATATATTTTAGATTCATTACATGTAAAGTAAAACATTTCAAAAGTTTTTTTTTGTTTTAATTTTGATGATTAGTGCTTACAGCTCATGAAAGTCAAAAATCAGTATCTCAAAATATTAGAATATTTACATTTGAGTTTCAGTAAATGACCATCCATACAGTATAAATTCTGTGTTTCTCTTGTTCTTTGAAACCACAATAATGGGGAAGACTGCTGACTTGGCAATGATCCAGAAGACGAACATGGACTCCCTCCACAAAGAGGGTAAGTCACAGAAGGTCATTACTGAAAGGTGTGGCTGTTTACAGAGTGCTGTATCAAAACATATTAAATGCAAAGTTGACTGGAAGGAAGAATTTGGGTAGGAAAAGGTGCACAAGCAACAGGGATGACCGCAAGCTTGAGAATACAGTCAAGCAAAGCTGATTCAAACACTTGTGAGAGCTTCACAAGGAGTGGACTGAAGCTGGAGTCAGTGCATCAAGAGTCACCACGCTCAGACGTCTTCAGGAAAAGGGCTACCAAGCCACTTCTGAACAGAGACAACGTCAGAAGCATCTTACCTGGGCTGTGGAGAAAAAGAACTGGACTGTTGCTCAGTGGTCCTCTTTTCAGATGAAAGTAAATTTTGCATTTCATTTGGAAATCAAGGTCCCAGAGTCTGGAGGAATAGTGGAGAGGCACAGAATCCATGTTGCTTGAAGTCCAGTGTGAAGTTTCCACAGTCAGTGATGATTTGGGCTGCCATGTCATCTGCTGGTGTTGGTCCACTGTGTTTTGAACACAGCTGAGAGATGCACAGACGCAGGAAGCACTTAATCTCTCTCTCCACAGTCAACGCAGCCTGTTATTATCTAAAATGATACTGGAATTTGTAACGGAAGGTTTGGGATGAGGAAGGAAATTTTCAGGACGGAAACAGAGAAATAAATCATCACTTCATGCTTCCTTCTGCTGAAGTGGTAATATGGCCACGACAAGCTTTACGGTTCTCCGTTCTGGAGATGCTGATTTAGAAAACACATTTTCTGATTATGAAATATTTTTGTTTGCAGCAATTTGTTTTGCCTATGTCACGATAAGAGGTAAATCCGGCCCGGCCCACACCTTTCAGTAATGACCCTCTGTGACTTACCCTCTTTGTGGACAATGTTCATCTTCTGGATCATTGCCAAGTCAGCAGTCTTCTCCATTATTGTGGTTTCAAAGAACAAGAGATACCCGGAATTTATACTGTATGGATGGTCATTTATTGAAACTCAAATGTAAATATTCTAATATTTTGAGATACTGATTTTTCACTTTCATGAGCTGTAAGCTCTAATCATCAAAATTAAAACAAAAAAACTTTTGAAATGTTTTACTTTACATGCAATGAATCTAAAATATATGAAAGTTTCACTTTTTGAAATAACTTGCAAGAAAAAATTAACTTTTTCACGACATTCTAATTTATTGGGATGCACCTGTATATGCCATATAGGCTGGGAAATATATGTGTATATGTGACATATTGATCAGGCTTCAAGAGCAAAGGTCATCAAAAACATCTCAAAATCAGAGTGTTCCAGCTTCTAAAGAAGCAAAGTGCTATTTACAGCACATGTGGTTACATCTCTCAGTTTTTTTTGTTAAAACCCTTATATTAATTCTTTACAAAATGTTGTTACATTGTTTTATTTGTTTTCTATATCGTCAGCAACTGTATTTCAAATGATGTACTTCTGATGTACTTCAAAAACAGTTCTTATAGTATTTCTGACTTGATATATTGTGAAAAATTTGACAATTTTGCACACACAATGTTAATAAGTGATTTTTTTTTTATCATACTAGACATGAATAATGGTTTTGTGCTGCTTTATGCTATAGATTTTCATTGTAAGTGCATTACTGTAAACTCAGCTTTTTCATTATTTAGTGATGAGTCTAAATAATTGTCTGTGCAAATCAACATGCCAATAGAGTTTGACTTGTTTTGAATCCGGAACATTTCTTTATTCAGTTACCATAATGGCTGCACTTGATGTTAAGTTGCTAGCTCATTCATTTTTATAAGCCACACACAATTTAAATTTTAAATGAGCAACCTTTTAACCTCTCTGTTCTAATGAGAAAAAACAAATGCATTTTTTTGGTCCCAAAAAATCTATTCAAAATGGTCAGTCCACTGCTGATGTTGAAGCTTTATGTTCCACATTACCTGTGTTGACAAGTTCAAGCTTCTCAACGTGAATCCCACCACACAACCCGACACCACTGCTAAGACTGATAAGGTGAGCAAGCCGTTCCTTTTGCAGAAGTCCTTTACCCATTTACGAAACTTTGGAGATATTGAGTTCTTGATAAGTTTCTTGAAATATTCCACCATGTTTCTCAAGGGGCTCACCGGAGGGGAATGGCATTGGGAAGATGCCGGCCTTGAGCTGCTCCGGTTCTCATCCATGCTAAGACCTGTGTGGGCAGGAAGTGTTGTGAGAGCCTTTCTGTGTAAACCTTTTCTAACAACAGATTAAGCAATCAGGTATAGATCCAAATCACTGCCTTCACGACGGCGCAGTCAGAGGCGATTACAAGGAATAAGGGTATTAAAATAACCTAGTCAGAGTCTGGAGGCCATTGACTGTAGAAAGATAAAGTGGTGAAGCACTAATCCTAGAATAAGAGGCCAAGGTTAGAGTGGGGGTCAGTTTCAAAACAATATGAGTTTAAAAGGTTATGGTTTATTTAAAAAAAAGGTTACACTGCAAGAATAATTAAAGTATGACATGGCTATGGGGAAGAATGCATTGGGAACATGATGCTGGCTCAAATCTACATGGAGCAGCTGAACATCTGGAACCTATGCACTAACCACTAGACCACAGCTCCAATTAGTTTTAAATAATGATATTAAACATAAACTAAAACATAGTTTTATGTAATCAAACCAGATGCATGTAATCAGTTTTAAAAGTTTAAAGAGTTATTAGTATGTAATACCCAGGTCCATATAGCAAACTAGAGAATTTATTACTGCGTTAGATGACAGTTCATATAATTTTAATAGAGCCACAATTAAATTATTTCCTCCAAATTTGTTGTAATTGTTCTAAACTCTAAAGTGGGCTTGATAGAAAAACATTAAAGCTCCGACTTAGAATATGCTATATATAAGATTTTTTTTTTTATTCAATATATATATAATTATATCAATATATATATAATGTCAATATATAATTACACAATATAAGGGAGAGGAGCAGTTCAGAAGAGTGAGTCAAATGCATTAAAATACTGTCAATTTGTCCTTCTAGCTCACATGGTACAAGGATGTTCTTTAGTTTTGCCAGCTTTTCATGGCTTTACTACTTTTACTCAGAACACATGGGGTGGTGGCTATTCGGAGATAAAGGACATGCCCCTTATTAGTTTGAACGTCATGCCTTAATGGGATTTCTGCCGCTGCACTCTACAGGCATTTCTGACATCGACGTGTACAGCAGGTATTGATTTAATTACCGGACAGCATTGGAAGGACTCCAGTCCATGAAATTAAGGTTTGTTTGGGTTCTGAAAGGTAAAAGTAACATGGTTTTTATATGAATGGAAAACAAGATAAGAATGATAGACTATGAAACAAGTAAATAGTAATTCTAAGCTGATTTCTTAAGTTTTATCAATTTAAAATGGCTATACTCATGACGTCAACAGTGTATACAACAGTGTAACAAACTATCAGCTGATCATTTTAAGTAAAGGAACAAACGTATCCTTAGACAACATAAGACACAAAATTATTTATGTTATTGCTGAGCTTTTATGCCTTATGTTTGATAGTGCAGGGAGTGAAGACTTGAATGACCAAAACTCCTCACCTGCATGAGTGAGTTTCGCCAGATATACATACATTTTGCCATATATACATATAGCCTGTATGTAGAACATTATTTTACAAGTCCGTAATTTCATTTCAGCATAGGCCTATTTGCACTCAAAACTGCATTAATCCACTCCTGCTTGCTCCATCAAACAAACAAACAAACAAAAATCAGTATACAAAAGCTGTGATGCATTATTTGTGTTCCTGAAAGTTTTAAGTGAATATATAGCAATTAACCCCCCCCAAGAAAAAAAAAATCCTAAAAGCCTAAATCTTTGTATTCTAATAAATTTCAGTATTCATTTAACTATATGTATTACTTTATGGTGTTCTCAATAGGAAGCTGACTCACACACAACATGTGGATTTAGCGTCGACTTGAGAGGCTGGAATTTCTCCAAAGGTAACGTAGACCATCACAGGTGACGACAGCGATGTCTCAGGTGCGATCAAACACTAATCCATTTACTAGGAGCGGATATATACACTGACTGCATCTTCAACCTAACCACTGCAACTGCTTTGATGTCACACCGTTTTACCCTGCGTAAAGCACAGAAATGGAGACACTAAAAAATCATTAGTCATGAGTGTAACTTGCAGTGTTGGGAAGGTTACTTTGAAAATGTAATAGATTACAGATTACAAGTTACCCTACTTAAAATGTAATAAGTAGTGTAACTTTTCAATTACTTTATTAAAGTAATGTAACTGATTACATTTGATTACTTTTCTAAATTTCTAATGTTTTCATCTGTTAATCATTTTCAAACATGTAAAGCAGGCAGGGTTAACCTTACAGTAGTACTCAACACTGATTACTGTCAGACTTTTGAAATCCTTCATCACTTGAATTAAGATTATTATATTTTAATTTTAAAGGAGACATTGGATGCAAAATATCTTCATTTGCAAGCAGTGTGTGGACACAACCACCCAACAATGATAAAAATTCACTCTTTTTTTTAATCCCCCAAAACCTAAACAGTCTCAATTATCAAGCCATCTTGATTTTGGAGTGAATAACCAGCGCTCTCTTCCACCTTGACTGAATACCACGAGTGAAGTGAGACCCTTGAGCAAGGCACCAAACCCCCTACTGCTCCCTGCAGCAATATGTGTGTGTTTGTGTGTGTGATCACTGCTGTGTGTGTGCATTTGGATGGGTTAAATGCAGAGCACAAATTCCGAGTATGGGTCACCATATCTGGCCACACGTCACTTCACTTCACTTTCACTAAATTCGTTTACGTCTGGCTGCGCAAATCATTTTACTCCAGACTGCTTTCTGAATGAGGGACAATTCAAGGCAGGTTTTGTTAAAAAGTTAAAACTCAAGGATGGATCAGTACCCATTGTTCATTATCCAGCTGCACCTCCAGAAGACTCACTTTTTTTTTATGATTATATGCACAGAATCCATATCCACAGAAGAGAGGGGCTGGGTGAGCAGAGCTCATTAGCATGTAAAGAGTTATGCACCGAAATGAGTCGCTGTGAACAGAGCTGTTTTTGACAAGGTAAAAAGGGTGTTGTTATACATGACCACTGAGACCATTTCAAGAATACCCTAAAGAATCATACCAACTTGTGGAAGATGGGCATCAGATGTCCTCTTTGAAGCACAGCCACCACAAAATCAGACTTACTTTAAAATCATTCTGAGGTTAAATACAGATTTAAAATCATAACAAGAAATAGTTATAGCTATGATGCTGTTTTTTTAAATCAAATCTTTGCATAGCTATGTCAAGAAACACTGGAACTAACAATGCCTTAGAAAAAATCTTAATCTTAAAAAAATAAAGCATATACATAAACCCATGTAATACGTATAAGAGTTATCGGATAAGCATGTTATAAACTTCTGAAACATTGGTGTTTCATATTTTAGAGCAGTCACTGCAATTTATGAAAGAACTCAATTAAATCTGTATGTGGGAGGTGTGTGAAAAAATCAGATGAAACCCCCTTTGTAAACATTAACATTTTCATAAGTAACTAATTTAATTACACATTTTTTCTTAGTAACTGTAACTAATTACAATTACTTTTATTTTGTAATTAAATTACGTAATTCCGTTACATGTAACTAGTTACTCCCCAACACTGGTAACTTGATAGGCAGCCTTGAAAGACAACTCACAGTGTATGTAAACACACTTTAATGCCAGTAATAGGTACTCAGTCAAAAAACTCTATGTTTTTAGACCATAACGTGCACACATGCTCAATCTATACAGTAAGAGATGTACAGAGATGTTAAACATACAGTAATGAGGCACAGAGTCACACAGTAAGGCCAATGGTGGTGCTAATGATCTGTTAAAAAAGTCTTACTCAATTCTGTGAAAAGAGGATTAAGTCCTCTGGACAATTAGCACATCCTCTGCAGGCACAACATGGTGTTGTTATCCATTGTAATTTGGTCTGATGACTTTTTAAGAGTTAGGGTACACATGCCTGTCCCATTTAGTGACAGTGCTGGCATTGTGAGTAGTCAGGAGATGTGCAGGCACATGATAGTCTCGTGAAATTCAGACACCCAGCTATTATAAATCAAATAAATTCAGGGGTGTGCGTGTAGAGGTGTTTTAATACGGTCGGAGGATTAAATGGATTAATGCTAGCCTGACCACAACAAAAGTGTGACATAAATAAAATAAACATTTCCAGTGAATAATCAGTATTTTCAGTGTATGGAAAATTTTTAGAAGAATAATTAGAGGACAGTAAACCAGAAAATCACACCTGAATATGTGTATGACTAAATTATTTACATTAAATCACAATAAATCTGTTAAATTATTCATGCAGGTCTATCTATGTTTTACAGAACAATGATGCTAGTCAGTCAGGTATAAATGGCTTAAGAGATTAATATCTGGATTTCATATTACTACATCCTAATTCAACACAAAAGCTTTCAGTGCTGCTAAAACCCATGATGATAATCTACCCAAAGGTATTAGTATAATTTTCTTAGTGAATATAATCTCATTGGCAGTTGAAATCTGTTTTTTTCCCGGTATTTGTGGATATCTATCCACCTTGACTCTTCACAGCAATTTATGGAGAGAGTGATAAGCTAAATGCTTGTCATATATAAGATGTCTCACATTAAGAGGTGATCACAGACTATGTTTACTGGTACGAATTCACCTCATAAACCTGTCTGAGCAGCAGTTTACTTTTTTTAAAAAATTAATTTATACATTCAATAATTTGTCAAACTGGTGTTTTATAATACCAATTCATCCAGCTCTAACAAAACAGGGTCTTGAGTTATGACAGAAGCAACTATACAGCTCGTTGATATGAGTGAGAAATTGTCAAACGTGTTTACAAATTAGCGTCTTTAAAATCTTTAAAAAAAGATAAAATAAAACAGTCCCTCACAAATAATTAGTAAAAGTCATTTAGCAATAATATAGATCTATTCTAAAATATAGAATTTTATTTTTTAGTATCCAATCTTTAAAAAACAAAATCAAATGCTTTTTAAGGTGACTCATATTCTTAATAAAGACGTATATTACAAAGATGTTCGGTTAGATTTTGACTGTGATGTCACATGTCAGGCAAATAAAATCATTTTCCGAATGAAACATAGGCCCGCTAATATTGTGCCAATTATTAATGGCTGTTACATTTTATTGTTAGGACTATTTAAAGGGCAATCATCATGAAACCTCTCATGTGTGTCACATTACCTTAAATGAACGTTTAGAAGTTCAATCAAAACAGTTATGCAGCACCTAACACAAAGTGCAACATTGTTCAAATGAGATCAACACAGAGGGACAATATGAACGAAGAGGAGAGCGCCCTCTCCTGGCAAATGTTAAAAATGACAGATGTGTTTGAAATAAACAGCTAAACAAAATGCATAGGAAGACATTTTATGAAACCCAGTTTGTAGGTGTTTAAAAACTGAAGACTAGTGGCATATTGACAGATTTTTGATATTGACATTATATAGGATTAATGTCATTAATCCTACATAATGTCAATATCAAAAGATCTATGGGGCAAAACGCCCCCATGGGTGTGGTAAAATGCGCCCCTGTCTGACAAAGCAATTTGCTTTAAACATTTACAGCAAAATCAAAGTACAGGCAGTTTTAACTTAAAAAAAGAAGAATATAATCAATAATTATGAATTACAAAATTATAATAGTCTATTTGAAAAAACAAAACAAAAAAATGTTAGCTGATGATAACTGGCTAGCTAACTAGCTACCTGATGCTAACTTGAGGTAGGCTAATTTTTAAATATAAAGTCCAAATATTTTTAATTCAACCAACTAGTTAGAATTAATTTGATGGAAAAACAAAAGAATCGACGTTCAGAACAGAATAACTACAAGCAATTGCCCATGATTGCCCCCTGGGGGCGTTTTACCCCACACACTGTGTTTGAGGAAAAAAAATTAATTCTGAAAATAATTATATTGTTATTAAATAACACGTACTCTCTATCTACAGGCCCTACTGTTCTCATATCATATATAACTGTGATGTTCTACAAAACAACAAGCTTTGAAACACTTTTTTTCTTACTGCTGAAAATAGTTCATTTACTGTGACGGTACATCACCAGTGTAAGCTTCATCGTGAAAACTTCTACATCACTCGTGTCGAAGCAGTCCATAGTTACAACAACAATTTACCTCGACTTTATCTTGTGGTTATTTGGGGGGAAAACAGTAGGGGCGTTTTCCCCCACTCTACCCTAATCTGAGGGAACCCATGGCGAAATAGCCTTTTGGACTGGCCTTAAACATTGAAAATCTAATTTAGAAATTATTTTTTTTGGCATTCAGTTTATAGGCCTACAAACAGGACTGCAGTGGGGTCAACGGCGAGGCAATAGTAGGAGCGCACGGTTTTTTCTGAAAAAAGAAAGTCATACTTTGATTAAAAGCTCCCCAACACGCCTCCTTCCCTCAAGCCATCGTGCTCTCAGACAAACTCCCAGTCCCTACTCAGCATTTCAACAGAATCGTAATCACCTGTGAGGGAGGCGGAATCATGATTTGTATTCGTTTCTATTGGTCGCTGTAGAGTTTGCGCGCAGCCGCGTCGCTCGTCTGTAATGAGACAGTCCTGTGCTGCTGCGAGAGGACAAACTTTCTGCAAGTGTTAGTTTGCTTGGCTTGGAAAACTGTTTACAATTCTGCCATCGGTCACTATATTCTGCTGTACTATAAACGAGGAAGGACAAAATGTTAAATACTGTTACAGAACGCTACGAAGCGTTTTTTAAGCAGAAGAATGTGGTAACGGATTTTTTAGTGGTTTTAGAGGAAAAAACTGGAGTTAAGAAACAGTACATTGCAACAGGTACGTGACTGGTTTTAATCTTTGGTTTGTAAGCAGCTTTAATTATTTAGTCCGGGATACATGATCCTATGTATTTAAGCTGTATTGTATCAACTGTTGGGCTTGTGAGCGTTTAAATGTTTTTCTTTGTAAACATTACCATTGAATATTGATTTTCTTATGAAAAGTATGAGTTTATTCTTTTAACACGTGACTTAAGTTAGTGTCACCCATATGTAAAGACTTGTTGAATGTTGCAAATGAGTGCAAAGTGCTCTGGGAGTCATACTGATAAGACCAGGAATGTCCGAGTCATTTCTCCGAATCGGTTCTTTTAAAGTGCGGGTTCTGAACAAAACAACGATTTAGCGGATCTTTTGCTTTCTGCCTTAAGCAATTACTTTATTTAGCAGACGCTTTTATCCAAAGCGACTTACAAATGAGGACAATAGAAGCAATCAAAAACCAACAAATTAATTATAATTAGGCTATATCATTACGCGTTCCCCGACATGGCCTGGGACATTGTGTTCTCTAAAAGAAGTTAAATTGTAGAGACATGTTGTTTCTTAAAGTTTTAGATTAAGTTTTTATTAACAGACACTTCATAGTTTGAATCGATGAATTGTTGAAGCTGATTCAGTTTGTTTCGTTGAGTAGTCAGACCGGTTTTGAGAATCGGTTCACTCGATTCATCAAAGAGCTTCGAATTAAAAAGGAGTCATTTATGTGTCTGTGTGACAAGAACAGATGCAACACGATCAGTTCCCCCCCTCGAGGGCTAACTGTCATTTCCCTGTTGCATTTACATCTGTTTATCGGTTATTGCTCTTTGTTTTAAGACAAAAACAACAACTAGCCTACATGCTGGTTTGAGAAGCATCAAGCAAATGATCTATCAAGTGCCATTATCAGATGCGTTATTGGGTCCACTTGTTCAACTGCATTGATGGTTACCTGAAATATCTCATGTGTGGTGTGGCTGTTCCTTGCAAGATCTCATGGGTCTAATTTCTTCTACCAATAGCCGCTCCCAAGGGTTATTTTTAACCATGTAGTATGTCCTCAAGTGTCTGCGCAGAAGTGCATTGGCTAAAGACATCTTCCCTTATGTTCAGCCTTATGTGCATCCTGTCAACACTGACACCAAACACAATGTCATCATGCTCCTAAATGCCCTTCTTCATTTGAATAATGGCAGTGATCATGTGTGTCTGTTTGTTCTGCAGGTGCAGTTACTATTGTGACACTCTATCTGTTATTTGGATATGGTGCCTCCCTTCTCTGCAACTTGATTGGTTTTGCATACCCAGCGTATGCCTCGTAAGTATGCATGACATGTCAAATTTCACAAATGTCTAGTATGCATATTTGTGCAGATGCTAGACCTGGAGAAACGCACATATGTATGTTTGCACAGCACAATAATGAGAGCAACCCACACTGACTGGCCTGTTTTCACATGCCATTCTGTTCCTCATGCAGCATCAAAGCCATTGAGAGTAACAATAAAGAAGATGACACCAAATGGCTAACCTACTGGGTGGTTTATGGACTCTTCAGTGTGGCTGAATTTTTCTCTGATATCTTCCTCTTTTGGTTTCCCTTTTACTATGCTGGGAAGGTAAGGTGTTTTAGTATCAAAATATAGTTCTTTTATTCTTTGAGTGTATTTGAATGTATTTTGAAGATCTGTTTTAGAAACCATCCACCTCGCTGTATGTTAGCTTGCTGTAGGAGGACTGTAAATATATTGGTATGTAGGTCATGCTGAGAGGTTTTGCATAGTGTATATTTAGTATGCCTGACTAACTGCCAGCTCGACCGACAGCCTCATTTAAATTTTGATCCTTGTTCTAAATTTGACTGAGTGCTTTATAGCCAATTTATACAAATGAACTAGCAGCTGATAAGTTGAGCTGAGATCTTAAATGATATGCATGCGTTTTTTCCTAATTTCAGTGTCCTAATTAAAAATCATTCTTAATTAGATGTTGACTATGACATGATAAGTCCATTAAATTTGGAGAGTTTGATGTGGATGTGCTTAGAATAGATGTTAAAGCATGTATTGATTAGTTTGACAAGAAGTAGGTGAATTGTATGTCAAGGCCAAGCGATTGAGCACAAAAACAGTAAATAGTTTACAGGGGCCAGATTCACGAAAAAAAAATCTTCTTAAGAAATAGATTAAGACATTTCTTAGTGAAATTCCATGATGCTTGCAAGAATGTTCCTAAGTGTACTTCATGGAAATTTCTTAAGAAGTTCTCATTTTCCTCGGAACATCTTATGAATTTTCTTCTTAAGAAAACATTGCATGTTGTATCGTGTTTGTGCGGGCTGCTACAATGAATGTGTCCTTTGTATGGCCACTCTAATATGATGAATGTTGCTGAAAATTGTTGTATTTATATGCTAAGATTAAGGTTACTATTTTTTTTTAGAGTTGTTTGTTTCTGAATTTTGAAATCAGTAAAAAGTTGTCATGCATAATCATGATCGATATTGCTGTTTACATTCTCAATCATCAGTGTCACTTCAGAGAGCTCATGCAAATCACTAGTAATAGTAACAAGCATTATAGTGTTATGCTGTAATGCTTAATTATAGCAATTAATAAGAAATAACCCAGTAAATTCATAAAATATTGTATCTTTATTTTGTCAAGTTGCAAGTTATCCTAACTTTTTTATAATTAATTTACAATGATTTTTAATAAGATTAATTTCAATAATTTGAATTTTCCTTAATCTTTGTCTTAAGAACAAGAAAAAAGATAAGAATATTTTTAGTGGCATTTTTGGGAATACAATTTTCTTTTAACATAAGCAAGAAAGTAGGAAGGAAATTCTTATGATTAAGGTTTCATAAATTTGACCTCAAATGTGATTTACATTTCAACAGTGTTGGGGAATAACTAGTTGCATGTAACTAAATTACGTAATTTAATTACAAAATAAATGTAACTGTAATCAGTTAAAATGTGAAGGATTTCGAAAATGACTTTAATCAGTGTTGAGTACTGTAATGTTAACCCTGCCTGGTTTACATGTTTGAAAATGATTAACAGTTAATAACTTTAGAAATTTAGAAAAGTAATCAAAAAGTAACTAAATGTAATTGGTTACATTACTTTAAAAAAGTAATTGAAATAGCTACACTACTTATTACATTTTAAAAAGGGTAACTTGTAATCTGTAACCCATTACATTTCCAAAGTAACCTTCCCAACACTGCATTTCAAATTTTTAAATTTATTATATATATATTTTTTATTATTTTAAAAGCTTTGAATGCTGTATTCTTTAACTCTGTGTTTTAATTCCACATTTTAGAGCATTTTAACTCTGTTCATATTGTACATATTATAAACTACCTTTCAAAAGGTTGGATTAAATGTTTTTAAAAGCGTCTTATGCTGAATTTATTTAATGAATTACACTTAAAATACATAAAAAAATATAGTAGTTACTTAATAATAATAATGTGAAATATTACATTTAAAAAGGTTCTATTTTAAGAAGTCATTACTCCTGATCTGGTATTCAAATATCACTTTCTTATTATAAATGTTGAAATCAGTTTTACTGCTTTAAGTTTTTTTTTTTTTTTTCAAGTTTGTTTGAATCGAAAGTCTGAATAGAAAGTGGAACAGCTTGGAAAATAACAGCATTTATTTGAAATGGAAATATTTTGTCTTTACTTTCACTGTTGATCATTGTAATGTGAACTTATCAAAATTAAAGGCCACAAAGTACAATTAAATATGCCATGCACAACGTCGTATTTTTGAAGACAATGGCAGCAAATGTGTAGCTGACATATATGTATTTCAGTGTCTGTTTCTGCTGTGGTGCATGGCTCCGGTCTCCTGGAACGGCTCTCAGATCATATACACACGTGTGGTGAGACCTTTCTTCCTCAAACATGAAGCAGCATTCGACAACGTTGTCAGTGACTTGAGTGGAAAGGCCAAGAGTGCAGCTGAGAGTGTGGCAAAGGAAGGTAAACCATAACGTCCTGTCATCAGAAATCCATCATCAGTTCACTTTCAGTCTGTTATTAAATTAATGGGTGTCTTATGTGATACTTGACTTATACATTTAGCTTTGCATTGATGTCTTCATGATCCAACTCAAGGTCTGTTTTCCTCTGCCTTTTTCCAACAGGCTTCACATTGTTGAACAGTGATAAGAATAAATGATTCGAAGGTGGCAATATGAAGAATCATTTTACCAGGAGCCTTGTTTACATTTGCCTTTTTATTTTTTGACTACCATATTGTTTAAGTCACTAACCCTTATTAATCTTAACTGCATCTGAGCCAGGCAGCACAATCACCCCAAAAATGGTCCTTAAATGTTCTTGAATTTCACATGTTCTTGGAAAACTATTTAATTTAATTTCACATTTCTGTTTTGTTCATCCTATATTTAGCACTTTGACCAATGAAAGAAATGTTGAAGTCACTGTCTTTTAATAAATAAAACTGAGAAGATCTATGCCTAAATATTAAACATATTGTCCAAATTTGTATTAATAGTTTATTTTTGTTACATTACTTGGAAAACTTTAAGTTGTTTCTGTTGTGTCTCAGGAAAAGTTATTTAACTTAGTCTTTTGAGTGTATTTGTTTTGACCTTGACCAACATATGTTTTGATATATGATGGTGAATTTGCTGGCTCTGGATGATAACTAAGGGTGTGAAACTCATGCATTAGTGTGCTTGTCCATGTGTCACATCTCCCTTTGTGTAATGTGCTTTTAGGCTTGAACAGATCACTAATGCTGAGCTGCGGGTATTTTAATTTATGACCTTGAACTTTAGACTTTTGAAGGATCAGTTTTGTGGCCCATTTATGGCTCCAGTGATAGTTGAGTGAACTGCTTGGGTCTGTGTACCATTTGTGTCAGATGTTGGAGCTAGGAATGGCATCACACCCGAGGTGCCAGTGCTCCAGTACACAAGTCAGAAAACCAAAATGGACGCGTCTATTGTTAACAGTACCAGTCATTAAAACGCATAAAAGTACATATATTGTTTATTTGAGACAAAGACATACAGAAGTGCAAATAACCTGTTTGACTTACTGCTGATGCACTGAGCAGCCATTTTGGGTTCTTAAGTCAAGGTTGGTGCAGTTCCTCTGAGTTGGAGCTCTGACTCAAGGGGGCGTTCAAAATTTCTACTGGGAACTCGGAATTTGAGTAGAAAAGGTTTGAAGTGCAAATTGAGGGTTAAGACTCAAAGGAGATGTTATGAGATATTAAGACTGGTAAATATAGGGGCTGATTTTGCAGATTGCTGTTTTGGGTCATTGTTGTATTGTGGGCTTAGGTTAGAAAATGAGACCCAAAAAAATGAACTTGAAAGACAATATATATGCAGGGGACAGTGTAGTTTATTTAAAACTGTTGTCCAGCACACAATGTTTCTGGTTCTGGAGAGTTACAGTAATAATTTGAGTGAGGCTAGAGTTGTCTGACTAAACACCAGGCACACTTTTAGCTTCACATGATCTTTGTTTTTATAACTCTACATGGTCCTTGATTTTTATATATCCAGTTTTAGCCTTGCTATGAATAACTCTGTATTAGCAGTGTAATATTAAACAGAGTTAGGGTATCAAAGCACCATGGGTATTAGAAAACGCAGTATAATATTTCCTTTTGGCTGTTAAACTGTTATGCAACAAAGCTGTTATGTTAATCGTTTTTTTCCATAGTAGACAGAGAAATATGAAGCCATTTTACACCCTTTCAGTATGCTGAACCTGAGAAGACTAATTATACTTCCTCAAGCTGCAAGTTTCTGTAAAAGAAAACAGGCCAGTGCTTCATCAGTCATTCTTTATAACAGGAAATCTTAGAAGCAGTAATCAATAGATAATATGTGTACTTTTGCTCTTTTTACTGCACCTGTCACAAGTCTCACATTCAGCAAATAATTGCATTGTCATAGTTGTGAATGATTAATGTTGGTAAGAATTTACTGAGAGACATCTGTGAAGCCTTAATTGTCTACAGTCTTGAAATAATTTAAGTAACTTATTAAGAATCTCATTAAAATAAACCACTAACAAACTTTGGTGTTGATGTGTATGTTGTAAAAGCGTGTAATTTGAGTGGTTATTTTGGTCATTTGATGTTCTAATTGATGAAACAACTTTGGGTCTGTGCCCAGGGTCTGTGCATACTTTCCCTTTGAATTCAACATACAGTAAATATTTGCAGTGCTTGAAATAATACAATTTTTTTTTCATACTGTACATTAGAAAGAAGTTCAGAATACATGCTGTGGATTGCATGAACATTTTAACATGATAACTCTGGGATATTACATCCTGCTGTACAACATGTCTGTTATCAAACATTTGTTTCAGTATCATTTTTATAGTCTATTACAGTATTATTTCAAGATATAGGATGTAAATGTATGAAGATTGTTTCCTTACAGCAGAGGTCCTCACTATTTTTTTCATGGGAGCCGCACTGATAGGGCAAAGTCAATCGGAGAGCCACTTTTACCGCGATATCAAAAGTTACATCCAGTCATAAATAGCATGTCTTTTTATCCATCTGTCATCCCTGATATGCAATGCAATGCAATACAAAAGGGGCTATCATTCTTTATCATTTACCAGTCAAATTTGTAACTAGGACAAGATGATTAAAAAAAAAGCAGGATTACCTTAATGCTGGGAAGACCTCAAGTTATTTTTTTTTCTATACTAGTCCATGTATCTATCTAACCATCCGGCGCACATTCGGCGTTAAAAGAGCTGTTGAGATTAAAACTGGCAACTCTGCAGTGAGTCAGTGTCATGGACGTAGGACAGAGCAAGTGTAAATATCTCTAGTCTATATTTCCATCTTGTAGCTGTTTTAGGTATTTTTTTAAATATAAATTATTTGTAATAGAGCAGACACTGTCTGACCGTGTCTACACCAGACCAGACAGTTGTTATGCCGCGCCCCGCTGCGCTAAAAGTCTGTCTACACTTGACGCGAAAAAGCGACAGTTGCAAATCATTTGAACTTAGTGCCAGTACAGTTCGTCATAAATTGAACGAGGCATCAGTTTACTGATGGGGATCGTGTCGCATCGCGCCGCATCCAGTGTAGACAACATGGGTTCCAGAGTATGTGAGCGGAGTGGAGCGCCAACAATTTCCTCTCCGCGCTCCGAGCATTTAATAATCACTCCGCTCCAGCTCCGCTTCGGGTTCACCATTTCCCGCTCCCGCTCCTCCCTCCATTCAAAATTATACCGCTCCACTCCCACTCCGCTCCGCTCACGTACTCTGATGGGCTCTATTGTCTTTTGGACGCAACTCGCGTCCGGTTAGTTTTTTGATGGGTTATGTTATAGCCCTGCTTGTTTTTAATGGTTTTTATTAAATATCTGTATTGACAGCATGATCATATCATCGTATTATTTACTGCCATGCGAGCCACAATGTAAAGCTTGGCGAGCCGCATGAGGCTCGCGAGCCGCGCAATGAGTAACACTGCCTTACAGCATTAATGAAAACAAGAGAACTAGATCATTTCGGCTCTGTATGCCACCAGAACGGAATTAAAAATAAATCAAGATGAAACTGAAGTGCAGACTTTAAGCTTTAATATATAATATAAAAATATAACATAAAATGCTTGGGAATTACAACCATTTTTATACACAGTCCCTCCATTTTCAGGGGCTCAAATGTAATTGGACAAATAATTATAATCATAAATAAAATGTTAATTTTTAATATTTTGTTGAGAATCCTCAGGCAATGTCTGCCTTAAGTCTGGAACTCATGGACATCACCAGAGGCTGGGTTTGCCTTTGTGAAGCTTTGCCAGGCCTTTACTGCAGCTGACTTTAGTTGTTGTTTGTTTGCGGGTCTTTCTGCCTTTAGTTTTGTCTTCAGCAAGTAAAATGCATGCTCAATCGGGTTGAAATCAGGAGATTGACTTGGCCATTGCAGAATAATAAAAATGTTTACTTTCAAAAGCTCCTGGGTTGCTTTTGCTGTATAATTTGGGTCATCGTCCAGTTGTACTCTGAAGCGCCGCCCAATCAACTTTTTGACTGAATCTGGGCAGACAGTATATCCCTATACACTTCAGAATTCATCCGGCTGCTTCTGTCTTCTGTCACGTCATCACTAAACACCAGTATCCCAGTGCCACTGGATGTCATGCATGCTCATGCCTTCACACCGCTCCACCATGTTTCACAGATGATGTTGTATGCTTTGGATCAAGAGCTGTTCCAAGCCTTCTCCATACTTTTTCTTCCCATCATTCTGGGGTACAGGTTGATCTTAATTTCAGCCGTCCAAATAATGCTTTTCCAGAAGTGGTCTGGCTTTTTTAGATGTTTTTGGCAAAGTCTAATCTGGCCTTATTTGCACCGTGTGGTGAACCCTCTGTATTTGCCCTCGTGAAGTCTTCTCTTGATTGTAGACTTTGACAGTGACATGCCTTTCTCCTGGAGAGTGTTCTTCTCTTGGCTGGATGTTGTGAAAGCGTTTTTCTTTACCATGGAGAGGATCCTCCGATCTTCCACCACTGTTGTCCTCCGTGGACGTCCATGCCTTTTTATGTTGCTGAGCTCACTAGTGCGTTCTTTTTTCTCAGAATATACCAAACTGTTGATTTGGCCACTCCTAATGTTAGAAGCCTAACAATCGTCTGTTTCACCTGCATGGAGAGCTCCTTTGACTGCATGATGTGGGTTCACAGCAACAGCTTCCAAATGCAAATGGCACACTTAGAATCAACTCCAGACCTTTTACCTGCTTAATTGATGTAGAAATAATGAAAGAATAGCCCACGCCTGTCCATGAAACAGTTTTTGAGTCAATTGTCCAATTACTTACAATTACTTATGGTCCCTTGAAAAAGGGGGGAGGAACATTTCCTCCAATTTTGATGAGAATACCCTCAAATTAAAGCTCAGGGTGTGCACTTTAAACCCATATGTTTTGGTCAGCAGCTAAAATAAAACAATTGTGCATGTGTCCAAATATATAGGTCCTGACTATATGTGACTATATATGTGACCCTGGATCACAAAATCAGTCATACGGGTCAATGGAAATTGTGATAAGCTTTCCATTGATGTATGGTTTGTTAGGATAGGAGAATATTTGGCTGAGATAGAACTATTTAAAAATCTAGAATCTGAGGGTGCAAAAAAAAAAAATATATATATTAAGAAAATCGCCTGTGAAGTTGTCCAAATGCAGTTCTTAGCACAGCATATTACTAATTGAGACACAAATTAAGTTTTGATATATTCACGGTAGGAAATTTACAATATATCTTCATGGAACATGATCTTTACTCAATATTCTAATGATTTTTGGCATAAAAGAAAAATCACTAATTTTGACCCATATAATGTATTGTTGGCTATTGCTGCAAATATACCCGTGCTACTTATGACTGGTTTTGTGGTCCAGGGTCTCTCTTACACACACACACACACACACACACACACACACACACACACACACGACACACGTATGTATACATACATATATATATATATATACATACATACATACATATACATATATATACATATAAAAAACAATAAGTAAGATTTACTTAATTTTTATTTTGCAAGTTTTTGCACACATAAATTGTAAGTAAAATGTAAGTATTGAATTAAGTAAAATCTACTTAACTAAATTAGGTAAAATTAGCAAAGCAAATAAGTAAATTTAACATGAGTTAATGATGAGTATTAATTATTTTAAGTTAAATCTACAATACTTAAGTACATTTCACTCAGTCATGGCTTCTAAAATTTACTCATTCGATGTAGCACTGGGAAACAACCATGCTATTAAAGCATGTGATTCACTCATAAACATAAGCAAGTAGACAGTTTGTTATCCTTTTAAGATAATATGTAATAAAAGAAAAATCACAAATTTTGACCCATACAATGTATTGTTGGCCATTGCTGCAAATATACTCGTGACTGGTTTTGTGGTCCAGGGTTTCTCTCTCTCTCACTCACACACACACACACACACACACACACACACACACACACACACACACACACACACACACACACACGACACACACACACACACACACACACACACACACACACACACACACACACACACACACACACACACATGTATATATATGTGTGGAAATACACTTTCAGAAAAACTTTCCAAACAGGGGTGGTTCCCTTTCAAAATGTACTAATATGTAATATTTAAAATACTAATATGAGGCAAATAGTGTGCAGAGATGTACCTTTAATACCTTAGGATTCAACGCATTGATAGCATTGTACCTTTTTAGAGTGCATGCGTTGGATATTAATATGCAAGAGTATGTGCAAATACATAGGTCAAGTATCGGCCATAACATGTGTACAGTGTTTAATTAGGCAATGACACTGAGTATATGCAATATTTGTTCAAGGAAGGCAACAGCTGTAATGCAAGTGGGAGTTCAAGTGTACCACTGGGACTCTGAGCAAGAAGTAAACAAGGGTGTGAAGCCCTGTCTGATTGTTTAATCATGTTAAAAGCTGAGCTGTAGTGGAACAGCCTTCTCGGGTTACCTTTTTATTGTAAGAGGACTATGTGAATGGTAGTGGAGATGGCATTCTCAATGCACCTGTTACAGCAGCAAGCAAACTGTGTGTTCACTAAGATATGAGCCATGGTAATAATGTTGAAGCATTTTATTCATTTACACAACACTGCTTTCTTTAAGAGCAGGATCTGTATTGGCTGTCTTTAAACATTTTGAGATAATGGCCCAGGCAAGGGATAATCGAAAGGGAGAAAGTTCCACAACACCTTGAAGTAAAAGTATTAATGTTTACATAGTGTTGCCTTTGCTCTATTTCTTAATATACTATCTATCCGTTTTTTGACAATGTAGTACTGATTCTTACAGGAAGAGGGAGACAAACTGTACCACTGATTTAATGTGACATCTGATGTAATCTGTCAAGACCAAGAATTAATCAAAACTTTAATTAGTTAATCACATTGTACTGTAGAGAGAAACTTAAATGCATAAAAATATCTTTGCCCACTGTAGAACATCCTGTAAATGTCTGAATACCTCCCAGAAATAAACAAATCACTTACAAATCATCCGCTCTAAAGCCTAACCGAATTTTCTGTTGTTGTTGCTTAGTATTTGACATGGCTTTTCACAATTTAATTTCTTTTTATTTGCAAGGGAAAGACATAAAAGCATGGGAGAGCATTGAATATAAGGCAGACATTATTATGAGGTGACTAATATCCACACGCTGCTTGCGGCGTGGCCTCCTGCTTCCTGCAAGCTATTATCAAACTGTACTGTCTATTGTAGTATTTGTACACCCCAGCCTGTCTATTGTGATTATATTTTGTTGTCTACCGCCTCCATCTCTCCACACAAAAAGAGTATGCATGTTTAATGAACTCCCAGTGTTACAGATTTAATGCTTACTGATCTGAGTTCTTTACTTGGTGGGGTCTTTGTTTGATACTATATAATTGTGCTGTTTGATACCAATACCTGTTAAGTATTATACACAATATTCTGTCAGTTTTTTTATGGGAATGTGCCTTCTGAAAGATTATTGTATAAAACTGAGATTATGATGGGCCACCCTTCCCAGGTCTAGCTGCCAGATGAAGAAAACTGAATTGCCGCAAGGAACTCTGCACTATTATCTGCTAAGATTCAACACAAAGACTCAGACTGTGACAGGGACTAACATTCTTCTTTTTGCCAACTGCCAAAGCAGCTCCAGGCTCAGAGAGAAGGAGCACGAAACACTGTAAAAATTAAAATGTACTTGAGACACCATTTGGGGATCCCTTAGATTTTTTCACACTGCCTGAACCCTCTGGAAAACATCTATTTAAGACACTTAAAATGTATATTGAAAAATCTTGAGTACACAGTATTGTAGGCACCTTTTAAAGAGTTTTTTAGCGCTTTTAACAATACAGATTGTGTTCTGCCATAGTTGCACTCTGAGGAACCACAGTGGTTTGTCAATTATCTTTTCATTTTTAGATTTTGACACCCTGTAGCTATTTTTTTATACCTTAATTATAAAATGTTTATTTAAATGTGTTTATTTAAATTTATTTTTAAGTGTTTATTTAATTTTTTAAATGTTGTTTTTATTTTTTAAATGTTTGTTTAAATTTATTTTTAAATGTATTTTAAAGTTATTTTATTATTTAAATGAATTTATTTTAAATGTTTGTTTTTTAATGTATGTTTATTTGTAAAAAGATTATTTAGATTTAATGTTTATCATTAAAATTTCCTTTTAAATGTATTCATTAACATTTATTTTTAACATATTTACAATTTTTACTTAATTTATTTTTAAATGCATTTATTTAAATATTTTTAGAAGTATTTATTTAAATGTTTTCTAATGTATTTATTTACATTTATATATTCTAAATGCAGTCATTTAAAATTATTTCTTTAAATTTATTTACATTTTTATAAATGTTATATTTACATTTTTATATTTGGCCTTTTTATGTTATGAAACTTCTATCTAACATTTTGAGTTTCAGTGTTTTAAATGTAAAATAATTTAATATTTAATTGTACTGAATTTTATGAATTGTTTTTATTATAATTCAGTAAAATGAGAGACTGCACTGTATTGGTAGGTGCTTCTGTTATTTTGTCCACCTCCTGTAGGCAATATGTTAAAAATCTCCCACCTTCTATCTGAAGCAAGTGGAGATTCTGAGGAGGAGTGTGTGTGTGTGTGTGTGTGTGAGAGAGAGAGAGAGAGAGAGAGAGAGCGTGTGTGAGTGAGTGCGATACAGAGAGAGGGAGAGAGAGGACTACCGTTGAGATTGGACTCTATCACGTCTTCATTATTAGTCTAAAATGCTTTAGTACCTTATTAGCGCAGGCTGTCATTCATCTGTCCTGTCAGTCAAAGATCAGTCTCGCGGGATACGTTAAGTTCAGGTAGGTGAGTCGAATCGCGCGCCGACGTATGAAATCAATTCATTCATGTGCCTTTGGTATATTGTGTCTTTTATTTTTATTTTTATAGAGCACAGCATAAGCAACCCGTACAAGCGTTACACAGCTTTCAGTTAGACTTTGACTGCTGAGTATTTGCAGCATTTTCTGTTTTGTGTGGAAATCGTTAGCGGCAGTGACCATAACTGTCATTATGGCATTTGCTGTAACAACAAATAGTAACGAAAACGAGAAATGTTGAACACGATTCTAAATAAAAGCTGGCTTTACGCACATATAGCCGAAAGAAGGCACGTGAATCGCCGCACCACCAGTGCTATGGAGAGTCGCTTCTTTATGAATGAAACGGGCTGCGTATGATATGGTGATGCTGAACTCATAGTTTACTCCTGTGTGTCCAACAACCGGCCCCATGATGAGATAACATGTATAAGATACACTGGTGCAAACTGACTGCAGTCTTAGAGACTGTGGGGATTTCCATTTACACGCGCTAGGGCTTTTACATAGCATACATTTTCGCTGTTTGATAAATTTACGAGTGTGTGCGACAAACAGTGAACCAGCAGGATCAGTCATCCATTTAATTGGAAATATATGTATATTCATGTCACTTTGCATCACTAAAAAGGCCTTTTTGGATGACTAAATGGCTGAACGTATAGCTATAGTGGGCTAAAGACGAGTCTAATTTGGTTGTGCAACGTGAACATTGAGAAAGAGGATCCGCGCGCTGACGTCGTCTTGGGTGCATTAGTATAATAATATAATAATATATCCTCGTATATAGAGCCAATGCATGACCCTCATGGTAGTCTTGTGGCGGAAGATGATGCAGGCTGCGCTCATAATGGAATATAATGCAGCAATTTATATGGAGACTAATTCACAGACGTGCATCAGTTTTTAGTATTGCACCAGAGGCAATAATAGACCGCTGGAACGAGCTGAATGAGAAAAGGGCGAAGCACTTTTCCAGTAGCCTATGCTTTTATTAGTAACAGAAGTAGTAATAGTAGTAATGTTTAAAGCCTTTTAGACATCCCACCTCATTTGGCCTAAAGGGATTTAAAGGTGCTCTCAGTTATTATTTGCTAATGAAAAAGTTCTGCAGATAAATAAGCTGTACATTTGAGAAATGTTATAAAGGTTATGTACAATAACGTGAGATGACAACTTAAGCCATATCTGATTTCTAGAAAAAAAAAGTTTTAAATGGAGGGGCGAGTCACCCCTTGGATGCGGCCATATTGACATCACATGACCTATCCTATCATGCAATAAAGTGCAACAGTTGGGTTATGGTTGTAAAGTTGATTAATTTCTCCATAGGGAAACTGATTTTAACAATATCTTAAAGACAGACTTGCTGTGATCTCAAAGGTTGTTAACTGATGGTATATTATTTTGTTAAAGTAATTTTTTCCTTGTCAGAGAATGGATGTGTGTAGTATGATAAACACAAATAAAGAAAAGGAACAAAAGACTTGGTGCAAAGCATCAGCGATTCACAAACTTAATGCATCCTTGCCAGTAGATGTCACTATGAAGCCCAAAACTATTGGGACAAATAAGAGATAAACAAAAACTTAGGATGTATCCCAGGGGTCCTCAACTCTGGACCTTGAGATCCACTTTCCTGCAGAGATTAGCTCCAACCTGGATTAGACATACCTACCTGCAACTTGTTGCAAAGCCACTAGAACCTTTAGCCAAAAAAGCATAACGGCTAATTCTAATGCTTCCGCTTTGGCTGTAGGCTACATGGGAAAGGAGACCAGAGACCGTGTGTTTTTTTTTTGTTTTTTTTTATTGATGTCAGTAGAGGACAGGCTTCACTACGCTGAATAAACAGCATTTTAGAGGAAACAGCTTATCATTTAATGATTTGACAACCTATGTTTTACACTAAACAACACTTTTGGATTGAACTTTTTTTTAGAGTTTACACCAAAACATTGCAGTTTTATAAGAGAAGTCACTGACTTTTTGTGACAGGTGGGATTTAGTTTACGGCACTTATCATTCATTCCAATGTAAACGGCATTGTGTCGCACATCTCTGACTGAAATTCAATGACGTCAAGGCTGTAATGTGATTGGTTATTAAGGCACATGTGATCCAAGTTAGCCGTTATGCTTTCTCCAATAGTAAGTAATACAGACCTTCTAATCTCCCAATAGTAAGACAATCTAGTCTGTTTGTAGTAATCCTGAAGACCTTGATTAGATTGTTCAGGTGTGTTTGATTGGGTTTGGAGCTAAACACCGCTTGCACAGTGGTTGGGTTTTCTTTAGCACAGGGGTTCTCAACTCTTGCCCTTGACGTCCACTTCCAGAGTTTAGCTCCAACCTTGATCAAACATAATGCCTGTAATTTTCTAGTAATCCTGAAGACCTTCATTAGCTTGTTCAGGTGTGTTTGATTAGAGTTGGAGCAAGAAAAATGGACATCAAGGTCTAGAGTTGAGAACCCCTACTTTAGCATCTAGCTAGTGTACATTGGTTCCACCTTTGAGTTGCATTGTGGGATTAAATGAGTGCACTTTTATAATGTCGACTAATGGATGTCCCCTCAAATAGCACTATAGGGTACACCTTTAAGTGTGTATTGCTGTATTGAGGGGGTCAGGTGTTATCCTGGTGGGTTTACTTTATATTAGGCCTATTCTTCTCTCTTTGAAATCTATAGTGACAGATTGGTCTCCGCTGCTCCTAAAAACTCTGAGCTCAGGCCGAGACAGCCCTGCAAGAGCTTATAGTGAGCAGGGCACTAAGAGCACAGCCTGGGCCTGGATTGCAGTTTGACAAGATGTTTTCTTCTTTTAGTCCAGTACCATGAGGCTTTGCTTCGGTGTGCACTCCTTGACAGATGCAGAATGTATAACCAAGAAAACTAACATTACTTAGTTGCCACAACCTCCTGTGTGATTTAAACAAGGAAATGAATGGTTGTTTTCAGAGCAAACCGTAATATAGACTAGAAATTAGGGGAGAAAAAATACATCAATATGGATTGATGCATCAATCAAATTACTAAAAATATGATGTAACAATGCAGTGCTTAAAAAAAACCAATATATATTTTTAAGATGTACCAATTTGACACTCTCATGTTAGCCACATCTCCACACAAATGCATTTTACTGAGCTGTCATCAAATATTTGATAAGTTTTCACAACTTTATTTTTTAAATGTGTTTTTTTTATATTTTATTTTCTATATAAATGCATTTTGTTTTCAACAACTGGAGTGGATTTGCACATTTTAGTTTCTTGACTGTTGTCATTGCTTTTCTCGTTGCACAAGCCAATAATGAGCTGTCATCAGATGATTAATGATATCATTATGTTTTTATATTAATTTAAAGTATATTTTTTGTGTGAATGTCCCAGTTGGGATAAAGATTTAATTAAATATTCATGTTATATTGTAGTTATGTTTGTGAGTTATGTAACTGGTTGTGTAAAAAGTCACATAATATTGATTATATCAATCGCAGACGCAAATGTATCACAGCATGTTTTGAGGTATCGGCAAATATCACTTGCTAAAAGAATCCATGTCAGATCATATCATCTGATTTACACCCCATGTTATAAATCTGTCTAAATCTGTTTTAACTAATTAGTTGTTTTTTTTCTTTAAATGTATTAAAAGTTTACCTGGAAGACAGATGTAGCTCAAAGGGGAGAGATCAAGCCATGTGACTGTTTCACACTCATAAAGACTGCAATTATCCTTGAAATTTATGAAATGCTCGTGATGAATTTAATAAGCATGCTGATTTGAAATTAACTGATTAAGTATATAAACTCATAGACACTTACCACCCACTTAACCTCACCAGTTAAGCCGTAAAAATGCCTGCCTAGAGAGCTGCAATGTTAATAACAATGAATTCGAGGTGTAGCAGGTAATGGAGAAAAGGAACTAAGCAACCGGACTAGCCACATGCATGTTCAAGTTCTCGGGCAGCAAACCTAAAGTCATTCGCAAACGATAGTAAATCAATCAAGTTTATTTGTGGAGGACAATCCATGCATTTGATTTAGCTCCTTACACCCTAAGGCATTGTAATGCTGAGCATATGTTTAAAGGTAAATCTCAGTATTAAGGTTTTAAGATGCAAGTTGTCTGCCGGTGCGTAGGCCAGTATAACGGATCAAGCACAAAGCCTCTCAAAAACACTTTCTATCACCTCAGGATAAACTGCAGTTTACAGTGGTCTTTATCTAGTTCAAAGATCTCTCATGATCTCTTAGCTATTATATCAGACCTTCATGCACTCTGTCCCTCAGCTGCGGCCTCGTATCACAGGAGCTTTGCTTTGTGGCGTGGATGCATGCTGGGAGTTTTAAATCCTTTGAATTGGGTCACTGGAAACACATCCAGTAGGCAGACGAGGTAAAGCGCAATGATTAGCCTCTAAGCCCAGTCCACAGAGGAGCAATCTGTTTGACGGACTGATCGACAAGAGCAAGAGAGATGTTGCAATGCTGGCAGGGACACAGTAAAACTGCAGAACACTTATGGTAAGGTAAAATGCAACAGAGCCAGTCAGCTGAAGCTGTCATGTATAGTCATTTGTTCATGAGGTTGAAGAGATACATTATGGTGTCAGGTATATTGTTAACATGTATTTGACTTTATTGATAGTTGCTTGTTGTTACTTTTAAATGATTTTAATGATTACTTTCTTTCTGTCTTGTGCAGAACTGTTTTATGCATATTAAAATCCTTTATTATTATCATAGGAATGTATTTAAAGGCATTGTTCACCCAAAAACAGAAAATTCTGTGATTATTTACTCGCCCATTTCGTTCCTGTATGACTTTCTTTCTTCTGTGTAATACAAAAAAATATATTTTAAACGTTTTTTTTTGTCCATACAATGAATGACGGTTCCAGTGTTATTTTAAACTTTATTGACTTGACTGTTGAATTGTATAAACAAAAACAGTTGACAGACGACAGAATTTCATTTTTTTTTAGGTGCACTATTCCTTTGAAATCTAGCATGTCAAGTGTTTATTAAATATGCTCTATAAGGCTAATTATGCTGTCAGTACATGCATAAATTATGATTTTTGACATATTTGGAAATGTCTTAATTAATTAATAGAATCTGACTAGGCCCAACTGACTACTGTGAAGGCACACGTGTTAGATTTAGTCTGGCCAGTATTTATTTACAGCTCTGTTTTAGATCTAGACATCATTTTCTCATGCCCCTGCACAGCTGAATGAGTGAGTCTGGGCTAATCCAGCAACATTTGGCGCAGAGAGATGGCAGATGGTATATGGGGTATTTATAGGCTGTAGCCCTGCTCCCCTTATGCTGCTCAAAATCTTTGCTATACTGTAAATACTGTATGACACACAAGCACACATCTGTGGCATAAAAAGCAATTTCTTGACAATAATAACTTTGTAGCATGCTGGGCATTTTGCATTTAAAGGAAAGAGTTAAAAAATAGATCTCTTAAAAATTGAAATGTTGTCAGTATTTATTCATCCTCATGTCATTCCAAACCTGTATGACTTTCTTTTTTTCTCTAGAACACAAAGGAAGATATTTTGAAAGAAAGAGAAAGTAATACAGGTTTGTATGGAAGCCTTTTTTCACCACAGAATGAAAGAATAAAAAAGGTCATTGTGACTTTATATCTGGCTTTTTAAAAAATCAGTTTCTACATCTTGCAATACTGTGTTTTCCCCCAACACAGAATAAAAAAAACAATATATATATATATATATATACTCATCTGTTTTTCCCTTTGTTGTTTGACTTGGTTATTGTTTAGAAATCAATTTTGATCACAGTTACAAAAACCCTATCTGCTTAGCTTTTATTTGCACCACAAGAAATAGATAATGACATAATACTAAGTCATGCACTTAATGGCACCAAGGCTATTTTTCCATTTCCGTACCCCTCCCTCTTCCTTTTCATCCCACTCTCCCTTTCTCTTTCAGTCTGTACATGCAGTAACCAACACTTATACCCAAGTTTGATTTCCCAGAACACTGACATTGGTCTCAGACTCAGTGTGCACTCAGCCTGTGAACACTAATGCACACATGCAGATGCCTCTCTATCTCCTGTCAGTGTCTTTAGCATGCAGTAAAGCAAGGCATATCTGATTCCCACAGAATAAGAGTAATTTCTGAACCGAAAATCCTTTTTTCTTCAATAGAATATTGGTATCCATGGGGATATGACAATGGAACTGCCATTTATGGCAGAGTGAAAGCCTGGTTTGACTGATAAAGAGAAAGCAGCTCTTTAGAGAGTATATTATGCTGCAAAGCTTCTCACTCAGATTAGAGCAGACTCAGGCTAATGGACTCGGCCTGATGGGCGTCCTGTGGAATCCAATGCAGTTATTCACTTTAAAGGGCTGTTCACACGCTTCAAAAACAGCTAGATGCATCTATCTGTCGTTCTATTGCTGTCTGTCTGTCTGCAACAAAATTTTTACTCAGAAATTGCTAGTAAATTTCATGAAGAATCTGCAAGTAGAACAATTAATTAAAAATGTATTTTTTAAAGTAGAAAAACTGAAATCTATCTATCTACAGTATAAATAGCTTTTAGTTTTCTCATTCACTTTGGCTCGCTTTCTGAAACACTCTCTAAACTGTAAGTGCAATTGTCATTTGTTTTATGGTACGTCACAATTCTACTGCATGTCTGCTAATTGTAGTAACTCATCCAAAATATTTAATTAGTGCTTAAAAAATTAGTTATTGTGTCACACTGATATTTTTAGATACAGAATTCAATAAATGGTTTACAGGAAAAAGTCAGTGGTTGGTTGGAAAGATTATAATTCCTATTAAAAACAGTTTGTTTTAATTCTATACTTCTTTACATTTTTCTTCTTTACAAACTGCAATTCTGAATCCTGCTTGCTATACTTCAGTTACAATTGAATTCAAATTCACCAATTCACACCCTGGTTCACAACTTCTTCTTATATTATGTAACATTTAGAAGTGAAAGTATGTGATTTTAAATCTGATAATAATAATAATTTGTAAAAAAAAAACTTGACCGCTTGCCCAGACCAAATGTCTGTTTATTAAAATAGCTCCTAAATAACTCTTTAGCTATTAGTAAACATTATTCAGCGAGGCCTATGTGATATCAGCAGAAAAGGAAAGTTGTTCAAAACAACAGCAAATTATTACATATTGATTCAAGACTATGAATAACTTTTAATTTGTTTGGAATAACATGCACCAATGATTCGCTCACAATAAGTCCAGAAAGCAAATAGGGTCATTTGTCTATATACTGTTGTTTCCGACTTCTGTATGCATGGCCCTGGAGTGTGTGGTTTGCAAACAGAACCTCCAGCATACTGAGCCTGCACTTCCATTTACTGTGATTGTTTAAGAGTATGTGGCACAGCGCCCGTGTGCTATTCAGCAAACATTACCTTTCGAATCCTAATGTCTGAGTGATATATTCCACATTCACTTCGGTAAAAGCAAGGTCATTCCCAAATCTGGCAGCATCAGCACATTGCTGTGAGAGAGTTTGGGAGAACCTTGAATGAGGGACATGCATTATAATCTCTCCTCGTGCCAAACTTGATCTATAATAGAGTTTGGCTGGAGTAGCGAGACGCTGTAACAGCATTAATAAGCTCAGTGGCTCTCCGGCCCTTTCGCGAGGGACTTATAGAATAGATAACACAGCACTCCAAGGGAGATTGACATCAATCACAGCGCAGAAACAAGTGTGACACCTTAAGAGAGGCGAGGGGGGCACCAGCCTGTCAGAGGCCTGAAATCCGCAGACACTAGCATTGATCAAAGGCTCAGTGTCCTCTGCTCATTGATTTGACAGCACGCAGAGTGTGAGAGAGAGGGGGAGAGGCACCAGGGCTTCTCTCAGATGAGAGCTTGAATGCTGCTGGGATTGCTGCACCCTGCCAAGCATGTCGCTGCACTTTAAGCCCTGAGTGTAAGTAGCCTGGTGTCATAATGCTGGATGAAAATATGAAGCAAGCCAGCTTTGAGAGACGTTGTTAGTTTCACATAGTTTTTTTATTTATTTTCAGAACCTTGATGTCATTTTTCTGACACAAAACTTTTTTGACAAAAAAAAAGTAATCACTTGTACAGGCTGTCCAACTTTCAAAACACTGTATTTTGCATTAATATCTTTTACGAAACCTTGCACTTGCAGAATGTTCAAATAACTCATGAATTACCATATGAATATTCATTTAGATCACCCATACACAAGATATAGATTCACTGTGTAGTTGTCTGTACAATCATTAAAACTGTAGTACAAATTATGCAATGCATGTTTCATTATGGTACACTCAGACAATGAAGGTTCCAAAAGGGTTTGTGCAATGGAAAGTTTCCATAGATGTTAAAGGAATAGTTCGCCCAAAAATGAAAATTTGATGAAAATTTATATACACTTTAGGCCATCCAAGATGTAAATGAGTTTGTTTCTTCATATACATCACTTGCTCACCATTGGATCCTCTGCAGTGAATGGGTGCCGTCAGAATGAGAGTTCAAACAGCTGATAAAAGCATCGCAATAATCCACAAGTAATACACATGATTCCAGTCCAACAATTAACATCTTGTGAAGTAAAAAGTTGTGTTTGTAGTAAAATATGAGTCCTCTATCCATAATATTGCTTTCTGCAACGACAAAGTCATTTTGTCTGACTCAGGAGAGAAATATGCACACATCAAGTACTATTTAGTGAAAGTAATCCAGAATAGTTTTAAATAAATATGTTGGGGGATTTTGATGTGAGAGGACAACAGGGGATGGACTTTTTCACTGGGTGAAGCATTGTTGTGGATTATGGACTCGTATTTTGACCAGAAGCAACTGTTTAAAGTTAAAATGTCTTAATTATGGATTTGTTTCTTACAAACACTCAGCCATGAGTCATGTGGATTACTTGGGGATCATTGTTTTTATCAGATGTTTGGACTCTCACTTGGACGGCACCCATTCACTGCAGAGGATTTTCACATTTTTGGGTGAAATATTAGATGCCAATTAAAGAGCCTTTATTTTTTATAAGTGTGCACATACATCACTTTAAAAAGACTAGTATAGAGAATGCCACAGACACAGTAAATCATTGAACAAATGACAAAATTAACAGTACTAATGAAATAAACAATCACAACAGCTTTGAATCAAGCTGTTTTATAATCAGCTCAAGGTTTCTGAGACAAATAATGTCTGTCATGTCTGCCATCATATAAATAGTATATGTGATGCAAGTTCAGCAGAGACTTTGATTGAACTGTGGTAGTTTCATTGGAGGTGTCTTTCAGTATCCCTCGTCTGCTGGTGTGAAATTGAGGTATTGATTACTGAGGTTGAAATCGGTGTAAAGCCTGGAAATTGTGTTCTTGCTTGCTTCTGCATAATCTATACACAATTCGATGTGTGTTCTATGTTCGTGGTTCTCTGACACTGATGGATATGGTCTGTGTCTTGGCTAAATTATTCATGAGGACATTAAATTGCACATATAAAAGCTTATTTAAAAAAATCTAAACCCTCTTTTACTCTCAGACTGATGCATAGTGCTTCAATCTGAATGCTAGTGTGCTCAGGAGCAGAAAACAGTTTAGAATTATTGTTTTGGCTCTGAGGCAATAAATAATGCACTGCTATAAACTGCAGTGAAAGCAAGAGAGTGTCTGAGGGCAAAGACAGATACATTATGATGAGTTGCATTGTGATTTCATAATAGCATGATGGATGACAAGGCTCATGTCTCTTTCTTCACAACATCTCTAAATGTGTTTGTGGATCATACCTGTAATTTTGAATTAGATAAGTGTCCAGTAAATAAATTATGATCATGTTAAATGTTTTAAAGCATAATGGATTTAAATAGGATGTGTGATGAAGTGTTTCCGGGCATTAGCGCACATTTTTCTGTATACACTGAACACACTGTGTGACATGACACAATCACAGCCAGTCAGAATAAATGTGATGTTTAATGTACAATTCTTTTTTTTTTTGAGGAGTGAGGTTTCATAGTGGGCATGGCTACTCGTTGTGAGAAATAGAACCAAGCATTCAACAGCATGTTTGGTGATTGATGAAATTTATTTTGCTTGTCAATCATTCCTGTCCTGTGTGTCATGCTTAACAATGTACTTTATATTTTACAATGTGATTTTAGGGGTCACGAGTGGATGCTAGAGGATTTGCGGGAAGTATTTTTGGAAAAAACATTCATGATTTTTTTTAGGTTTTTTAAAATTAACCTATTCACTTAAAATATTATTAGCTATGATTATTATTGATTTTTAACACATTTACCTTGGTCATAAATGCTGAGATTAATTACAGTTACAGTATTTTATTCTGTTGAGAGCCTTGGTGATTTAAAAATAAGAAATAATAAAACAAATATTTGTGTAGTTTTGTGGAAAAAAGAAAAACCTTGTCTCCTTTACTAGCTAAAGGGCAAAACTGTTGTGAATATTTTAAATACATATTTTAAATATCTATTTATTTTCAATAAATAAGCAAAAAGTTTTGGGGGAAAGAAGTAAAAAAGACAACCAAAAAAGCAAGTGCAAGATAAAAAATAGTTTTACGGAGGATTTTTTTGAAAATAAATACAGAATATTTTGAATAATTAAAAAAAAAAAAAAAATAATAATTTTAGTTTGACAATATAATACAGTACAATTGTTTTGTCAAATAGGTTAAATTTATATTATATATTTTGTATTAATATGAATCAAATTAATTCATTTTAAAATAAATGGGTGCATTAAAATATATAGTCTTTAGGAAGAGGGTCCATATACACTGTAAAAATATATTTTGGAGTGACGATTGGAGTGTATTTCACATTTCAGTTTTTCTTCTTCAAAAATTCAAATTCTATTCAATTAACTTGTTAATTGCTATTAATTTAAGTGTTTGTGAAATTTATTAAAAATTTCTGAGTAAAAACTGATTCTACACCATAATTATTTGAGGGGTATTTTTGATGGTACTTGGAATCAAAATGTTCGAAAGCCCCTGTTATAGGCTATAGTACAATACACAATCATATAACAAATGTTCTTTTCCCTCTATTAGGTCTTGAAAGCGAGTGGCGCAGCTGAAGGCCCAAGATGCCCGAGCAGAGCAACGACTACCGTGTGGTGGTGTTTGGAGCAGGGGGTGTGGGGAAGAGCTCCCTGGTGCTCCGTTTTGTGAAAGGCACTTTCCGGGACACCTACATCCCGACGGTGGAGGACACGTACCGGCAGGTGATCAGCTGTGACAAGAGCGTCTGCACCCTGCAGATCACAGACACAACCGGCAGCCACCAGTTTCCTGCCATGCAGCGTCTGTCCATCTCCAAGGGTCACGCATTCATCCTGGTCTACTCCATCACTAGCAAGCAATCCCTGGAAGAATTAAAGCCCATATACCAGCAGATTCTCGCTATCAAAGGCAACGTAGAGAACATCCCCATCATGCTCGTGGGAAACAAGAGCGATGAGACTCAACGGGAAGTGAAGACCGAAGATGGAGAGGCCCAGTCCAAGATCTGGAAGTGTGCTTTCATGGAGACCTCGGCTAAGACTAACCACAATGTCACTGAGCTTTTCCAGGAGCTTCTCAACTTGGAGAAGAAGAGGAACATGAGTTTGAACATCGATGGCAAGCATTCTGGGAAGCAAAGCAGGGCTGACAAGCTGAAGGGGAAATGCAGCATCATGTAGAGCGCTTGTTAGAGCCACAACCGGGACATGGTGAGATAAAGCGGAGAGATAGAGTGATAAAATAACAAAGGAAAGGAACTGAGGAGGGAAAAATGAATGGAGATGGTGTTATTTGACATTTCATGCTTATTTCCGATAACAAGGACTTTACTCTGACATCTCAAATGTCATCTTTCACCATCAGCCTTTGGCCTTAACAAGCACTGGCCTGTTCATATTGCCTTGTCTGTTTCTATTACAGAGCATCGCCACCATCTCTCACATCTGAGAAAAATTCAGACAGCAATCGCTTGCTAAACAGCCCTTTTTGAGTTCATGATGCAGATATTTTTATTAAATGGTTGCTCCTGCATAGCTAAAGCAGAGTTAGGCTTTATATCAGCCATGATATCCAAACATAAGACTTTGCACAATGACAACTAAACTTTTGTTTTGTATATTTATTCAAATGTTGAGCAAGTAGCGTCAGTATGAGATTATATAACAATATAGTCAAACCACCCTTTAATGCTTTATTACAGGTTGTGTAGAATCCACTTTTATTTGTTGTCCTCATAACATTTTGATGATTACTTTTGCATGTCCTTATATCTTAAAAAATACCAACCAATATTTAGGACAATGATTTTGTTAAACATATTTGCAAAATAACAGAGAAACATATAATGCTTTGTAAAATGATTACCTACAGTGACATCAAGGCAGATCTGAAAGCATTTAGGCACTTCATATTTCATGCAGATGCACACATGCTTATGCAAAGCAGCAAGCACTCATCATCATCATCATCTGTGGTATTCAGCTGCTCAAAATTGACACTTCTGGCCTCCCTAGTAATTTAGAGTGAGCCAGAATCTCCATCTTCTTTTTTTATGTTTCTCAATATGAACTGCTCATATTTTATAACTGTATAACTGAGACAATAACACATGTAGTCAATCAGGAAATGAATGCATTTGCAGGAGGTGCATTTTGGCAGCAAAACTAAATTGAGGAAACAAGTCTTCTACCCTATTTATAGAGACTAATGTGAACATCGAAGAGTATGGCCACCTGAAGTTATAAGAGTTTTAGGATAAAAAAACAAACATTTCAAACGTTTTGCAAAATTAGCCATTTTTATGTACATGGCAGTATCAGACATTACAGGAGTTTTTGGGTTGAAACAATTCAGTTTTTGTGTTCTCAGTGACCCTTATAGGAACGCCACCAACCTTTTCAGTTTCGGTAAGAGAATGCAATCACACTGCAAATCAGCCTTTGACAAACGAAATCTCTTGCTTCAAAGGGCCTTGATTGTATAGCATTATATTTTTATTTAACCAGCTGATTGCCTTTGTACACTGATGTGAGAAAGAGCTCCTTTAATATGTTTTCAGGTTGTGCATTACAGATCTGACAACATTATTTATCCACGTTGTGCTGGTTTGCTAGTTTTTGAACAGAGTACACCAGAAATGAGTAGAAAAAGAAAGCTTTACACAGCAACATTTTCAGAAAACTATAATACAAATAAGACCAAATTCATATGGTTTATTTTGTTAGACTTGTAAATTAAGCAATTTTGGTCACATATTATAATCCTGTGGTAAAAAGTACACTCACACGATAACATTTCACACGAGTAAAACCATACATTTTATTTTGGTGCAGGTAGAAAAATAGCATTATAAATAAGTAGAAGAGTATTATATCCCACCCCCTGCACATTAACTATAATATATACTAATGGTATACTGTGACAAGCATTGCAATAGAACAAAAAACAATATCATCAGTCATAGTTTCCGGTTTGCTGTCAGTTAATATTATGACTCAGCCTGTTGCCTCTGATTGATGTATATGATTCATATTTTAATATTAGTTCCCTGGATGCCCCACCAACACATTCATCCCCTTAAAATGGTGCTATAATTTACCACCTCCCTACTGGTGACAGCAGTTCTCCTCTGCATAGTTTATGCAGTCATATCATGATGAAAATCCCCTCTTTTATCACTCTGCAGAGTTTTGCTGATTTATGGCTTTGCAATTTGCTAAATTCAGAACAACGCCTCATCCATCTATCGTGACTTATTCGAATCCGTTATACCTGAATCTATGTGTCCAATCTCTATAAAGCCCACTCAGCTGGCGTATGAGTCACACTGCTGATACCATCAGAGCCGCAAGCTGCACGAGAGGAAACCTGCAGAGCGTCTTGCATTTTACATGCATGGGAAGTCTGCGCTCTCTGTAGAGTGTCAGCTACCTGCGATCCTTTCGGTTGACTTGCCTCCGCAATGCCAATGCCCACCAGCCCATCATTTTTTTAACCCGTATCATGCACATTTTATTGTAAATATTTGTAAATTGTATGTAAAGAATATGACACTGTAAAGAAATCATCACTGACTCTTGTCGGATGAACCTACAGACATGGACACAATTCCTTTGAAAGCTCTTCATGTGTTTGGTTGGGATCCCAGGGGACTTTTATGTACATCTGGATTATCTTCATGCATTTTTCAGTTGGTATCTTAAATCTGGTTTACACAGTGAGCACTTTAAATGCCTAAGGGTAATAGAATGTACTGTGAAACGTATGTAAATGATGACCTCCATTTCATAATTGAAACTGCGCATGGTCCCACTTGATGTTTAGCCAGCATGAGGGCAAGCAACAAAACTGTGAAGTGACTTCTCAACTATTTATTTTCTTTTTTGTACAATATTTTACAAAAGTTATTTTTTCTTATTATTATAGCTATTAGCTACTACTGTGTATGATTTGTCCTTTAGCAATAGTCTTCCTAAGACATGGTATGCTGTGCTCACACATCCCAAATGAAGGGTAATATGTACTAATATATATGTATAGATATATATACCTGCAAATATTCTCTAATAAATCTGCAAATTGATTTTCATAATAAAAAAATGAAAGCAAAAACTCTTGTCTGTTTTCCCCTTCAAAACATCTGAATGTAGCCCCATGTGTTAAACCTGGTTTCCATGGCAACATAACGAGGAACGCTACACTTTCAGCTGACCCAGGTGTGGACACTCCAATACACAAATGATGGAATTTACAAAGCAGTAATGCATAAAAGCACATTCAGTAAAACATCAACTGTGCTGCACGCAGGGTTTTATGGGACAAAGCAGACTGAATAGTCAATGTAAAGCTATCTGATATAGAGAACTACATTTCTAGTAAGTGCTGCAGAAGAGCCTGAAAACCATGCTATTAAGGCAAAGTATATATATATATATATATAAAAAAAAAAAATATATATATAATTAATTATATTTATATTCCAAATATCCAGTGCTTACAATTATATAAGATAAATACATTATGATTATATGAGAAATACAATGCATATAATAAATAATAATAATAACACACTCACAATGGTTAAAATATTTTAATTATATTTTAGATTATTTTATATATATTTTAATTATATTTATTATTTATTTATATTCATTATATATTTATAATATTAATTATATTTATATTAATTCTAAATGTCCAGTGTTTACGAAGATATATAAAAGAAATACATAATGATGAGAAATACGATGCATATAATAAACATATAATATTTTTAATATATTCTATATATATATTTATACTACGGGGCCGTTGAATGCTTGAATCTGATTGGCTGACGAACGTTCTAAGGTGTGCAATTATTTTCAGGGAAACGCACAGCGAACGTAGTTCCAGGCACCGCATTACATGTCCATATCACTTCGCCAAATGCGTTATTTCAAAGGTCCTTACAGCCTAAAACAGCAAAAGAACCAAAACCCACAACGACACTGGCCAACCAAATAAATATAGTAAACAGAAGGATAAAAACGACAGATCATATCCATGTTTTTGCCACAAAATTACGTTTTATTATGTACGGAAAGCACATACTCTCTCTCCCTCACAGACAGTTTGCGCACACGTTAACATAAGTGCTAATGTTGTTAGCGCTACTCTGACGATTTTATCAGTAACATAGTTTAACAACTTAAAAACTACATGACTTCTCACAAGTGAGGTAACGCTGTTCGTGAAGAAAATTAACTTGATAAATTTCACTATTTAGAGACATTGCTGCCGAACACTATTGAGAGACGCACAGACTCACAGAGGTAACGTTAATCTCTCTCTCTCTCTCTCTCATAACTTAGTTATTAACTGTATTAACTGCATTAGTCTGCTATCAACGGCTCAAGCCTCCGTTACAGTTTAAAATGACGTTTTGGAATTAGCAACGGAGTCGTTGGATGAGATGCAGAAGAAAAAATCCTACTCACAATAGCGATTTAAGTAGAAAAACCGGATGAATGCCTTGAAATATATCATCTGATCAATGTCTTGAGGTGTGGCAACCGTAGTATAAGCGGAATAATTGACTTAGGTCCGTTGAATTATTAGAAAAATAATGCAGACCCGAGGTGTAACGCATCACCACCTCGGGTGTGCATTATTTTTCTAATAATTCAACGGCCCGTCGTCAATTATTCCTTACATATATAGGCTACCTTACTAACAATCAAATGGAGAATGTGAAAGGAAAAAAAATAAGAAACAAACATTTACAGTCTTGTACTGTATGGGTACAAACCCTTTTAACTCAGACATGTATACTCTGAATTGCCAATTTCTATCCTATTCTAAAGATTTGATTTATCTAATGCCTTTGTATCTCATTTAGGCAAGAAGTGAGCTGAAACAAGAAGTGAGCTGAAACAAGAAGTGAGCTGAAACAAGAAGGGAGCTGAAACATGGCAGGTTGGATCAGGAGCTTCACTATAATGCTTTGAGAATCAAACCAGCAGCACAGAGCAAAACATGGCTGCTGGGGAACCTGCATGAATCAACTCTCCTGTGACTGTAATCCACTGCTTCATTCTCTTTTCTCTCTCTCTCTCTTTCTCTTTTTGCCCCCCGCCTCACAACAACTGCACCATCTCATTCCTTTCTCAGCAGTATTGCAGTTTCCAGATGGACCGCTGCTATCTGAGAGAGAGGAGAGCAGAGAGAATTGTGACTTCAAAGCATGAGAAAATGATACAGAAAATACACTGCCATCAGCGAAATTTCATGTTCCAGAAGACATAACGCTAATGCAGTAAAAGCATTTTCCATCCCCATTTACTATAAATGCATCACACTGTAAAAATACGGCAACTGTGCTGTGCCAAGTCAAATGTTAGCACAAATCATTTGGGACCTTTGCGAATCCAAAGGCACAATGAGTATCCTGGGGCTCCTAAGGGAGGCTGTGAAGTGAAGCAGAAAGAAGAGACAAATTGTCCGCATAGTCCTTGAATAAAACAGTAGGGCGTCTCAAAGCAAACAAATAAAGGTAAACATCTTTAACATTTACAAGCACAAAACTCATGGGTCAGTTTTTATGTATTTCATAATTAAAAAGGCCAAAATTCTTTTAAGTTTTAAATTTCAGATGGCTTAGAAAACAGGTACAAACTCAAAACTTTCTGCTCATCTGTTTGGACAGTGAATGGAAATCAAACTCCCACTGGATACTCTTTCAGTATACTGTGCTTAAAAAGGTATTATGTTAGATTAACAGTCCACTAGACTGTTAGCTGCCTCACTAAATAATAACTATGTCTTTTTAACTGCCACAGGGTACAGTCTACTCTTAAACTGTCTTGCATTTTCAAAGCTTTGAAAGGCCTATTTCAGATGAGAACTGGAGGGCTTTATGATTAAAGCTGGCTCACTCTGATCTGGTGCCAAGTGCCAAATTTGCCTGGAGGTGCAGATCCACCTACAGCATCTAACACATACCTAGGGCTTACTCAAAGAAGCAGAACACATCCCACTGAAGCCTGTATTTGCAGTTGTGTATGCAACAATAATACCAATAGAACAGCACAGTGGAACTACATTGAGAGAAGATTTTTTTTTTTTTTTAATTCAGTTTAATGTTATTATAAACATTTACAACTTTCTTCTGTGAAAAAAAGAAGATATTTTGAGAATGTTATAGAGAAATCTTGGAACGGAAGTCAATGGTAACCAGAACTGTGTGGTTACTAACATTATTCAAAAATATATTTTTTATATTCTGCAGAAGAAAGTCATACAGGTTTGGAAGGACATGAGGTTGAGTAAAATTTCCATTTTTGGGTAAACTCTTTAAGTATTTACAATGCCACCAAGTGGTATATAAATCAGGCCCTTTCTGACAGAGCATGCTGCACAACTTCTTGTCCAGGCCCTTGTCATTTCTAGGCTGGACTACTGCAATGCTCTTCTGGCTGGACTTCCATCAAGCACAATCAAACCTCTACAAATGATTCAGAATGCAGCAGCACGACTGGTCTTCAACGAGCCCATGTTACACCTCTCTTTATCTCCTTGCATGGCTACCGGTTGCAGCTCGCATCAAGTTCAAGACATTGATGCTTGCATACAGAACAACCACAAGCTCAGCACCCGCCTACTTCCACTCACTATTACGAATCTACATCCCCTCCAGAAGTCTGAGATCTGCTAGTGAGCGACGCCTCGTGGTACCATCACAGAGAGGCTCAAAATCACTCTCCAGAACATTCTCGTTCACCATTCCTGGCTGGTGGAATGATCTTCCCACCCCTGTCCGGAATGCTGGATCCCTGTCAATCTTCAAGCAACAACTGAAAACTCATCTCTTTCGGCACTACTTGACTTCATCCTAAACTTAAAAAAAAAACAACCTTTATCTTTCTCTTTATTTATTCCTTCCCTTGCTAGCTTATTTGAACAATGACTGAGACTTGGTATTACGAGCACTTCCTCTGTCTGTTTGCCTCTTTAAGATAAATCACTTTATGTATTCATCAATTGTAAGTCGCTTTGGATAAAAGCGTCTGCAAAATGACTAAATGTAAATGTAAATGTAATGTAAATCAGTGTTTTTATCTAAATATTAAATTTTATTTTTTAATGATCTATTTTTATGTTGTTACTAGCACTTAATTAAAAATTTCTAGTAAGTAATCCACTAATATAATCTTCAATAAACTTTACCAGTAACTACAATGATAGTTTACTAATTACTAGTAGGCCTACTTATTCCAACAACTGGGACAGATACTAGTATCCAATAAAAATTACTTGTAAAGCTGATAACCTTAAGATAACTAGAAATAAATAATATCTACAGAACAGTTACAAGCAGAACTGGAAATAGCCTACCTCTTCTTCATAATGACTATAAGGAGCCTAGTACTAGTGTCTAATTAATAAATACTGTCTTAGCTAGCAGCTATTCAAGAAGCTTAAAAAGGGGCTAACTGAGATGCTACAGTGCTGGAATCAAATGTTGTTGTCTCCTAGTATTGCTATGCTACGACTAGTAGTATCTAATCAATTGTCAGGCCTACTAGTGAAACTGAAAAAGGATTGGATTACTTACCATCCAATAATAAAAAAATACTAGTAAAAACAGATAGTTACAACATCTGTAACACAAATCAGTTAGTTCAAAGGAATAAATGTGAACAATAGCACTTGGAAAGAAAAGAAAGTAAGGAAAAAAGTAAAAAAAAAAGAGATATATAACTAGTCAAAATAAATCAAGGCATATCAAATGAAAGATTAAACGTTTAAACTGGAAATAACTGGAACTGGAAATAGTCTTTAAATTCTGCTGTCAGCAAGCAGAACATACAAAATTGTTTTCTGCTTTGAAATGCAAAATAAAAATTTTGTTAACAAAATAAGAATATTTTGTTTGGTAACACTTTATTTTGATAGTCCACTATAGACACTCTACTAACAGTAAGTAACTTTGCAACTACATGTCAACTAGCAGTCATTAGAGTATTAGTAGACTGTCTGCTTAATATCTGCTAACACTTTATTTTGATGGGTCCACAACATACAACATACTGACTATCAGAAACTTTGCAAGTGTCAACTTATTCTACTAACCCTAAACCTACCCTACTGCGAGTTAGTAGACCATGTAGTTGCAAATTAATGAGAATTAGTTGACATGTAGTTACAAAGTTACTTATAGTTAGTAGAATGTCTAAAGTGGACTATCGAATTGAGTGTAACCTTTTGTTTTTCTGTTTTCGCCCTTCTTCCATAGCACTGTGTTTGCAGATGTGTGGACGGTGTGAACAGACATTGTGCACTAGCGCCCTCTTGAGTCAGCAGGCGTTACTGCACACTGCGGTGCAACATGGGCTCGGGTTCGGTGCGCCCAAATGTGTTGCTTATGAGGACTGGGTCGATGAACCGCTGCGTAAAGTGTGCTTCTTAGACCGCTCGACAGCTCAAAACCCCCAAAATCCCATCGAGCAGCGAAACGGCTCGCCGACAGACGCAACCAAACCCGTTGGCACCCGATGATGGTGGAGAGGGCAGATCTGGCGAAACTGATTGGTTTTCGATTTTAACGAAGAGCCGACTCAGAACCGACTCAGCTTTTTCCCAGGAGAGAAAAGCAAGTTTGTGTGCGAGAACGCTGTCACCAGTGGTGGGGGGACTGACTGGGTGGACACTGGTGCACGGAGGGGGTGGTGTTTGTTTGGTAGGGGGGGTAACAATCTGCGCGAACCTGGCCCTTTAAATTACCTCCACAATCACTGTAGACGAGGTGAGTATACAACAAGCTCTTATTTTCTTCCTTCCTTCTGGTTTGTAACCGAGCATCTGTTTGCTTTGCCGAAACGCCTGTGTTTTTCAGTGCGTTTGCGTTAGACTCCACCGGTGTCACGAATCCGAAACCGCTTGAATTTTCCGAGCCTTGTCCGGTAGGGTGGGGAGTGGGCTTCTTATCAGTAACATTTAGTACTTCGTACATTTTATATGTCTGCTTTGGAAAAAAAAACAAAAAACGCGAAGCCAAGATTGGCATTTGGGTGTTTGCGTGAATCAAGCGTTGCTCTCTGGCTCAAACTAAAGCTTAACAGGCGAGAAGCAGCAGCAGCTTTCCTGTCAACACCTTTACGCCGTATATATTATCTTATTCTGTAGCTGATATTTAAAGCGCCGGGTCATTCTATACATCGTTTGATGGAGTCTTCAGAGCTATAGGCAGGGAGGCGTATAGAGCGTACCGTTTGTCAAAATGCCCGCATTGTCTTTCCATCAGTGTGAGCAAGGCCTACCAACAGCAACAGAGCTCTGGAGCAAAATGCTGTGCGTTATGGCAGATATGCAACTGACTGCACTTCTGCATCGTTTTGGGCTGATTTATTGTGACGATGTCATGATAAAATGTTGTTTGAATGCAGTAATACAGCTCTGGTTTTGAAAAAGCTCAAAAACTGCCAAGCAGCACCAATATCATCTTCACAGGCCTGCTTTTCCTTACATTCATGCTGGAGTTTACTTATATGCATAATTAATAGTGTTTGCTCTCTATAGGACTTTCCACCATAGATCTCGGTTCATAGTGGCTTTACAGAATATCCAGTGAACAACCCACTGGGAAAAAAAGGAACAGAAAACTCTATAAGATGTTTAGATGAACGGGGGAAACCTTGAGAAGAACCAGACTCGATTGGGGAGCCCATCCTCCTTTGGCAAGACTGTTACAATAAATGTGGATATGCCAAAAATCATTTAGTTACTTAGTATGGGTATTACTAGTAATGTTTAGTCACATTTAGATAATGTCAAGATAATGAAGAATTTATTGTCTTTGAAGTCGGTTCTTTAAATGACTTGGGAGATGAAGACTGTGGTCAGTGAAGCATATTAAATAAAAATAAAATGTTTCTTTCAAATTTCATTAAGCTAATTACATATTAGGGTATTTTAATAGTATATTACTTTGTTATATTTATTTTTATGTATATTATTTACACTTATTTTATTACTATATTTCATACTATTTTAGTGTATTATAGTATTAAATATAGATTTTAGTTCAGAATTTATCGTTTTTGTTAACAGAACACTACAACATAGAAATCTAGAAAGATTTGATCGTACCTGTTTGTTGCTTGTTGTAACCTAAAGAAAATCATCTTTTTACACTCAGCACTTCTCTTGTGGTCTGTTGTATTATAATGTGCATTTTGTTATGCATGCCAAGAAGTTTCATTTTTGTTGTCATAGTTCTCCTTTATAGGGAAACCTCTGAGTGGGTTTAAATAACCAGGTTCCTCCTGAACAGAAAGAGCAAGTATAGATTCAGCAAATGAAGTGTTTGATTTGCTCTGGTCGATGGGACATACTACATTTGGAGAGCTGATGGATCGCTCCTGTTTACCTATTATGAAAGTGACCTCATGGTGAGCCATTATTACGGTTTTGGCAACATTACCATACTGAGCCACAGAATTCACAGTGTGCTAGTACACAGTGCTCTGGGTCTGGTTAGATGTACTACAGAAGTCCAACCTGCCATGCCATGTCCTATTGAATTTTGGTGTACGTAATGCTGTGTACTGTACATCACATTGTCTAGTGCAGGTGCAAGCACCACCTCCCCCTCCCTCGAATATACAAAACATAACAATATAAAAGCATGTGTCCGTATTAGCTTTGTTTTTATTCAACTCATGCTTTGTGAAAGACTACTTGTATATGTAATTTAGTAGTGTGTGTGTAGATAGGTGGATATAGATATAGGTATGTAATTTAGCAGTTTTGTAGTATATTGATTGTATATATTGTTGAATTACCAATTATGAAGTATTTAAAATCAATTATCTCAAGCTAATCAGATGGCTTGAAGCGACCTATATTTTTCCCGTGTGAATGCTTCCAGGGACACGAATATAATTACATCTGGACCTGCTCCTGTGCACTAACTACAGAACCGGCTCACTCCACTCACTTATTCCATAGGAACACTAATTAAAAAATACAAAAGTACATACATTTTCTGTATTCAGCAACAGATGGTTGGCGAAATGCGGAAGGTGGCCACTTTGTTTTGCTTGACTAGGATCATACTCAGAGCTCCATTGAATGAGATGAGATTAATTATTCATAGATTTTGATTTTGCCGCCTCACATCTCTCTCTCATTCTACTCTGGTTTGCCTGGTTGGAAATGTTTGTTTTGACAACATGAATAATGGTTATAGCTGTAATGCACATTATTTCACCATCTCGTGTACAACTTTGAAAGTGTATGACAAAAGTGCTGCCAGTTATGATTAGACTATAAATATGTTGGGCTATTTTATTTTTAATGCAGTGTTGCATATTTATAGGACTGATTTATTGTGAAATGTTTAACTATTAATACAAAAGTTTTAAGCTAGTATATTTTTGATGTGATTTTTTTTAAATCATAATGCCACAGTGGTGTAATAAGTCAATGATATTCAAACATTAAATGGTATTAATAGTTGCAAAGAGCAAGAGTAAAGGTTTTCAGTGACCCAAGTGAAAACGGTGGAATTTACAGTATGTGTACTCTTGCTTGGTTAAAGCCTGTCTGAGCATATTTCCATGTCATGATTAGAGAGGGATAAAAACAAAACCTCACAGATGGTGGTGTAGCAGATTAATTCTGCATAGCTACTAAAAGTAGATTAAGATTGCAATAATGCTAATTCTGACCTAATCTGTATTATATGAATTATGTTAGTGGCCTTGCATCATTACACTGCCCCCTGGTGATCAAATTGATTGATTTTTTTTCCTTACATATCACTGCCTGATTCTTTGTGGCTTATGATATTTTTTTATGACTTTATGACATTGTTTTTATTATTATTATTTGCTATGGTTTTCACTTGTATGTGTATGTATATTTCTATATTATATCATTAAAGAGTGCTTTGATTGTGAATTTTTTTTGGTTGATTGTTGTCACTTTTAAATCGAAATATAGCTGTTATAGCAATGCCTAATTTTATTCACTGATAAAAAGTAATTTTATTATTCAGGAACCACTTAAATTGGATAAATAACACATTGCTTGAATGTTTACTTGTTCTGATAAATGATTTGTGCCTTGTGTTTGTGTGTTCTAGACAAGTGAAGTTGCCTGCGGGTCCCTGAGCCAGCTTTAGTCTCCAGCCTCTCCATCATCCAGGTAGGACAAAGTCCAAATACAAGTTATACTGATCTGAATATGAATGCAGATGTTTGTTATGTTTGTACTTAAGCTGGCAGGGAATTGTACATTCAGGCCTGCAGGTTATCTGATGCAGCCTGATCACTTTTGACCACATGAGGGTGTCAAAGTAACAATATTCCTCTGATTCATGCATATACTCTCTGCAGACTGCAATGAGTTGTATCCATAGCAACCACCCAGGTCCACAGTTCAGTTTTGTTAATAGAGACAGATGAGGCCTCCTTGTGGTTCATTGCTGAAAGATAGACAATTGATGTGAACTTGCTTGTAAATTGCGTATTGCTTGTAATTGACATGCTGTTTGCACATTTGATGAAAGATAGTGATTCGGATTCTATGTTTAATTTGTAGTGATGTCAAATGATTAATTACGATTAATTGCATCCAAAATAAAAGTTTTTGTTTACATAATATATGTGTGTGTGCTGTGTATATTTGTTTTGTATATATAAAGACACACTCATACAGTATATATTTTGAGAATATTTACATGTGTTTACATGTATATATTTATATAATTTATATTATATATATAAATATTTAGTATGCAAATATAACATTTTGTTCTTAAATGTATACATGCATGTGTGTGTATTTAAATACATATAAACAGCACACACACATATATTATGTAAATAAAAACTTATTTTGGATGCGATTAAATGTTTGACAGCACTATTAATTTGTCTAGAAATCAAACAACGAAAGCAGAACTAATATTTTTTATATATATATTTATTATCATTATTATTATTTTTTTTTGATTGTATTATGTTAATGATACTAGTTTTTATTTGTAGTATAAATGCATATGTATTATTTCTAGAATTCCTTAATAGCTATTGCTATATTGATTTATTTGTTCTAGAATAAGCCATAAAGCGAACCACTAAAGCAGGTGTGTGTGTAGACACACACACACACACACACACACACACACACACACACACACACACACACACTAACTGCTTTATATGAGTTTCAAATGGTCTTTTTGCTTTGGATTAACTTCTAGTTACAGCAGTCCTATATTGTATAAAGAAAAATGACCTAATAGATCTGTTCTTACTACATGGAATATTTAAAATGTATATTTTTGGAATTTTAAATGTCACATTACAGCATGAAAATGAAAAACTAAAATACACAGTTTTCTGTATTCATATAGTGGTGTCTAAGAGTCTGAGACCGGATTGTGATTCAAAATCTAATTTAAACCTGGAAATAATTTGAAATGAAAGAAAAGCCCCATTTTCTTTCATTTCAAATTATTTCCAGGTTTAAATTAGATTTTGAATCACAATCAGGTCTTAGACTCCACTATATGAATACATAAAACTATATTTTAGTTTTTAACAAACACTGAACATTGACTGAAATGTTCAATTAAGTTCATCCCTCATATTGTTATGCTTAAAGAAAGAATAAAATATATAATATAGGCCTATCCGTAACACTTTATTTTAAGGTGTCATAATACAGAGTAATTACCTAATTAAGTACTTAGTAGTAGCCGTTGTACTTACATGAAACAAAATGTACTTACCATGTAACTAAGTTATGGAACAGTTTGTAATTACAGTTTGTAATTATGTAGATGTAATAGGCAGCTACTGTTACACATATGTAACAGGGCGAGTCTGTTACACAGCTACTAGTACACTTAAGTACAATCTTGATACACTTTATTTTAAGTAGCTGTAATATTCTGTAATTTTAATGTAATTAGAAAGGTATTACATGTATTTAAGCTGTGTACTGGGGCCTGGTGGGTTAAATCAAACTAAGGTGCAGCTGGATAAGGTGTAGATACACATGAAGTACACTTAAATACAATCTTGATACACTTTATTTTAAGTAGCTTAAGTCTGTGTACTTACATTTATAATTACGTTGTATAAAGTCTGCAACGCATATTTAACAATCTTTTGGTTATATATGTAGCTGTGTAACAGACTCGGTCTGTCACATATGTGTAACAGTAGCTGCCTATTACATCTACATAATTACAAACTGTAAGTACATTTTGTTTCATGTAAGTACAACGGCTACTACTAAGTACATAACTAGGTAATTACTCTGTATTATGGACACCTTAAAATAAAGTGTTACCGGCCTATCTTGGAATATCTTGGAAATCTTTGCAGTGCATTTGTGGTTATAAAGTCAAAGTTAACAACTATTTGATTTTTGTAATATGTTACTATTATATAATTAAATCTAAAGAGTACAGTAGTCATATATAAGTGCCATACACATGCTACACCACAGAGTGGCAGTATAGGACTTCACTGCAGAGGCTCTGCTTTTGTTTTCCACTGTGATTCCGTCTCTAGTTACATTCTGCTCAGTCTAGACGGGACGAAACCCCTGACCAGATTCCTGCTGCCTTGCGTCAGCTGACTGACTCACAGACTGTTGGGGGAAAGTATGGGGTCCTGTTTGGAAAAACATGCTTCAGGGAAAACACCTTCCGATACTTCAGTCTGAATTTTGTCTGGTTTTATCTAGAGATAATTTTTGAGACAGACAGGAAATATACCGTTGGGACTGTGGTAATTTCTGTTTTTGCCATACGCTGACTAGAAGCCTGTCAGTGAGTGATAGATAGTCATGCATGTCTTGCACTGACTTTCAGACTAAACACTAAGCTGTTGGATAATTCCATATGTAACATATTACATAGCTACCATGTGACAAAATTTGCTGAAATAGCCTAACTCTTGGAGTAAATTTCAATTTTAGCATTTTAAATGCTAAAAATATGAAAAAGGCAGTGCTGAAAATAGCTACAGAACGTGGTAGATTTTGTGATGTTTTGCAAGCTAAAGAAGCTTGTTATTCAACAGATGGATGTGTGGTCTATAGTTCAATACCCCACACTTAAGTCCTTTACTCTGTCTGTGTTGTGAAAGAGCTGAACATGTTATGAAAGGCTTGGCAAGATAGAAGCTTCAAAAGTGCCTGGGTCATGATGACTGTGCTATTTGTGTAGTGAGCTTTTAAAAATGAGTCAGCAGCTCAGCTTTTTTCCAGTTCGCAGCAAAATGGATGAAACATTTCGACTAACTGACATTCACATCATTTCATATTCCTCAGGTACATGACAGGTGCCGGTAGTTGTTGCATAAACATCTGCCCTTCCTCACAGAGACAGTAGATCTCTTGGGATTGCACTTGTCTTGTAACAGCTTATATCACTTCCCTGAAGGTCCACATGGCAGGATTATGTAGCAGCTTTTATAGCATGCTATATAATATGCTTGCATCTAAGACGAGCGCTGGAGATGCAAGCACAAACAGCAGCTTATCCAAAAATAATGATTCATGTGTGTGATTTGGGCTCGGTGGCATTAAAAAATCGTTATTTTCACCACTGCCTCTTCACGAGCTCCTTGGCATTCAGCAATCCCTATTCAGCTCGACTGTTGGCCGCATTCCTGCCGCTCTTCGCTCGCTTTCGTTTTTGTCGTTGAAAGAGGAATGTCACGTGGGAGAAAGTGAGCAACGGTTGCTGATGCACCCCCTTCTTCTGCCTCTCCCTGTGCTGTGCTCACATACTCCCCAGCATATAGATCAGTCTCCCACTCTCACCTACATGTGCGGAGGGGGTGTGTGTGTGTGTGTGTGCGGCCCACTCTAGCTCATGCTTCACAGCTGGGGGTGCAGTGCATTGCGCATTGACTACTTGCACACTGCCGCCTCCATCACTCCTCCTCCTCTTATATAGTATGTTATTCAATGCTGTTTTAGTAGGCTATATGCACGTTTGCAGAGATCTTAAAGTTGCATTATTAATATTAAGATTTATATAGTGCCACTTTCAATTACATTATTACATTTGCATTTACATTACATTCTGTGCATTAACCTAAAACGACAGTAGAGGAACATAAGAAATTTGTTACAGAGCCAACAATATTCATAAACAAATATATTGTGTAAAATTATAATAATAGTATATAAAATATAAAATTATATAATGATAATAACAATTAATAACAAATATCTAATTATTATATTATTACATATATAATTATTATTTAAATTATTATTTTTTATAAAACATGTATTGCTGGAAAATGTAAAAAAAAAAAAAAAAAACACACACTATGTATAATAAGCAGTATGCTTGTATTCCGATAAAGTGTTGCAGCAAATATTTTTGGAACATAATTAAATATTTCCCACTTGCCCTGGTCTCTGTTTGCATTGCCATATATATTTGCATGAAAGTTTCATCCATATCTGGGCTAGACTGATGGTTAGAGGGTAGACGCATGTTTTGAATGGTTTGAATGGCTGTAAGTTCCAGTGAACTACTGAAGCGCTGCAGGAATGCTGCTTTATTTGTAACGTTCCTCTTATTGGAATGTGAATGATTTTTCCTGGGAAAACTAAAGCTTATCCAGTTTTTTTGCACACTGAATGTTAAAAGTTGATTAGATCTGGAACATAACAAACACTTAATTCTGTTATTCTTTCCATGTTCTAGCTGATCTGATAACATAATCAGTGTTCTGAGCATCTTGTCTGGTGTACTAGCAGTAAGCTACTGTCTGTCCTGCTTTCTAAACCTTTGGTATATTAATCTGCTTCAACATCAATGAACTCAAAGGTCATGCATTCTCCCACCTTTCCGAGTAAACCAGCTGTATAATGTGTAAGTCAGCTGATATCCAAATATAGGAACACAGGTTGTTTGTTAGTGTTTCACTGTTCATGGGAATTCTGTGCTGTTTTGCATTGTGGCTGCATGTTACGAGCATAGAGTATGTTTGGAATTGCATACTATATAGCTCGTTCCTCGGTATGTTTACTGTGCATGGTATGCAAAGTTTCTGTATGCATAAAATGCCTGGATGACTAAATGTGCAGTAACCCGAGCACACAGTGTGGATTACTGTATCCCTTCTCAATTTAGCCTTCTATTGCTACTGTGGCAAATTAACTGAAAGTGATAACTGTTATTCATTTATTTATTTATTTATTTATTGGATCAGGCTGTGTAGAGTTGACATATGGAGCCAATTGTATGAAAAAAGTGTAAGTGTTAATTTTTAATAAATAAAATAACTAAATAAGCAATTTTGCTTTTATTGTATATTAAAAAGTGTGCGTATATATAAAATGAGTGTATAAATATAACATTAATTTATATTAAATTGACTGTATTACATAAAATAATAATGCATGTTAAAAAATTTACTGTAGAAAATATATTAAATATTAAAATAAAACATTTCTTTACTGTTTTAATTACCTTTTTTTTGTATTTATTTTTGATAAAAAAGCAGTATACCCTATATGTACTGTTAGCACTATAATAATTCATCCAGCACAGATGAATCTGTGACTGCAAAGCTAAGGTTAATCTACTGTGTCTTTCAGGGAAATTTCCTCAGCAGTTAGAATTTGTAATGGAGGTTAAAGGTCATAATAGATGCTCTTATGAATAGTTAAACTTCAAGCATTATTTCTCACATTTGAGGTGTTTAGAATGATGCAGGTGTGCTGAGGCTAATCATTCAGTGGGAGATATTGTGTTGGCTAACTCATGACCACTGGCACCTGAGAATCAACTTTGACCCAAGTCTGACACAAGTTGACCCTTCCCATGACTAGACGGGGGATCCTGGCTGCTCTTTCCCCTCCCAGAGTGCAATCACGGGAACGGGGTGCTGCAGCTGACACCTGGCTGTTTTGCCACCAACACACAAAACACTTTTCAGTCTTACAGCCAAACACTTGAAACAACAATCTCTAATGTCTGCCTCTCTTATATGAAATGACTAATTATGCTGCTTTTCTTTTCAATACCCTTAAAGGCTTGGCAGATATTCATATAGGTGGTGTTGGTGATAACTACAGTTTTCCACTTGTATTTAAGCAAGCAGGTTAAGCTCCCGGAGCACTGACCTAATTTTTGGGCCTTTCCACGCTCTGTAAATGTCCTCAGCATGGGGAAGATTTAAGAGAAGAGGTGTGGCTTCCCAACACTGAGTCCTGTCCTGCAAACCAAGGCCAAAGGTTCAGAGTTCATTAACTGCTCAGGAAAAAACAGTTTTCATGGGTTTCGGTTTGATCTAAGGCTGCATGATAATGATACATTTTTTCTCCTTGATATTGTGTTCTTGATTATAGAATTTGCATTTAATTTTTTTTTTTTAATTACAGTGCGCATGCATTATTTAAATAAAATATTTTTGTATAATTTAAAAGTATTATATTTAATTATTAATTTATTATTCAAATACTTTTATTTGAATTAAAATAATGCAAGTTCTTTATGATGGCTATACACATTCAATACAAGCTGAAATTGTATAAGACTATCAAATTATCACGATCATTTTGTAGTTAATTTAGTTTGATCAATGCAAAATATAACCATGTTGGAAAAAGGACTTGTAATTTAAGACAGACTTGGTCAGTATGATACAAAACAACAGCATTCTTGGCACCTGACCAGGCCTTTACAGGTAGTCCTGCAATAGAGGAAAAAGCTCATAGACAGTTTCTTATGTTTACTTTCTTCAGGTCAAGGAAATATGTTGCATGCAAGAAGTGTATTGAGTTTTTTATTTTTTTACCATTTACAGGAACAGATTTCCTGACTGCCTCCGCTTCACTGCAACAACAACAACAAAAACACTTCGCACTAAGTCACCTGTCCTGATAGCATATCTAATTGGATCATCCTAGCAGCCTTTCCATTAGCAGCCTTTACATGTGAACAGACCTGCTAGCTCTATTGTGGTAGAGAAGTCAGTTACACTCTTTTCACTGAGGGTGGCTTGTTTGAGAAAGCAGGAGTGAGGTTTGACACCTGTGCAGCTGATATCTGCAGCAGCCCTTCTCAGCAGGAGTCCAGCGGGGACCAGGTCAGAAATCCTCTGCCATGCATGTGAACCGCCTGCTTTACACAGTTTCACGACAGAGGTGTGAAACGCCCTGCCGTATATCTCTCTAATGCCCTGCTGTTTTCAGTGACGCAGACGCCGAGAGCGACCGCAGACCGACTCTAAACATTCCGTCTTGTTCTCTCTCCCTCTTGGTCACCATTTATAAAACTGTGTGACCGTAGTGAATGGTCACTTTAATAAAGCTGCCTCCACTCCTGCCATAGTAATTATCAAGATTTGTCTCCATTACATGCCATGTGCAATTGATTCCACGTGATTCAGTTAGAAACGTCTCTCTCTTGTTCTACCCGAGGGGAGGCATTTTAATCATTGTGTGAATTATACTCGACTACATGACAGATAAATTAATCAGTTACCCTTGAATGGGAACTGTGCCGTTTGTTGGTCTGTATACATATGCATGAGATGGATATTTTACAGAAACAATGAACTCGGCTAACGCAATAAAAAAGTCTAAGTGAAGGAACATAATTATATTAATACATTTGCATTGATATTTTGTTTGTGATTTGCTTAACTGGAGTTGCCATAACATTTAAACGACACCATTAAACAATTATTATTTAAAATATTCTTCCTTTTATGTTGATTCTACATTAATTTTGCCATTCAATGGCATTTTACATTTATACATTTTTTTATGTTAGGTGTAGTGATGCGCGGGCCGTCTCATAACCCGCGGGTCGAGTTGGGGCGGGGCGAGTTGAGTTCCCATTCCCAGCCACAAGCGCATCAAGTGAGCGCACATTCAGCTCTGCTGGCCGGGTGCTGGAGTCTAGGTGTAATAGATTAAATCCTGGTACAGTGGATGTCATTCTTTTTTTTGCACAGCGAACGTAAAAACGCTAAATGAACATTTCCGTGTGTTAAATAAAACAAAAGTTCAGTGGTTATGTAGCGTAGGCTGTAAACTGTAGGCCTATACAAATCTGAAATAAAAAATTGTTTAGCCTATTAGATGAATACAAACGCTGCTTTGTAAATGTTGAAAATGTTTATCATTATCTTGTTATTAATATGACCTGATTTATGGTTCATATTCATAATCGTATGTTGTTGCCAGTTTACAGGGCGATGTTTCCAAGCACTTTCAGGCTGAAATAAAGGCTGTTTACATTTACATTACAATGCCTAGTATGTCTATTTAATGGTCGCGGGTGCGGGGCGGGGCGGGGCGGGTTGTAAAAATAGATACAGTGGTGCGGGGCGGGCCAAATAATTTCATAAAAGCGGGACCCGCGGGTTGGAAAAAAACCCGACCCGCGCATCACTAGTTAGGTGCAATCTGTGCACATCAGGGTTAGCTTAGTATTATATACCATATTTTCTGGAATAAATGAAATATGGAATATGTTTAATTTTTTCTCTTAAAATGCAATTTTGACCTGGTGCTACTCCCCCCGCCCCCTGGGTATTTTTTTTTTTTTCATTTGGAAAATACAGTATATGCTATTATATTATTTATTAATATTTTTAATTGGCTTTAATTTGTATTTTCAGTTTTAATTTTAATTTTAATTCACAATTTAGTAGTTTTGCTATGCTATGTGCTATTAGTTTTTTTATTTTTATTTAACTTTATTTTTATTTTAGTTTTAGTCTGGTAGGTTTAGTGCTTAAACACATTTATTACAATTAGTTGCCAAGGCAAAATTTTCATTTAAGTTTTTCATATTTACATTATTTTCAGCTTTATTTCAATATTTTTATTTGAAATAACCAAAACAATGTTAATAGTTACAAATAACAACACTGATGCACATAATCAGTTCTCTTTTTTGATTGATTCGATTGATTCACCTCCCTATATAAAATATGTAAAAATGCATTTGAAGACCCACCATTTGTTCTGTTCACTCGTGGTTTGTGGGCTCTACTGGCATTGGATTGGCCTCAACTGTTTCTAAATGATTTAATCTTCATATAGCTTACATAATAATCATAGGTGCTTAAATCCCCAGTGCATGTTTACATTAGGAGAACACTTTCCATCAGTGGCTTCATTGCAGCTTTTCATTGCTACGAGTGGGTCAAAATGCAATAAAGTTTATTTGTTTGTTCTCTCTTGACCATGTCATAGTCATTGGAGAGGTCTGTATTTATATTTGAAGAAGGAATGCAGAACATCAGTTAAACTGCCTGTTGAACCTTGCTTATGTCTCTTGTTTGTGTATATAGAGCTTGGAGGAGATGCGTATAAAGTGCGTCATGGGGTGCAGATTCAAGTATAGCAGCGTAGCGGTCAGTGGAGGAGGGTTTCAGCAGAACTTTGCCGCTTGTCAGATGTCACAGAGGTTACACAGAGGTCATCTAGTGCACTGTTTGGAGAGATAGACGAGCTCTGTAGCACTGCACAACAGCACACTGTCACTTCCTGCAGCTAGAATATCAGATTTAGAAGAAAGAGGAAGAGTTTTCCAGTAAGAATGCAAGACTCTGATCAAAGATCACTGGCCTTTCTTGTAGCCTTAAACAGTTTGGATAGTCATTCTAAATTATACTAAGCCATTTGCATGTGTTCTGCAACACTTTATCTTAGGTATGCACAATATGTCTGTGCCATAATCCGTTATTGGTCATAATTATGGATTTATTTTATCAGTAGTTATTGGACATATTTCAGTATTTTTTATTTCTGTGCATGCTAATTACCCCCAGTGTTATTTTAGTATTATATATATATATATATATATATATATATATATACTATTATAGTTTTCTTATAATTTTCTTGTGCAATTTTTATTATTTTTATGTTCCTGTATAGCGTTCATTTTTATTTCTGTTTTAGTAATTTTAGTATGTTTTTTTCTCATTAGCTTTTCTTCTAATATTTAATTTATTTCAGCTTTATTTCAATTACTGAATTTTTTTTATTTATATGTAACAATAACAACATTGATTACCTTTGCTGTCATCTGACGCTCACTTAAATTGAATTTTTAAAAAATATATATAATTTTATAATGAAATGAATATCCATTTTCATACTTTACACAATGTATGACGCCTAAATTCACTTGTAGCATTTAAAACAATCTATTTTAGTTTTTAAGGTTTTGGTGTTAATTTATTTAGACAAATAGTATATAATTAATATCTGCCATTTATCAGTAATTGACCATAACATGACTTTACTAATACTGGTGCATTGCTAATTGTTTCTACTCCGTATTGAAGACTAATGCAAAATCGGTTTCCCATGTCATTGCAAAGGAATTTTAATTTTAGAAAAATATTTATGTGCACAAATAAATGATTAAAATTAAAAACTGCAGTATTCCATAAAATACTAAATTAGTCCATTTTGATTTCATGGTGACTTTAAGCTAGAAGTGGACAGTGCTGTAGTTTTATCAGGGAGCAAAAGAGGGAAGACCTGTGCAGTGCTCTTGCGTCATTGGCTGCCTTGACAAGACATGTCTCGCGTCATCTCAAATATCTCCCAACCTCCACGCATGTACATTCTCACAAGGACAGAACCAACCACAGTGTCCCATCTCAGACTCTTCAAGTCCAAACACAATGTCTCCGTAGCTGGCACAGCTCTGAACGAGTTTGTGGAAAACATGGCTAATGTTTCCACCACACGTCTTCATTCTCCACAGCTCAAAATGATACATGTGGAACGTTTGATCAACATGCTGCAGACTTTCCAGTGAAAACGGCTGCTCACTCCAAGGAGCAGAAAAACAGACAGAATGCTATATTAGGCAATAGACGCATCGGCTCAGAATCCCCAAGATAAGTGCCACTCATACTTACTGGAAGCTGCGTCGCACCCCTTAGGAGTTCCCCATTTCCGTCTATTCAGCTTCCTTTGACCTTATATGGAAGCGGCCCGGGGGAGGAAGTCGGTTGTTGTGAAAGAGGCCTGTTAGTCACTTTCTCTGCTCTGCCCTGTATGCTTGTTTACTGCCTGATCACAATGGTTAATTGCCAAGCACCTGGCTCTGATTCTCGCCTCAAAGGCCTTGTTTTTGTCCAGTGTGCACGCACATAATGCAGGAAACACATGTTTGCGTGAGTGACCCGGTGAGTGAACCAAATCTCCCGCTTCTAGACTCTCTCAATCACAAAGGATCTGACCGACTTACGTTCTCCTGGAGCTCAGTGAATCATGAAAAGGCTGTTGATTTGTGCTATCTCGTAAATACTCAGTTCTCAGAATAGGAAGAGGGCAATACGCAGCAGTTAGTGTTTTTTTTTTGTTCCACTAGTGATGTTTATCAGCACATGCACCTTCCTGAGTCACGTAGAGTTTCTCGCATATTTCTAGATCTGGTTTTCTGGCAACATAAATGTTTTGTCATTGTAGAAAAACTGTTTCCGTTTTCTTTCCATCCATGACTAAAGAAAAGTCACCTATGTAGTAGATCCGGAGAGGGTATGGCTCTCCCACACACGCTCTTTTGTGTTTTGACTCGATGCACTTCCTGACCTCATCCTCCTGTCACATTCATTCCAGGCTTTGTAGGGGCAAGGTTATCATTCATTTTTCCTCCTGCCCACCTTTTTAACCTCACCCCAGCCTCTTTGCAGAGTGTGCAAAATTGGTGCCTCCTCCCAAGGCAGTAGGGACAGGTTTCTTTGCTTTTCTGGTATTGTCTGTTGACGGGGGTGTTGTGCATTTTTAACCTTTCCCCTATTTTCAGTATCTGTTGCTGATAGAGTCAACCTTTTACTGTTAAGTGTCACAGTGGTTGTCGGTTTGCATGTCTTTGCATACAAGTTCCGTTTGCAGATTGTAAATATTATAAAAAAAGCACAATGCATATGTTGGTTGGTTTTTCATATACAGTATATGGTCTTGCTCTTTTAGTTCTGTTTATTTCCATTGAATTTCAGCTGATCTAAGAAAAAGTGCAGGTTTCTAATTATTGTTAAAAAAATGTACACATTGTTTTCATTGGAAATGTTTAAAGTTCTGAAAAATGCATTAAATTTAAAATTAAATAAAATTACGATGTTATGTTAAATTAAATTTCAAGCTAAAAGATGTTTAATTTGTGATGAGTTTCATTGTCCTTTTAATATTAGATTATTATTATTTATTTATTTTTTTACATTGAATGCGATAAAAATACATTAAATGTATACTATCATTCAAAATGTTTGGGGTCAGTAAGATTATTTTTAAGAAATTAAAGAAAATTAATAGGCTAAATCTTTTTTCTGTCCTCTCAGCAAGGACAGAATAAATTGATTGAGTAAGGATTATAATATTATAAGGAGTATAATATTATGAAAGAGTTTTGCTACAAACATTCTTCCGAAATTTCTATTCATCAAAGAATCCTGAAAAAAATTACAATTCAGTATCATCTTCATAATAATAAGATTTTTAAGAGCACCAAATCAGCATACTAGAATTTCTGAAGGATCATGTGACATTGAAGACTGGATTAATGGCTGCTGAAAATTCAGCTTTGCCATCACAATTAAGTGGTCACATACGCACGTCATTATAGGTCAGCCTTAAAATGCAACAGTCATTTATTTTGCTCTCTGTACACCAAGGAGCTCTAAAAAAAAAAGTAGAGGATCTCTGTTTTATAGTGTGTTGCATTAGTATCCCATCAAGAGTATTTATGGCTTACATGTGTTGTGAAAGCAGGATTTGTGATCACAATAGCTTCATGTAACATTCAACATAAATTTCAAAGGACAGCATTCCTACAATTCCTCCGACTGTTAAACACATGCTTAATGAATTCCTTAGTGGCATTTTTAACTCAATGATCATTTAAAGGTGTTATCATAAAGTGGCTTGACTTGAGCTATCCAGATCTTCTCAAATCCCTCTTTTGTCTGCCTTTTTGTTAAACAAGTTTTGACAGGGTGGTGTAGGTACCACGGAGTGATGCACACACCGGCAATGCCAGCTCCACCTGTCTGATCAAACGTTTCGGTGGGGTGTTGGCGACTTTGTGCCGGTCCCTAACCTCAAGAGTTCAAAATCATCATCACCATCATCATAATTAAACTGTAAGCTCACCATATTGATTCTAGGGACCTTTTTATAAATAAAACATTCACATAATGCTCATTTTTATCAGGTCTTTGTGTTTTTGCATGCTGCATGTGTCTGCCAGAACTCTATCAGTAATGGTTCTGCAGGGAACACGTTGTATAAGCCTGTCCAAACAATTTCCACCCACGTCAGTCATTTGTCCCTCTGTCTTTTTTTTTCTGTCTGCCTGGTCATGAGTCTGTCTGTCTCGGTGTCTCTCTACACATCCGTCGGTTCCCCCCATCGGCAGTCACACCCTCACACACAGACAGAGGCACACGAACGTTCTGTGACCCCTCTGTGCACATGCATGCTGACGTGAGCAAACACTTCATCACATGATCTCAGCTGGGAGATGAAAAATCCCATTCATTTCCTTTCGTTTTCCTGCCATGCCCCTCATTCCCCTCCCCTTTTGAGTGTGCTGCTTTTCTGGAAAGTCCTGTAAGCAGAAGAAAACACTTCTGGCATTTCGTTGGCCAGTTGATCAAGTTTGCAGGTGTTTTCAGTTTCTGATTCTTGTAAGAAGCTCTGCAGCAGCTTTGAGGAACAGGGAAGGGTGGGGAATGTAGTCATGTTGATCATTTGGAATCACAGTGGTGCACCATTGCAACTCTGTGAACTTATAATGAACTCGTGAATTAAAAAATTATGAATGTTTTGCACACTCTCTGTCTGCAGTTGGATTGAAAAACAAGACAGTCATGCCTTAAACTCACGCTACTGGTTGTGCCAATGTTGCTGCTTCAAAATGGACACAATGCTAAGACAAACAGAGCAGTGTTTTGATGTTGCTACTTTTTCTTAATATAGGTGTGCAAATATACTTACTTTCAACTTTGACTAGTTTGTGGTTAGCTGGCTTTTAGGACTTGTGTTTGCATTGAGGCAAATCTGTATGCTAGCATACTCCTGAACGTTGACAGAATTTACTTTTAGCATATATTCGCTTCTAAAATTCAGTATTTTTCTGAAAACTGCAGCTTATTGGCTTAAAAAAATAAATAATTAATGACCGGTTCTCCGCAAACTTCTTTCAATGGTCTTGGGGTTAGCAAGATTTTATTTTTGGAAATTAATACTTGTATTCACCAAGGATGCATTAAACTAATTAATAGTGATAGTAAGGATATTTATAATGGTACAAAAGTGTTCTATTTTCAAAATCATATATATTTTTTTAACTTTCTATTCATCAGCGAATCAGGAAAAATTGTATTACGGTTGCCACAAAAATATTAAGCTGCACAACAGGTTTCAACATGCTAATAATAGGAAATGTTGCACAATGATTTGTAAAAAATCATGTGACACTGAAGACTGGAATAGTGGCTGTGTTCGAAATGGCATACTTGCTTACTGCTTACTGCCCAGTACACAGTGCATACTGCCTACTATTTTTTAAAGAATAGTGTGTGAAACAGTATACAATATACAACAAATATTTCAGAGTAGTATGCTTAATTGTCACATGACAAACACAAACATTAATTCAGCACAGCTGTACCTTACAAACAAATGTGCTAACTATTCTTTTACAAAGGCTTGTTAATAAGGCTTCATATTAGTAAACAGTGCTATATTGCCCAATTGAATTAATTTCATAACTGAAGAACTTTACATAGGCTATTGGACTGAACTGAATGAGCTGTCTTTAACTGAACAATTATATTTTTGGCAGTTACACTAATTGGAAAGAGTGATATATTTACACTAAGTGCAAATAATGATAAATTCTGTTTACACTAAAATAGCAGCATTTTCTTGAGCAACAGGTGTGTAAATAGTAGTTAGGTGGCTTCAAGTACCTCGGTGTAAACATCTCCGAGGACCTGACTTGGACTGCACACATTCAAACACAGGTCAAGAAAGCCAGGCAAAGACTGTACCATCTGCGACAGCTGAGGAAATTCAGGGTCTCACCAGCAATCCTGAAAACTTTCTATTCAGTGGCCATAGAAAGTGTATTGACTCAGTGCATCTCAGTGTGGTACAGTAACGCCACAAATCAGGACTGCAAAGCTCTGCAGAGAGTCGTGCGCTTAGCTGAGCGCATCTCAGGGTCTGCCCTCCCCTCTCTGCAGGACATCTACCTCAAACGCTGCAAAAGCAGAGCTGCAAAAATAATCAAGGACTCAAATCACCCCGGTAACCGTCTTTTCACTCTGCTGCCATCTGGCAAGCGCTTCAGGAGCATGATGGCAAAAACTGAGAGACTGAGGAGGAGCTTCTTCCCTCAGGCCATCAGGCTCCTAAACTCAGTCTCATAACATCTACAGGACTCAATTTAATAAACTGTAAAAACATTCATTATTCTCCATCATCCGCATTGCTGCTATGTGTACATACCCGGTACAACCTGTTTGCACATTCCTCTTGCACATCCCTGGTTATATTAATATTTATTAAATCCACAGTAGACTGTATTGCACATTTTATTTCATTGCACATTTTACTCCTTATTTTATTTTTATTTTATCTTTTTTTTCATATTTTTTATCTTACTCTTACCTATATTTATATATATTCTCTTGGGTTATGTTTCATTTTCTTTTTCTTTTTTTTGCACTGTCCATTGAGCGGACCTGTCCTGACCTACATTTCACTACTGATTATACCCTGTATGATTGTGTATGACAAATAATAAAGAACCTTGAACCTTGAGATGTTTGTACTTCAGTACTGTAGTAGTACATTATAAAACCGTATACAATAACATATTGAGTGTAAATTATCATAAATTTTATTTGATGAACGCCACTTTATGGGGACAAAAACCTACCTACAGCTAAGCATACTGTATTATTAATGAGGCGTTTAATTTCCACTTTTCAAATATTTACTTAATTTTTTATTGAAAATAAATGCCTTTCTGATCTGGTATGTGATGGAAAAAGGAGTTGCACGAGTTTGACAAAAGTCAGAATCGAACTCATATCGCTCGCATCAGCAGCACACATCTCATGTGTTTTACTCACTGCGCCACTGGTTCTACAGAAATACGCGTGTCTTTTGCAGTGCTGTTTATCACAGCCAGGTGAGCTGAGTTAATGTAAGCCTCTGACAACAAATTGGCCTATTTCTCCTTTGAGTTAAAACACTCCGTTTCTTTTTAGAGCTGCTTGACAGCGGAATTTAACTCTGCTTGCATAACTGAAATATTAATTTTATTTATATATTATATTACTGCAATGTTATATTATTATTTAATATCTTTGAAACAATGTACAGTAGTCAACATTTGAAGTGCATCAAAACCTTTCATCAAAGTTGCCCTAAAACCTAAAACCAAAATGCGTTCTTGTGTTAGGACAACTTTGATGAACTTTTTTGATCCACTTCAGAGATAAAGATGACGTCATTTGACTTGATCAGAAAAGTGCCGTAGAGATTAAAGTACAATTTATGTCCTACTAACGATGTTGTTTTTAGATGCACAGCAATAGTTTGTAGTTTACATGTACATGTATATACGTACATATACAAGTGTAACATTCATAATTACTATTCCCCGCCTCCAGTTCAGTCACGCGTTTGAAGATGAAACGTCACATGGAGCGCGTTGCGTTCTGGGAAACAGTATCCCACGCAGCGTCCTCAGATGCATACATCAAATTTCAGCCAATGTAGCAGGTAATCCGGGCATTCCATGCATACAGAAAATTCACATACTATTCACAGTATACACACAGCATACTGCAGTATAGTAGGAGTTGTATGATAGTATGCCATTCCGAACACAGCTTCTGTACTGATTTCAGTGTACTTGAGTTATATTTAGCAGATTCTGGCAAAAATAGTAGGTCATCTGGGTATTCCATGCATACAGAAAATTTGCATACTATGCGCAGCATACATACGGCATGCTGCAGAAATAGTAAGAGTAGTATGATAGTATGGCATTTCGAACACAGCCAATGTCTTCTAAAGAAATTCTAAATTCTGACATCACAACAATAAATCACATTTTAAAATAGAACACAGTTATTTTAGATTGTAATAATATTTCACAGTGTTACTGATTTTACTGTATTTTTGATCAAATAAATGCAGCCTTGGAACCTTTTTCAAAAAAATTTATACCGATCCCAAATTTTTAAATCGTAGTGTGTGTTACATATTTTAACATCAAAAATTAAAACAGCCATCAGCTTTAATTTAGAAATGACCAGTGTTTACTGCTGCTCATTTTAAGCTATTCTAAGCATTACTTTAACAACTTAAACTAAGTACACCATAGGCCTATTAGAAATAACGAAGCAGCTATTATTTTCACAAGCTTCTATAATGAGCAAGCACAAATTCCAATGACCTAAATAATCACCAGACTCAGATTTCATTGGAAGTTGCCTTATGAGATGATCTTTCCTGGCCAGGCTCGATGGGCCGTTGATCGGTTCTTGCTGACGGCCAGAACACTCTTTGTTTTCCTCTCTCACCCCCTCTTTTCCTCCCTGGCACTCCTTGTTTAGAACAGTCATATACGGTATTCCCGCCGAGAGCTCAAAGAGCGGGAATGTAGGAAGCATCTGGAGGCTGGTGAGATTACTGCGCGAGCCGGCACGTTAGAGGCAGGAGCTTTTTGATTTAATGCTGGCGCTTGATTGGAAAGCTGGCGGGAACTGCCGCCTCACTTTGAACTTAAGAAAAAAAAAGTCTGCCTGCAAAGCCGCACGTATCAGAGCAGACTGTGACCAAACAGAATGATGCATACTTCACATTCTCACTTGACCACTGTTTACATGCTGCAATCTGAATTTATCAATGCCTTTTAGATGCTTCAGAGACATACCAAAGCAAGCAGAAGTAAAAAAATAAATAAATAAAAAACATGGGAAGAATGTTTGATTGTTGTATGGTTTGTTAGTTGCATTTACTGGTAGCACATTGAGTTCAGTTTGCTAATGCATTAGGTATTCTGAAAAATGAACATGTTTTTGCAACATTTATTAAAGTTAGTTTACGTATATTTTGTGTAGCTTTTAATTATTGGTGAATATGCAAAAGCTCAATGTGGCTTAAAATAGAGCACAGAGACTCAAGGGTGGGGTGCAGTTTTCCAGTGCCCCCTTCCTCCTCCTCTTCCTCACTGGATCAGAATACCACAGAGTGGAGAAAGAGACGTCTGTTTTGGAGACTCTCCTTGGCGCTGCAGACCACACAGTAATGTGAAGGAGCAGGGTGTGATTGCACGTGAACCTGGTTCCAGCTCAGAAAGAGAGAATGAGGAGTGTGTATGTGTGTAAGTCATGGATAAGGGTTAATAATTCTGACTGACTCTGAAGAGAAAGTACAGATCCAGAGGGAGTTCAGCGCACTCAGTGGTGCCTTGTGACCCGGTCTAAACCTCTCAGATTTTTGAATCCTCTTTTTGTAGAGTAAGCATGTTGTAAAATGTTCATAAATGCACATTTGTGAGCACACAACCCCTTGTGAAAAATTATACTTTAGCATACTTTTAAAAAAGAGTATTATTCTATAAATAATATGCTTTAAGAGAATATACTGTTTTCAGACTCCTAATTGCACGTTAATTGCAATTCAATTAAAATATATTAAAGTTCTATTTATATTAAATGCAATGAACTTGAGTGATTTTGACCCACTTAAGTCAGACTTTTCTATATGTATTTTTCTTAATTGCCTTTGAAATATGATTAAAGTGTACTGCTGAATGTCTTGACAACATTTATAGTAAGCTCACATTTCTGTTGAAACTTATACTTTGTATTTAAATATATTTGAAATATAATTACATATTTGTAATGATGAAATTTTTAAATATATAAACTTGCAATATATTATTTAATTTAAATAATTATGCATATAATAATCTAAGTGCAATATAAAAAACACACACTGCAATTAAAATTAAAAGTTAATCAACACATCCAAATAAGTATTCGTAAATATACGTAAAATGTTTCATTTGCAAACTGCACTTAATAGGTTAAGAAACATAATCATGAAAGTGAATTATCTTTAATTACACTTAAGATGCCTTTATTTCATTAATATTGGATTCTCTGTGTACAACTTTTTAAATATACTTTAATATACTTAAAGATTTTAATATACTAGATTTGAAGTGCACTATAGAATTCAATTAAGAACACTTCTTTTACATGTCTTACAACATGTGAAGTCAAACAGATCTTGATAAAGTGAAAAGTGACGTGACATACGGCCAAGTATGGTAACCCATACACAGAATTTGTGCTCTGCATTTAACCCATCCAAAGTGCACACACACACCGTGAACAACCATTTATGCTGTGGCGCCCGGGGAGCAGTTGGGGGTTCGGTGCCTTGCTCAGGGCACCTCAGTCATTGTATTGAAGGTGGAGAGAGCGCTGGTTATTAATTTCCCCACCAACAATCCCTGCTGGACCTGAGACTCGAACCCACGACCTTTGGGTTACGAGTCCGACTCTCTAACCATTAGGCCACGACTTCCCCAATAATGTGATTGGACATGCATTTCTTCCTTCAAATATTTGATTACACAGATGAGATGAAGACTGTGCATGGACTATGCACAAAATCTGCTGTAGCTTGATAATAACTGCACATGTAAACACTTTCTGTAATGCACCACCTTGTTTTAATCTGCACTGGTGCAGTATTAAAACTTGTTGCAATGTAGGCTGTTTGTTAATGGTAAAAGTATAATACATCTGAGTTGATTCACCTTTTCAAGCACTCCTCTAGTTGCAAACTGCAAAAATCAGTTGCAAAATTCTTGTTTAGACCCAAATACACCAGCTACGTGTCTCACTTTTGTGCATGTAAAACCTAGTGCTTTTCAGTAGATGAGATTAAATCACAGCAGCCTACATGGAGCCTATACTTGGTACACACTATGGCTCTGTCTCTCCAAATCTTGCAGTTTTCCTGTGAGGGTTTTCTTTTTTCTTTTTAAAGGAAGATGTGGTTGGAAAAAACTGTGCAGAGAGACATCGTCCTTTATGAGACCTGTATGTTTGAATGAATATGCCAATGTATTCTAGAGTGCTGCAATTATGTATGCAGGGCTGCTGTGGCCATTTCCTGGAATGCAGCACACGGAGCCGTGAAAGAGACTGTGTTTGCTGTGAGAAGACAAAGGCCAGGCACTAAGCAACATATGTTTAGAACTACGGCCCCTTCTAGGAACGTCCTGGAATGCCAGGGGTGCAGCGCTGGTTTGAGAGAGCGCGCGTGCGGAGCAAAGGGAGGGGGGCGTACAAGGAGCGTGTTTGTCTCCAGAAAGAACCAAACCTTTCACAGCCTCCAGTGTTTCCTGCGTTTCTGCGGTTACTTTGATAGTCACCTCTCTGTGGGTGTGCTGATATTAAAATTTACTTGGTGTTGCTAAATGGTTCTTAAAATGACCTTTTGGAGGATGCAGCTGTATGAAAGACTTGTGTTGAGCAAATATCCTGACATGAGCATGGTCAAAACGGTTTATGCTATGAAGCTATTAAAGTAAAGGAATCACCTTCATGTTGTTCCAAACCAGTATGACTTTCATTTTTCTGTTCAACACAAAAGATCATATTTTTAAAAATGTCTTAGTGGGATCCAGTGTTTTGAAAAACATTCTTCAAACTCACAATGGCAATGATCTCGGTGTTGTTGTGTTACCCCTTTTTATTTTATGGGTGTGTGCCTGTCTGTCCCCACACATTTTGTTTGTAAGAACAACAAGGAGGGAGAAGATAAGCCACTGCGTTTAGCCTCAGAGGACAGACGCACCTGTTTTCAGTTGTACCGTTAGTCTGATTGATGAGCCTCCTGAACTGGGTGGTCTGGACTGATGTTGCTGGGTAGTTGTGTGGTCGAACCTGTCAGACAGATATCTTGATTTACATGTATATTATTTATATAACTAAACTATTCTGGAGGCCTGACTTTCTCAAGTTATCAGAGATGACTGTAATTTAAAGGGATCTTTCACCCAAAAATAAAAAATCAGTTTATTCGACCTTATGTCGTTTCAAACCTGTATGACTGACTGATTTCTGCTCAACACAAAAGAATGTTCAAACTGATTTTGTCCATATATTGAAAGTCAGTGAGATACAAAATGTTACAATTTCTCATACCAGAAAATTGGCAGATTTATCAGCATTTTTGAAAAGGTCTTGTTCATACATGATCTCTAAATGGTAATTTGCCAGTAAAGACGGTATGTGTGAAAGCGGCTAATGTCCTCTAAAGGTCTGTAGTGAGTTTGAAAGCACCTCAAGATGTATTTGATCTCATTTATCACATGCTTTGTCTATAAGTGATACTGTATATGCTTTAAATTCTGCTTCTGTTTTAATCTTGCCGCATTTTTCTTTTGTTGTAGAATTTTCTCCTTTTACTTGGCACGATAACCGATGGCAGAGAATGTCGACGACTAACAACATAGCCCAAGCCAGGAAGTTGGTGGAGCAGCTGAGGATGGAGGCAGGCTTCGAACGTATTAAGGTACACAAGAATTCATTATTCTGTGTAACATGCTCTCTATCAAGCAATGTTTTTTCCCTTTTAAATAAGATTGAGGCGTGGTGGTTGTATGAGAAACAATATGTAAAAATAAATGCCACAAAAAATGGCAGCTGTGTTTGTCAGAACATCAGAACAGTATGACGGTATTACAAGGTGCCTGTTTGTTTTACACACTACATCCGTATAGTTCTTTAAGTGATATAACGTTGCTATGACTTGGAACTACTAAAATCTACCTTTTACCTTAAAATGAACCACCATAATAATAAAAGTGGCACAATAGAAAGCCATATGATGAATCAGAGTTCATCTTAAGTGCCCTGTCAATAAATCATGACTAATATTCATAGATGATTCACAGGGTCATACAAGATTCAACAGGGTAACGCACGTCACCAAAATCATGCAATAAACATTAACTAAATAAGAGAAACACCCTAATGTACATTACTTACACATATTGTATAAAATATGAATGAAATTTCACTATAAATATTATTGTGATACTATCAAATTTGTTTTTTTTTTTAAAGTGTTTTGCAGTACAGTTACATATAATGAAATGTTAAACCATTTACAATTTTTCATTGTGTATGGTAACCAATTAACAATTTCTCGCTCTTCCTCTCTATTTTTTGTCCTCTCAGGTGTCTAAGGCTGCTGCAGACCTCATGAGTTACTGTGAGCAGCATGCCCGCAGTGACCCTCTGCTGGTAGGGGTTCCCACCTCAGAGAATCCTTTCAAAGACAAGAAGCCTTGCATCATTCTATAGCTACTCTGTCTAGGCCAGCTCTCCCAGTCCCACTTTAACCGCTGCCCATCCCCAGTCAATGGGCAATTCAGTCCAACACTTCTTTTTACCTGGGATCCACAGTATTTTCCAGAAAATAAATGCCACACTCTCTCGGTAAAAACAAAAAGGGGCAATATCTGAATACCTAGCGTCATGTAGTTGAGTGAATCTATATGAATGAATCTGCACAGCACGCCTGTCTAAATTCATGCATATAGACGTACTTAACAGGAGGTGGCAGATTTCGAATTTCAACAAACTATTTCAAAAGATTACACAGAGACAGAGATACTCCAGCTTGTTTTTCAGTGCAGCGGCTGACCTTGTTACCATAGGTGATGGTGGAGAGTAGAGGACGACAGTCACGATTATGCCGACTGACTAGCTGGCTAGCCCAGTCACACTGTGGTAAACGCTTGTTCAGTATTAACCCTGCATTGTTACATCGAATCTGCAAGCTAAAGGTACATTTTAGATTTGTATGGCCAAAATTGAATCCAGGTATGCTTACCTTTATCAAGACAGCACATTTCATGTTTTACAAAGGGATTCAAGACATTAACCAGAGTTGCCAATATTTTTACTTTTCTCTCTCTCTCTCTTCTCAGTCGTTTGTGAGCTGTAGTTTTTCTTTTCATCAATTAAAAAAAAAATCATTAGGCTTAATGCTTTGTTTTTTTCTAGTGTTTATACTATATTTCAGAATCCTCAAACACTTAAGTTATAAAGGAATAATTTTATATAATGCAGAAAATATATTTACCTAATAATATCCTTCCCAGTCCCCTCCTAAAGTGCAGTTTGGTATAAAAAAAATGAGCCCTATTATTTGAGATATTAATTTGAAATTAAAAACAACAATATTTGTGGTATCAAATATATTAAATCATAATGAATATTTATGATCCTAATATAGCAGAGGCTCGGACACGCCCCATAAAATTGAGTCATTTTGAAGTCGGAGCCCCTGCAAAGGCTAATTTTTTTTTTCTCTCTGAAACCAAACTTGATTGTAAAATCCATACAGAAGGAAAAAAAATGTATAAACTTTCTTTTGGATATGTTCAGAGGTGTTAACTTTGAGAATAGCTGTTTGGATTTGTTTGTTCCAATTTCTTCTTTCTATGGAAACATGGAATCTGGTCATTGAGTATGATACTGTACAGTGTTTGATAACTAAAGCTCATTAATTTTTTTTGTGTGGATGTTTTATCTTTTTGTAATCTTTGTGTAATATTTCCATTTCTTCCATCATTCATATTTAACCATTCAGTTTGTCCTCTTTAAGGCGAGGCAAAAGATGCGAGCGAAGGAATTGATGGACGGCTCCAGTGCTTGTACATGTGATAGGTTACCTGCTCCCTGCGAGGGAATGTGGAATGGATTGTTGACACAGTGCCCACGCAAGGTGCTTAAGGTGTTGTTCGAGGCACGAGGTGGTCTGTGTTGTCAAGTCTATCTAAAGAGCAGGATGTGCAGTGTTATGCAACAGGCCATCAGGTTTGGCTCAGCCTGAGCACTCACATGCAAAAGATGAGGGGCAAGGTCAAGCCACAACTCTGAATGTCCAATGTGGACCCAGCACATGATGCACAATGTTTTGGAGTGTTTTGTCTCCAAACAGTCACTCACAGTATTCAGCAAAGTGCTAAAAACAGAATTCCCCCATTGTCCCGCTTCAAATGCTGGAAAATAACAACATAGTGCAGGAAATAGGGGCTCGTAGTGGGACAGAGGGGGCCTGTGCTCCTCGCGGCCCACGGGATGCTGTCATCAGCTCCTGTATTAAGAATGAGTAAGGCGTGTGGAGGTCACGAGTGCTCTGACTCATCCAGCAATCGACAAAATCACGCTGCTGCCCATCAGTGGACAAAGCTACTCCAGCGACATCACTTCCTGTTAAGCCTAAGCAGTGTAGTGGCTTATGCATTTCAGAATAACTGGAGAAAGACGGACACTTTAGGAGATAAAGAACCGTATTCTATAAAAATGAAGGATTATATTTTAATCCATTTAAGTGTTACGTTAGAAACCCTCACTTAGTAGTCCACATTAGGATGAAGCCTTTCTGGACACGTGCAAAGTGCTCAAATGCGCCACGCTAGTGCTAAAATAAAGCTAGCGCTACAAATGTTTTTTTGACCAGCCACCAAATAAACTTGCTGTACCACGTTTGAGCAAACACTGTGAAAGTCAGCTAAGCTAAGTTAGCTTGAGTTCTCCACTCTCTTGACTCACGGTGTTGGGATACACTCTGCTCCAAAGTATAGCGTTTACCCGAAGTTTGCTAAAATCTCCCCCGCGCTTGGGTTTAGTAAGACTCTGCAATCATTTTGCGACTTTCTACGTTGTGAGACCTGTTGTCAGGACGAGGGAGCGTGTCCGTTTCTAATTCGCGCAGCGAGAACACTTAAGGTGCTGAGGAGGCCGTGATACCTTAACCTCAATTCCTCGTTCCCAAACGTTGTTGGACTTCACACACCACCGAGCTCTTTCATGACCATGAGAGGTGAGATTTAGGCTTTGTGTGGGTAATATCTGTAGCTGAGTCCTTAGCCAGTAGATTTCAATCTCAGCCTGTCCCATTACTTTGTGTTTTTTCCTGTGTATGCATATGTATCTTTCTGCCTTGATTATGAAGAAATATATCTATTTTTTGTAATTGTTCTTCTCGGATGTGCCATAAATCATGTTTTCTTGCACACTGTTAATATTTTGTGGATATTGCTGTTTAAAAATGATGAAATCGGAAAAAGTAGATGAAATAAAATAAAGACAAAATGTTACTCTGGATTGATGCCGATCTGTTTATTATAAGTGTTTGACTGAGTTATTGTAAGCAAGTGGAAATGTTCTTTTTATTTTTTTATTTTATGTTGAAGCGTGAAAATTCTACATGACTTAATGATTGGGCAGATCTCGTGCCACTTATGATAGGAAGCACCCTAGGCTTGATTGTGTTTATTGCAGTCTAGCAATGCTTGGAACGCTGTGACAAAATTTAATGAACAGAAATACGGGAAGAAAAAAAAACTGCAAAAAGTTGAATTGATTGTCTATAATGCTTATCAATTTGAATAGGGTTTGCACAAGCACAGAAAATACTAAAAATAAAATATCAGAATAAACAATATTATAATACATAATTATTAGTACATGATGATACAAATCAATAAAATATCAGAATAAAAATATTAGTACATATATATTTTTACTTATGATAGGCTAATATTGATCTGTTTTTCTGCACAATAATGGTTTAATTATTAGACTACTGCAATATGAACATATTATTTACAAATATTTGAATAATATTTAGTGCTCTCAAACGATTAATCGCATCCAAAATAAAAGTTTTTGTTTGCATATATATGTGTGTTCTGTGTATATTTATTCTGTATACATAAATGCACACATACAGTATATATTTTGAAAATATTGACATATTTACATGTCTATATTTATGTTCATATAATTTATATTATAAATAAATATATTTAATATATAAACAACCTGTTTTTCTGAAATATATACATGTATGTGTGTGTATTTATATATACATAATAAATATACACAGCACACATACATATATTATGTAAACAAAAACTTTTATTTTGGATGCGATTTAATTGTTTGACAGCACTAATTATAATAATAATTTAGCTCAAAGATTATGTCAACTATTATTGTAACAGTGTAAGCTTGAATATATAATATATGATGATGCTTTTTATTGATACTTTGTTTAAATGGCAATGTTGTGAACTGATATTGAAGTATCTGTGAAAAATATTGGTCAAACCGATTATTGGTTTATCTTTAATCTTAACATAAAAAACAACAACAGCAACAAAAACCCTGCACACTTCAGCTTTAAGTGCACATGTTTTGCAATGCTTTTTAATGTTATTCATGCTATGCACCTTTTGGAATATATCTTACATAATGGCTTACACAAATATTCCTGATGACAGCTAACCATACAAGAAGTCTGCAGATCTCTGTTTTTGTGCACTAGATTTTGTAGGTCATATTTACACTACTGCACATATATCTTTTTAAAACAGGCACGAAAGAGAATAAACAGTGCAAAAGTGAAATTGGAACAGTCTGAGTGTTTAGAAAAAGCCAGAGTGACTCAGCCAACCAGCAGCCAGTAGACGGTAAACAACCTGGAGCAGCATGTGAGTGAGTGTGACGGTGTTCTCGTAGTATTCTGCCCTGCCATGTGAGTATGGAGGGAGTGGAGTCCGAGCATGTGTCAAATAAACACTGGGTAGGGCCAAAACACCTCCCAACTCCGCTGCTCTTTTCAGGGGAGGACAATAGAGCTCAGGGTGGTACATGAAACTGGGGATGTTGCATAAGTGAAGTGCGTGTGTGCAGACATTGACAAGGACACAGAGAGGGAGAAAGAAAAAGTGTGCTTGAGGTCAACTATGGAAACATGGTTCTTTGTTTTGTTTTGGCATGCATTTACTCTTGTAATCAGCTGCAGGTGACTAAATGCAAAAATAGCTGATCTTTATGAAGAGAAAACAGCAGGGTGGGGCCGAAAAATACAAGGGGGATTATGAGGGACAGACAGTGTTTTTGTGGTGGAAAAATGACAGTGACCTCCATCAGCTGTTGTTGTTTTGCATGCTGCAAAGGTGTTGGTTTTGCTAGGATGGAGTCTGTATCATTAACACGCAGTTGCAAAGCAATACTTAACGTCTTAAGAGCTTAAGACTGATCGGTGAGCATGTGCAAGTGTATGCATGCTTGCCTTTGTTTACTATGGCTAGTGTGCTGCAGATGCTGGAAAAATGGGCTAAGTGGCCAAAACAGAGCAAAACAAAGTGGCAGCCAAGCAGAGGATTGTGTAACTTTTTTGACATTTTATAATTTTTAGAACAGGTTTTGGAAAGTATCATGTCATGATTGAACATCAATAACAAAAGTATAAGAATCCTTAGAAATATTTTAGCAGTGTTGAGAGAAATGTTTGATTATGTAAAGTCTAATTGCAGATTCATATTGAGTTACAATGCTAAAGATGTATGATATAACCGTACTGTATCCATATTGCTGATCAGCCCGCATTATTAAAATATATTTTTTTAATAATATTACATTTAATTAAATAAGATTTTTAAAATGTTTTTGAAAGAAGTCTCTTATGCTCACCATGTAAAATAATTGTTTTCTATTTTAATAAATTTTATGTAATTTTTGTATGATAAATATAAAGTTCGGTAACACTTTACTTTAAGCCTTTATGTATAATACATTATAAAGGGATATTAAAGGGTATATAATTATTCATAATGTGCGTTGTACATTATATCTTGTTGTAAATAATTAAATGAATTTAAAATGCATAGTGTAACAATGAATTGATAAGCGTCATAATGTATAAACTGTGGTTACAATTATTCATGAGATTGTACGATACATTATAAGGTGCGTTACAAGGCATAATCAATGCATTAACAACTACTTTTATAATGCATTATACATAAAGGCTTTAGTGTTACCAAAAGTTATTTTCATTTGAAATAGAAACGATATAATTTTTTTTTACTGTTGCTGTTGATCAATTTAATGTGTTCTTGCTGAATAAAAGCAATCAAAAAAATCGTATTGACCCCAAATTAATTTTTCTTTTTTATTTACTATACTTTATATTGGATGTATTGGTTGATACTGGATATTTTATTTTTGCTGTCATCTAACACTCATTTAAAGATCTTTAAATTAAAAACTTTAATAAAATAATTATATTTTTCATATTGTACATTATAATCTTGTAATGCCTAAATTAATTTATAGAATAAATTACAATTTATTTATATATACATATTTATTTTTGTTGACAAAATAATTCAACCATGTTTCTAATGTCATCTATTGATCTATTATCATCCATTAATATTAAAATAATTCTAAGCTTACTGATATCGACCATACTTTTAATTTTGGCAAATTCCTATCCAATACAAATATACACTTTACAGAAGGGATTGTGCATTGGGCAACAACAATAGCAGCCTCAGTAGTGCATAGACGACCTGTGTCTCACTGCAAACCTTCAGTAATGTTGCCTGGCAACATCCCTTTTCCATGTGTATCAACTGTATAAAGACTGCTGATGATTCATACTTTCATTGCAACTAGCAGAACGTACAGTGTGTGTTAGTGTTTCCTCATGATATGCGGATAAGGGAACAGTTGTACAGCATGACTAAATCATTCGGTCAGCAATCTGCATGATTTTATCGGTGGTGGTATTTTGAATGGCTTTACGTCAGCCGACACACAATCCACTACTATCACACTATCAGGTGATCCAAGCAGACATTCCCCGAGCCTGTCGTCTGCCCTGCACAAACCTGATTTTGGAGGGGCAGATGAGATGGGATGAGGGGGAGACAGAAAGAGAAAGACTGTTGCTTTCTGTCATGCCACATTCCACCTCCACCTACAGTTTCCTATGGAAGACCTGTTATGAATATTTGACATTGTGCGTTTGACACTGCCTGTACAATCCATTTAGTCTCGTGACAAAAATGCACTTCTGGCACCCGTCGCCGTCCTGCCCGGCTCCTCAGGATAGACTACTATCCTCTACAGCCTTAACTAGTCATGCGTTACTAAAGTCATTAGTAAAGGATGGGCATGGGTAGATACTGGAAACAAAAGCTCTGGAATTTCTATTTGCTTGCTGTCTCTCCTCAAGTTCAACATGTTTTTATCACATTTTTTCACAATAGGCCTTCCTTCTAGTTGGCATGCAGACACATCCTCCCTTCCAAACAATTTTTCTCCTCTTCATAGTAATCCTGTTCTCTTAAAATATCTGCTTTTGTTTTGCACAAAGGAAAGGAAGTCATGCAGTGCTTAATTTAATTTTACATTGACATTTTCTGCACAGAAGTGCATAATTAGCATTACAGAAGTAGCATGTTTTATAGTCAAGGTAAGGTAAACATGTTATTTTTCCAAAGTTAATACATATTTAGTTTTTTTTTTTCTCAGAATGTCTGCTTTTGTGCTCTGCAGTAAAAAGTAAGTCAATGAGTAAATGTGGCCCTGGACCAAAAATCTCAAAAATTTAGATTTATACTGAATAAATAAGCTTTCCATTGATCTATGGTTTGTTAGGATAGGACAATATTTGGCTGAGATACAACTATTTGAAAATCTGGAATCTGAGGGTGCAAAAAAATCTAAATATTGAGAAAATCACCTTTAAAGTAGTCCAAATGATGTTCTTAGCAATGCATATTACTAATCAAAAATCAAGTTTTGATATATTTACGGTAGGAAATTTACTAAATATCTTTACTTACATCATGGAACACACTTAATGTCCTAATGATTTTTGTCATAAAAGAAAAATCAATAATTTTGACCCATACAATGTATTTTTGGCTATAGCTACAAATATACCCCAGCGACTTAAGACTGGTTTTGTGGTCCAGGGTCACAAATTAGTATATTTTAGTATTGGGGGCAAACCTGCCCTTTAAAACAATGTGTCAGTGTTGTCAAATGTATGAAAGAAGGCCACTTTATATTTTTGATGTAAAGCAGAAAAATGAATGCAGTGCAGTTGGAGTAGATTGTTTAAAGGTATGCTCATTTAATTTGTATGTAATTTGTATATAATGACAATAATAGTATTATTTCTAACAGTAATACCATATTGAATTGTACCACTGTATTGGCCAACAAAACACACAAACAAACAAAAAAAATCTGAGTGTGTCATAGAGTTCTGCTGTGGTGATGTATTTTTGAAGGCTAAAACCCAGAAAAGAGTTAGCATTTTAACACTTTCTAGTTCCATCATCCTGAAGTCAATGGATTTTTTGGAATAGGTTTTTAGTTAAATGTCTGAAAGATGCTCTGTGGTTAACACAGGCTTAAGATATTTTCACATTTGATTCTACAACATAAAATACATCATTAATACCTCCTTGTGACTTTTCTAAAGCTTTTACGTAGTTAAAAAGGCAGATGCTAACAAGTGACTAAACTGGACTGCAGAAGTTGTTGGAAGCATTAAATGTCAAATAAACTAAACTGCTTGCTTGTCCTCTTCAACAGCCTCATTACAGCTTCTGGCAAGCTTTTCTAACAAACTTTCAGGGAAAATGATATTTTAAATAAAGTCTGAAAGAGCTGTCCGAAGTTTAAAGGTGGTGATGTTGAAGTCATGTGATCATAGTGTAGTAAGACAATGTAAAAATCCTATTGGGCTATTGTCAAGGAAACAGGGTAATCCTAACTTTCATATTGGGCTACAAAATACGTTATTACTGCAGCTCTCTATCAAGTCTCCTGCTTCAAAGACATTTCAAAAGAAATCTCTCAAATAGGCTATATTTGTCTATTTTTATTCCTTCTCGTTCATTTTAGGGTAATCATCTGACAAAACAATGTTTAATGACAGTGGCGAACGCTATTTAAAAGCTTTTAAACAAAAATAAAATAAAATCTTCCTCTGGGAAGCCTTAGAGTTTCCCAAAGCAAACATTAAATTGTTAGGCTGCATAATTCCAGCATTATTAGCAGACTTCGCTAACCATCAGTAGCTGCACATGGAAGGTTACCATAAACGATCTATAAATCTTCTCATTGCAGATTAGGTGGGCTTCAGATAATGAGGACTCGTCCCCTGCTGACACTGACTCACATTAGCACCTTCTTCCTGTTCAATAACCAACAGTCTTCTACACTGGATTCCATGCCAGCAAAGGGCACTTTCATAATCTCTGCAATAATTAAATATGCTTTAAAAGGAAATATATGCTCTCCAATAAGTATGGTCTAAAACAAACTACCTTAGATGGCAGTTCTTCTGAAGCTCATGTCAGATTTACAGCATGTTTTAAAACGACTGAGAGATAAAGTATGTCCATCATCCTGAGGGAAGTCAATTATTTACATAGACAATGAAATACCAGGAAGTTTCTGTTGTAAATGATACCCATATATGGGTAACAGTTAACAATTATGCGCCGGTAAGACATGTAACGGCATGTGTCTAGAAACTGAGTTTGTCAACCACATCAATGGCATGTATAAAGAATTATAAGAATGTACAAGCTGAAATACCTGAAAATATCTTAACGTGATTTAAAAAAAAAATGCAATTAAATGGCTGTACATCTATTTTGCTGTGACATTTCCTTTGTGTATGTCTATGGATTACTAACATATGATGGTACAAACTGTCTGTACGGCAAGACATTTCACCCAAAAATGATTTTTTTTCATCATTTACTCACCTTTATGTCATTCCAATCCTTCTCTGTAGAACACATAATAAGATATTTTGAAATATTGTTCTTCAAGAAAACAATACTGGACCTGACTGTGTGAAAAAACCCCCCCCCAAAAAACCCAGACATTTTTTCAGTACATTTTTTATGTGTGTGTACAGTACACTTTTTATGTGTGTGTGCTCCACAGAAGAAATAAAGTCAGTAGCACTTTAGTTTAGGGACCAATTCTATTAACTAGTTGCTTATTAGCATGCATATTATTAGCATATTAGCTGTTTTTAGTACTTAGAATTCTGCATGACCATATTCTACATCCCTAATCCCTAAACTTAACAACTACCTTACTATTCATTTGCAGTAATCGGTTTATTGAGGCAAAAGTCGTATAGTGAGAATTGGCCCTTAAAATAAAGTGTGACCATACAGGTTTGGATGACATGAAGTAAATGATTTGTCAAGCTTTTACACTGAACTTTAGAAACCTTAGGGTCAAATGTGTGGTTTATGCAGGTGGATGTATGATTTGTTTGCAGTATGAGGGTGTGTAGGGTCACTTTGCGTGTATAAAGCCACTTCAAGTTCAGAACAAGTCAACAAGTGAAACAAGTCATTCTAAATGCCATCATTTACTGCAGTTATGCTAATATTTTCACTGAAAAATAGGCAGATCCGACACACCTGCGGAAAAGAGCCAAATAACAAGACAATTATCGAGGCTTTAGAAGCCTTTTAGGATTGAATTAAATAAAGACATCTAAACTCATGAAATTACACAATTAGCATGGTCAAAGTCATCTAATGCATGACAGGAATGCTGAACACGTTGCACAAACTTCTGGAGGCAATATGACTTGTGCAGTTACATATCAAGCAGTTACTTGTTGAGGGTGTAGTCAGTACTGTATACCGGCCTCCTGCAGTGACCTTTGGAATGTGGAATGCATGGAATGCAATGCATGCTGTGTGTTACTGACAGCGTGGTGTGGAATTCTGACCTCGGTTTTCCTCTTTCTTAAAAATTAACACTCACTTCAGAGTATTTACTACCAAAGCAGTGCATTTTGTCTTTGAAGTGTACCTTTGAAGATATCTAGCAATATTAGATCTAGTTTTCAGGTCTAACTTGATGCAATTTTTAACCAACATGCATTGAATTTCAGTTTGTGCAGCCAGTAACTGACTAATGAAGCTTCTTTGCAGTGGAGCCCCATGCCGAGCCAGATTTTGTCACCCACTAGCCATCTGTATTCAGTGCAGGATTAACCTCTCGTACAAAAGAAACGAGAAGAACCACTTCCCTCTTTCTGTGCATTGTCACAGTTTATCTGGAACTCTTTTCAGCTCAGCATGCTAAGCCCACTTCCTGTTAGCTCTACGAATGACTTAATATTAGCGACAGTTTCTGGAAAAAGTGCTTGCATTACAGAGTGTACAGTACGTTTGGAGAATCCCTGGACTTACATTGAAGTTGCAATATGACTATTTTCAGTAACAATAGTCAATTGTTAATAAGCAAAGTGCATATATCTCGTACATATATATGCATACATGCATATATTCTCAAAATTTTGGGTTCAGTAATGGGTCAGTAAATGGTATTTATTTATTTTTTTCAAATTCATCAAAGAATCACAACTCTTTTCAGCATTGATAATAATTAGAAATGTTTCTTGAGCACCAAATCACCATATTAGAATGATTTTTGAAGGATCATGTGAAGTCTGGACAAATGGCTACTGAAAATTCAGTCACAGGAATACATTAAATTTTAAAACATATTAAAATAAAACACGGTTATTTTAAATTGTAATAATATTTCATAATATTAACCTATTTACTGTATTTTTATCAAATAAATGCAGCCTTGGTAAGCATAAGGGACTTTCAAAAACATTTAAAAAATCTTGCCGAACTTTTGAATGGTCGTGTATAATTAATATAAATATAATTGTTTAAAATATATTTCTATTTAATGTAAATATTAATGGTTTGCATATGCAAAAAATGTGCCTCATACAAAAACAAAGCTTTACAAAAATAGCTCTGAGGTATAAATGTGAAAAAACTGCAATCACAGATAAAGTCCAAATGCGAGGAGTGGCTAATTACTCAGATTGTTTATTCTGTAATGATATTGTCAAAAACTGCCTACGTAGCTCAGACAAAGAGAAAACAACTATGTAATTTGGTTGTAATCCTGTTTTCTGCTTGTTTTTGCCATTTTGGAAAGAGTGAGACCTCTGTACTAGAGCACAACCAATCTGTAGTCACATAATATAACATTTGGTACATTCAGTCAAGCTTTATAAGATACTTTTATAGTTTTTCATCTCCTGGCATCTTTAAAGGGAACACTGTGTTGTGGGATGTCAGTATAATTGCAAGATAGAACACAAAGTCATTCTCATATACTAACTGTATTTACACATGCACTAGACAGACAGCAAAAGAACAGACAGTACACTCTACAATTATTATTACTAGCCTGTTTGCCTAATTTGTCTCTTGAGTGCAGAAACTACCTACATAGCCAGACAGTTAGCTGGAGTCTGCCAGACTTAGACAGTTAGCTGGGGCCGCTGAAGGTTTGTTAAGCCACTGTGATGACTGCGTGATCAGGGCTGTAACCGTTGTGGATCATGCAGTCTCCCAGACACCGATACACACAGACGCCTGGCTGCGAGCCAGCAAGTCAGGGAGGTTCAGACGGCCTGCTGTGAACATTGTAAATATGCTTTTCAACATATTCTCAGCTGGGTGGAAAAAAAAGGTTTAGCTGTAACTCACGGTTGATTTTCAGAATTGGGTCACTTTGCTGGAACAGTATGTAGTGTCTCTCTTCTGGAACTGCCAGTTTGTACTTGTACCTAACAATATCAAAACACTGTAAACATGAATCTACTCCACCCTCAAAATAGCATTAATGGAATAATACTGTATAAGATATGTTTGTTCGCATATGTCTGCCTGTTTGTTTACCATTATTGGACTGTTTTATGAAACACTGAATCTTGCACTTCCAGTTAGTTTAGAGACGATTCAGAGCACCTCAACAGCAGGAAGTGAAAGTTAAGCCACCCTCTTGTTCATCTCTCCTGAGCAAGCACTGTTAAAATGACCTGCTCACTCAGACTTTTGGAGAGACTCATTGAATAAGATGACCTTTGATGACCTAAAATAATTAGGTGACCTTTGACCTCAGTGCTTAAAGAAGACAAGAAAGAAAACAATAGGTTTGCTAACAGCTAAATAAGCAGCTGTAAATGCGTTTCCTATTCTTTTTTTAATAAAATGTGTGAAAAATTACATTTATTTTTTTACACTAAAAATTATGTTACATTTTGAGTTAAAAAAATCTTGTAGCAGTGGTTCCCAGAACTTTACCATAAAATATGGTTGCAATGTTACAACTATGGGATATAATTTTAGCAGCATACATTTGTATACTTTACAGTTCTCAACTTTGTTATTACATAATACAAAGTTATTATTCCAACATATTTTATAAAAATATTATTGTTTTAAAAATATTTTTTGCCTCTATGAAAACTTTTTTTTTCTTTACTTACATACATTGTCTTATTGTCATTTTTTGCAAATAACTTACATTTAATCAATTTCCAAATTTTTAATGTAGCATTTTACCATGTTTTCTCTCTCTCTCTCTCTCGCTCTCTCTCTCTTTTTTGCAGTGTTATCTGAGCAAGTAACAATATTGATTTAACCCTGCACTCTCAGAAATAAAGGTACAAATGTTGTCACTGGGGCAGGACCTTTTCAAAAGGTACACTTTTGTACCTATAAAGTTCAAATATGTACACTTTAAGTACTAATATGTACCTTAAAGGTACCAAAATGGACCCTTTAGGTACAAACATGTAACCTTTTGAAAAGGTACCGCCCCAGTGACAGCTTTTGTACCTTTATTTCTGAGCGTGTGAGCAAGGGAAAGGTTAGTTGAAATGTAAAGTTATACTCATGAATATTGGCATAAAATGTTTTCAGACTGAGAAGCATAAATTTAATGCAAGTATATGATCCGGATCTAACCATACATTAAAGATGCATTACAATGAACAATAATCAATGCATTGCACTACAGATCTGATTAAAAGTCTGACGGTTATAACAGGTTTGAAGATAAAGATCTTTCATTTTATCTATAATTGCAGCTTTTGTGCACTGTTTTGACTAGTTCTTAAAACCTGTGACTGCCTTCCTTTCTGCCACTGTGGTTCTGACCCTGAGCCCTGCAGAAATGTTAGGTTTGGCATTAGCGGACGTCTCTCTCCGCCACTGCTGATCGCCCCCAGACTGATTGATTTCTGCAGAGGAAACAGGAGCCTAATAATTACTTTTACATATGAGCGTGATACGTGGCTTTAGAAATGTTTGCATGATTGATTCATTTCAGGCAACACCTAAGTTAGATCTGATTATTAGTGGAAGTGACAATGCAACTCAAAGTGAAAAACGGGTTGGTTTGATGAGGTCTTGCATTTAGAGAATGCAAACAGCCCGTGACATTGATTAAAGCTGATAAACACTCGCTGTGTCTTGGTGAGGTGGACATTGCATTAAGTTGTCCTACTTTTGCAACCCACTTCATCTGATCAGGGCTTTGTGTGTGGCATTGTATTTGTGCAGCATGTGCTGTCAGATTACAGGCTCAGGGCTGACGGGCGCGTGCCTGACTTCCCACTGGCTCCGGTGCACTTAACTTCTGCTAATCAATCAGTCACAGGAGGGAGTCCAATGTGTTCCCAGCTTCAGTTTAAAGGCACAGAGTGACTAATGAATGAATCTCTTTTACCACCGGTAACCCTCAGTCAGACAGATATGGTGTTTCCTGAGTGAGAGACTTTAGAGGAAGTGGAGAAACCACTGAGTGCTCTTATCAAGGTATGGTCTGCGCTCACTGGCATCACAGAAAATAAGCAGTCATAAAATACAGCACCATTCTGTCTATACACACAATACAGACAATAATTAACCTAGAAAATTATACACAATATTCACCTTAGAATGGAAAAATTCTTTGAAGTAGGCTCTAATTGACAAGTTACGATCTTGACGATACACCTTTTGGCGTCAGTATGATAAAACCTTGTTTTTTTTTAGAATGAAGAGAGTAATTAATTTTAATGTGGCTCCCTTCAGTCACAGAAAATCCATGCATGTGGTGTGTTGCTATTCTTTTTCGGTTCTTCCGTATTTGCAGACCATTAATCTCCAGTGTCGTAAAAGGAAACATGCTGTGGTGACAACAGGAAATGTGGGCTGTAAAGCTGTGTATGATATGCTCATGAGTTTATTTATCATGGGACTGGCCCAGTGTTTGCAAACAAGGTCCCATTGCGTCAAGGAGAAGGGTGGGCGGATTGATGCACTATTAGGATTGAATGGTTAATAATATGTGATGCAAGTTCAACTCTTTATCAATTGATACTTGTTGTCTTTACCTGTATTGTCTAAAATAAGTGTGCTACACACTCTTAAAAATAAATGTTCTTAATTGGCATTCCATGAAGAACCTTTAACATCCATGGAATCGTTCCATTGGACAAAATGTTCTTTAGATTATTAAAATGTTCTTCAAAATAAGAAATCTTTTTGGATCTTGTAGGAACTGTTCATTGAAAGGTACTTTGGGGAACCAAAAATGGTTCTTCTATGGCATTATGGTAAAACCCCCCTTTTATTTTAGGAGTGTAGGTTTGTTTAGTTCCCATATGGCCACTATCTCTGCTTAAGAACACTTACATAGGTTAAAATGTTATAGCCTATTAATGCACTTTCAAATAAAATATGAATTGTACAAATGTGCAGTTTTGCTTTAGGCTATTGTTAAACAGACCTTGCCATTCAATCAGAACTAATTGAATACTTACAGACATGAGATGTCTTGTGAGTCTTAAAAGTCATGTGACTGCTTTGTTTGCTGTTGCACAAAAGTGGACTGCATAATGAACACAGTGATGAGAGGGTCTTATTTTTCTCACCCTCTGACCTTGGCTCAGTAGAGCACATGAATTAATTAGTGTGTCAGAAAGAGAGGGTGACCCATCTGCACATGACATTCATTCTGACCCCAGTTATGCATGGCACATTTGAATCTGTTGTTTTATATTGATATGTGATTAAATACAAATATATTTTCTGAGTAATAAATTAAAATCCTTCACACATCTTGAATGGTTCTAGCCAACATTTATTGTATATATACTTGTATTTCCTATATATATATATATAGTTGTGGATTATTGTGATGTTTTTATCAGCTGTTTGGACTCTCATTCTGACGGCACCCATTCACTGCGTGATGTAATGCTACATTTCTCCAAATCTGTTCCAATAAAGAAACAAACTCACCTACATTTAGGATGGCCTGAGCATGAGTAAAAACCTGAAGGGAATTAATTAACATGGGCATGAACTAAAATGACTTGACAAATTAGTAGGTCACGATTAAACTAAAACAAGGGAACACATTTATAAAACGTGGCCACAAATTAAGTTGTTGGAACAAATTCTTAATTCTAAATAATATCTACAGTATGTTTTCTTCTACATTACACTGTACAACAGATATATTGTGTATATTTATAAAGCTCATAGAATATTTTCTGTTGGAATAAATATGGAAAAGAATCTTTAAACCTGTTGATCAGCCTGTGATTTTCTTCATTTCATGAATAGCCTGCCCTATGAATATACACACTAAAAACATCATAATTCTAATGTGCTGTGTTCAGATTTAGACTATAATGTTTATGTCTGATGTCAAAACCCCCACCATATTCCCCTTTTTGCTTTTCAGTGATTATTTGAGTCAGTGACATGCTCCAATATAGCTCAGTCTAAGAATAGAACATGCAGTCAGACTATTCATAGCAGTGGCTGTTACCTCAGTCTAGCGAGTATCGTTGTTAAAGGGCTGTGCTATTGCTGCCATGGAAATAAGAGCCTTCTGTTCCTGTTTTTCTTCTATTTTCTCCCTCCGGCTTGACGTCAGCACAGCCATGAAGTGCGCAGCTCAGCCCAGCTGCCGCCCAGGGTACGCACCATGCTTTAGTCATGTCTGTCTGCAGAGGAGCCCATCAACGTCGGCTTTGTGCACGTACAAGAGCCTTGGGGCAGAAAACACTGTTTTCTCTCTGGCTTTTACAATGAAGATACAAATATATCTGTCAGTTGTTAACTGATCCAACCCACCCAAACAATGTCCCCCGTTGATGACTTCATAAAGTGGGTGATTATTGCTCACTAACTTTCTTCTCATCACCGTTCTTGAATTGTGCCATTGTTTTTTTTTTTAGCTCTCGTTCAGTAAGTGGAATTTTTTTTGGCACAAGGAAACTGTAAACACTGCCACATGTGAGAACACAGCTCCCAGTGAAAATACAGACATGCCTTTCAAACCCTTCTGTGCGGCATGATATGTTCTCAAGAAAAGACTGATACTCTCAGCCTGTGCAGGTGTGGACGTCTCTGAGTCATCCGTATGACATTATTCACTTCATATTACTTAAGTTGTAGTGGAATCATCCCCAGACGTCTTAGCTGGAGTTTAAGGGAATATGGTGTGAGTCAATGCAGTCTTGTGGGAAATCAGAGCACACCCATAGTCTTGAAGATGCGGGGTCTAACACGTGCAGAAGGGCAGAATCTTTCATTCAGTCTGCTTCACATGTCTGCAAAGTTAATGGAACAATCATCACAGACCTCTCGTGCATGTTTTCTGTGGCCTGCAGGCAGCCTGACCTTTCACAGTCACCAAAGAAAAGGTCAATGAAGTCAGAGTGATCAAGCTATTTTCCCTCTTTTTTCAGTCTTCTGAAAAACAGCACGAGTGTGTGACTAATACGATGTTTTTGCATGTTTTCATGAGAAGTCTATAAAGACACTGATTGTTCTTTTGAAAGAAATATTACTATATGACTAAGGCCATGTTCATACTGCCAGGCTAGTGCTCAATTCTGATTTATTTGACTGTTCACATTATTTTTAAATGTGGCCAATATCAGATTCAAGTGTGAATTGGACACTGTCCCAAACTGACCAGCATGCGCAAAAGAACAATAACAAGATGGCACAAGTATGCTGTAATACGAAATTAAACATGGCAGAATTTATAAAGTGATGTACCATGGAAGCCAAGGAATTTGAAGACGAGGATGAGGAGAAAGAGAGCAAAGTTTTTTTTTTTTTGCTTGTATGGAGTTGTTACTGTAAAACTTACACCTCAGTGTCGCTCCATTGGCTACCTGTCTTCAATATTAATCGAGTGAATAAAGAACTATGAGTATGTAAACTCTTAGGAGTGAATCCTGTCAGCTCAGAATTGTGATGAACGTTGATCTAGACTAGAGTGATGCAAAAGTCATGTATTCTGATATGTCTATTCAGACTGAGGTTGCATTGTAAATCATTCAACTTGTATCTGATTTAGTACCAAATATGGAAGTGGCACAAATCAGCACCAAAATGTCTGATTCCATATGATTTGTACTATTCGTACTGTTGTGAATAACAGATCTGAGTCACATACACTCCCCTCCAAAAGTATTGGAACAGTGAGGCCAATTCCTTTATTTTTGCTGTAGACTGAAAACATTTGGGTGTGACATCAAAAGATGAATATGAGACAAGAGATCAGCATTTCAGCTTTTATTTCCAGGTATTCATATCTGGATCTGATAAACAACTTAGAAGATATCACCTTTTGTTTGAACCCACCCATTTTTCATGTGAGCAAAAGTACTGGAACATGTGACTGACAGGTGTGTTTTGTTGCCCTGGTGTGTCCTATTAATTGAATATTCAAACAATAAATAGCACTGAATGTCTGCGCTCAGTTTCAGATCCGTGCAGACTGCATTTATAGTTAGTTAGACGTGTAACCAACATGAAAACCAGAGAGGTGTCTATGGGTGAAAAACAAGCAATTGTGAAGCTGAGAGAAGATGAAAAATCAATCAAACCATTGCACAAACACTGGCAATAGCAAGTACAAACATTTGGAATCTCCTGAGGAAGAAAGAAACCACTGGTGTACTAAGTAACACATCGAACGGGTAGATCAAGGAAAACATCAGCAGTTGACGACAGAAACATTGTGACAGCTGTAAAGAAAGACCCTAAAACAACTGTTAGTGACATCAGCAACAACCTCCAGAGGGCAGGAGTGAAGGTATCACAATCTACTGTTTGCAGAAGACTTCATGAACAAAAGTACAGAGGCTACACCAGAAGATACAAACCACTAGCAAGGTTTTATGGACTGATTTTATGGACCAAAGTGATGGAAAGGCTAAAGTTTGGAGAAAAAAAGGATCTGCTCATGATCCCAAACATACAAGCTCATCTGAAACACAGTGGAGGTAATGTAATGGCTTGGGCTTTCATCGCTTCTTCTGGGACAGGCTCATTAATCTTCATTAATGATGTAACACATGACGGCAGCAGCAAAATTAACTCAGAAGTCTACAGAAATATTTTGTCTGACAATTTACAGAAAGATGCAACCAAACTGATTGGGAGATCCTTCATCATGCAGCAAGATAATGACCCAAAACATAGTGCCAAAACAACAAAGGAGTTCATCAGGGCAAGAAGTGGAAGGTTTTAGACTGGCCAAGTCAATCTCCACACTTAAACCCTGTAGAGTATGCATTTTACCTGCTAAAGAAGAAACTGAAGGGAGTAACCCCCCAAAACTGAAAGAGGCTGCGGTGAAAGCCTGGAAAAGCATCACAAAAGAAGAATGCAAAAGTTTGGTGATGTCAATGGGTCACAGGCTTGATGCAGTTATTGAAAGCAAAGGATTTGCAACTAAATATTAAGTCTTTTTCACTTTAATCTATGTTAGTGGGGCAGTCATGAGAGCCTAATGGATAGAGAGTTGGACTTGTAACCTGAAGGTCGTGGGTTTGAGTCCCAGGTCCGGCAGGGATTGTAGGTGGGGGGAGTGAATAACCAGTACTCTCTCCACCTTCAATACCACGACTGAGGTGAGACCCTTGAGCAAGGCACCGAACCCCCAACTGCTCCCCGGGCGCCGCAGCATTGGCTGCCCACTGCTCCAGGTGTATGTTCACTACTGTGTGTGTGTGCACTTGGATGGGTTAAATGCAGAGCACAAATTCCAAGTATGGGTCACCATACTTGGCCACACACCACTTCCCCTTCCCTTTCCCTAATTCTATCTGTTCCAATACTTTTGCTCACATGAAAAATGGGTGGGTTCAAACCAAAGGTGATATCTTCTAAGTTGTTTATCAGATCCAGATATGAATACCTGGAAATAAAAGCTGAAATGATGATCTCTTGTCTCATATTCATCTGTTGATGTCAAACCCAAATGTTTTCAGTCTACAGCAAAAATAAAGGAATTGGCCTCACTGTTCCAATACTTTTGGAGGGGAGTGTATGTGCAAAAAAATTGGGCCACTTTAGCCAAAGCCACTTTGTTCTTTGCTTGGCTGGTAGTATTGGAATCAATCAGTGAAAAAGAATTGCTAAGCATTTTATGATCTTGTTGTGATTTGTCTGGCAGTAGTTGCTCTTTCATCCCTTTATGCAGAAAGATATTAAAAAGCAAGTGCAGAATTGTGCCCTTGTGTTCATTTTGTACCTCTTGCAAACAAACCCGTGTTTGAGAAACAGATAAGGAGCCTCTTATGTTTGTACACATTGTGCTGCATCTAGGCTGCATGATTTATGATCCAGGAGGAGGAAACACAGGTGTCAATATTTGAAAAGCTATCTTCTTGGTAATAATATTTCTTTACCCTTAATCAGAACTGTCTGTTGTCCCACAGAACAATTTAAGCCCCTTTCTTCCTTATTGTTGTGCTTAAAATAACATGAAATGATAATACTTGACTATAAGGAAGCAAGAATATTTTTAAGTAATTTGTTTTTGTTATGAGCTCTGAACTGAACTCATGTCCGCACATGTGACAGTTTTTATAATGTCCAACAAGATGCACTTTGTTTTTAAATCTGGCATAAAAAAACACAACAGGAACTGTTCGTTTTAAATCATTAAGCATAAAATTTATTTCATAAGAAAAAAGTAAACATTTGTAAATTTATAAATAACCAAATATATTATTTGTTGTGAATGACATCAGTGTTATGCATAAATAAAAATTAAGACAAGTTCAGTCCTTAAATAGCAGTCTCATTATAAGGCAGATCTTCTTTTCCTCTGTAGACCCATCACAATATTGTCAGGTCTGGGTCATGTGTTATTCATTCTCCCCCCACGTGGAGTGCAAAGTGCGGCCACACGCCACAGTCCGGATCCCCAAGCATCCTTGCTGCATCACAGTCCACCGACCATCCTGGTGCTCCTTTGGTCCCTCCAAAGGGCGACACCACCGATCATGCAATATGAGAGGAACGTGGACGAATGTCTCTAGTATCCTCTGACACTTAGAATTCCATAAACATGGAGGTGGAAGCTCAGCAATGGACTATTAGACAGTCCTCTTGAATTGATGAGTATGTCCTCATGACGGTTGAAGGACCACATCAATATTCCGGTTCTCCTCAGCACATTTCAGTGCACAACACCTCAGCGCTCTTGCAGGGCAATGGAGGGCACCCACTGGTTCCTGCAGCGGCTTTCCTTGCAGTAACTCCCCACTTCGTTCAGCTTGAGATGCTCAGCTTGTGGGTTCTATGAGAAGCAATGAAATATGATTAGTATTGCATATCTTTGACAATAGCTTGTTTGTTACGTTTTTAGTTTGTGTTAAGGGTGTGAATTACGGTGGGGGTGGGAGAGTGGGTGTCTTACAAGTAGCCTACAACAGGTCTTTATGAATAGTATAAATACATTTCCAGTGAGTTTTAAAACATTTCCACTAGGAAAGCTCATTTTCGGACAGAACATTAGCAAAACTGTCATTTTTCATTCGAATATATATTTAAATACCACAAAAACACTTGTGTTTTAATTTTAAAAAGTTCAAAGAGCTAACAACATAAAAGCTGTATGAACAAACTGCACCCCCTCTCTCAAAATGTTATACTGCATGTGTATTTGTAATATGCGGTATTAATAGCCTACTTACAGTTACAAGTATGCAGTGGAGGTCTCTTGGTTCGTTAGCGTTGTTGTCAGTAGACAGAGGCTCCCCGAGGACCTGTGCCAAACGCCTCATGCCGGAGACGCGCACGATGTTGATGTCGATGTCGCAGCAGAAGGCTTGGATGAGCGTGAAGTGGATCTGAAGCGCAACATCATTCTCGTCCTCCTCATCGGTCGCTAAAACGCAGAGGACCACGCTGTCTGGATCCCTGTATAAGTCAATAAATGCGTTTAATTTAATATGCACTTAAGTTTTTATAGTTTGCTCTAATGCATATCACTGAATTATATTGTAGACTGAATTAAATACTTACACATTCATGAGCTGTGCAGACTCGTAGACTCCTACTGTCAGACAGTTTTGTCTTTGTGCAGCTACTAGCAGCTCTTCAAGAGCTTCACGTACAGTCTCCATTCTTTAAAGAAAAAGTATCGGTTTTAACTTTTGAAACCCCTTAAAATGAAAACAAATATTTTTGAGACTCATTCTTTTGAAATGCTAAGAAAAACAAGTTACTTACTTTATGTCAGTGCTGTTGCATCCAACAACGTCTTCCAGAGTCATGTTTGTCATTAAATTATATTATAATCCAGAAATCGAAATTTCCTCCAAGTAGGCTATAATTCCAGTGAATACGGCGATCTTTGACGGCAATAGTAATCCACGGAGATTTCGAGTGGTTTCTCTTTCGCAGTGCTCAGATACTCGTCTCTACGATACTGTCTCGACTCGTTTGACTTGAAGCTGTGGGAGCCGGAGTTTTTATAGCAGGAGAAGCGTAGTAGGCGTGTTGATACTGCAGCCGAAACCTCATGCGAATTGGCCCCGGAGGTTTCTATGGAGTCTCCTATTGTGTTGTGTCAACTGCAGTAGTCTTTGTGTAAGGAACGATCAAGGAGCTATTCGCCATAATGAAATCCTGCAGACTAATTTGTTAAAAATGAAAACACATGAATATTGATTTTTTTTTTTTGTCAGCTGCAACCCAGCCTACACGAAGTACCCTTTGAGTTTTTAAATATTGTTAACCTTTTAAAAGATAACAAATACATGATTATATAATAGGCTAGGCTATTATATAATAATATATATGTATATTATTTTTGCATTATTTTTTTACAATTTAATTATTTATTAATTATTTTATTTTGCAGTTGGCATTTCAAACTATCAATCTCACAAAACTTTTTTTGTATTAGCTTTTTTTTTTTTTTTTGCAAAATACGTTATGTTTGCACATTAAATAATCAGTCAAAATTATGCATCATAATATGAATTTATATACGCAAGACTGCTACATGCTAAAAATGCATTCAGAAAAATAAAAATAAAAAAGTTAATTAAAAGAATGTATTAAAATGCATTACTTAACCATCTGCATATATTGACTCAAATGAGAAATACACATTTATTAATGTTTACCTAATTCATTGCTTGATGCAAAAGTCATCAAATTGTCATAACTGTTTTGAAAAGCATTTATTAAACAGTCATGAGCGCCTGTTCCTGTATTCTTTGTCCAGCGCTCCATCTGGTGGCGAGAACTTTACCTTCTCGTGGAGGCCTGAGCACGAGGACAGGAACACGTGTGGGCATGCCATGGACCTCAGAATGAAGATGATCACGAAGGTACTCATTCGGTGATTACATCAAAACTAATAACTACATTTAAAATTACACGAACTTCGTTGGTTTCGGTGATAATGGCTAGATAGCATACGCTTTAACTGTTCGGCTTTAATGTTATGTTAGTGATAATGTGTTACAACAAAATAAAGAAGAGCTGTGAATCGAAACACGGAGCGGAGGATTACTTGATTGTTAGAGGAAAATCATTTTGCATGATAATAATCTGCTCAATCAGGGCTGTCATGATTACATCAGTTGAATAAGATAAGTTTGACAAAGTTTGTAGGACCAGGACCATAAATCAACTGTTGACAATGTGTTTATCATCTTAATCCTTTATCAAGTGACATAAATAAATATGGCCTTGCAAGCAGAGTTAGCTAATAGCTATTCATTTTTGTAAAAAGACCTCGCTCCATAGAATGATCACAAAGTTAGTAGCCTATTATAAAATTCAAGCAATTCCAAAATTCTTTTAGTTCATGTACACAATTTAACTTTAAATTTACAATATATTTCTAATTTTTATATATATAATATCAATATTCACGCACTTGATTAAATATTTGAGAATTATTCTGAGTTAGCTAATGTTGCTGTTTAAGCATAAACTATTGCAAAGTTTTTCAATGAGATAAACAAAAAAGATGCCTCGACTCAACTTAAATAGTTAATGATCACAAAGTGAATAGTGCACATGGGCCTATTAAAAAATAAAATTCCAGGGAGCAAGGCAGATTCCAGGCAGACATCAAAATACCAACATACTTAAGTGAAAAGGCAAATATGGCATAATATAAATCATGGTGAGAACATGAGAGCAGGCAAGTCTGTGACAATGGGGAACATGTTAATGATGACAGGTGAATGCAACTGGAATGGAGTCCGGGAGGACAGGAGATGGTGGGATGGATGCCGGGCCCGGACTCATGACAGGACCCCTCTTTTTATGGGATAGGTCCATTGCTCATGGAGGACGACCATCACCAGGTCCGTGTGCTGGAGGGGGACCAGGTCCGTGTGCTGGAGGACGACCAGGTCCGTGTGCTGGAGGGGGACCTGGGGACTGAGGCAACGCCGGCGGGATGCAGACCCAGGGCAGAACCAGCGGCCACCACAGCGGTGTGTGTGGAGCTGCCACCTTGGAGCGAGCAATGGCGGGCTCCGCCGCCTCAGGAGGAACATCATGGGGCACCGCCGCCTCAGGGGAATCCTGAGCGGCCACCGCCGCCTCGGGAGGATCGTGAGTGGGTACCTCCGCCTCGGGAGCATTATGAGCAGGCACCGCCGCCTCAGGGGGATCCTGAGCGGCCACCACCGCCTCGGGAGAACTGTGAGTGGGTACCCCCACCTCGGGAGCATTGTGAGTGGGCACCACCACTTCAGGGGGATCCTGAGCGGGCACCACCGCCTCGGGAGGAACGTGAGCGGGCACCGCTGCCTCAGGAGCATTGTGAGCGGGCACCGCCGCCTCGGGAGCATTGTGAGCGGGCACCACCGCCTCAGGGGGATCCTGAGCGGGCACCGCCGCCTCGGGAGGAACGTGAGCGGCCACCGCCGCCTCGGGAGGAACCGCCTCGGGAGTGAGCGGGCACCGCCGCCTCAGGGGGATCCTGAGCGGCCACCGCCGCCTCAGGGGGATCCTGAGCGGCCACCGCCGCCTCGGGAGGATTGGGAGTGGGTACCCCCACCTCGGGAGCATTGTGAGTGGGCACCGCCACTTCAGGGGGATCCTGAGCGGGCACCACCGCCTCGGGAGGAACGTGAGCGGGCACCGCCGCCTCGGGAGCATTGTGAGCGGGCACCACGCTGCGCCTCAACCAGGGATACCCCGGGAATGAGCGTGAGGTTCTGGGTGCGGCTGACCAGATCCTTGGATCCTCTGGGACCGCCGACCTGGCAGAAAGACAGGCCAACACCTCCATCTCGAGCTCCAGCTCCTTATGGGCGATCACATGGTCCACCAAGTCCCAGAAGTACCACGCTCTCAGATCGCCCAGCCCGTCCCAGTTAACGGGCTTATCCAAGCCTGCCAAGTAGTGATAGTTAAGACTGGCCTCCGTGAGCCCTAGCCCTTGGACTGCATCGTAGAGGCCCTCCGCATAGATGCCCAATGGGCGGCCGTTCTGTTGGCAATGACGCAGCCTCCAGGCTAGGGTCTGCTTGGACTGGTCAAGGTGTTGCTCCATGTCAGAATAAAAAAAGCCCATCCTGCTGAGTCTTCTCTTGGTTGGTACGTTCTGTCACGGTATGAATGGGAGGCGAAGACTCAAATGCAAAGGATGGGTTTTATTCTTCTAATAACAGAAAATAAACACAAATCAAACCACCCCGAAGGGGAAAACCAAAAACTCAATAAACATAAACAGGGAAAATCCAGGGAGCAGGCAGGACAGAGTTCCAGGCAGACATCTGGGAAATAATGTGAAACGTACCAACATCGGACAGCAAACACAGGGAGCTTAAATGGGTGAAAAGGCAAATCAGGTAAATGAGGAAACAGCCGGGCATAATGGTGAGTGAGAGCAGAACATGTAGTCTGTGACAATGGGGAACAGCTGAGGGTGTAATAATGAGTGACAGGTGAATGCAATTTGGGGAATGGAGTCCGGGAGGACAGGAGATGGTGACCTCTGGTGGTGAGGGGAAGAAATGACAGGTGCACGTAAAAATCTATTCATATATGAATCGCGATTCTGTCTTCTAACGAATCTAATGGATTCACAAGTTTCAAAATCAATGTCCTAAAACAACGTTCATAATACTGTTCCTCACGTCGCCTGCTCTGCACGCGCTCTGCATCTCTCTCTCTCTTTCTCTCTCTCTCTCTGTCACACACACACACACACACACACACACACACACACACACACACACACACACACACACTCTGTCTCTCTCTCTCTCTCATTCAGATCGTCAGATCATTTTCACACAGCTATGATAAGCCTTATACATGGACAAGCGTGCGGTTGTTGTGCTGTATTAAAGCTTTAATCAGGATAAAACCGTATATTAAAAGCTAACAGAAGCAGTAGCATTTACAAATAACAGAGTATCTAAAAGTATGAGACAACAACAAACAAACATACCATTAAGAGTCGTGCTTGCACAGGTTCTGCGCAATCCTCTTCACTAATATCCTCAGTGTCTCAATCGGGCTCAAACTGATAAATATAGACAACGCCACTGTTTACAATTCAACCGGAGCACATGCTGCTGAAGCGAGGGGCGGGACGTTTAGACGCACACTAGAGGCGGTTTAGCCAATCACAACACACTGAGCCAGCTAACCAATCTGAGCCCATCGAGGGAGGGGCTTCATAAAAACAGGAAATAAATCGAGGCGTTTGTCAGAGAAGGGACAGAGAGGTGTGGAATAAAGGTAAATTATGTGAAAAATAATGCGTTTTTTTAAAAACGAAGCATGAATACATGTTAGACTGCACCCCATAAACACAATCAAGCCTAGAAAAAAAACAGTCAACCACCCCTTTAAGCTATTTCTTACGTTTTGCAATCAACATCTGGCCTATAATGTCCACAAATAAATAAAGTAAATGTAACTTAAGCATTTCAATGTGCTTTCCCAACACACACATACCTACGTTATCATTATACATACATAGGCTACTGTACTATATGATTACATGTACTTAGTGTATAGTTTAAGAAATATTAACATGGGATTAAAATGATTGGAGTTTTATTTCTAATTTTCTGAATTGACTCACTTTTCACAGTTCTGTCACCCCAGACATCCATTGCCTTTGGGTCTGTGCCTTACAGGTTGTCTCATTAGAACCAGAAGAAAATCCACTGACCCTGGTTACTCTTCATACATGCCCCCAATCACCTGTTCCTCCTCGCCAGATCAATGTCAATATTGGACTTGACCCGCAATCATCCAGACCATGCAATCCTCTGGAGTTTGTCTGTCACATATCTTGAGTAATTTCTATATTAATTTTAGTAAATGTTAGTAAAATAGTTAAAAATGATAATAAAAATATGTTTTTGATTATGATGATTATGTTTTATGAATATGATTTACTTTGATTATTTGCTTAGAACATCAGCCCAAAGGGCCACACAATTGTTTAGGATTTTATTCAGAGGTTTGTCGACCCCTGCTGGTGTGTGAAGGTATTGCACTGATAAAGGCTAACACTAAATATATAGAAGTTTCTTTAAAAAAAGAACAACTAAGAAATTAAATAACACTTCAAACCTAACATATCAGCATATAAATGTAAAAATATAAACAACAAATTAAAGTTTCCTATAGTTTTCAAACTATATGACTTCAACTAATAAGTAGGCCTATTATACTATGTAAAATGCTTATGGTATTTATGAAAATTATAGTAAAGTGTTACAGAAAAAAATTAGCTTTTGGGGGTTCCTGGGGTTTCTGAAATTTTGGGTGGGATCCCTGAAGTCTGTAAAAGAAAACTTGTGGTTTATAACAGCATACAGTACAACCATAGGCATAAGCAAACATGTAGGCCTATCCAGATATGGTCACTCTGAGTTAGAACACAAACTGAATCTGCAATATCAGGCATTCTGCTAATCTTTTCCCTCATAAACTACTTGAAATATGGGAATATGGCCTTGTATGAGCTTAACGTGTCACTGAGGGTCGTCATCATGAATTTTGTAGCAGGTGATGTTGAATCCATTTATAAAGAGCAGCTCTTCATCCATGAGACCACTGACCATCTTCTGCTGTGGAGACCAAGGAAGCTTGTTTCAGCATCATGGTTAGTGGACGGATCGTCCTTATTGCTGCTGCTTCTGCCCTGTCCTTTACTCTCACAAGCTGTGATGACTCACTTGATAGTCGCTCTTTGGAGAGTGCCACAAAAACACTGGAGGAGAACAATTTGGTGAGTTACGCATTTTACCATTATTTCATGATGGAACACTGGAAAAAGAAATGAGAAGAACCAATCATCTTGAATAATCTCAGGAAATTAGAGGCACTGCAAGAGGTTCTTGAGAAGTTAAAGAATAAACAACTGCCAGAAACCGGAAAAAAGTTACGCCTACTTCCTTCGGTAATGTAGCATTTACACTTTTTTTTTTTTTAATTCTACCCTCATGTAGAAATTGTTTTAATCATAATTATGTGACTTCATTCTCTGATAGGCTTTGATTTTTAAGTAAAATTATAAGTTCACGGCACTTTTTCACTTTGAATTGAATCATTTACAAAGAATATAGTTGACAACAAAATGAGTACATATTGTGACAAGTCAAATACATGGAAACAAAGATGTTAACATTATGCTGTAATGATTTTACATAGATAATAAGATGGGATCATGCACTGCAACGTGTGTCTGTTCATGTACTGTTATTACATTGACCACTTCATTACTCATATGTGTATTTCTTTTTATCTAAAGTGTGATGCAGGTGAACAGTGTGCAGCACGTAAAGGTGCAAGAGTTGGAAAGTTATGCGGCTGTCCACAAGGAACATCATGCCACTTTTTTATTTTGAAATGCCTTTAATAAGACAAAGGATATCTGAGAAAAAAATCTAATTTTTTTTCTGATGCCGTGTTGCCTTTTGCTTCATTTTTTTTCATATCACTGCTGTGTAAAATGCATGGAAATTTAAAATAAAGTCATCATCTACTGAATGCTTTACTTGTTTTGCTTTTTTGCTTTCCTTATTTACAGTAGGTACAGTATATATATATATATATATATATATATATATATATACACACATATAATTTGATTGACAGATTAATATGATTACATAGGCTGTTAAATGCATTTCTTAAAAAAAATAACATATTTCTGAGAATGCAACAAGGCGGTCTGAATACTGACTTCGATTGGTCAGTTTCAGTTCCATTCAAATGATCCGCCTGTTCCTTCAATAATGCTTGATTGTTTGTGTATTACATCATAAGAATAACTTTCCAACATGGCGTCGGGTCTAACGGCAGCGATGGAATCGGAGGACCTGACAGCCCATCCTGGATTCAGCAATGACAAATACTCGATGTTGATTGTCATCGGTGCGCTCTATAGACCGCATATACTGGACTATATTGTGGTGGAGATTGAACGAGGTATTGCTTTTTTACATTTTGGATTTAGAAGAAATTAATAATAACACCGTTAATCAATGCTGTAATGATATTACATTAGAGATTACGCTTATCTCTCGTATCTGTTTGTTATAGAACAGGTTGCGAGCATTCTGGATATTTCACTCTTTGATTTGAAGATTCACCGGTTGTCTGGTGAATTGAGATGAAACACAATCATGCGCCAAACAGTATCTCTCGCCTTCAGCAATACATGAGATTTTTTTTTTCATTTATCATTATTATTTACACAATATAGTTCCACAAGCTTTCCTACATACTGTATACATTAGAGTTTAAAGCAATAATACCATGCTCTGGGACAATATTCGTGCAGCTGTTCTCTGCACTGCAGTGTTATAGCATCAAGATAGTAAACATCAAAAAGCCTTGCGCATCAGCCCTCGAGTATGCTTAACTACATTATTTGTTTTACATATTGATTAGTGATTATAGACATGAATATGTCGTTTAAGTCATGACGTGTTCTTTCGGGTGCCCAACACGGCTCTGCATGTTTACACCCACCTCAGCGATTTTTTTTTTTTTTTTGCTTGCATGTAACTTTAGTGGCCACCATTAACCTGATGAGAATTCTTCTTTAATAAGGTGAGCTGTTTTTTTAACAATGGTGTCAAGCTGGTCTAAGCTAGCCAATTAATAATCATCTTAGACCAGCGAAAAACCAGCTACATGCTACAAAACACAGCTATAGCTTAACATGGATTTTCCTACTGTGTAACACATTTCAATAACAGTAACAGAGAAGTTTTCTTTTCTTTGTTACCGTTTTAATGTGACTACAGAAGACTTTAACGACATGTCAGATATTGACAGATGTGTGGGCAATCAAAACACTGAAGAGCCTGTCTCCATGGTAGTGAGCAGGCAAAAATGGAAATTTGTCTACAAAGGAAAATGATTAGCCTAACAGTTCACAGTAAAATCAAATAAAAGAAAATATGGAGAAAATTTGTTTTTATTTAGGGTTTGCCGTAGGCCTACACAGGGAGCAATTCACCAGGTTTTAAATTTACTTGGAATATTACAATATTGTTTTAGTTCATTGTCAGTAAATCCCTTCCATATCAGGAAATATACCTGATTTAACTGCTATTTATGCCAACACTGTTAGATGTTTTCTTATTTCAGTCCTAGCAGTGATACAGTAAGTTGGCTTCTTTTTTTGGCCTTAAGAGATGAGAACATGCTGTTCAGAGGCTTTTATATTTCATGAGTACAGAGACCAGTACCACAAAACGAGGCTTTTTTGAGGGCTAGTCAGCCAACCATCTCATTTGTCTCTGAAATGCCACATTGTGTCTCACATGATGTTTCAGTTACATGCTGACTGCAGTGCATTGGCTCTGGGGGGTTTAGAAAGCAGTTCATTCAAATCCACATTCATTGTTTTTGCTATTAACCCAGTACATCAAGTGTCAAACAAATACATTAGCACATGTTTTGATGTATTGAGTTTATATTAAATTTTACATATATTTGCATTGCTTTAACACAGGCATCCGTGCATGGGATGTGGACCTGACAGTGTGTAATTTGGATGAGCAGCTGAAACTTTTTGTTTCTCAGCATTCTTCTTATCAATCCAAAGACATAAGAGGTAAGGGTCACCTTCTTTTGGGTTTGCGGTGAATGAAATGAGCTTCAAGTACAGTAGGCTACACTTTTAAAGAATATTGGTCTATCTTTTGGTGCCCATTTGAAGCACATGATATATATGTGTGGGATGCAATCTTATGAATTAACAAAGAAGCAACTGTGTAGTTCAGGCCTAGCACAGCTCCATATACAATATCAGACATGCACAGCATTATTCCAGTAAATAATGGAATATGGTCATATTAAGCCAATATTTCAGTTTCTAGACATCTGAAAATGAAAACAGGCATATTCCTGTACTGAAAGAATTATGGGTCATGCAAACACAAGAAAAGTAGAAAACGAACATGTATGCATTAGATTTTTCAGAATATGCTAATTACCATATATATGGGAGTTGCAATATCCACTGAGCACGTAAATCTATTTTGAAATAAAGTCTTAATATGGACTTTTATCAGAAAATTATGTTTATTTAAATCTGTTTCTTGCTTAGTTTACATGTAGAAACCAAATAAATACTTGTTCATTACAGCCATTCTGATGTAAAAGTATGTTTTGTTTTTTTACTGGGAGAGAATAATTTATTTATTATAATTTTAATATTTATATTGTGTAATGAGAACTGTCTAAACTGCACACAGTTGCAGCTTCTGTACTGCTTCTATTATTCAGTAAAAGTTGTAGGTTGGCTAATTTGCTATTTCAGTAGACAGCAGAAAGACGGGAAGGAAGTGCTTTCTACCAATTGTTCAGACTTTGGCTGCTGTGGAAAAACAGTACTGGAACATTTTGTTGCAGTAGTTTTGAAAGTGATTTTTGCTGACAAATTATATAGTGGTTTGGAGCACTAATACTCAGAGAAAACTTTTTACATTTGCATTACTCTGGTTGAGATTTGACTGTCAGCATCAGAACACTTTGAAGTGATGATTTAAAAAGATTCCAGCATATCTAAATATTTAAGCACTTGCGCTGTAGAATAGTGCAGTGTTTTCCACTTTAAAATTTAGTGCAAATTTAGTTGACTTAACTTATTGTGCATTCCTTTTTATTAGTAGATTAGCTATGCATTAATGTTTGCATAAATGCACATATGCATGACATATTTGTGTGCTTATTCTAATTAATTCCCTTTTTAATTTTGTCTTTCTCCCAACAATCCCATCATAGGTCAGAAGACATTTCATTTCAGTTCAGATGTACTGGACATTAAAGTTGTAATAAATCCATCTGAAGGGTTTCTCTACTCTGAGGTGTGTGACTGAAAGGCATCTCTTCTTCTGTTCTTCAATTTGTTTGTATTACATGACAGTCAATAAATGACAAGGGTCACATTACATTTGTTAGGGCTAGAATTATACAGTGCCTTGGCAATATTAGACACCATAACCAATTCAAATTTCTGAAACTGATTAAACTCAAATTTCAAAATGAATGATTGATGAATCTTTTTGTATCATTTTGTAATACTTTTTAGAGGCACATTTTTACAATAATAACAGATTGAAATTTAATTGAAATGTAATATGCATATAATTTTTAAATTGTTAAATATACATTTAAATATTTTCACAATTTATAAATATTTTTGCAATTCAGGTCCACAGCTTGATATCATCCACACCTCGACACAAGTTGCTGGTGCTCACAGGACAGTCTCTTGAGGACTCTGGGGATCTGGTCCTGCACATGGGCCAGTTCACTCCAAATGATTTCACCCAGATCTTTTCAGATGAAGAGGTTTGTCATACTGTAAATCTGTATGCCAATATTTTTTTATGTCCTTTTAATTGTCCTCACATTATCTATGGATTTGAAAAACTGTCCATGTTTGTAATATAATACAATATGACTTTTCTGAGCATTACAAATGATTCTGTTGTACAGTAATATAATATCTGTTTTTTTTTCATATATTTGACTTCATGCCTTGTTTTCTGTACATTTTCAACAGATTCAAGCTCTGTTAAATTCTGTTAGCATACATGGCAAAGCAAACCTCACCTTAAGCTGCCCTAAAACTGGAAAATGGAAAAACTCTGTGCTAGGGAAACACAACATACATGACATTATTGAAATTAAGGTGAATCCTCTAATGGTACTACCCAAAATGGGGGGCCTTCAAGAATTCACGGACCACCTTTTTGAGTCCTCAGAGCCACAGTCTCCATTTGACCTCTTAGAGCCTCCTGGCACAGTGGGATTTCTCAAGCTTTGCCATCCGTGCTGTTATGTCTTTCCAGGCGGGAGAGGCGACTGTGCTTTTTTTGCTGTCAATGGCTTCAATGTTTTGGTTAATGGTGGAGCAGATCCACGCTCTTGCTTCTGGAAGCTTGTCAGGCATTTGGACCGTGTTGACTCAGTGTTGCTTACACATGTTGGAACAGACAACCTGCCAGGAGTTAACAGCCTATTGGAGAGGAAGGTCGCAGAGCTTGAGGAAAATAAAACTGACTCACAGGAAAAGGAGCAATGGGCAAAGAATCTAATCTCTCCAGAGCTTGGTGTGGTTTTCCTCAATGCCCCAAACAGACTTAAAAAAATTCAGGGTGATCCTAATGTACTACGAAGCAGTGATCTAGCAGCACTTATTTTACAGCATTTGGAAAAACTAAAGATTTCACCAGAACCACTTTTACGCAATTCAAGTGGCTCCATAGAACCAGTCATTTTGTTCCAGAAAATGGGAGTGGGATGTCTTGAACTTTACATCCTAAATCCAGTCAAACGTAGCAAAGAAGTAGAGTCATTCATGAATAGCTGGCCAGATAATAGTTCCAAATCCAAGAGTTTAGATGCCCACCTAACCTCTTTGGTCTCTATATGTGCTTTGCTTGTTTGGCATCCTGCTAACCCAATGGAGAAAATCATCAGAGTCCTCTTCCCTGGCTCTACACCACAAGGGAAGATAATGGATGGTCTGGAGAGACTGAAGCATCTAGAGTTTCTCAAGCGGCCTGTAGTGTGCTCCAAAGATTTTGAAACATCAAAATCAGAAAAGAATCCAAAAGTTGCAGACAGTCAGGATAGTCCCAAATCTGGTAAAAATGAATCCAGACTAAGCAATGGTGCTTCAAAGGACCGAGCTCTTCGTGGAGATCTAGAACTAAAAGACAAAACCAAAGGAATAAATGGGAATGATCCAAAAAGTGAAGAAAAGCTGAAAACTGTAGAAAGCAATGTGAAATATAAACCCTCCAGACTAGTTACAAGAAAGGAGTCTTTGAAGGACAGAAGCAACGAAAAAACAAACATATCAGACTCAAAGAAACCAGAAAATGGACAGAAAAAAATGTCAGGTAGCAAGGATTCTTTAATGAGAAGACCAAAGTTAGATAGCAAAACCGAAGAGAGAAAGTCTCTTGGGAAAGATATCAAGAAAACCTCCACTGGATTACTGAACTCAAATAAGCCCGGTAATGTAAAAAATGAAGCAAAGTTGAACAAACAGGCCGAGGACAAAGCTAAACACTTTAAATCTAACAAGGAGCAGCAAAATCAGAAGTTGTCAACAGACTCCGAAGATGTAAATCACTCTATGTCTTCACCAGAAGATATGACAGCAGCATTTCTGGAAATGGATCAAGAGCAACATGAATTACTTGTGAAGAGGCAAACTGTTGACTCTGGGAACCTGAAAAATTTCTCGACGGGTAGTGTACAGTCTCAGTGTAGTAGCATTGTAAACCCTAGCAAAGCTGCAGCATCTGCAAGACCCTCTGTCAAAATACAAAATGAGCAGTCTGTGAATCTAGACCACACTCCCACTGAATATACTTTGCTCGATGGGGCTTTGAAAGAAAATATTTCAACAAATGAGCGTGAGGACATTTGTGTCAGTCCTGATGAAAAGACGTTAGAGCTAACATCCCCTAGATCAGGTCCAAATAGTGCCGGTCATACTCCTTATCACTTGTCACCTGAAGAGACCTGGGCCTCAAAAGATCATAGTAGCTTTGGGGTTAAGATGTGTCTTGGTTCAGAGAGCCAGCAAATGGGATTATCCAAGTTTTCAGAGTCCGGATGCCCTAAAAGTAACCAAGAGAGCATCTCAACTTCTTCCAAAGAGAAGCATTCTAGCTTCCTGTCTCTTAGCTCTTTCAAGGATATAATGCCTGATATATCTCCCACTGTTACCACCACTCACTCAATGCCTGCGGAAGTAAGTTCGCCGCAGTCCACTGAGGTTGATGAGTCATTGTCGATGTCTTTTGAACAAGTGCTGCCAACGGTGAGCGAGTCCACCAACGAAGACGAAACATCCTATTCCAATGGACACCATGTCAGTTCTGATTTCAAAGTAGGAATGTCTTTGTCTTTAAAGAAGCCTCACACTCAGAGGGCACCTCATGATAGTCCAGACGGGTGTCCATCCGGACCTCAGGGTCTATTGTTTGATACTACCCATGATGTTGACCTCTGCTTGGTCTCTCCATGTGAGTTTAAACATTTCAAACCAGTTGGTGATCAAGGGGATCCACTCAAACCAGGTTTTAGTAACACCAGTCCGTTGAACCTTTCTGATGATAGTGACCACTCCCAAGACGCAGCTAAACCCCTTCCACCTTCATGTTCAGGTAATAAGGCCACTCATCCAGCTCAGGAGACCCCTCTTACTTCTAGCAGTGACTATTTCCCAATGGCAACAGACTCAGATGTACATCCGGGTGTAGAGGATTGTCCATCCATTTCGGCAGATGGACTTCTGGATTCTGATGAAGAAGTTGGTGTCTACCTGCAAACGCAGAACCTAAATGATGGTTTGAATTCTTACAGAGCAAATCACCCTTTGCCAAAGGATCCCCCACCCGCACCTGTGAAAGACTTACCTCCTCTTCCCCCTCAGCCTGGCGCCTGTATGCCTGATCCTGTTAGTGGTGTAAAGTCTGCAACAAAAGGCAGAAAATCTGCAGGAGTTACGCAGAGGATAACATCTTCTAGTGTTTCAACACAAGGCACCAAAACCAGAGCTGGAAGTCAGGGTACTTCTGTTAGTGGCTCGAGAAGCAGCTCAGCAGGAGACATAATGGCTAGTCGTAGCACAGGCTCCACTTCTAAAAGATCCACAACAGCAGGTTTGAACTGATCTTACATTGTTAATTTTTGTATGCAAGTTCATGTTTATTTAGCACTGACTTATGTCTTGATTCATCAACAGGTAGCAAGGTTGGCACTTCAATATACTTGGACCTGGCTTACCTTCCGTCAAGCCATGCTGCTTCCACTGTTGATGTTGAGTTTTTTTGCCGCTTACGATCATCCTGTTACATAATAAGTGGGGATGACACACTCAAGGAAGGCTTGATGAGGTCCATTCTGGACGCTTTATTAGAGGGAAAATCTGTATGGCCTGAGGACGTGCCGGTATGTATGAGTATATACGTAAATGCAACAGAATTCAGTTTAGGTGCACTACAGAACTCTGGTCTCTCTATCACCATCTGTGGTTAATATATAAAAATGCAAGTTACTTGTTGAGTTATTTTTTTATGTCTAGCCACTTTCTTATGTTTTTTATGACACTTCTACACGGATAGGTATACCTGTTGTTGCCTGAGAACACCATATAACAGCAGAGCAGACCCAAAAAAAATATGTAATGCGCCTTTAAAATCTACTAATTTTTAAGGGAATACTGTCACACACTTAGTCTTTATCATCTTCCAGGTGACCCTGATTCCCACGTTTGAATCACTGATGATGCATGAGTGGTACCGGGAAACCCAAGAAAAACAACGGCAGCTGGGAATTACAGTCCTAGGCAGCAACAGCACTGTGGCTATGCAGGAAGAGACATTCCCTGCTTGTAAAGTAGAGTTCTGCTAGATGGACAGTAATGACGTGCTTTACATTTACCAATTGTGCATCCCATGCTTATTTAAAGTCACACATACACATTTTTATCGATGTAGATTTGTACGTTCTTGGCAGATGCTTTATCAAACAAACATTGTTTTTGTGAAAGATTCCTTAGCTGGCGGCTGAGGCCTAAAATACACAGTAAAATCACAAGTATTAAATCAACACCCATAGATGTATTTACTCTAGGAGTATAACTGCACTGGTTAATTATTAAGAAGAGTATTTACTAGATTCCCACTTTGCAAAAATAGTCATAATTAAATACTGCAAACTTTAACACAGCCCATAGTTCAAATCAAATTGCATCGTCACATTATACCTGTGAATGAAGACCACTAAAAACAGTCATTCAGACAGACAAACAAATTAGCAGTGCGAGCGGAGGTTAGATTAAGGATGGCACATATATTTCTATTTCAATTGTCCATACAGATCAGATCACACAACATGATTACAAAGAGAGCTATTTTTATACTTTGAGATTTACTTTGTTTTGGGTTGCTCTTAAAGGATGGTATTTAAGCCATTTCCCAGTCCCTTTGACTGTTTGGGGACCAGTAGCTTCACACTAAGTCACACAAATATTGTATGAATGCAGTGCACTATAATAGAATATCACTATGAAATCTGTAGAAATATGACGGCATGAAACAGATATTTTAGTTCATCCCATTTGGAAATGTGATGAGTGGTAGAAATGCCAACTGCTTGACACACCAAGTATACAGTACCTTGTAACTGCAGATCAGAGGCTCTAATATCTACCGTATGCCTACTGTGTTTCTGTTAAATACTGACTGCTGTAGGGCATACTGGCCTTTGTTATTATTTTTTTTAGATGCATCTCCTTAATTCAGCACTGTAAAAAGAATGCTAAGTTTGTGGGGGTGCAAACGAATTTTAAATCCATGTATTGCTACACTCACATAGAGGAAAGTGTGTATACGTATATGTAATATGAATTATATGAATTAAAACATTAAAATGTCATTGTAAATGCTGTGCTGATTTTTTGCCAGTATAAGATAAAACAAACACACAATGCATAGAGACATGATTACTGAAAACAATCAACCAATATGGTAGATAGAGTTGATAGAAACAATCTAATTATATAAATATATTTCATTCAGTACTGAAAATTATCAATAAAAATAGTTCCAGCTAATTTAACTGGACTGTTAGCTTAACAATGTTCACGGTAAATTCTGAAAGAATTAATTGTAAATGTTGGTTCCCCAGTGTTTTGTAGCGCAATTTAGATCAGTGGTTGCTGCCTAATTTGAGCATTTTAGGTTCAGATGAAGAAATGTTATAGTATTAGTGTTTGCCGTGATGGAATCCACCCATGATATCTAGACTGAACTCAAGTTTGCACATGTCTTGACGGGTGAGAGTGGACCAATGAGATCGACTGCAGGGCGGGGTTTGCGCCTAAGGTTTGTGAAGAAGTCAGGCATTCAAGGGTCAAGATAAAACATTTGGGAATTGGGAGACAACGAAGTATCACATGCACTGTATGAGTGTGGATATATTAAGTAAATCAGTATATTTAATCTAGAAACGATTACACTGTAAACCGATTTTCTGTAAACTGGCACAAGCAATCCTGCGCCGCCACTCAAATGACGTTTTATTTTTATGACGTACGACGTAAGTTTCGTTTCTGGTAAAAGGAAAATCATCTCTTTTGGGTACCTAGCGAAAGAAAGCAGACGAATCCGACGTTTTGTACCAAGGTGAGCTGATTTAAATCAATACATTTATTTTGCATGGTTAATATAATGTGACAATTTTAATTACTAATTATTTCACATAAACTTGGTTGGAGGGAATAATCTATATGTTGTAATTTACTGTATGTGTAGTAGCCTACATATTTTTCAAAATATTTTTAAAATGACTTTTTCTTTCTATTTTGTCATAACAGCATGCTTTAAAAATGTTTATTGAATGTTTTTTTTTCAGATCATTATGAGCACAGTGACATCCAGCTTGAATAAATGGCAGAAGAAGAAGCTCTGTTCATTGTTCAACCATGCCAACCTCAGCCTGCTGTTCAAAGCCAGTGTGCATGGCTACAATGCCACCACATTTCACCAAAAGTGTAATATGCAGGGACCAACTGTTATTGTAGCTTACAACAAGTCTGGATATGTTTTTGGAGCTTTTACTAGCAAGGATTTTCGTCAAACCAACCAAAATGTTGTGGATGACAAAGCTTTTCTCTTCAGCTTTAATGACAAAGAAATGAAGGAAGATCCTCTGCGTGTGGTCAGTGGAAATCCACAGTATGCTTTCACTGACAGTGGCCCAAACTTTGCCTCTTTGGTATTTCTTTACAATAACACAGTCACCGTCTACAGTAATCCAGGAACATACACATTTGATCCACAGAAGATGCATGGAAATGACTTACAGCTGACAGAATGTGAGGTGTACAGAGTGGAAGGTTTGTATTATTTTGTGCTACTTTTCAGATAATTGCTGAGAGAGTAATGCACTTTCAGAAATGGTTGTGTAAATAACTTGTGCTCTGGTTTGGATTCTCTCCAGATTGTGGTGGACTCATGGAGAAACCATGGAGAAATGTGCAGTGGAACTCTGAGTGAGTAAAGCAAACCAAATTCACTCTCTTCTGTAATAGTACAGATGTTACTTTGGTCTGTTTTCATTTATTAAAAAAAAAAAAAGGCAAAATGATAATGTTTTTAGGAGAAGGAAGGGGCTTTTAAGCACCATCTCTGGCTGGAAGCTTTCTGTTAGCTCAGTCAAACAGGCTCGGATTCTTCTGGTGGGTCCTGTTGGTGCTGGGAAATCAAGCTTCTTCAACTCCATCAACTCTGTGTTCAAGGGTTATGTGAGCAGCCAGGCCAACTCTGGCACTGCTGGCACCAGTTTGACTACTCAGGTAGACATGTTTTTTCCACCTCTGATGTTTTTCAGAGTGAAATATTGTGCAAAGTATTAGTTATAAAAAGTTTTTTATAAAATGTAGTTAAAAATTAGTTATAAAATGTACCTGAAAATAATTGGCATATGTTTGTGCCATGTAGTTTCGTACCTACTACATCAAGCCAGGCAGCGGTGTCAGCCATGTTCCCTTCACTCTGTGTGACTCGATGGGTCTGGAGGAGGGTGTGAACACCGGTCTGGATGTAGATGATTTTGCCAGCATTTTGAAGGGTCACATTCAAGACAGGTATCAGGTGAGAACTTTAGGTAAAGGGTGATCATAATCAGTATGAATTGCATTGTTAATTCAATATCTTCTGTCTCACGTTTTAATGATTTAAAGATATTCTACATGTTTCTTTCTCAGTTTAACCCATCAATGCCCATACAGCCTGACTCCCCTCATTTCAATAAATCTCCTGGCTTGAAGGACAGGATCCACTGTGTGGTGTATGTGATTGACACCTGCAAAGTCAAGCTCCTCTCTGACAAAATTATCAACAAGTTTGCAGTTTTTCGAAGGAAAACCAACCAGCTGGGTAAGGGATTAACAGTAATTAAGCAGATTTGAATGACATTAAAGTGACATGAGTGTATTGTATCAATTAAATTATGGAAATTCAATTTACAGGACACTTATTACAGGGCAATCTGAAGTTAAAGGGATAGTCTACCCAAAATTATGTCATCATTTAGTCACCCTTATGTCATTCCATACCTGTTTCTTTCTTCTGTGGAATGCAAACAAAGATATTTTGAAGACTATTGGTAACTAAAAAATTTCAGCTCCCATTGTCTTCCACTGTAGACAACAACAACAACAAAAAAGTTTGGTTATCAACATTCTTCTTTTGTGTTCAGCAGAAGAAATAACTGCTTACAGGTTTGGAATGGCATACGTAAAGGTTTTTAATTTTTAGATTTAAGTCCCTTTATGTCCCTTGCTCAAGAGCACCTCTTGTGGGGTTTGAGTGTACTACTAGCATAAATATTTAACCACTAGGGTTACATCACCAACAGGATAGCAATCTCTGGGATTTGATAACATATACAATAAGGTGTTGTTCTGTACTTCAGGTATTCCTCAGCTTGTTTTGCTGACTAAGGTGGATGAGGCCTGCCCTTTAGTGGCGGAAGACCTGAAAAGTGTCTACCAGAGCAACTACATCAACAAAATGGTACAAATTAATATATGACTTAGTCAATATGCTGTACTGTTTTGTTTCACATATTGTTCTTGAGCATTTCTGATTAACTGTTTTTTGACAGATGCAGGAGGTTAGCACTCAGCTTGGAGTTTCTCTGTCTGCTGTGGTCCCAGTGAAAAACTACTGCCAAGAACTGGAAATAGACTCCCAAACTGACATACTGCTTCTAAATGCTGTTGTTCAGATGCTCAGAGCCACTGAGGGCTTTTTTGATGATCTTTACAGTGCAGAAGAGTAGAGCTTAGCCTTATTTCCCTGTCTGACCTTAAGGTTATGAATGTATATATTAGCATAGTTTCTCCCTGTTTACATTGTTTTAGGTGACATTCATCTCTATTTATGTGTTATGAGGTCCGTTGATTTCTTCTGTTGCTGTTCTGAAAATGCAAACTATTTGTGATCCAAAACATGTAACCAGATGGCTAATATTCAAAGCTTTATTGTCAGTTTGAGTGAACAATTAATGGTTCTGAATTAAAATAAAGGCCCTATTGCAGTTACATTGATATTTGTCCTTACTTCATTAAGTTTATTTGTTGGAAAAGATAATGAAAGAAATGCATTCACATTGTACAGTACCAACAGTGGACCATAAAAACATTAGAAGACAACTATTACCTTAAAATATTACCTTAAATTTTGTACCTGATCTAACCCTCAAAAAAATTTGTATTGATGTAACCTAGTTAGGTGGATTTGGTGAACTTAAATCAATATGAAACTAGTTCACTTAGATGTTACCACATCAAGCACAATTTGTAGGTTAACTGGCAAAACAATTATTATAATGATGATTTTTGTAATACATTATGCTTGAATGCATTAATACAAAAACTTCATATAGTCTTCATGCGAGATTGCCTTAAGAGCAACTGATCTGTTGCACTCATCTCTAAAGAGGCAGATATTGCTTCCTGCTGTCACCCATCCTTTGAGAATCCTCTCATTCCCAACGTTAACAACCATACGGATCTATAATGTCCGCTTGTTTGAGGGAATAGCATTCTCATCATTTGTGAGACTCATTTCAGGAGTGCTCTAATTAAGTACTTTTCTACTCCACTAGTATGCTTAACCTTTTCATACTTTGGCTGCTCTCCCTTCTCGATGGGCCCAGGAGAGCCTTCTGGTGACCCAGCTGGAGTGGGGGTTCTGAGTGGGGCTCCAGGCAGGATCTGTTTGAGATGAGTTCTGATGGCCGCTGGCAGCTGTCCTGAAAGTGCCCAGAGTTTTTCTGAGCCATGTGTTTTTAGCAGCCTGAAGTTCAGTCGTCAGAACTGCATTTTGGTGTTCCAACTCCTTGGGAAATCAAGAAGACAGACAAATGATGAAAAAGTGAAACACAATTTGTAGTATAAATCTAAAGTTATTGATAAGACACATTAATAACACATAATAAGCTTCGATTCATTAAAGATGCAGTAAGCGATTTCTGAGAAATGCTCAACGTTGTTGAAAGTGGAGCAAACCAAGCACCAAAAAACATTTCTAGCCAATCAACAATAAGGGGCGTATCCACTCATAATAGGGGAGGTGCCTATTGCATGTTTGTGAATTTAGGGGCGGAGCTTTAGGGGCGGATCAAGAGCTATCATTGGAGTGTGATCCTTTTGTAGGAGCATGTTTGTTTTGGTTATTTCAAATATAAACAGCATATCTAAGAAATTGCTTACTGCACCTTCAATATAGGGTAATGTATTAGATATCATGAGCGATGATGAACAACATTTTTAACAGCATTTATCTATGTTAATGTTAATAAATTTACTATGGCTCATTGTTCACTCTCAGAAAAATAGTAAAAAGCTATCATTGGGCTGTACCTTTTCAAAAGGTAACACTTTAGGTACTGATACTGTATACTTATTTTTACTTTTTATGTAATGGATAAAAGAAGTTTCCTCCAATGTTAAACAAGAAAACTTCTAATATTGCTTTTCTTGGTTAATTAAGAAATACTTCCAGATTTAGAAGTGTTAATAATAACAAAAAGACTCTTTTGCATTACCTGTATCTTGCATTTGGACTCCACCATTTGTAGCTTGGTCTGGACCAGCTCTCTCTCTAACTCTTGGACCTGTTCTCTGAGAGAGGCCTTCACTTCATCCTGAGCACTGGTATCTTCATTTTCAGAGCACAGCTGAATTGATCCATCCATACTAAAGATGTGTCTGCACTGCTCACACTCCAGCATCTTGCTCTGAAAAAGTATCATGTACCGTATCACTAAATATCATGCCACTAAAGTAAGACTAATGGTTAAGGTCAAGGTGTTTTGAGGTCAGTCTCTTTCTTACCTTGATAACTGCCAGCTCTTTGTCTGCTTGAGCTTTCTGGTTTTCAAGCTTTGCGTTCAGTTGAGAGCAAATCTAAAGGATGCAAGAAATTGGGCTGAATGTTAGCATCAAATGCAATAATGTTTATTGAGAGTTCTAATTGAATGTTTACCTGCTTGTAGTCGGCGATAATGTTGTTTGATCTCTTAATATCTGCTTCTGCTTTGTCCAGCTCTTTCCTAAACATCTCTTTCAGCTGTTGAACACATCAATACTTTACACAAGGCCAGAGATTGTCCAAACACTTTACTGTGGACATCAGTGACGTTAAAGCTCACCTGTGAAGCTTCCTCCTCCTTTCCCTTTTTCTCCTCCTCTGTAATCATCAGAAGCTGTTTGGTTTTCAAAAGCTCTTTGGTTAATTCATCCACCTGGTCCTCGGTCTGAAAATCACAGCAGATGTATCTAAACATACACAGCAAATAAAACAGAAAATGAAACTGGCCTGTTGCGTATGACATCCATGGCTCGTAATAATCTGACAGACCTGATCTAGAGAATTCCTCAGTGCAATCTTGCTGGTGACGAGTTTTTGTGCAAGGTCATCATTCTCCTGCTCCAGGCGCAAACTGGTCTCCTGAAGCTTAAGGTTTTCTCTCTGGAAAGAGAAAGCATTCTTTTATTCCACAGATCTAAAACCCTGCATGATTATGCAATTTTCACAAAGCGTAAATGTTGAAAGACTTGTGTTGTGGAGGAGGACTGAAGCCTTTTGTTTTCGTCAGGGTGTGATATCTTACCTCGTACCTGTCGAGTGGGTCTTCTGGCTTCACTTGGTTATCTCTTAATTTTGACTTTTTAGAGGGAACCTGTTCAAAAAGAAGATTCAAAGACATTTTGGATCATATCAGGTGTGCAAACTCTTAAAGGCATGAAAAGAATGTACTGTAACATATTATACAGTAATAATTGCAGGATTGATATGAGCTATATTTCTTGAAATTTTGATTATTTTTTATTAATTTCTATTTAAATACACTAATTATATGTATTACAATAGAATATCTGAATTTATACAGTATTTATAACAATATTATAATATGTAATATTTACTTTTTTATTAATTGACATGTAATTACATTAACCTATTATATACATCTATATGTATGTATTTATGTGTGTGTGTGTATATATATATATATATATATATATATGAAATATCTAAATAAAAAAATATATAAAAGGTAAAATAATAATGTAGATAATTTATTTTACACACACACACACATACACACACACACATACTGTATATACATACACACACACACACACACACACACACACATATATACATATACACACACACACACATATATATATATACAGTATATACATATATATAGTGTGTGTGTGTATATATATATATATATATATATATACATACATAAAATGTAAATTAATAAATTCATGATAAAATGCTAAAACATTCCAAAAATAATTTATTTTTCACAACATGTATTTATTATAATATTATAATATATGTTCGTAAGAACCAAGCCGTAAAGGATCGCAAAAAGTAAATGATCGCAAATGCACTAATATTTCAACATCGTTGTAAAGACATTTGAATCAAAACATGCTATCGTGCTACGCCTTAAAAATTCCAGCATGCCAGGGTTTGAATCAACAAGTGACAAACATGAGGTCAAAGGCTGCTGAACTTACCACTTGCTTTGGTAGAGTCTCCACTACTAGACTAGCCAGGATCTCCTCCTCTGACATCTGGTCAATAATATGGGCATCATAGGCCACAGCAATAGACACTTCTTCCATCATTTTGGCAGGTGAGAACACAAGCGATCTCTAAATACAAAGTAGGCAGCTAAACTTGTCTGGAGAAATGACAACAGGTTTGACAGGCAGCAGTCTATATCTGTCTGTCTCAACGCAAGCCCTGCCCCAACGTAAGACTATGGGAGGGAATTCATTTCAGTCCACCTTTGTCCTCTGGATCTTCACTTACCTAACAAGCAGGTACCAAAACTCTTCCAACTGCTCCCTATTCAACTTCCTTACAGTATTATTCCACAATCCAGCAGCCAATACTAATTATTTCCACACACAATTTCCTCATTGCTGAAGCAGAACTCAGTTAAATATTATTAAAATGATTAATCCAACACAAGTAGGACCTGGAACAGATATATTTTTCAGAAGAGTTTTTACCGTCACCGTTTAGACTTTGCTAGCCTGCCTGCGGGTTCAAGCTCAGGGCTAAAGACTGTGAAATTGAAATTCTTGCTGTAATCCTGTAGGTCGCCTCTTACACAAAAACACTGTGGTTTTCCTGGGACAAGCAGGTGCCAGTACATTCCTCCATTCCTTAAGCTGCTTATATCTGGCCGCTGTATGTTCAGCAGGATTGATGGAGGCTGTGAACTGTTTTTATCATCTCACCGCAGCTTCAGCGAGGCATAATGCAGATATTATTAATCAAAACTGGTTAAAAAGCACTGGAGTTTCTTGTAAAACTATGTTTGCTTCTTTGTCTGTAATACAGAGATAATCAGTTGGTCATCAGCCTGAACAAGCTAATAAAGGAGAAGGAGAAGGGAACAAAAGTGGGGGAGGATGTTATTAGTAATTGAAAGAAGGAAGGAGAAGAGAGCAATAAAGACAAACAGCAAAGTGTCATGGTGTTCAAAGGTTCTTGTATTGGAGGAGGCGCCACCGCTCAGTCTTCAGGTTTCGTCATGATCATGTGAAGCAAACAAACACACAACTCTCTCCAGGGGGAGTGACTCTCTCATTCGTTTGTTAAGTGTGCTGCTTATTATGGCTGAAAACTCAGAGGAAAGCTTCATCATGCTGAGAGTGAAATTCTTTATATTTGCTGAGCTGCAATGCAAATGAGATGCATGAAACAGTTTAACAAGATCTTAAACTGGTCCTTCAAGTAGTTTAATACAATACAGAGAGAATGCAGTCCCAGCCCTGCTTGGCACTCCCAAATGTCAAATGTCTTCAGCACTTTAAGATGTAAATGTGAAAGAACAGGCTACAAATAAAAAAGTGTAAGATAAATAAAGATTTTGTCAAAATTACATAAAATGCGTTTTCTCAAGCAGTGGTTCTGTACATTACACCATTCAGAAGTTTGGGGTCAGTAAGATTTTTTAAAGAAATTAATAGTTGTATTAAGTAAGCATACATCAAATTGATAAAAACTGACAGTAAAACATTTACATTGTTTGGAAAAATAAGAGCTGTTCTTTTGAACTTTCTATTGATCAAAGAATGATACAGAAAATGTATCACGGTTTCCACAAAAGCACTAAGCAGCACAACTGTTAGACACTTAAGACTGGAGTAATTGCTGTTGAAAATTCAGCTTTGCTATAGGTATGCTATAAATTACTATAAAAAAAAACAACAACAACTTATTTTTAGCAAATAAATGCAGACTTCAAGCATAACTTCATTAAAAAAATACTGACCCCAATTTTTTTTTAATGCTAATAAATGTTGGTTTTTAAATACTTGCTTCAAAATGTTTTTGCTATGAATTCTGTCTTCTAAGCTAGAAAAATATCATATTTTGCTATAGCTGTTGAGTAAATAAGTGAACACAAAAGGCACATTGTCATTCACATATGAGTCAACTATGTACTTATTTAACTTATGCTGAAATACTTATATGTGACCCTATGATGTGCTATTGGGGCATGTTGTCACAAAATGTCAACATGTATTCAGTGAACTGGGGAGTAAAAGTGAAAATGTTCAATCGTTTTTTAAAAATGTGACAACCAGTCTTTTTATGGTTTTACTTAATCCACTAAGTGCCAAAGCATCTCCATGACTATAGAAGAATATAGCATTGGCAGTCAGTTTTTAGATACAGATAGATATAGACTTGACAGAAAACAACCATTGAAATAATTTGATCTTTATGTACATGTATTTGTATAGATGTGAAATGGCTTTTATTACTCTGATCACAATTGACCAATTTTATAAAAGTCTACAGGCATTTATAAATGCTTCATTTATATTCAAAAGCATTCTGTGAAATATGTGGACAATAGGCTACTCTTTTTTTCCTCCGTATTTGACTGATATACTTCCATATTTTTTTCCCATTTTTGCCAAAAAGTATTCACATGTAAAATAGAAGTGCCATCCTGTGATCTGTAATGTGATCCAGTTACTAACAAAAAGTGCTTCAGAGAGAGTGAACAGACATCAGAATGCACAATTCATAAACCAATGGCTACTGAAACAAGTATGTGAGAAAATATAATAATTTACATAAACATTTGCAAAGACAAGGAAACTATCGTTCCTATAAGTATCATTTCCACTGCCATAATATCATACAAACAGGGACAAGATAATGAAATGTTTTCAATATTTTCCAGTCATTTTCTCTCAGTGCCTCAGAAGATTTTTGAAAATGCTGCATATAAATTTGAAAATGATATGCCATTGGAGATTTCTGCAATGCTACTTAATTGAAGTATGTAGTGGATATGGACAAAAAAGTGACCAACCTCAGTATTATCTCATAACTCAACAACTGTCAACACTCTGTGCCATTGTGAATTTTAGTTAATGTGACGCATATATTCAAATATGAACTGTATACCAATATAATCATCATCAGTAATTCATTTAACATTTTCCCAACAGTTCAACACACATGAAAGACAAAGATTCAGTATATCAGGGGATATTTAGATAAAGCTGAATGTCATGCTCTTTTCAACAAAGATACTTTTTTTAAAGATATAAAAAATTGTGTGGAATGTTTGCCTTTTATGTCACGATAAACAACAAAATACTTGAGATGAGCATAAAAAGCTTCCTTGGGCTGCTCCATTTCGATTTTCTGACTATAATATATGCTTTATCTGACTTTTCCAGATAAATAAAATATTTGCATTTAACCTTTAAAACTTACATTAAAAAGGCCAAAAACTCCACAAACACTTCAGGTCATATAACACATGGCCCTCAAAGCACAAAAGGGAGGGATGTGCGAGAAGAAGAGGTAAACAGCAGGTACAACAAAAGACAATGGAAGACTAAAGAAGGCCTTAGACCTGTGTAGAAGAATAACATTGCATCCCGTAGGTCTTTTTATCTCTTGGCGCGTGGAGATGTAACTGTCCCAGTTGCTCAGGTCCACATAGTCTGTCCCTGGGTCCATCTCCCAGGTCTGTGAGGGTCAGACGTCAGTGCTGATGGCTCGTGTATTGGTGTAAAAGTCCGGCGTACTGCGATGGCTCAGCACGGGGCCGTACATTGCGGCCAGACCAAGGGCAGTGGCGCCATGGTTCTCGTAGTGAGTGGGCATGTAGGACAGGCGTTCGCCGCCGTTCCGCATCTCATCCGTGCCACGGAGGTAGTAGGGTGAGCAAGTCGGGCAGTAGCTGTGAGGCGGAGCGGGGTCGTAGGGCAGCGAGAGAGGTGTGACGGCCGCCCCGTCCACTCCCGGAGCGCTGCATGCGTTGCAGGCGAACTGTGGCTGAGGATCTCCGACCGAGCCCGCCTCCCCTTCTGACTCATTCCTCTTACAGCAGTAATACTAGGATGGAGGGACGGTTTGATATACAGAGGAAACTAGATTAGACACTGGACCTTCAATGCAGATCTTCCTCAAATTGTTGAGTAACACGCAGACCTTTTTTTGGGCACGGAATGGTTCTGCAATGGATTTTAGTTATTTAAATAATAGAGCTGTTCAGTCATGAGGTCATTTTTAGGTCAACAAGTAGCTAAGGCTAAACTCTGCTCAGTGAAAAATAAATATACTAAAATGTATTTGAAATACATTTATTGCATGCTAAGTATACTACAAATACAGTTACATATTTACAGTATGTGCTTAATAAAAATACCCTGCAATTGTATTTTTAGTATACAGAACTGGTATACTTAATGTCTGCAACTAATTTTGTACTTAATGCACTTTGATTATGCAGAAGTAGTGCTGAAGTCCAACTAAAGGTATACTTAAGTACATTTGATTGTTCTAAAGTGGAACTATTGCAAGTATACTTCAGGTACACTTTAAATATCTTGCATTCAAAGACCGATATTATTTAAAGATCATACAATCCTCATCAATAGTGACATTAAAACTTTATAGATTTAATATTAAGAAATGTGCATTGTGCACAAGTAGTACTCAAAATAAAGTTTAATTATAATTTTTATATCTGCAAGTCTCAAGCGATATGTCCATAAATATATTAATAGATTTGAACTATACTTAGTACTTTTTTACTAGGAGACATATGGGTTTTTCCAGAACAGCTATTTTTAATTATGAATAAAATAGGGTCTGTGGTTAGCACTACTTGAAGAGACTTTTATATGTAAAGTCAAGTCAAATCATAAGTGTGAATTTTGAAAACATTTTGGTAATCATCACAGATATGTAATTTTAAATCTGAAACCCCATTAGAAATTCTTAAAGGGAATTCTTAACAATGATGTTTTTAGTGGGTTTTAGGACGGCAGACTAAACAGATCAACCAATTTCGGGTCATTCACACAGATCACATTTTTGCATTTCACTGCGCTGCTTTTCTATTGTTTTCAATGTAAACATGCACTAGACACATATTTGACCGTAACTGTATCTAAAAAAATGGTACGCAAGTTAAACTTTCAAAAAACACATCTTGAGATTTTGCATTTTGTTTCCTATTCATCAGCCCTGTGTCTTGTGTTTTTAAACTCAAAAACCTGTTCTGTGTGAATGGCTCCTAATTCCACATTCAGGAATTTTCTTTGAGTTTTTAGAATAGCGATTCTTGATAATCAGTAAATAAGGTCTCTAGACCTTCAGCGTTACTGCAAAACATGTTCTGTGTGAATGGCTCCTTAACCCTGCAATGAAATATAAATGCAATGCTCACCTGGAGTCTACAGTAACAAAGCACTGCAATGATACACAGGAGTATCACTGTTGCGAGAATTCCTCCGGTTATGACAACAGTTCCAGCTGTCATCCGACCAGATCTCCATCAAACCCTGAGAAAAAGAGAGGGAGTCGATAGTCTCACTGAAACTTCATTTCCATATGTAAAAACAGACAGATACTGAAAACAGTTCACAACACCAAAACACAGATTTGAAACCATTTCGGCTAAATACATTTAAAGGATCCCCAGCACAGCACAAACAGCTGGATTAGATGTGTTAAAGCTTGTGGATAGATTGCGCTCAGCACTTACATTAGAAGAGAGCAGAGAGGACGACAGGCCACAGAGAGTTTGAACTGCTGCTTCTCCTGACACACGGCTCATGGGTTGCAGACACTCAACTGTACAGTTTCTGGATATTACAGAAGAAGTAAAACATGTGATGTGAATGATAGATTTTTTTAAAGAACTTCTGTTACAGCAATAGTAAAACAGCCACAATAACCATTCCATCCAGAAGGAGGCAGTACAATATAAGATATGCATGCATTACCACAGCACAGTATATTTGTATGGTATCACAGACATACACATTACATTTTTAGCATTTATTCAACTAATAGTAATGTGTTAATGGGATTTTGATTGTAAGCATACATTAAGTTTGGAGACATTTCACAGTCTTTACAGACCTTGATCCCAGGATCATAATTCAAGGCAATAAATATGTAATCAAGGATAATGTAATAGAAGCCACTGGCAGAAAATGGTGGAAAAGAGACAGCAAACATGGTGGAAAACAAACAAAAACAAAAAATGAAAAGAATATTATCCTGAATTTTTGGTTCAAAGCCTGACATAAAATACTGTATATAAACCAATGAAAAACATATAAACTTAAAAGTAACATTACTTTAGAGCACCTTATATTAAAATACAATTGAAACTAATGAACTAGTAAAATAATTAATGTCCCCTTATACAGAACCCAGACTTATCTGGTTCAAAATCAGGGATGTTATCCCACCCATCACAAGTCCTCTGTCTGTCCATTTTCTCAGAGTAAAAGCACTAAATTATATACAGGAATGGTGGAATGCTAATGCTGTTAAAAGCAATGTGCCATCTATTCTCCCTGGAATGTGGCCAAGCAGTGTGTTCCTGTCCCCTGTGCTGCTTGCCAGCAGTTAAACTCCTAGAAACTATGGATGTAGGATCTTTTGGTGGGCTGCTGGAGGTCAAACCCCTCTATCATGGCAACACTGACAGCAATGGACCATTAATAGACATGTTTGGACAATTACATGCAGCTGATAGGCTCGACAAGGTCACTGTAAGTACACTGAGAACCCTTTCAATAACAAGGACGGGTGGGAATTGGAGAATGTTTGTGTTTATCCGAGTATTTTCTTGTGCTAATTTGTGGCGATACTGAACTGTGAAATTTAATATCAAAGTAATGGCATTTCTGCACACAATACCAAAATCCAAAGTCCGCTCACTTGGTGATCATCTTGGCAACACCCCAATGCATTTATTTTCTGTTATCTACTAGAACGAGGAAAGGCCAAAATGAAAAAAAAGGCTGCCAAGCTTACATAATGTCAGCCATTAATGAAATAAATAAATAAATAAATCTATAGACACAAAATGGACTAGCAGCTACTCAACAAAAGTAGCAAGTTGAGATTTTAATTATTTTAGTTTTATTCATATATTATCTTAAAGCAACTGCAACAAGCAAACACTGCAACGTATGAAAACAATGTCCTTTGTTATTTTCAATTCAAACAGTAAAGATGCAAGATGCAGCTAACCGTGTTTCTACACTAAAAAAGGTGCAAAAGCTGTCACTGAGGTGGTACCCTAAGATACAAAAGCTAAAAGGTACATCTTTGTTCCTTATTTACCCATAAATGATAGGCCTACTTAATAGTAAAATAAAAAATACATATCAAGACCTTGTTTTTCTCCTATTCCACTGTTTGCTTTCCACATTTGTCCGTTTCCTGTGTGAATGACCCCTAATATGCTAAGTGCTTCCAAAATGATATGTAAAAGAATTAGTGATGGGCTTTCAAGAACATTTTGTTTATTTTGTGACTCTGGAATAATGAGTTGTCTATGAGAATGATCTGTTCATTTTCATGATCTTTTTAACTAAAAGCTAGATGGGACTTCCTTTCCTACAGCCACTTTATATAGAGCAATACCATTCATTTTCCTATGTGTGGCTATGTGTGTCTTTTTCTTCTTACACCCAATGTGTCTCTGACCATACATACTGCACAACCATATAACAGATAAAACCACACTGCAGTGTACACGAAAGCCAAAAAAGGAGAACCATTAAATTGATCTATGCATTAAATTGGTCCTCAAGTCCCTGGAGAGATTTTTTGTAAATGGATAGTCAATTATTCACAGTGAAAAGTAAAAGACAACACTGGGCGCAATGCACACTGTAATAATATAACTATATACCGTTCATTTGGCAGATTACATTTCAGTGTTTTTGAGTTTAGCTCAGACTCACAAGCTGATGGCAGCTTCCCCATCCCACAAACATGTTTGAGAGATTGTTTGTTGTATGTTTTCCTTTGTTTATTCATGAAACGTGCATAATATGAGATGACCATCCCATATATATTACGTAGGTATGTGAGGAGATGCAGACGGAGATGTGCTGCAAAAGGAAGTGTGACCCGGCGCAGGCCTTGTCAGCATGCTCGTTTATCACCTGGCTCACTCTATTACACCAATGAGTCTGCAGATCAATAGACAGATGCTCGTATATCTCCGTTGCCATGGTACCTAGGGCTGCTGACCCACTTCTCCCCAAATACCCCAACACCCCTCTCCTTCGTCCATTCTCTTGTTCCTTTCCCTCCCTTTGCTCCTTCATTTCTAGTTCACACTATATTTCAGTCCATCACCAGCACACGTCAGCCATCTTCACACTGCCAAAGCAGCAAAAAAGCCACATCTGAAGCTGCACATATACTGAAAATGTGTTTTGGTATTGGAAAAATTATGTTTTGTATTTTAATATATTTTTAAATGTAATTTATTCCTGTGATGATACAAGCTGAATTATCAGTGTCACATGATCCTTCAGAAATCATTCTAATATGCTGATTTGGTCCTCAAGAATCATCTATTATTATCAATGTTGAAAAAATTGTGCTTGTTAATATTTTTTGATAGATTCAGGATTCTTTGATGAACAGAAAGTTCCAATGATCAGCATTATTAGAAATATTTTTTTGTAACATTATACTTTTTTTGTCACTTACTGAATAAAAGTATTAATTTATTTTAAAGGGCACCTATTATGCTCCTTTTTACAAGGTGTAGGCCTAATATAAGTCTCAGGTGTCCCCAGAATGTGTCTGTGAAGCTTCAGCTCAAAATACCCCACATATCATCTTTTATATCATTTTGAAAATGCCTATTTTGAATGGAAGCAGGAAACAGGCTGTTTTCGAGCATGTATCTTTAAATGCAAATGAGCTGCTGCTCCCTGCCCTTTTTCCAGAGTAGGGCTGTGCCATTACAGCTCGCACCGCTGGTACTCTGCCAAAAAACATCTGTTTGGTTTTGATTATCATGTCTGAAATCATGCGTTTTAAAGCCATATCAGTTTAAACTTCTGATATATTGTTTTCTGAGCACACACATCTGCAGCACACGCACAGAAAGCGGCTGTCACATGGCATGTGAGTACTAAACTAAGTTCTCTTTCATGTCTTATTGCGCTTAAACTGTCAAATACACATAAGTTTATGTTAAAAACATGCATAAGTTACAAAAACATGGTTATGTCTGGGAAAGATTGCATGTTTATATTAGATCTGTGTATTAAGTGACAGCAGCGTAATATACAATACCTATACTGCTGTCTCCGCTGTTAATATGACCCAAACAAAATAAAAACAGAAAATCACTCACTGCTCTTAACTGAATAACTTCTATACATGTAATAAAAAGACATTTCTTACTTTAATGCTGCTTTTAAATGCTCTAGTGTGAAGATAAACATGGTGGATTGTGTGCGGCTTACTCAGGGCAGGGTTTCTGCTAATACGACAGTGTCCGTGAAGTCACATTTTACGGATTCTGCAAACAGCTTGCTCTGAGACACTGCTTATGATTTATGGGGATTAAAAAAAAGGAGCGGGTGCCTTATTCTAATTTTTTTTTTTTAGATTTATTTTTGGTGTTTTTGCCTTTTATTATGATACGACAGTGGAAAGCAGACAGGAAGTGAAGTGGGAGAGAGAGAGAGTGGGGCAGGATGGGGAAAGGTCCTCGAGCAGGGATTCTAACTCGAGACACCCGTAGTGCAACGGCACTATACAGTATGTCGGCACACTTGCCCACAAGGCTATTGGCGCCGACAAGAGCGGGTGGATTTTTATCATTATAGGGTGGTTGTGTACACACACTGCCAACACACATTTATGTTCAAACAACATGTAAAAGTGAATTTTGCATAATAGGTGCCCTTTAAACTAAATCTTACTTACTCAAACATTTAAGATATAATATAATATTATACAATATCACCACCTGCTCACTTCCTCTCACCTGCTCGGTTTTCTTGTGTAATTTCTCTTTTTCTCTCCTTGCCAAAAATAAGACTCTTCTAACTTCCTTAGCTTCCCCTCTGCTTCTTTTTAAAGGAGCACATGATGACACTTCCCCTCAGTGCTCTGGTAGAGTGTGGCGTCTGTCCTCCCTGTCTTTGCTCCAGAACAGTTATGGACTTTTTATCTGGCAGCTCTATCTGACCTCTTATCTGTCCGACCGCACCAGGCCCAATATAGCTGTGGGCGTTCCACATGTTTACGACACAAATATGTCTGCAATGTGAAAAGTAAAGTCAAATCACATCAAACATGACAGAAAAACAACACTGAACTTAATTTAGTATCTAGTGTGAAGACGTCACATTAATGTCTTCAAACAGAGGCTGTCATATAACATGTCCTAGATGTTGAAAACTCCTCAAAGGGAAACAGGAAATCATAAAAAGCTCAAAAAAGTCCACCATAAACAAAAATAACATTAATAAGATGCGAAAGATTAGCTAATACTAGAACGAAAAACTTGCTAAAAAGACCAGCTTGCAATATGAATTTCCAGGCTGGTTTATGTCGCGGTAGGTTTGTTGGTAAAGCTAGTTAAGATGCCTGGTGAAAAAAATCAGCATTCTATGCTGGGCACCAGCATGCAAAACAACATACAGTACGCTGGTGAGCAACTTCGGTGGTCTTTTCAGCGGCAGTGTTGTTTTCTCAGTGTAAATAACCTCATATATCACTATTTAAAGTGGCAGCAAGACGGATCATGTCACTGAGCAAGCTAAACAGGACAAAATAAATGTCCTATGGTTAAGAAAATGCGAAATATAAATGACTAGCACTGAACGAACCCCTGTTTGACAAGTTCTGACATGTTGAACACTGTGTGACTATTAAACAGCTAATTTCCCTCAACATTCTCATTTTCCTGCCTTATGATTACGCCAGCTTTGCAACAAAACAAGCACAGCAGCGTGGCGCTAATAGAAAACAACTTGCAAAGAAAGAGCTGAGATTGCACTCTCTGTGAACAGCCCTAAGGGCCATTACTGGAGCAGTCCGAGCTTTCATTTACTTTAATTGTAGTTCTAGCCTTTATAACATACACTTAAACCACTGGGTATAATAAGAGAAGAAAAAGAGATGGAAATCAAATCCCATTCAGCGTAAATTTTCTCATAATCCTTCTTCATTGTGGAGAATTCTCCTACAGTGGGCTACTTTCTTAAAGGATTTAGAGAGATCATGTTCAGTTTCTCTTTGGAAGCTGAAAGTAGAATTGAATTGAAAGTCAGAGGTTTTATTTTAATGCATTTTTGTTATCACAGGTCACTGTGGTGTTTTTCTTTCTTTTTTTAAACTGTGGATTGTTCTCAGACTTTTAGAGCAGGAAATAAATTAATAATAATAGACCTTTTATATCATTGTGGGATACAACTCTCATTAACATGCAATAACTGGTTCATGCCATAACTGGTTAACATTCCGTCATCATTTACTCACCCTCATGTCATTTGAACCCTGTATGACTTTTACAAATAAATAAATATTGGACCCCACTGATTTTCATTGAATGGATGAAAAATCACTAGGACATTTTTCAAAATATCTTCCCTTATATTCCACTGTTGAAAGTCATAGAGGTTTCAAATGACATGAGGGTGAGAAAATAGGAAGAAATAATTTTTATTTTTGAGTGAACTATCCCTTTAATACCAGATTGCTCTGGGAATACTGTCTTGTAAGTTGTTTTGGATAAGTGACAGTTAATAATATCAAGTAACTCACTGACAGTTGTAAGAAGCACCATACATGCATATATTAAACACTCCCTGATGTATAGAAGCACTCAGATCAGCTCAATGGGCTCTGACACAGTCAATGAGAGATATTTAAGGAACTATTTGAAGGAATCACAGTAGTGGCTGACTTGTATCATATCAAATCCCATGTCTCTGGTGACAGTGAGAGTTTTGGAGATGGTTGACTGAGAAACTGATGACCAGAGAGAGCTTGCTAAGTTCCTTGTTCTCAGGCCACCTTCATTTTACTCATTTCACCATCATCAACTCTAAAGATTTGGGTTTTTCAACTTTAATGTCTCCTGGATTGATTGAAATAGAGCTATGCTTCAATTTCTTATTCTATTTTTCACTTCACATCCAATTTAAAATCAAAATTGACATAAAAACATATATCAAGAACATTTCATGATGAAATGAAACCTCAAATGAAACCTCAAACGCTCAAACGAAACCTCCAAACCTATATAATGTTGCAGCTGTAGTTTAGCCTCTCTCTCCAGCTGGGCCTGTATATGCCAGCGGGTCTCTGTTGCCTGATTTATGGACGGCCAGCATGCACATCCCGCCCCAAGGACAAATCAAGAGACAGCTTCAGATGTCAGGCTATAAAGCAGCTGCTGACTGGGTTCTTATTCAGCAATTGCCGCTACCCCACTTAATTCACTGGCGTTTATTTAAAGCACAAAGAGAGACGATCAAAAATTGTGGGGTGATTTAAAAAAAAAACATTGATGGATATGAGGCTCATGGTTTAGGGGGACAGATACAATCTGTGCACAAATGCTAGAAGACTAAAAGACTCAATAATAATAGAATAAAAATAAACAGATTTTTTTTAAACTTATTTTTTATTATGTATATATGATTTCTTTATATGTGACCCTGGATCACAAAACCAGTCATAAAGGTCAATTTTTTGAATTTGAGATTTATACATCATCTGAAAGCTGAATAAATAAGCTTTCCATTGATGTGTGGTTTGTTAGGATCGGACAATATTTGGCAGAGAACTATTTGAAAATCTGGAACCTGAGGGTGCAAAAAAAAAAATCTAAATATTGAGAAAATCGCCTTTAAAGTTGTCCAAATTAAGTCTTTAGCAATGGATATTACTAATCAAAAATTAAGTTTTGATATATTTACGGTAGAAAATATCTTCATGGAACATGATCTTTACTTAACATCCTAATGATTTTTGGCATAAAAGAAAAATTGATAATTTTGACCCATGCAATGTATTGTTGGCTATTGTTACAAATATACTCCAGCGACTTATGACTGGTTTTGTGGTCCAGGGTCACATATATAAATATTTTTATTTCATAAATATTTGTAATGTTCGGAGATGACAATTGCTAAAAATAATAGCAAGCCATAGTTTTAATAAATAGTTGATTTAGCAGTATTCTGGCAACAAAACTATTAACATTGGCAAAAAATAGTTTTATATCAAACTGGAAAAAAATAAATGACTATATACTGTATTAAGCTGATTTTTTCCTATAAATAGGTAATGGCAAAAAATGCATAAATATTTCTTGAATTGCTTACAGATATAAGCTTAATTGCTTGTATCATTGTAAAATGTAAACTATATTATCACCCAGCTCCAATCTGCTAAATGCGACAATAAGCCATTAAGATATTAAGTTATAAACATTAACATCATGAAAAGTGCTATACAAATAAATTTGTCCCGACTTGACATATAAGCAGACAACAATTTCAGGACAAGAAATCAGTCATGTAAAATAAATAGTAAAATAACAAACAGTCACAAAATTTAAATGCATTTTTAAATGCATTTGTTCCCACATTTCAGTCATGACCACTGATAAAAACTCAAAACCAACCTACAGTACATTAGGTGGCATGCTAATGGGTCAATTCAGTAGAAAGAGAACTTTTTAAATCACTGTTTACAAGTCATACAAAGTGCAAATGCCAGCGCAATGAAGCATGCACATGTCCAACTCAGCAGTAAGGATAGCTCAAGCAATATGACTCAGTGCTCTGTTCACTCATAAACACACTGTAATTTGTTTTTGATGTGTGCTACATAAGTCGGCAACAAACAGAAACCGCTGCAATCACAATGCTGAGAGGCTTCTCTTGACACAGCTTGTCGGCCTGATCTATGATGTCACTTATAACAACGCTGTGGGGAGATAGTAAGGTGAACGTCCTTCTTCATTATTAAAATGAATCTCTCCTCCGCAGCCGCGAGAGCCAGTTCTCGCTCTGTGAAACGGAGAGGCAGGAGCTCTGATCATTTTTGAATGAATCCCTTCTCCTGATATATCCACTCTTAAATAATGGCATGAATATTTCGGTGAGGAAGCCTCTAACTTTGCACTTGAAATCATGGCAAGCCTGCAATTTTAAGTCGGTCCTTTTCAATTATTCAAATATCATTCCTGTAACAATATTTTTCCATCACCGGGCCATTTAGCCAGGTAGTGAAGGAAGGATTTTTCACCCCATTCTCTTCAAAAAGCACTCATCTCTGCTGTGTATGGAGAGAATATATTTATGTCGAAATCTGGGGCAGTTGCATGGATTTAAAAAAAAATGAACAGAGAGAAGAGGAATATCATCATTCGTTTTTCTTTGTCAAAAAGAATAAATGCAGTTCTGTCCATTTATACCATTAGGAATCTGCCAGTGGAAAACCATCTTAATTGCCATCTAATCTCAACATTAGGGGCCATATATGTCCCCTTTATTGTCTATGGACGTTTACAGTCCTGTTAAAGGAATAGTTCACCCAAAAATGAAAATTTGCTGAAAATGTACTCACCTTCAGGCCATCCAAAATGTAGATGAGTTTGTTTCTTCATCGGAACAGATTTGGAGAAATTTAGCATTACAACACTTGCTTACCAATAGATCATCTGCGGTGAATGGGTGCCGTCAGAATGAGAGTCCAAACAGCTGATAAAAACATCACAATAATCCACAAGTAATTCACATGACTCCAGTTCATCAGTTAACATATTGTGAAAAGCTGTGTGTCTGTAATAAACAAATCCATCATTGCTTTTTACTTTAAATCATTGCTTCCAGCTAAAATACATGTCCTTTATCCACAATATTGCTTTCTCCAGGGAAAAAGTAATCTTGTCTCCATCAGGAGTGAAATATGCACAAATCAAGCATTGTTTACAAGCAAAAACAGTTCAAAACAGTTCTAAACAAATATATCAGTGGATTTTGATGTGAGAGAACAGATGATTGACTTTTCACTGGAGCAAGTGTTATTATGGAATATGGATTTATATTTTGGGCAAAACTGATGGTTTGAAGTTAAAATGCCTTGATGGATTTGTTTCTTATACAAACAAACTCCTCTACATCATGAATGGCCTGAAGGTAAGCAAGTTTTCATTTTTGGGTGAACTATTCCTCTAAATACTACAGTAAACAGCTAACAATCTTACAACATTTTCCCTTTTAAACATTGTATAGTAGTATTACGTCATGTTCATGTACACGTGTCATCACCCTTTAGTTTTCAACTGCATTTCTTGCAACAGACAAGAATTGTTTCCAGAAAAGCTCTTGATGGGCTCTCCCCTGTCAAGGCGACTCGCAGCAAGGCTTTAAAAACTTCAGACTGCGTGGTTTACTATAGCTTGACTCAAACAAACATGCTCCCTCAAGCAGTACATCTGCCAAGAGCACACTGCTGGAGAGCTTGCCATGTAAATCCAGCAAAACAAACAGTTGAAAAGCAGCTCCAAACACACCAGGCCCCCTTGACAGATAGAGCATCACTGGCCTAGAAATCATGTCTCCACTAAAACAGCATCTGTGTATGTGTCATGTCTGCTAGAAACAGACAACATATGCTTTCCCCCGTGTGGAAAACATGACTTTTTCGACAAAAGCAACAGCTCTGCATGAAATATATGACTACTATCATGCTCAATCATCACAAAAATGTCTATCTATCTATCTATCTATCTATCTATCATCTCTTTGATCAATCTGGCTGAATTAGCCATTATGTATAAAAACAAAGATAGATAGATAAAAAAAATAAACAATTAAATTAAATTAAATGCAATTTAAATATCTTAATCCAGGATCATTTAACTACTTTATATGAATAGAACATTAATTTATTTATTGTATAGAAATTTTAAAAACTAAATATCTTAATCAAGGATAGTTTAACCACTGTGTGTGTGTGTGTGTGTGTATATATATATACATGATAAAAAATGGTGCCAGCATCAACATATTTTGTATTCTCCCACCTTTATAAATGTATTGTGTCCCCACTTTCATGGCTGTTGCATGCTTGCTACAACTATATGTGTGTAAGATTTTTTAATTCATGCAAACAAAGAGCATGCACCAATATCCATAACCTGACACATTTACAGATTGAATTGGCACTTGAACACTTCCATTACACTGCAAAATCCAAATCAGACCATTTCAGCACACGTGCATGTCTACTCATATAGAAGGTATTTCAGTTACCTTAAACCCTGTTTCTCCTCCTCCCAATGTTTGTAATGCAGCGTGCAGTGTATTATTCCCAGTGACTGATGCTTGTCAGTAGTGAACACTACTGTATCTGTTCATCTGGGAAAGGCTCGTCTGAGGCTTTGCTTCGTTAGCAGAAATGCAGCGTCCACTGCACAGCGAGCTTTTATTATCTATCTGAACGGATGGCTGTCACATCATCATTTGTTGCGGCTGTAATTCCGTAGTATCCCCGCGAACAGCCGCGTGTATGCTGCGAGAGACAATATAACACATCCGAGCTCGCAAATGAATGAGTGACATTACCCAGATTGCGAATCAGAGACCGGTATGTAGTGTGCAGGCTGTGAAGAGCGCTGGCGGTCCCTCAGGAGGATGCAACAGCCTGCGAGGAAACGATGCTGCACGCGCGGAAAGGGTCAGGAAATAAACCTACACCTCTACAGACGTTAAAGGAGAGCAAAGCGTCAGCCTATGAGCGTGCGTCATGTTTCACATGACCACCGTCCACAGAATATAGAAAGAAAAGTGACAGCGTTCACATGACACTGGGCTTTATCTTATAGAAACCCGCTTGCGAGTTTATAATAGTCAGAAAATTAGGAAGCTTGAATGAAATCATAATTTAAAAGGATCGATTGTTTACATAAAAGTAAAATAGACTGCAAAACATTTGGTTGGTGGCAACTTTAGAACACCTCATTTTTTTATTTCATTTTTTTTTTTTTTTTTACCTGACAGTTGACTCTTGAAAGTTTACATAATACATTCTTCATGCTGCATATATGAATTTATCTTTTTTTTTTAGGATTTTTTTTTAGTATCTATCTATCTATCTATCTATCTATCTATCTATCTATCTATCTATCTATCTATCTCAAAATAACTATATATAAAAACAACAATAATATAATTATATAATAACATATCCAAGCCAAATTAACCACTTTATATAAATTATGTATTAAGAAGAACTAGACTTTAACAGGCTTTTTCATGTATCAGTGTTGTTGCAAGAAACTGGCAGATGATCTTCAAAATTTACTTTTTAAAAACACTTATTTAAAACAGACCTTGATGGTCTACTGATTCTTTATTGCATATTTCCTATTACATGACTGGACAAAACTGAACTGTCCCTTTAAGTATTTCTCAATTTGTTTTTGGCAACAAGCAAAATTAATGTGGAAAGATTAATGACGTTTGACGTAAATGAAGACTCAATCACATGCACATATGCAAATCTCATCACACACTCTTCCTCTCATATATGCATGCATGCACATTCATGTGTGCTCACACACACACACACACACACACAGCAAGGTGCCACATCATTGACAGATTTGATTATGAGGGCTGGCAGGGATTTGCTGCATAAATTAGAATAGTACCAGCAGAGGGGATCTGTAACAAAGCTGAATGAAGGAGATTAAGAGCCTGCTCAACTCATCTGTGTCAATGCATGTAATGTAGGGAAAGTGCTTTAGTGCAAAGCTGCCATACTTGCTATTTGACATCTTTCTAATTAAATATTACACATGACACGGGAATGCCATTCCCTCCTTCTTGACTGCCATTACACTATGTCTTTAGACATGAAGAAATTATTTCATTAAAACGCCACCTCGATAAGCATGTCAAGGTCTTGAACAAGACTCTAAGAACACGTAACAGAATACAATAGAAAATAGAATTTACCATTTTTGTAGACATTTGTAGAGTTTATGGTGCCTTTTTTGTATAAGTGATAATCAGTGCTGGGTAGATTACTTACAAATTGTAGTCTTTTCAGTTTACAAATTACATGATGACAAATGTGTTCAGTAATGTTATCTAGATTATTCATTTTAAGTAGGCTTAATGTATTCTGATTACTTTTAGATTACCTTTGAGCCCAATTGTTTATAGATTTAAAAGGGGTTATTGTTATAAAAAGCAAAGAGAAATTAAATATATTCCATTCTTTGTTATGAACATTATGAAATGCATTTAAACTTGAAACATGAAATGAATAAAATAATTAAATTTCTACATTTGAAATATTTTATTTGTTGAGCTGCATGTCAGTGACCATAAACAGTTCACAGAGAACTGTGAACATGCAAATGTGTTGTTAAATTATTGAAATAATTATGGTATAATTGACTGAAAGTTGCTTTTGTCTCCAAATTCAAAAGCATGGACTGCTAATTAATTTACATGACATTTACATGGCCAACATTGTGAATATTCAAAGCTAAACAATATGACACACACAGTAATCACAGTAATAAACATGTAATCAATAAAAAAGTAACTAATGTAATATAATCTAATTACAAGTACTACATCTTTAGAATCTGATTACATATTCCAAATGACATGTAATCACTTACTACCCAGCACTGATGATAATGTTCAGCTTTTTAAATTCATAACAACAGTGCAGTTCCACAAAATAAAAAAAGTTATAATTACAACTATGAATTTATCTGTTATTACATGAATTAAATTAGGCTGTCTGAATCTAGCATTAGACGCCATTATCTCAGTATCGAAAGGCCAGACCCAATTAACCTGTCTTACAGAAGCCCTTGTTTCATTCCCTGTGCTTTGCTGCCTGGGAGGCACATAATTCATGTCCTTCTTATATTTAACATGATCCGTAAGAGCAGCGAGACTCACAGCTCCATGAGTAAAGCTGAGAGAACTCCCTGTAGAGCAGGAGGAGGACTTTTCACATATATCTGCCTTATTTATTCATATTATCCACCTGTTTTCTTTCTTAGCTACAGTACACCTCCTCCCACTTAAGCAGCTCGTCAATTAAGACACCCTGCAGGAGTGAGATGGAGTGACAGCGTAGTGATGAATCGTCTAACTACAAAAGGCAGGCAGTGTATGCCAAGACAGTCTAAATATTTAGAACGTGATCCCTCTTAAACTGTGCAGCTTTCAGCAGACTGATGAAACTCTAGCCAGTGTACCACACCTCTACAGAGCGCTTCAGGACAGCAGGATCAGAACAATGAAGGCGGGGTGGTGAGAGAAGAAGAGCTATTCTGGAGCACAAAGAGATCAACTCTCTTGCTGTGTGCTGCTATGTGCCTCCTGCCTGGACAAGGAGAACTCAATGCCAACTCCATGTGGTGCCTGGTAAGTGTTGGCACTGTGACAATTCTCAACATATTTTCAGCTGAATCTAAGGTCACCTTTGGAGAGTTGAGGTGACGCTTTTTAAAAAGACATCACATTCGGTATAAATATCCATATAGGCCTACAGTTCACATGATTGTCTTGCTATAGCCTACTATTGTAAATGGCACACTTTTGACATAGTCAACATGAAACATTTGCAACACATTTTACTTCTGTAATCAGATCAAACAGTGCCAGTCATGTCCACCCCCACTGCATTTTATATATGATACATTAATAATACCACGTTGAGGGGTGAGAACCAGAAGGGCGTAAGTGACATTTTTGGTGAAATGGAGATATATATACATCAAATGAAAGCTCTTAATGAGCTCTTTCTACTGGCAAAAGTACTGTCATCCATGAGTGTACAAATTTGTATTATAAACAATTGAAATCAGTACCCAAAGTCAGATCAAACTATGGTAACATTTTTGTTTTGGCTCTCCTGTAAAGTTGGTGAAATGTCACTTACGCCTTTCTGATTCTCACCCCTCGATGTGCACATATTTGGAATGTTCCGTTATAAATTTTTTTTTTTACAATAAATAAATTTGTCTTTAATGACATGTTTCACATGGCCAGTCAGTCAGTAATGGTACTGATAACTTTCTTCAATTCGATAGGGAGTCTATAAAAGAATAATCATTTCATTTGCAGTTCAGGGTGTCAGATGATGATTCAATTCAAATTCGTGTTTTTGAACCATTTATAAAAAAAAAAAGTTAATTCATTAAAAGAAAAGTCTAGTAGGAGTCATTTTGATCGGGAATCTGGCCTACACGATGTTTTTGTTTCTCATTTCATATTGACGGCAAACTTAAATTTAACGCTCGAGTTTCTTTCGCCATGGCGCTGAAGCAGCGGGAAAAAACGGTGCTGAAAATCTTAGCATCAGAATTGAGCGATGCGATTGGAGGAGTGAGGATACGCAGTACGCGTGCTCCGTGACGTCAGCTGAAATGAAATGTTTCAGTGACAGAAAAAAAAAAATCATAGATTATTAATACAAATATTTTGTTATTAAGAATAACATGCATCATGAATCATGTACAACAATACCAGAAACGTGTATTAAGTAAATAGTGTACATTTTGATTTCATGTTTGCTTACTTTTTAAACAATTAAATGGTTATTTATAAAAGAGATGAAGACATTCAAATTCAGTCCATTAGTAGCTTCATGGTGCTTTTAATAAATATATATTTGCACATTCTGAATTTAAGCAGTGATATTAGTCATTGCTCAGTTTACAGGTTGAAGTTGTTCCAAATGCAGAATGACACTATAGCAGTAAGAGAAGCATCATAATTTTGGTCTCGCATGCTCTAATGCCCACCTCTGAGCACCATTACACATCCTCAGCATCAGGCATTATCAACTGGCTACATAAAAAGCAGTCCAGCAATCTCTCTCTTACAGCATTTAATTCAAATATATTTTATACTTTTCAGCACAGTGTCAGAACATTATAAATGTATTAGTACAAACTTAACACTGCAGACCTATTGATAAAATACACACAATTCTGAGTAGTTTAAAGTCATGTTTATGTTCTAAGTCGTGTCTATGATCTGCGTCTGTCAGCAGGACCCCCAATCTGAGCCCAGTCCATGCCTGCCCACACACACAAACGCACAACATTCACTGCAATGTTATTTCAACAGCAGGGCTCATTATATGAATGCACACATGGCTGAAGCTCGTTTCTCAAGTACGAGAGCATCGGGAGAAAGCCGGCCCTAGCTCATCCTTGCCCAAGACTGAGTACACGAGAAGAAAGGATGGAAGATGGAGGTAGGGGGTGCGTGCCTGTGTGCCATCTGGCAGAGTATGTCCATGCTTTTGTTTATTTAAGAATCTTGTGGTAAGGGTAGAGATTGAGGGTGGAAGTGAAGGTCTGGATGTCTGTGATGGAAGTGGCTGAGGCCAGTAAAGTGGAAGCAGGAAGGAAGGTGAGTTTGGAAACCTCCCCATACAATGACATCTTACTGCCTTCCTCCACTTTCTCTCCAGCGGCCGGCTGTTCTTCACTAGGAGGGTCATTCTCTTCTACGCCATAACCAACAACCTGAAAAGAAACCATTCATCATTCAGACAGGTATCTAAAACAGTATATTCACTAAACCAGTCTTAAGTCGCTGGCGTATATTTGTAGCAATAGCCAAAAATACATTGTATGGGTCAAAATGATTGATTTTTCTTTTATGCCAAAAATCATTAGGATATTAAGTAAAGATAATGTTCCATGAAGATATTTTGTAAATTTCCTACTATAAATATATCAAAACTTAATTTTTGATTAGTAATATGCATTGCTAAGAACTTCATTTGGACAACTTTAAAGGCGATTTTCTTAATATCTTAATTTTTTTGCACCCTTAGATTCTCAGCCAAATATTGTCCTATCATAAACCATACATCAATGGAAAGCTTATTTATTCAGCTTTCATATGATGCATAAATCTCAATTTCGAAAAATTTACCCTTATGACTGGTTTTGTGATCCATGGTCACAAATATGAACAAACAGATGTGCATTACACAGAGGAAACTAGTTCTTTAAAAAACTGGGAATTTTTGGTAAAACCCACAAAAGTAGGAATAAAAAAAACCTGAAAACTGAAGATAATACTAGTAATTGTAATAGTTAAAAAAGTTACTTTGACTAATATCAGTTAACAGACAAGCAGATTAATTTGAATATAAGAAAATACATTAATAATGGTATATACTAAAAATGTGATAAAACTATGAATTAATCCATTACGATTTTACAAAAAAATGATCACAGCTACAGAAATATCTACTGTAATATCACAGTTTCAAGTGAATATATATATACACATACATTATATATATATATATATATATAAATTAAAAACAGAACATAACAGAAAGTATGTATTAAAAAAAATATATAAATGGAGAAAGATGCCAGATTTTTGTCAGCATGGACTGGATCTATATATATTAAGGCGAATTAATAGAAGAAAATTGAGATGAAAAAAGGCAACTCTTAATAATTAGATTCAATGCAGAGATGAATCTTAAGAGAGCGATGTGGTGGTAAACTTACATGTACACTGAGCTTCCTGTTGCCTTCACCCCGGTGTTCCATGAACCAGCTCACGAGTTCAGCCTTGGTCATGAGTTTCAGTGCATCAATCTGTTGTACAAGCAGAAAAATATTACTATGTCCAAGTATATTCCCACAATTCATCATTAACACATTGCTGAACTGTCAGACTTTGCCCATGTGCAACAGGGCTTCTCACCTCTCGGCTGAGTCTGTCGAAGACGTATTGCTGCGTGACCACCTCTGTCCAGTTCCTGTCCACCTCCTCACCGAGATGGGTGTCTTCGCAACCCTTCAGCTTGACGAGAGCAGTCACCTGTGCCTTAAAAGCCTCATCACTCAAGCTGCTCATCTTTTCTCCAAAGCTCACCAGAAACTCCTCAATCTTTGTCTCCACCAGCTCAGTGCTAGAATGCAGAAAATGAGCACAGAAAGGAGAAGAGAAAAAGAGTTTTTGCACATTTAACATCACTCTGAAATATTACAGAGCTCAAATTAACAGTTTACATAATTTACTATGTGCCGAAGCCATTTTTGCAGCATGCAGCAAACTCAACCCAATAGAAAATACTTTTAAAATGCACTACTGTATTAACATATGAGGGTTCCCACACTTCCTGACCTACACTACCATGAAAAAATATTTTGAAAGAAGTCTCATAAGAGAAACCAAAACCATTTATTTGATAAAAAAAAAAAATACATTTTCAAATGTAACTAATTTATGTTAAGCTGAATTTTCATCAGCCGTTACTCCAGTATTCAGTGTCACATGATCACCTGATACATTTCTTATTATTACTAATGTTGAAAACAGTTGTGCTGCTTAATATGCGTGTAAACTGCCATACTCTTTTCAGGAGCTTACTGACCCCAAACTTTTCTAATTGTGAAGATTTTTAAAAGTCATTTAAAAGAAACCTAATTTTTTTCTACCTAAAGAAATACTTTAGAACAAAAGTCATTTATTAAAAATGTAAACTTAATTTCCAAGACCTTATAAGACTTTTTTTTTTTAGTATATTTATTTTTAGTATAGACTTGTGGAAAGTCACAATTCTGATATATATTAACACAGCATTTCATAAGAGACTTTTATAAAGCAATAAAATGTTATGCATGTTGTAAGAACGTGGATGCATTGTTAACATTTAGTGTAGGCTGTATTTCACGTCAGAAATAATAAAGAGAGCCAATCAGTGTAAAGTAAAACTGCAATTTAGTGGAGATAGAGGTGGAGATAAAGGTTAATTATGATTTTGAAGTCAAGAGGCAGCAGCTGCAGCACATAAATCAGATAATTCTGATGCAGCGGTGAACTGCAACCAAAAAGCACAGTGAGAGCTCACTTGAACTTGGTGGCCTGAGTCTCCACTGTGACTGAGAATCCAAGAACACCTGATGTGTTTCTACAGGTTGGGTAGACATGATATCTGTGAAAACAGATGGAGTACAACTAATTAAAACCAGCAACTGGAGCAAGATAATGTCTTAAAGTTGTCTCTGTGCCACAGACTTACCCCAGTGTCTCTTTGGTTCGGAGGAAGTCAAAGCATGGCTCCTCCATGTGCATCTACAACAGGAGACAAAATGATAAAACATAAGTTGATAAAAACAGTTAATGTAATGTCGGCCATGTATGAACACGCTTTAGTCTGCAGCCATAACAGTAGAACTGTACAGAAGTCTGATATTGGATTTAGCTGATATAAGGCGCAGAGAGAGATACGAATTTCAGAATAATTAGCCAATGGTTTTTAAAATTGATATATTAAATGCTTTTTGGTGTTTCTTTAGTGAAGCTTTAGTTTAGTATGCAAACAAAAAATCCCAACTTTAAAAAAAATAAATAAAGACAATACCGGTTATAGACATTTGTAGCTCCAAAAGCTGTTATCAGCAGCGATTCACCAGCAAAAATAAATAAATCCTTGAACCTTTAGAACAGCACATTACACTTTACAATGAGAGCCAGCTCAACCTTTCAGAGTGTTTTAAAGTAACTGCTGAGAAAGACAGAACTGGACAGCATCCAAAGTCAGTCTTCAGTATAAAGTAAAGTGGATGAGTTGAGCTTATGGCCATGCATATGTGTGTGCTCAGCGCCCTAGAGAGCAATAACTGAGAACTTCTTTTGAATCTGGCAAGAGGGACTGCCTTTATTGCTTAAAAAACCCTGGGGCAGCTGTTCTTATACATACATAAAGTTACAGTAACGTTTACTGTAAGCGATAGCTTTCATTATGTAGTCAGCAACCAAAGCTCATACTCACCACTAGTAGCTCCACAAGAGTGTGCTCACGTAGGTTCTTAGGACCGGACTATCAAAAGAAATACCAAAAATATATTAGGGACAACTACTGATATTTTATTTTTTGCAATATATAAAAAAAGATATGTCTGATCTAAACCAATAAACAAGTTTTACCTGGTAATACACAGTGACCTCAGAGTTTGCGTCTCCCTTGTTGAGAGACTTCACTTTGCAGAGATGATGTTTCTGAGGAAGCTCTACCACTCTGAAGAGAACAGGGACCTCTACTGACAGCTTCTTGAATTGCAATTTGCTTTTGTGGGGAAAGAAAAAAAATGCTATCTGATTCCGTTTTTTTTAAAATAGTGGTAGTGCTATATAAAATAAACTGGTGAAAAAAGTGCTTACTTTGTAACATACTGCAAAAATCCCATGGATTCCTACAGATTAAAAAACAAATAAAAAAATATAAAAATCACACAATCTTTATGTTTCATAATAGAACAACTGCAGCTATGAACAGTAAAATTAAAGCTTTTTACTTATACAAGTATAACAATTTTATAATATTCCAAGTATACATCAATACAGAGTAAGCTCTATCAGCAGCATTTGTGGGATATTTTGAATCTGGAATGTTCCTTGAAAAACAAATACATGGTGCATGTATAAAACGTGTGAAAACTCACAGTGCTAGTGAAGTTTCCCTGCACTAGTCCTTCAGCATATAGCTCTGACTTGAAGCTGCCCACAAACTCCATGAGCTCATGCACATTGAGCCCATCCAGCACAGCCTGGTACTTCTGAATGGTTGACCAGCGAGAGTGCTCTAGAATCAGAAGCCTCACATCTCTGAGGAGACACATATGGACAAATAGAGAGCGATGAGTGGAAGATCATGCATTTTTTTAAAATTGAAAAGATATATATATAGCAATAGTTATATAGACACTGGCATATGGGACTGCGGGGGTTGAGGAAGGACCCATCATGGTGTTCCAAGCCAATTACATTATGCTTCATTTTGCCTATTCTAGTGCAGTTTTGACACTAGATCGCTGAAGAAGCTGCATCAACGTGCCATACGGTACCAATCAAGTTTGAGGTCAGTAAGTTTTTCTTTTTTTATTTAATTTAATTTCCACTTTTATTCAGCAAGGATGAAGGACAAAAGTTAAAATATTCATGATTACGACATAAAATATTTAGCAGCAGCTGTTTCTTGAGCACCAAATCAGCATTTTAGAATGATTTCTGAAGGATCATGTGACACTGAAGACTGGAGTAATGACTGCTGAAAATTCAACTTTGCCATTACAGGAATACATTTTAAAGTACATTAAATTATGTAACAGTTCTTTTAAATTATACTAATATTTTACACTGTTATTGTATTTCTCTGTATTTTTATAAATGCAGCCTTGGTTAGCAAAGACTTCTTTCAAAAACATTTAAAAATAATCTTACTGACCTCAAACTTATGGAAGTTAGTGTATATACTTGTATTTACACGGATGTTTTAAGGTGGCATAAGTATATTCATACAAAATCACAATTGCAAGAAACAAATGTGTCACATGCTTGAATGTTGCACACAATAGATTAGCAGTGTAAAAACACTAAAAATGGACTTGAATTAGTCCATCTGATTTGTATTTTCTAAATTAAAGAAAACTTTTTTTTAAAATCGCAAAAAAATTGATAAGAGTGCTTGTGTATGATGTTACTACAGGTATATATGTAAAGGCAAATGTAAAGACACACTTTCCAAGCTTCTCAGGCTTGATGAGGATGTTAAAGTAGGTTTTCTTTAGCTGCTCTGCAAACATGCTGAATACATCAGGAGCGGTGGAGAAATCAGCGAGATAATCCACAATCAGGTTGAACAGCAACTGCAAAACATATTTAAAAAAAAAAAAAATATATATATATATATATAAAAATAAAAAAAAAGGACACCAATTTCTTCATATAATCTGATTTGTGGCTGTTAATTACCGGTAGTTTGTGGTTGAAGCCCTTAACCTTGATGACAAGACCATGCTCTCCTGCAACCAATTTATATTCTAGCTGAGCCACATCAGCCTCGTAGGCCGGCTCCGCCAAGTTATGCACCAGGATATTCACAAACAGGTCAAAAAGCACCAGGCTAAGTGGAGGTGAGAGGAGAGAACAAAAAGAGAAAGTCAGATGGAAAGGTAAATGGATGAGCAAGAATAGAAACTAGAGATTCCTAAGACCTGAGCAGACACGCTAATGACTAGATGGGGTTTCCATGGCTACAGCATTTACAAGATCTGCTCGAATGACTGTACGTTTTCACATGATCTTCAGCTTACTTTTTTGGAGACTTCTGAACCACAGGTGATATGAGGTGGAACCGCACGTACCCTGTAGGAAGAGAGAGAAAAGTGTGAGCTGGGTAATTGAGCACTGAGGTTCGGTACTTCCCACTCGATCTATTTTGCTATTGGACATCGGAGACATGATATATTGAGTGTAGAGAAATACAACGACACCTTTGGGGATCTTGAACTTGTTGTCCTTCTTATACCACAAACACCCTCTGTCATTGTTCATTATTCTGACAGGGTACTCTGTGTCGGGACAGTCAGAGGTTTTGAGGGCGAAATCGGTGGCTGGAGGTGAAAAGAGACAAGAACAATTGCAAACGGTCTTGAAACAGGCTACAGATACAGTACATAGCAACAACATTAAAAGACGTCAACTGAAGACACCCACCGATGAACTTATTTTCAGCAGGCAGGTGAAGGCTTGGGTTTAAATCAAAATCTCCTGCCCAAAGCTCTCTCCAGTGCTGCTGTATGTCTGTAAGAAATAAAAAAAACATGGTTCAAACAAGTGCTTGTGTCTCCAGAGCTGCACAATATAGAGGAAAAATGCTTAATGCTATTTCTTGCATAACGTGAGATAAACCTATGATTAATTAAGAATAAATTTCAAGTAGATTTGAAACCAGGAAATAATCTCATTTAATAAACATGTCAGCCTGAGAAAAAGCATTTCAAAATTCTCAACTTTTTTTTACTTAAGCAATAGGCAGAAACTGCTTGTTGTGCTTGGACTTAAGATTTATTTCTCTTTTGAGTAACCACCCTCAATCTACTAGTATACTAAAATCAGCTATCATTTCCTGCAGTCATCATGTTCAAAACCAAAATACACCCACAAAACCAAAGTACTTCTTAATTTTGGCATCAGATATTCTTCTACAGCTGCAGTGGCTACACTGACTCATTAGCTAGAGCAAGTTCTCCACTTTAAACTGGCACCACCGCTGTTTGTTTTGAGTTTATGAGTTTATTAAATATATTATTCTGTGATTGAAACCCTTGAGAAAATCTTAATAAAATTAGTAAATCCGCAATTTTAACAATTCAACACTGGCTTCTGACTTTTACTTCAAGAGTAATCTAATACGGACACAGATTCTAAGACACCAATTTTTAACTTCTGATCCTGAATATTGTATTTTTTTAACTGAAAATAAAATAAAAAATAAAATAAAATGTACAAACCCTCTAGAATGTACTGGGTCCCAAACCACTTTTCCCTGAGTGGGCACTGGCCTTCATGCTCTGGAGACAAAAGGAGCAAGTTGGCCTTCTCTGGTGTGAGGAGGTTTAGTGCAGCAGAGATCAACTAAGAGAAAAAAAATTCATGTATTTTCACACAAATGTGCACCCATATTTTTCAAAACCTGTAATACATCAAAATCAGTGCTGCATGTGATGGGCAACTACCTCCGGTTTGAACTCAAACATTAGTTGGTCTCCTGTTAAGAAGTCCTCTTTTGGGAACAGCTGCATGTTTTCACAGATGTCCTCCACATATTCAATAGGATCAGTCTGTAAAAGCATCACTGTGAGTACAGTGTCTACAAACAAATACTCATATCCATCTCTTTTTAAATTGCTTCTAAAAGCCAGAAATACAAAAATACTCCATTGTTGGTGAGAAACAGCGCTCATAGCCTGACAAATAACCTTACCTGCTCCTGATAGTGGAATTCATTGGCCTCAATCTTTTGAATTTCTTCATATATTCTGCCAAAGAGAAGCAAACTTTTTGTGATATCTATCAAGCTACATTATTTAATGTAGTGTATGTAAAAGTTCTGCAATGATCCTCCTCAAAATAAACACTTCATGTGAAGGGCCTACCTCTTTTGGGGCCCAAGGGTCTGAAGCATTTTCAAGTACTGGAAGACCAGATGAGCAACCTGAATGAAGAAAACCATCCAAATTACCATAGATGCATTCATTCTCAGTTGTACTAAACTTTATAGCAATCATGTCTGTTATTATAATTTAGGATGGAAAAGGGGTGTGTTTGTGCCTCAGAGGCTTTGTAATCCTATTTTACACACATTTAGCAAAGCTGTTATTTTCTCAGCTTCCCCCATATTTCTATAATGACATTAAGTGTGAAAACAATATTATATCTTAAGGATGCTCGTAACTGTAGTGCATAATTTTGACATAAACAAATGTAACACAATGCAATGTCTAGACTGGTGACCCTTGCAGACCTCATAGAAGTTCTGGAAGCCCTCATCAGTCAGAGTGATGGAGATACTAAATATTGAATAGGTGGTGTTCTGATCAAAACCAGTTTCACTGTTTCCTCCAAACAAAGCCAGAGCCCAGCACCTAGACAGAGAGAAAGAGATTCAATTTCACAGTTTCTGGGGTGAGTGCAAAATTTATGCTGCATGTTCAGATTAGTTACAATGAAAGTAGAACCACCTTGTCATTTATTAAAAACCAAATCATGAGAGAAAGGACTTACTTCCTCCTAAGCATGGACAGAATACTTCCAGTTCCCTCATGGCCAATCAGCCAAGCAATGTAATGCAGAGGCTTTACCCTGAGGACCAACATAAAGAGCTTTGGTTAAGCATCATATTATTAAAAATAATATTTGCATTCCAATAAAGACCAACAAAATCAATATGTAAAGTCCCAGTGAAATGGCCATCTGTGACATATAGGGGTGGGACATATCAAAGATGTGGATATATTGTATACCGTAGATGTGTTTTTAACAGCACTTTTGAAAGATGATTTTTGAATCCATGTCAGTAAAAATGACTGAACCTTATTTTGTACCACTTATTTTTATATTTTTTTATAAAAAAGGGCCACACAGAGCGCCATCATGACTGGTTTACCGGTAGTGCTTCTCTTGAGGGGGTAGAGCCCATGTGATGGTGAGGGCGTGTACTTTTCTAACAGGCACCACTGCAACAAACAACAAACTAAATATTAATAGCGAGTTCTAGAGTTTTGTTAAACCTCATTTGAGCAGTAAGTTCTACGACATACCTCGGTAAAGTTTGTTGAAGGCAGGTGTTTCAAAGGGGCTCAACTGGTCTGAAAAATCAGGTTTCAGCTGTCCACTAAATGGCATTGAGAAATTCTTTAAACACATTTATATTATCACATTCTACAGATATTCAAATAGGGCTTTGGTTGAGCTTACTTGTTGGGTACCTGACTGAAGATTTCTCTAACCCATTCCTCAAGGGTGTCAAGACTCTCTGTGAAGATTGTAGCAGAAGAGATTTTAGGATCATTTTCTATTAGAAATCCCATATCCAAGTTGAGTCCTGCATACAGTACCTACCTTTAGACTGCACAGCTAAGGTCATATAGTGGGCAGAGTAGTATCTCTTCCAAAATTCCTGGAGCCGCTTGTAAACATTGATATTCTTTTCCTTAGGCTCAGTCTTCAGGGTCTGTGCATTTCCTTAAATACAATCCCAAGACCATCAAAAAAGCAACTTTAGAATAAACCCAGGAGCTACTCTAAAGCAGCTTTTAACATGTTTGACTTACCCCAGCAGAACTTGCTCATGGGATGGTTGGGCTTTGCTAGGCTGCCAAAGAGCATTTCCTTACGTTGAGAGTCTGAAGGCTTAGCAAGCTGATATTCTGTGGCAAACAAAAAACACCAGGCTGTTAAACTGCACAGTTGAGCTATCAAGATTATTTTTAATCTATAATATAAATCCTTTACTCACCACTGTCCACAGCCTCAACCTCTCGGTCAATGGCGTCTTCAATCATAAGTGGACAGATGAAAAACTGAGCCCATCTGAGATAACATAAAACAAGACGATCACATTACTTTAAAGTTTATCTACAACCAAAGGTTAAAACATAAATAATCGTATTTGCTTTTATTTCAATGCTTTTGGTTAGACAAATACTCAAAAAAAAGACAAAGAGGCCATCAGGATAAGAGGTGATGTGATAAGATCACATCTTTTAGAGCTGCTTCACCTGTCAAGGGCTTCTTTGAAGCGTTTTCTCTGGACGTCAAATTGGAAAATGGTTCTCTCACAATCAGTGGAAGCATTATCACTGCCGCCATGCTTTTTAAGGAATGCATCAAAGCCATTTTCTGAAGGGTATTTTTCGCTGCCCATGAACACCACTGGGAAGTAGAGAGATACGTTTGAGTTAAACATTATCACTGAAAATAAAGCATTATTGAATACAGTAATGGCAAAACAACTGCATGTGTGACTTACTGTGTTCCAGGAAGTGTGCAAGGCCAGGTAGGTCATTAGGGTCACTGAAACTCCCTACGCCAATACAAAGGGCCGCTGCAGACTAATTTCAGAAAAAAAAAAAAAAAAAAATGAAACTGCACTGAAATACAAACACTGAGACACGCTTTAGCTGATATTTTTATGAAATGGCCAATTTAATTGCATATAATTGTTCATAACTGATAAAACCGCTTTGAATTACTTTGTCTAAGAAAAACACCACAAACTAAGAGGAGCCGTTTTAAATGCTACAAGCGAATTTAGGCATCAAAACATTATAATGTACAGTAATAGGAAATGGATATTCATTGAGATTAGCTAAATATTACATGTAACAGTGCCATTAAATTAAAATGTAAAAAAAAAATCATAATGAAATATCCAATACTGATAAAGATAACTTAACACACACACACACACTGTAATATCAGCTGATATAGCATGTATTCTTCAAGTTACGATGAAAAGTAGTGACAGATCCGAATGATTATTAAAAAAGAAAAAAAATGTACAGTGGGGACTATCCATAAGTTGTTGTCTGGATGGATGAAGAGCTGAATGAGAGTTTCAGTCGATTGTAAGAAAGAGGCTGTGTTTAAAGGTGCAATAGGTGATTGTCTTCAGAAACATTTTTTGTTATTCTGGTTGAAAGTCTCTTCACATCCTGATAGCAATCATTAAGTTAAGTGGTCTAAATGTATTTATATATTCTGTGGAAGGTGTAGGACCAAGAAATGTTCGTCCAATCAAAACGCTCGCTCCGAGCGTTTTAATTGGCTTTCCTACCTGCCTGTCAACGTATGTATTTGCATACCTCTGCGCACCCTGTTTGCGCAGACACGATCCATCATCAGCGCGTTCACGCACGCTGTGCAGATAGAGCAAGAATGGCAGGCAAACATCAACAACCCGATCTTCCTTCCTGGTATTGTAGTACTTTTACTAACTGTGCTATAAAGTTTTCTCACCGGTGAATGACACATGATGTAGCCCAGCGGTTCCCAATTCCAGTCCTCGCACCCCCCGCTCTGCATATTTTTGCATGTCTCGCTTATTTAACACACCTGAATCAGATAACCAGCTCGTTAGAAGAGAGCTACGTGCATGAACTGTGTTCCAATTGACATGCTCCCTACAGTGTTCTTTGCTCCCTACTCCCTGAGCAGGGGAAATCCGTTGAAGTTTATTTCACTTCGGAAACATTCATTCGCGCAGCGTCTTCACACACAGACGAAACTTACTAGAGAAGTGTGAAGTGTGACATAATATACCTCTGTAAATAAATACAATTTAAATTCACGTCTCGCACACTTTAATGCCCTTTGTATGGAACATACGCTTTGAACTGGAATCATGGCGGAATATCTGGTGATGTCCACTTCGCAGGTAGTCTCGCGTAGCCAGACCTTCAGACTGACGGCTGAAGGTCTGGAATGTATGGTAGCTTTCATTGGCCAAGGCCCGCCCATGAGGCCGTTTGACCGACATGTCAAACAACCAATCACAGTTCGTTTCGTTCAGCGTCACGTTTCGGGGCGTGGAAATGTCGCCACAATAACAGACCGGTGTGAGAAACTCTCAGATGTATTTTAAAGATTCTATGCCGCGAACTTTAAATATTTCACATACTTTTGAAAATCCAGCATTTATTTGATCCTGATAAGTGTTTGTCGTCACAGTTGTAAACACGACAGCTTTCTTCTTTCTTGAGGGGGTTTTGCGCCACGGCATCTTTGTTTCTAGGTGGAACGTTTAAGAACGCGACACACACGTCTCCCGGAAATCCAGTATAATTCAACCAATCCGACGACGACTTCGACACTCCTGAAGTTTTTCCAGATAAGTGTGCCATATGCATCAGACGTTTAATCAATGTTCCGTGGGCGTGACGTCTGAGGTTGAGACTACTTCGCAGGGCACTTATGACTTACGGTCAAACAGAACAACCGTCGGACGTGATAAGATATACATATGAAATGTGCAGAGCGGGGAGGGCGTGAGGACTGTAATTGGAAACCGTTGATGTAGCCTATTGTAGTAATTTAATGTTGTCTCTAAAATATTCTGCTCTTTGAGCATATGTGCGTTCAGGGGGCGTGGCTTTGGACAGCGATTGCAGGGAGGGTGGGACGTTCGCTTTCGGAAAAGTTAGCATTTTCCGAGATCTCCTATTGCACCTTTAAGCAGACTAAATGATTGGAGAAGTTATTTCACAGGAATAGCGAATTATGACGGTTTGAAAAAAAGAGGCGAGTTAAAAAAAATGCTTTAATATATAGGTTCAACCAAAAAAAAGAAGCAACCAGTATCAGAGTCTGAATCCCTAGACAACAAAACACAAACCTGTTTTTCAGATCCCTTTTTCTTCTTCCTGTCGTTGTCCTCATCAAGCTCTTCAAAGTCACTATCTTGACTGTCCCCTTCTTCTTCAGATTCCTCGTCCGTTCCTTCCCCTGAGTCTCCCTCCTCTTCCTCTCCCACCGCTTCCTCTTCTTCCTCCTCCTCCTCTGAATCTTCATCATCCTCAGCGTTTCCATCTAAACCACTCAGATCAGAGATCAGGAGAGCCCTCAGTCCGTTACTCAGCTCAATGTATCTGGATAAAAAGAGAAAAAAATCTGTTAGCTGGTTTAATCATCAGCACTTGCATGCGGTGTTGTGTTACACACTCAAGAGATGCAACCAGAGCTTGTGTTTTACTTGTGTGATCTCATATTTCTGTTAACTCCCTGGCCTTAAATGCCAACATACTGTATCATTCATCATGTAAAATGATCTTTTAAAAGGATTCACTTGTTACTTTAAGAATAAGACAGATGCTGACCAATAGTACCTAGTTATCACGGTTTAAAATCTACATGTGGACTTGTATACCTGTATTTTTTGGGGTCACTGGGAGATTTAATAATTTGAGGGTCTCCTTGGTTGTCATCTCCACCACTGTCCCCTGGAGGTGCGTTGGGGTCTCTGAGTGCTTCTCCCCGGTCTGGACCAGCAGACTGAGCAGCACTGCTGGCTGCAGCACATTTGAACTTGTTTGTCTGGGGCATCTTGAGCAATGATGCTACTTTAGTACTGGAGTTGAGGTGAACCTGCTACAAAACAGAGGAAACGCACGCGCAGCCTTGAACAGAGCAATACTGACTTTATCAGTCTAAAAGAAACGATACTCAAATTAGAAACATTACATTAAAAATGTAATCTACCCTGAATAACTGAATGAGTCTGATCTGGCTTTGGGTAAGGGAATCTTTTAATTTCAAAAATATTTTGACCGTGTCTATTTGTATCATCACCACTGTGCTACAATGAAGCTAATCTGCTACATAGTGACACAATTGAATATAAACCAAAAACGTCTGCATCGCTTGCTATGGATAACAAACAGGATTAGCTAATTTGTCTAAAACATGATATGCCCAAGTGCGATCAGTCCTTCACATTATTTCACAAAGTTAGCCAAGTTTCATCGCATTCTCATACCTGCTATCCTGATGATGGGTCAGCCGAACCTTACAGCACTAAGCCTGTCACTGGTAGGTTGCGTCTATGCAACAAGAAGAGTTGTGATTCGTCAAAGGTCATAGGCGTAGTAAAACGCGACTCTCTGATTGGCCAAAATACTTGCTAAGGTGAATAGATACATGATGCTGTTTTATCTGTCTCAGCAATTCATAAGTTTATGTTGTGGACGGTTTACTAAATTAGCGGCAGAAGAATTGTGTAATGACATCATGTCTATATTACCCGTCTGTCTTTCAGTAAATGCCTGAGAATATTTTTTTTTTATTTAAGAGTTATTATAAGCGTGTTTACATTGACAGTGATTTTGGAATTGATCCAAGATTAATCATCCAGAAGAAAATGGTGTACAGGATTGGTAAGACATTTACAAAGTATATAACTGAAGATGCTTTCATGGCAACTTAAATATACACCTTCCCTTATTAATATACATACATTTTAACCTTATATTTTGACTGAAAATAAAAGTTTATGGACATGTTACACCAACCACCCAAACACATTTATGACTTCATCTGACCTTTAAAAGAGCTGTAATGATAATGTGTCTAAGATTGTCTTAAGATACTACCATATGCCATACCAACATATTTGTCAAGTCATTATTAAAGTTTTGTAAAGTTTTACATGTAATATAATAACCAGATTTTTTTTTTTTGTAAATTTATTTAATTAACATTTAGAGAGAGAGAAAAAAGCATATATCAATTTTTTTTCTTAGATTTTGTTTTGTATCATATTTGATACACCAGGATTTTATGGCTCATATGTATGATATTGAGCTTACACAAAAATATGCAATTTTGCTCAATGTTGTTATTTACATGGCCAAAAATTAAGAAGAAATTCTGATGAAAAACTTCTCTAATGTAAATCAAAATGAGATTTTTTTATAACAGTAAACAGGCTGCTTCCATAAAGAATCTTGAACAACTAATCTCAGGAAATGTGATTAAATACCTCAGATACATACATATTTCTGGCTATTTAGTCATTTAGAACGAGACTATTTATTTTAATTGGCTTCATTATATCTTAGATTGCTGACCAGCCTATATTGAACATTCAGTAAACTGATATGAACAGACACAGCTTAAGTGTTCTTTTGAGCCGTTATTAATTTCCATTTAATTACCTACAGATACCCCGTGAAAGGAGACTGATAAATACTGCATCCATGACAACCAGATGTGGAACAGTATACTGGTATGCTGAACCGTCATTATAAGACTATCAAGTGTTAACTCAGTGTTTTCAGTCGCATATCACATCATTGCTGCTGCTGTGGATGAGACCGTGCTCGAGTCTTATGTGATGTGTTTAATGAGTTCTGCTGTGGATGAAAGGAATGGATGGTTTTCTTGCAAGGTTCTTATTTGCTGATGTTTAGAACAGGTAATCTGTGCTTAGTAATTTAATTCTGGTTAATTGTTTCTATATTTTACAATTGGAAGGCTCTCAAGTGGAGATAATCATAATCATTGGATTCCCTGTATAATCCTGTGTGGGTATTACATGCTCGTGAACACGCTTGCATTGTTTAGCAGGGGATGACTGAGACTGTCTCCGCCAGTAGGGGGAGCTCTCATCATGGCATATTTTCTGCTTTATTTAGTGTGGCTGCTTTGATTTAATCTTTTAGCATCTCAAGTATGATGCTTCACATGATAAGAGGTGATTTCCCTTGGAGCACTACTCCTGTTTTGCGAAATGCTGTGTCACAACATTTTGAGTTTAGGTCTGGTGCGTTTCCATTTTTAACAAGATGCTTTTGACAAGGAAATGCTAGGCCAGAAAACACCCGAACAGGCAAACAAATGAGACTGAAAAAGCCTTTGTGCAAACATTTATTTATGTTAAGAATAATAAAAGTGTGCCTATGAAAATTCTTTAAAAAAATCCAAGCAAATTAACTTCAAATTCAAAATGATTTATAAAACACCAAATAACAACTGTGCAGTATTTAGAAAGTATACAGGTAAAGTGGATCATTAAAATATGTGTTATTGCTATATAAGTGTCATTCTGTATTAGAAATGAATGCTGATTTTTAATGGATGAACATACACATTATATAGATGATTAAGCTATTGTGTCCCACTTTATCTACAGTCACCCTATTGAATGGCCTGAATGGTTTTATGAAAACATGATTTAACGTAAGATTCAGTCACGCCAATCAGAGTCAGATATTTCGTACTATTTGCGGTCGTCTATGGCAACACTGTATATCTGGTAATTCAACCAGTGCTATTTTTTTCAGAGCACATTAGTATTAATGTGTTAATATTACAGTAACATTGCTGCAGTGTTTGTCTTGTTGCTATGCTGATTGTTTTGTAAATTTTAGTATGTAACGGAAAATATGATTTGCATATACAATTATCTGTTTATATTGTAATATAAAAAGCAGCACTAAAAAATCAAATGCATAATTTTAGCATTCATGTGTTAGTGCCTGTCTGTGCAGACTGCTGCATGTATTAAAGGGCTTCTAAAATAGCACCCTTCATCCACTGCACTTAATCCATCAGGAGTTTACTTGGGGACTCCAAAGGACAGGTTCCCATGGCAACTGATTTATATCCTAATTAAAATGGGAGGGTAGTTTAATTAGCTTAACACTGGTTATTGCTCAAGGCCGGCCGTCCTTGGTGGAGGTCCATGTGTGTGAGGAGAGGGGTCATTGCTCTGTGGTATCCACGAGGTGCGCCTAACTAAATAGTAACAGCACCTGTGGATCCAGATACCCCCCTCTCCAGCACCTCAGTGGCAGCGACGCCCTTCATCTTCTGGGTGACCAGCTTCAGGCTAAATGAGCTTCAAATGGCCAAATGAGCTTCAAATGGCCTGACCACCAGATTACATCTCGTGATTTTTTTTCTGGAAAAATTGCAGCTCTAATTGTGTCTCTTCAGTTGTTGCAAATTGAGACAGTTGGTTTTGTTGGTGAGGGGGATTTATAATTGAATAAGAGTGCTTGAAGTGATTTGTTAATTAGTCAAAGGTGGTGAAAATCATGTAAATCCTTAATATAATCATTCTTCAAACAAAGCTAATCTTTTGTAATAATATTAATTACACACAATTACTTGCTTAAATTGATCAGTCAGTGTGTGAAAAGCATGGCATGGCTATTATACTATTATGGAAGGGAGATTGAATTGTTTCGTTGAAGGTGGTTGATATGTGCTTTAGGTCAGAATCTGGCATTAGTTTTCAGAGACGGCCGGGTTTCTGGACCCCATTACTATCTTGTCAATCACAGTGCTTTCTTCCTCCTCACTATGTGATGGCTGCAGAAAAAAATGGAAAAATGTCCAGCCCCACATATAACGAATAAAGTCATATAAAGCCTCATAATTTCAACCCCAGAATTCCTAATGATTTGTTTGTTTGTATTTTCCAGCTTTTTTCTCTTCAAAGGGCTCTGGTAAATACTCTTGCAGCAATTTGATGGAGAAACAGTGCTTTAATCACCTTTAACAGGCTTTAGAAGAGAAGGGAAGCTGCTGTCGCTAGCTAATTCACTGGAACATGTTCAGATCTGTAGCGCTGATCTGTGTGATGGCATTAAAGATTTTTTTAAGGATCTTCAAGAAAATGCTTTAATGCTCAAAGGCACAGAGAGCTGCTGAGACAGAGCATTAACTAGCTTTAGCTCAGATTCTCTGTTACCTGTGGGAAATTCACAATAAAGGGAAAAGTAAAGTCGATATGCTTGTGTGTTCAGAATATTACTTTGGATATATGTGAGGAATTTAGTAGTTAATGCTTAAAATGCAAGATGGTGTGTTGCACAATAAACCAAAATGATTGAATGAGAAATCGCATTTATTTCTCTATGCATATCACTGTCAAATGACAAACTCATTATGAAGTAATTAACTGGTGATTTATAAGATAATTAATCAGCCATATGAGAAATCAGCAAAAGTGGGCATCAAGTCAACATTGTTCATTCTCAGTTCCAAAATAAGCAACATGCATGTATGAAGCACCACATTGTTGTGCAATAGCAGATGGCACTATGTTTCCATGGTAACCAAAATAAGGTTTCATTAAATTGTTAGGGCCCTAATACCGTGAAGGATGATGAATAAGTAACCCATGAAGCCTCGTCGCTCTGGGAACAGTTACAGTATTATTTAATAATACGAGAATGTTGTGACACAACAAAGTACATTACCCGCGTTACGCATTACGGGTACAAACAATCTCAACTACTTTCTTTCGTAAATCAACGCAAATCCAACAAACGTGTCTCAGGAGAGCGAGCGTAACGCATTTAAAGCGCGTAAAAAAAAAAAAAAAAGCCCCGCTGAACCTGGAACGGTGTGTTGCGCGTCGGCTGCTGCGTTCACATTATTCTCATCATCTTCACATATTTGGAGCATTTCATAGAAGGGCTGCGAGCGGGCGGGTACGCTCGGTGCAATATATTTTACTTGGAAACCGAAGTCCGAGGCAGCGCCATCCTGTGATTTATTTCCATGCCAACTTGCATACTTGAAGCGGTTTAGTTTTTCTTACTGTTTCTAACCGAAATATACTAAGATCTCGCTCATCATCAGTCCTCACAGTGGTGCTGAACTGCAGCCTTCGCTGTCTTCACTGTTGAGCGCTCGTCAGGGGAGCGGACCTGCATCCTAAAGCAAACCTTTCTGAGACATTGCAGTCCTGTCACGTCTTCGGCTCTCCTATTTGCCTCCACCACGAGAGCGGAGAGGAGAAGAAGAAGAAGCGGCTCAACGGTGGTGACATGGCAAGAAGCAGCATCATTTAAAGTGGTCCATCTTCTGCTCTTTTAATTCCACTGCAGCAACCTGAGTGAGTAGCGCACATTTCTGCTTAGTTAATGCCTCTGAAATGGATCCGGACGCGGGCGGTGGTAAAGGCAGACAAAGGGGAATGCTAATAGAATGCATTTTAGCGCATTGGATTATCATTATGTGTTAATTATGTCTCTGACAGCTTAATATAATGGGGTGAATCGCTCTTGGTTAGCTAATGAACGTTGTGTTCAGCTTCCATAAGTTCATCTTTTTCATGCAGTGCTTGAATGGTTTCCTTATATGTCTGTATTGCATACTCTGTTCAAAGCTGGATCTGATCTTTAGGTCTATTCTGCCGAGAGAGCAATGGCTGGATTTCAGTTTAACTTTGTCTTAAACAGTTATTTATCTTGTCTTGTTGCCAAATATTAATATTATTATTATATTATTTTTTTATCATACTTTACCTCAAAGTACTGCAACTGCAAAATAATGATTTCTGCTACCCTAAAGATTTTGCTCGCAATAAAATGCTTTGCATGCATTAGTGGCGGCCTGAGGTAGCTACATTATTTCAATGACCTGTATGTAGCCTATATACTCCTTCAGCAATCAATAGAACCTAGGTCTTATTAACATCACATTCCTAAGTGCCCTGCTGTGCACATTAGCTAATAGGTGCTCCTGGAGGAGGGGAGAAAGAAATATTTTCCATGGAGGTCAAATTGATATTCCAGAGTCATTAGCTGATTTAGAAACTAAAGCGAAACCTCTAGAGAAGCATGATGCCTTTAAATGGATTAGGTCATATTTTGCTTCTTCTCAATATCACTGTAACAAATGCAGCAGGCATACTTTTAAGTCAATATTAAGCTCTGGTGCATTTGCTGACATTGGTTATTGAAGCCTTATTCTACATTTCGAGTATATTGTTTGCAGAAAAAAAACTGCAGTCAAAGCAGCCAAGCTGCATTCTGCTCTGTCATACTGTATAGATGATAACCTCCCCTATTCTACAGTCATATCACGACTAACTTGTCAAAAGTCAACATCATTTGTGTTGAGCAGTGTTCATCATCCTCTCTGTATTCACGTCACTAAAACTGTTGTATTTTTTTCAGTGCAGTGAAGGAGCTCTTGAGGCTATGCACTTGCCTGCTTTTGGTGAAAGCATGTTGTGGGTTACACTGCTAAGCACAATTGCACTTGGATGGACGACTCCTATCCCTCTACTTGATGATTCAGAAGAAATAGACGAGCCTTGCTTTGAGCCCTGCTACTGCGAAGTGAAGGAAGGCTTGTTTCATGTTCATTGTGACAGCAAAGGATTTACAAATATTAGCCAAGTCTCACAGTCATGGCTTAGACCATTCAAGCTCTACCTGCAGAAAAACTCTTTACGGAAGCTCTATTTCAACAGTTTTCTGCACTTGAACAATGCAGTGGCCATTAATCTGGGCAATAATGCCCTGCAGGATATCCATGTTGGGGCTTTCAATGGTTTGAGCTCCCTGAAGAGGTTGTATCTTCACGAAAACAAACTGGAAGTGTTCCGGAATGACACATTTCTCGGACTGGAGAGTTTAGAATACCTTCAGGCCGACTATAATGTTATCAAGAGAATAGACAGTGGGGCGTTCCGAAATCTCCACAAACTCAGAGTGCTCATCCTTAATGACAATTTAATACCTATGCTGCCAGCGTTTCTTTTCAGATCTGTCTCTCTCACACACTTTGACTTGAGAGGCAACCGACTAAAGACGTTGGCTTATAAAGGGATTTTGGAATATATCGGCCGCAGTCTCATGGAGATCCAGTTGGAGAAACCCTTGGAACTGTGTCTGCGATATCATCCAGCTTCAAGCCTGGCTGGAGCGTATTCCGTACACTGCAGTTGTTGGTGAGATCACATGCGAGTATCCTTTCCACCTCCACGGAAAGGACCTCAGAGAGATCAAACGCAGTGAGCTTTGTCCCTTATTGAATGAAGCCGAGATTGAGTCAATTCTAGGCATTCTCCACTTACCATTCTACACAGGGAGGGCGAGGCCTACAAAGCCGTCATCTATAGTCTCTCCCAATCAAAACACTGTTTCCTCCGTGGAACAAAGAGAAAGACCCCCAAAGCCACAAAAAGACCCAGGCCCTCAAAGACACCACCAACACCACGCAGCGTGTACCCTAATCAGCCGCCTGTAGCCGGATACCAGACAAGGCCGCCTATACCGATAATTTGCCCCATTGGATGTACCTGTAACTTGCATATTAATGACCTTGGCTTGACTGTCAATTGTAAGGAAAATGGGTTTCGGAACATTTCCGAGTTAATGCCTCGACCCTTGAACGCTAAGAAGCTTTACTTGAGTGGAAATCTCATTCAGAGAATTTACAAGTCTGATTTTTGGAATTTTTCCAGTCTTGATTTATTGCACTTAGGAAACAATCAGATATTTTACGTGCAAGAGGGGGCTTTTGTTAATCTCCCTAATTTGAGAAGCCTTTACCTGAACGGTAATAACATTGTGAAGTTAACTCTTGATATGTTCCATGGCTTGCACAGCCTTGAGTATTTGTATTTTGAGTACAATGAGATACGAGAAATCCAGCCGGCTGCCTTCAGTTTAATGCCCTCCCTGCAGCTAGTCTTTCTCAACAACAACCTCCTGCGAACATTGCCCGTGGGAGCATTCGCAGGTACCTCGCTGACACGCCTGAACCTGCGGAACAACTACTTTCATTGCCTCCCAGTCAGCGGCGTTCTGGAACACCTGCATGCTGTCGTCCAGATCGACCTGAATCAGAACCCCTGGGACTGCTCCTGCGACATCATCCCTCTCAAAGAGTGGCTGGACACGCTAAGCTTAGTGGTCATAGTCGGAGAAGTGGTGTGTAAGACCCCCAAGCTGGTCTCAGGAAAAGATTTACGCTCTCTGAATTCTGAAGTGATTTGCCCTGAGCTCCGACAGTCCTCGCTGTCTCCTGCCGAATCAGATAGCGGGCTTATCACCACGTATCCCGAGGTGGGGCCGCACCCGCCGAAAGGTGCCATACCCCTCTCCGTTCTCATTCTCAGCCTGCTGGTTCTGTTCGTGTCTGCCTTCTTTGCTGCTGCTGCTCTTTGCGCATATGCTCTTAAAAAGCGTGAAAAGCTACCCTTTAGGAAGCAAGGGGAAGTGGGCCTGGCAGGCATTCAGATGGAATGTGGAATATTCACAGAGCAGCCACCCACCTTACCAGAGACTCCTCCTTCCAATCACGTGTACGATAGCATCGGTGCTCCCTCCTCGCACATGTGCAGCAACCCCGTTTACAAAAGCGGACAGGAGGAGTCAGGGCAGAAGCATCCATTCTCAGAGACAAAAGAGAGCAGATCGCACTACAGAACGCTGGTGGAGAAGGAAAAGGAGTGGACCATGGCGATCTCCAGCTCCCCCATTAACACTATTGTCACTGTCGGGCGCCATGTGGTGACATTGCCAGCTTCCACGAAAACGGAATACTCTGCCCGACTGTCATTGATAGCCAAGGTCCCACGCCCAAGGGGGATTAGTGGACAGTCTTTTTGGCACAACATCCCAGTTTAGCAACCTGCCTGACAGACACACACACCCTCCCTCAGAGTATCCACATGCCAAACAGGATGCCAGACAAAAGCAAATGATCACAACCACCACAGGGACAAGGACAGGATGTCCTAATCAAACCCAAAGTGATTACCCTGAGCTGAGGGCTAGACTCAAAACAAAGGTGGATTACATTGATATGCTGGAGAGGTCATATCAATTCTAAGACATGCCAGATATAAGACTGCACATCCAAAATGAAAATGGTAAGATGGAAAAAGAATTCACGCGATGTACGATGGTACGGTTTTCCCTCAAGTTGCTCTGGAGGAAATCCCTTGTTCAGATTTTTTAAAAGTGCCTTCATAAGAGCAGCCAGCAATGTTGTAAATGAGTATTTTTGTATCACAGTTTTATTTATCTAAAATACATAGATTTACATTAGAGGGAAAATGATCCACTGCTGTTTCCAGACTTTGCGATGTTGGTAAACATGTGACGCAAATTATACATGTGAATGCAGGGCGTGCGGTCTTGGCTTTTAACTCGTGTGCATTGAAAACTTAAGAAATATTTTTTATTTAACTGAAATTGTCCTTCAGCAATAGAGATACTGCAGTTATTGTATAACTGTTAAGTGCTTTGTTGAATCTGTATTTTCAAATTGATTAGATTGTCTTTATTGGGACTTATTGAATGGTTTTATGGACCAAGGTAAGGTCAACACATGTAAAAGCTTGGGAACTATCGATCATGTCTACGGACGTTCCTTTTCATGATCTATCACACAAAAAGGCGAAGACAGATCTGTGCATATATTTATTCTTAGATTTCAGTGTTGCAATTATTATTGTAAGACATCATGTTAAATCAGTGTATAATGATTATGCCTCTGGTTTAGCCTTCCTTGAAAAAAAACCCATGAATTCAATAAAGGGTGCTAAACTAAGCCAATTTCTGCAAACTGTACCATTTTGAGTAGCGAACATGCAGATTTTGGCCTCCACATAGCATGCACACACACAGCACTTTATCCATGTGCTTATAGTATGCTTCAGACAAGATTCGAAAGAACAAATCGTTTCAAACCAGACCACATATGCTGGAAACTACACTCTAAAAAATGCTGGGTTAAATACAAACCAAAAATATGGACAAACCCAGCGATTGGGTTGTTTTGACCCAGCGGTTGGGTTACTGGCCAGAAGGCTGGGTTAAATATTTAACCCACTGTTGGTTGAAAACAACCCAATCGCTGGCTTTGTCTATATTTAACCCAGCATTTTTTAGAGTGAGTAAATAACAGTGTGAAATTTGTCAGAGATTGCATGATATTGACACAGTCAATTTGCGAAAGACTCTGTCTGTCAGGTCACCCGCAGACCTGGAGGAGAGGAAGCAAAGCATATGTGCAGCATTCTTATAGCATCCTCTGCAGTCTCCAGTCCCCTGAGTGTCCATGGGAGGGCATCAGTTAGATAAACCTATTCACCATACATAAAACTGGCTTAACCTAGTTACGCAGCATTGCATAAGGGAGAAAAAATACACTCTTTGGCATCATACTGTAAAAGTCTTGAATAAAACCAAACCTGGAAAGAGATGAAGCTGAATATTTATGAGTGTCGAAGTTCCGTCATCCCACAATTTGACGTTGTCATTTTGATTTCCTCATTCTCATGATCTTCTTCCATATTTCTCCTCTGATTGCATGAAATGCAATTACAAACCTCCACTCAGAGGCCATCTGAACACATTATCCCATTTCAAAGAGTTACAGTAAACATTAAAGTAATGGAGCGTCTAAAGTATGAAAGTGTGCGCCCTGAATGTTTTAGCTGCTCACAAAAGGGTTTTGCTGTCGGCCCGACTTCTTGAAATCGGCCAGTCGATGAGCTGAAAGTCCAAGGACACGTGTGTGAAAGGAGGATAACGTCAGAGCCCCGGATCTGCTCTTATCGCGCTGCCGCTGTTTATTTTTGCTAATGTTGTACTTGGCAGATTCCATCCCTCACAGGCCATCCATCATTTACACAGTTGGACGATATACGGCATTTCTGCTTCTTAGACCTGCTTGTCAAAGAGAGCCCTTCCTAACCCCTTTCCTCTGATAATTCAAAAGCTTTTGTCCAAAGTATGATAGATAATTCTCTCAATGCCACATCCCCAAACCTCATTTACACCTCTGCGCCCAATCCCACAGACATCTGGCCAACTGATCCTGTATGCAGCGAATCGCAGGGGCAGTCAGCTGCTCTGCTACATAGTGCTCATGTGCCTCGCCAAGACAAAGTGGCATTTAACCAAGAGACCATGAACAGAGAGAAACGGGCAAATGTGAAATGATAGCTTATGTTTAATGGTTGATGGAATCGAACTAACCAGCAGTTACTTACTTTGATAGTATTGTGTGACTTTTTTGATGGGAAGGCTCCTAACATAAAGTGGCGTCATTATGAGGTTAATAATTACTTCTGAAAAATGCTCTCAGAACAGCCATTTAACAAAACACTGTTATTATGAATTCTGAACACGACATATGGCGATGAATACGAAAATGTAATGTGCCGCACCGCGGATAATGTGTTCGCAACACGTAAATGAGCCACAAAGTACCTGCAGAATTTACAATGGGATGCAATTAGTCAGCAAACGGTGTGTGCCGGTGCTCTCTGACATTTGCATTTTTACCGGAGACTGTGGCCTTTTCCTCTGGCTGTCACGCCTGTAATGTGTCTGCTCAGACATGCCGTCAAAACCCCTGCCCCTTGGGAAATTCAGGGACACCACAGTGCAGGCAGTTGTCATTTTGCTTAGTTGAAATGCTGGACAGCTTGGACATGGTTCAATTGTTCTGCTGTCGTCAGAGCTGTTCTTGCTCAAAATTTATCACCGAGCAGAAAAATATGAAAAAGTTTGCACTGCCTTGCATATAGATGTGATATTGTTACAATAAACCCTCATCAAATGCCTTTCTAATATTGACGATACCTTTCTATATTGACCAATATTGCTGCGGTATTGCGTTGGGTGATATTTACTGCATGTGGTTTGCTCTTTAACCTTTCACTATATTGAAGATGCTTGTTTGAGAGAGAAAATAGGAATAATAAGAATGTGCTTGAAAGGAACAGGTAGGGGACACAGAGAGAAAATAGAAAGGTTCTTTAGAAACCACATATTTAATTTAAAATGAAAAAGCCACAAGACGTCTTTAGATATTTTAAGATTTTAATTTAAAACAGCTGCCTGTTTTATTGAACTAATTTAATCCCTATTGATTACTGTACTACATTATACTATACTTTTGACATGGTAAACAGCAAATGTTACTAAAGAGCTATTTGTTAACTAAGAGCTGTTTGCTCACTATTGTCACCTTTTGTTTTAGTAGTGTATTTAGGATGATAACATTTTGGATTTGAATAAAATCAAATTGTTTAGCTGTTACCACATGAAGCACTTTTAGTAAGGATGCAAAATATCCAAATCTGTACCATATTGGTTATTAATGTTCAGTGAATAATAAATGATTATTTAATATATAATATTTCATTTACCATATTTTTTATATTTTATATTATATCCGTGTCAATGTCAGTGATAAAATTAATCTTAGAAAAAAAATGTAATAACACTTTTAAGTGTAACTTCAAAACGAATATTCTTTTTTTCATATTGTACACTACAATGTTGTGATGCCTGAAATCACTTTTAGAATTTATAATGATTTTAGTGTTTTATTTTTCATTTATTAAGACAAAATTGTATAGCATGTTAATATATTTAATATCAGTATTGGTATTTATTGGTTAAAGTAAAAAAAATTGCTTAATGTTGTTAGTCATAATTTTAATTTCAGGGCAACCCTATTTTCCCATTTCCTTCTCTCTCTGTGGCTCACATCCACCTGATTGTCAAATCAGCTCACAAACCCTGACTGAAAGATAAAGTGTGGTTGCTAGTATAGGAAATGATAAGAAAATATTACCGCACACCTCAGACTTCTCTAAATGTACAGCTGGTGCAAGAACAGGCTGGTGTTTTGTATGCTGTACAGGTTCAATCTCTGTTTGAAGCAGCTCTGACACCACGCTGAGAGCTTTGTCTTGGGAAAAGAGAGTAGGATGCTGTCAAACCAGATCTTTTGTTTCTCCTCCTTTACTTTTCCTTCTTCATCTGGAATTAAACTCTGCCAGCAAGGAGAAAAGTTGTGTTTTAGTGTCTGACGAGTGACTTTTTATGCCCAATTTCTTCATACAGTGCGGAGTGCTGATATAGTTAGCGTGAGCTGGTTATTCCCTGTCCGTGGTGCTGAATTTCTTTTGTGCAAAGGAGAGAGGAGGTATCGGCAAGGTGCTCTGCAATGCCTTGTGCTGTGCTGTGCAGCTTTTGCAGTGTGCTATTTCCTGCAGTGGGAGCTGTTTTTATGCATTTGAGGATGAATCTTGAAATCTAGTACACTGTGATGCAGCCATCAGCACCGTCTCTTAAGTCCACCATCTGCTGTAGTTCTTGGACATTTATGGGAGATCTGTCAGTGTAATTGTGTGTTTGTCTTGGCTGGGAGGGCATTGATCTGACCCACGGCATCTAACGGAGCACCATCACTGTCTCAGTAATTACATGTTTTCATTACGAAAACTTGATCAGCGTGGAAGGGGGAGACAAAAGGAAAACAAAGCAAATTATATGTGGTATTCGCTTATTTGATTGTCTTGAGTTTGTATATTTAAACATTCAAAAGTAATGCTTTTTATCTGTGATATCTGCCAAAGGGTTTATTGGAAATCACTATATAACAAAACAGGCTTTTTGGGAGTTTAGATAGCATTGGAATGCTTTTATACTGCGTTTTATTTTTAATTAGGCTTATTTGTTATTCTCAATGGAGAATTTTGCTGATCATGTTTTTGCCAGCAGCATGTTTCCAGGAATTATCTTTCATGTAGCAAATTCCTAATGTCTTTCTTCAGCTTACACAATATAAAGGGAGTAAGAGACAGACATGCACGCACAATGGGAGTGATGATTTTATTATACTAATATTAAAAATCCTGAAGTTTACACAGAGGTGTTTACGTCTGTGTTAGATAGAGCTGCTTTGGGCAGGTGGGAACTAAATATGGAAAAATAAATAGAAACAGGTGAAAAAAATAAAGAAGAAAAAAGCTCAAATGGACAAAGGAAGCTCTTTGTTATCCTATATCTACACATTTTAATGTCCTACTCAATCATTTATTATAGAAAATTATGTTTGAGATCATGTACAGTCAGTCGGTCATTATCACAAAATACGACAGGTAATCGGGAGTGTATCAATCTTATATCAGCCAGAAGGTGTTTATTTTGCAATAATGACCATCTGATTGCACATTATCATGGCTGATCACAATAAATAAATACGTGTACATGAAATGTTGAATTGTGTTAGATTGAATCTAAGAAAAAAAATACTTGCACAAATAAAGCGTTATACCATGTACAATGGTGAATATAATTTGCAACAGTTGGCTTCTAAAAGTATTCATTTTTTAAAGACCAGAATTGATTTTAAACAATAATGTACCTTTAAAGATAGATCTACTTTGAGCTACGTCGATGGCATATGCTTTTTTGAACCCACATTATTGAAACTAATAAAAAATAATTGTGGAATTCCTGGTGAAAAACTACATTACCCATGATTCAACAGAGAAATCTCCATAATCAGATAATTATGACAAGCAAATTGTGCCTGTCCACTCCCATGAAGCACCGTGAATGATGTGATAGAGTCTCCCATGCTCCCAATACTCTCAAACTACGAAGATATAAACTTTTATATTTATAACTATATATTGTCATATTTCACCATTGTTTTCTAATTAATTGTTATTCACAGTGCTTGATGGGTTTGTAGTTCATTCCCTCAGTAAAGCCTTTAAGTACACAGTTTTGTACCTTTGTCTTTTTTCTCTGATTTTCAAAGACTTTTTTGCTTCAAATTAAAGTTTGTAATGTTGTAATTCATCTTATAGCTGGTTGATTTGGTTCATGGCTTATAACTCTAAAGCAAAGACTTTTTTTTAATCCATAAGGGAAAAATGAATAGGAAAAATATACAAGACCATTGAAAAAGCGGACAGGTACTGTTGCAGTCTATTAGGAAATATCTGAACGCTAGCAGCATGATTGACCAATCAGAATCAACTATTCCAGAAAGCCGTGTTATAAAATAATATACTGCAGTAATGATGGAATTTAATTTCATTATAGAGCACTAGTTACAAGATTCCACCGAGCTAGATAAGACCACAACTAGCGAAATGTACAGTATAAGTGCAACCTTTTCTTAATTGTTTTGACAGAATGACAGAGATAGTTTTCTTAATGTTTCTACAAGCAACCTGAAGCTATGCAGTGTTTCTGCATGATAAGAAATAATAACAATAACAATGAGGGTTTAATGTTTTATATTGGATGCAACAATATAATTACAAAGAGAGCATAATTAGTATTTTGCCCTTCCACCTTAAGAATATTAATTTATTTTTCAGTCAATCTCAAACCAATCAAAATATCTGTGGATATCCATATCCATAGCATTTTTTTCTTTTCCCTCCATTTTCCTTCATTTAAATGAGAGTGCTGACCCCATTAGATAAAAAATAGAAGAGGGACAGACTGCATTCATTTTGAGAAGAGTGATTAATTACAGATGTTACTGAGACAATGAAATATAGATCATACCGACTGGGACTCCAGCCGGGTTTACTCAGTGTCAGGCTCTTCCAATTTTGATCAGAGGAAAAGAAATTCATCGCTGAGCTATTTGGCACAGGTTTCCGTGATCATTAACATTCTCTTCAAAGGCTTTCAAAAAAGAATGCTAACCAAAAAAGAGGGAGAAGGAAAGCTGTGACTTATTGTGACATGCTGTGGTAGATTTATCTAGATATTTTGTTTTTGCAGCGTGTTGCAACTCATTTGGAGCTTGTGGCTTGTGTAAATGGCGCTATGAAATGAAATCTCTAAACCAAATCCTCGACGAACATTTGCTTCGGTCGACAGATGCACGAGAGAACGAAATGGAAAAGAGAGGATGTGCGAAGGAAAAGGCGAGAGAAGATATACTTTGCATGGCTGAGATAAAGGACAGATCATTAGTCAGGGCTCTTAATATAACTGCAGGAACAGGAGAGCATGGCACTGTCAGTTTTTAGACATTTGGGATCTATTTTCATTGTATGTGTGCTTATTTAACTATCTGCAGAGGTTTAACATCTAGCTAACATTAATGAAATATTAAGAAGTGTGTGGGCATGTTTATTTTAAACTGATGTCTTGAGTTAAGATGATTTTTTAACCTTTTTGTTCTCTTATCACCATCTTATAAACTTTAAAAACAATGACTAATATTTGTTTTATGTATATAGAGTCCACCTACATTTTGGAACATTTCCAGAGGAAACATTATGCAAAAAAGCAATTCATTTTCATGACAAAATGCAAATCGTGACAGACACAATTCAGGTGTAAATGGAATAAGTGTTCTTATTAAAAATAACACACATACACATACAAATTGACGCTTCAAAAATTTTGTCATGCAAGGTTTGCTTAAATCCAAAGCTAAAGCTGTTAAATATTTTTTTTCGTAGGTTGATATTTCCAAAAAGTGTAAGCATTGTGGCGCTATCAAAACTTTGCACTGTTTGTTTGAGCAATGTTTCATTGGCTCAACCTATTTGGGGCGGGACTACCTGATTTTTTTGGATAGAAGTGGAGCATTTAGGAAATCTGTTTTTTGGAAATAATCATTATTGTTGCAGTTCCAGTTGGTTTTGCCAGTGTTGATGAAATTACACACTTCAGCTTTAAATGCACAGTCACATACTGCTGACCACTGTTACACCTTTGTTTTCAGGTTTACTGTGTCATTCATCCAGCTTAATTCAGCAGTGATGCTACTTACTTGGTCAGACAACACAATTTTTGGACATGGACTTTGTAGCACTTTCTTTCATCTGCCTTTGGTGTAGTATGACATATACACTCTGATATTGTGATCAAAGGCAGAGGTATAATTCTAAACCATCAGATTCATCATAAAACAACTCACAAATGTGACAGTACATTTCTATTATAAACAATGCTGTTTTTGAACTTTCTATTCATCAAAGAATCCTGAAAAATATCACCAGTTTCCAAAAAAATACTAATTAAACATTAATAAAAAATGTTTTTACCATTATTAATAATAATAAGAAATGTTTCTTGAGCACCAATTCAGGATATTATAATATGAATTCTGAAGGATCATGTAACATTGAAGACTGGAGTGATGGCTGCTGAAAATTCAGCTTTACCGTCACATAAATAAATTACAATTTGAAACAGACAACAGTTCTTTTAAGTTGTAATAACAATTAAAAATAACAGATTTTACTGTATTTAAAAAAAAAAATGCAGCTTTGGTGAGCAAAAGTGTCTTCTTTCAAAAGACCCCAAACTGGCAATTTAATGTTTCAACCACAGATGGTGATAGAGAGGCCAAACTTCCGTAGTGCATCTTTGAAGGGACAGATCATCCAAAAATAAAAATGTACTCACCTTCATGTTGTTTCAAGCCTCATATGACCTATTTTCTTTTGGAAAACACAAGAGAAGATATTTAAAAAATTGTCTCTGGGTTTTTTTCTTCATGCAATGAAAGTAAATGGGATTCAGTGTTTATTCCCCAGTGTTCTTCAAAATAGCTTTTTGTATTTGACATGAGAGTGAGTAAATCATGACAGAATCATCATTTTTGGGTGAACTATCCTTTGAAAGAAAATAGAAGGCTTTTGTTGTGCCTGATTTCTGACTAATATCTGACCAAAAAAAAAAAAGGTGCTATTTGTGGGTTGTGTTTCTCAGTCTGCATTAACAGTGTTTTGATGATGTTTAAAGTCATCATGAATTCAAAATTGATAATTCTTATTTTAACAGAGTATCAAAGTATTGCAGTGTTTATTA